>RJWH01000614.1:54587-663870 GCA_004363575.1 Solenodon paradoxus
CTCTCTCTCTCTCTCTCTTAAATCACATCCCCTTGGATAAACGGACATTTATTTGCTGAGGTGAAGTGACACATTCTATTTCTAATCTTGTGGTGGTTTCCGCTAATTATTAAGACCCCGTCTTTTCCCCTTCAGCTTCTAAAATTTGTGTCTCCTGGGTACCCTCTCTTCCCTCAAGGGCACCCCAGGCACGTCCAGTATCTCAGCTCCCAAATAGCTCTGGGTTTCAGCTTCTCCAGGTAGTGGCCACGCCCCTTCCCAATCCGGGGAGGCTAAACCTCCAAATTCAGGCTCCCGTGGGTCGCACTGCCAGCCACCCGCCTCCCAGTTGGGCTACCCGGGCCCTGGGAGAGCTTCCTGGTACTCTGAGGCTGCCTGCCAGGGCCGGCACTGAGGTGGGCGATGAGTGCTCTCAGCCCCCCTAGCCGTGCCGAGCCTGCTCCACGCAGCGTCTTCCAGCGCGGGGGTGAATGCGGCTCCGATCTGGTGCAGTCCGAGCGCTCACGCGGGGATCCGGGGATGGGTGGGCGTCCCCTGGTGCACGTCCTATCGACCCTGCTCAGCCTGAGAACCAACTCTGTCCAGACAGACCCAGGGCGGGGCGGAGGGGAGGCTTCCCAAGGCTGCAGGGTGGCTCAGAGCCTCACATCCCAGCTCCTGCGAGTGCAGCGCGGTTATTTGCTCTTCTGCTACCGGGGGGCGGGGAAGAGTGTCACCTGCACTGACAGCAGGATTGAGCAGCAGAGACTGAAGAGTGAGCAGGAGCTTGAATGTCAGTTTTCTTATGAAGAATTTTCCAGAAAGGATATTTTCATTGTGAAATATGGAGAGTAAATATTTACGTTGTCCTGATAGTCCTACATAAGTATTAAGTGGCATCAGTTTTTCATTCTAATTTTACAATTCTGTACAAAAGGGTCAATACCGACCCTTCAGTGGAAAGGCTTTTTGTCTGTAGCAATAATAATAGCTTCGATTTTTATTAACGAAATGATGAATATGGGTGTAAGAAAGTTTATTTTTCACATGTGTGCAAAAGACATTTCTCTTTATCTCTCACAGTCCCCTCTCAAGAGTCAAAATTACTTAACTTGCAAAATGAACTACCAGCCTCATTTCAAATAAAATACATTCAAATGAAATCAAATGAATTTTGATTTTGATTTTGAATTTGATTCCATTGACCAGAATCCCCTCAGGGCAGTTTATATTAACTTAATTATCTTTTTTTACCATGGTATATTGATTTAGACTTATGTGACATATCTAAAAAGGAGTTACATTTAGAAGTCCTAAAATTCAGTATTGAGGGAAAATAGGATTTCTTCAAACCAGATAGTATGGACAAACCTAAGGGAGTTTAACTCTAATAGCTATCAAATTCAAGTGATCTTCAGATTGATCTGTGTGGTCAGCCTTGGATGAGCTGTTTTGCAAATAATTCCATTCAGTCTCAGTGGCCACAAGAGTATGAAATGTATGGTAGTTACTATCTTCTAATTAAGATGGTGTGGTTTGTGAGTGGGTGGAGTAGGTAGAAGCTGTAAGGTAGGATTTGAGAGACTGAAAAGACCCTGAGGCTAGTGTATCTGTCCCTGGAGACCAATGCTGTTGACATTCTTGGGGTTAAAGGCAATTGCTTGATATGTGAAAAGATATGACAATCTGCAGACTGAGTAAGACTAGAGCTAGGTAACATGAAAAAAATAAAAACAAAAATGTTCATATGCTATGTCAAATTGTGCTATACAAATTAAAAGGACTCAAAGAATGGGGTACTTAAAGCAGTGTTCTCCATAGTGTGCTCCAGCAAAATGTTTAAGGAATATTCCGATGTCAGATAAATTTGGGAAATAATATGCACTGTATTCCAGCTGGGATGGGACAAAGGGACCTGTTAAGTCCTATAATAAATAAACTTATTTAACCCAAATGTATTTATATGTTAGATCTTTTAAAAATTATTATTAGTGGTATAAAAAACTATGAACAGAGCTGTGGAACACACTTTTCTGAAACACTGTTTTAGAGTTCCACTGTCATAGAGCAGTGGGGTCAAGGTTAGGTCATTAAAAGGAAGGAATAAGGAGAGGAAATGGTAAAAGTTGTCATAGCCTGTGATCTGGAGTGACCAATGAAAGGAAATGGAATAGATGAAATAGAAATTTAAGGAGTACAATTGTTAATTTTATGTGTCAAGTTAACCAGGCCATAGTACCCAGATATTTAGTCAAACATTATTCTAATGTTTTTGTGAAGATATTTTTTGGCTGGTATTAACATTTAAAACAGTGAACTCTGAGTAAAGCAGAGAAGCCTTCATAATGTGAGTGGGCCTTATGTAATTAGTGGAAGGCCTAAATAGAAAAAAGACTGGCCTCTCCAAGCAAGAAGGAATTCTATCAGCATATGCCTGTGGACTTAAAATGCAGCTCTTTCCTGAGTCTTCAGGCTACTTGCTTACCCCAGCAGACTTTGGATTCAGCAAGCCTCCAGAGTCCCAATGATATGAGGCTATTCCTTAAAATCACTCTAGATAGATACATAGATGAATAGATAGATAGAGCTACATAAGCATATACATACACACATATCCTGCTGGTTGTCTTTTTGAAGAAACCTGAGGTTCTTCAGATTTAAGAGCCTATTTTATTGGGCCAGGAGAGAACTAACTAGATAATTAGCTAACTTAACTAAGCAAGCGAAGGAGAGAGAGAGAAGAATTGAGGATATGGAAAGAGAAAGGGGAATTATTGTTGCCTCAAGTTTTACGAAGGAAGAGAAAGATGTGGAAAATACCAATATTTATCCAGATTCCTCTGAGACAAAAGAAAAGTGAATAGGAGAAAATGAAAACTTTGAAGTTGATGACATGCCAGTATGGGAACAATGTATTTTAGAGATTTTGTTTAAAATGTCAATTTTTAGTAAAAAAATAATGAGTGCTGGTGAGGATTTGGAGAAAAGGGAATCCTTTTGTGCACTCTGGTTGATATTCTAAGTTGGTGTACTTACTGTGGAAAACAGTATGGAGACGCCTCACAAAATTAAAATGCAACTGCCACATAACTCAGTAATTCTGCTTTGGGGAGCTAGTCATAGAAAGAAAGAAAGAAAGAAAAAGAAAGAAAGAAAGAAAGAAAGAAAGAAAGAAAGAAAGAAAGAAAGAAAGAAAGAAAGAAAGAAAGAAAGAAAGAAAGAAGGAAAGAAAGAAAGAAAGAAAGGAAAGAAAGAAAGAAAAAAGGAAAGAAAAAAAGAAAGAGCATGTAAAAATATATGCACTTTCATAGTCTTTGCTGCACTATTAATAATAACCACAATCTGTAAACAACTTAAGTGTACAGAGATGGATGAATGAATAAAGCAATTGTGAGAAAATATCTATACATCTATACATATAGCTGGATGTACAGATACATATGCATGCAATGGAATATTATTGAGTAATGAAAAAGGATGTAATCATGTCATTTGTGACAACATGAATGGAGACCCTCAGGTCATTTTACTAAGTGAAGTAAACAGAGAAACATAAATACCATATGATCTTAGTTATATGTGGAATCTGAAAGCAAACAAACAAAAATTAAGTTCACAGACACAGAGAACAGACTGGTTACCACAGGTAGGGAGGGGGTGTGAATGTACAGCATAGTTATAACTATAGTTAACAGTCGCTAAGAGAGTATATCTGAAAAGTTCTCATCACAAGAAAAAAATTGTAAGTAGGTAGTGACAGATGTTAACTAGACTCATTATGGTAATCATTTCACAGTATGTAAGTATACCTCAGAGATATTACAGGATTGGTACCTACCAGAGCAATAAAGTGAGTCAGGAATATTTTGATTCTCACTGTATATAAAAGTGATGTTTACATTACACTGTAGTTTGTTAAGTGTGTACCAGCCTTCTATCTAAAAATGCACATAACTTAAAATATTTTATTGCTAAAAATGATAACCACCACATGAGCCATTTGCAAATCCTTCTGTTGGTGAAAAGTCTTGTATCAATGTTGCTGGCTGGTGACTGATTAGGGTGATGGTTACTCAAGGTTGGGGTGTTGTGGCAATTTCTTAAAATAATTATGAAGCTCGCCACATTGATTGACTCTTCCTTTCACAAACATTTTTGTGTAGCATGTGATGCTGTTTGATAACATTTTACCCACAAGAGAATTTCTTTTTAAATTGGAGTAAATCCACTCAAACCCTCTTGCTACTTTATCAACTAAGTTTATGTAATATTCTAAATCCTTTGCTGGCATTTCAGCCTTGCTGATAGCTTCTTCACCAGTTGTAGACTATATCTTAAGAAACCACTTTCTTTGCTCATTCATCAAAGTTTTATCATGACATTGGTAATTCTATTTCTTCAGACTCCATTTCTAATTCTATTTCTTTTGCTGTTTCCATCACATCTGCAGTTACTTCCTCCATTGACATCTTGAGCCCCTCAAAATCATCCATGGTGGTTGGAATCAACTTCTTGAAACTTGTATTAAGATTGATATTGTGCCCTCATCTCATGAATCACAAATATTCTTAATAGCATCTAAAATGGTGAATTCTTTCCAGAAGTTTTCAAAATTTAATTTGTGTAGACCCAGCAGAAAAATCACTCTCTATAGCAGCTATTGCTTTACAAAATGTATATTTTTAATTAAAAAACAAACAAATAACCACAACTACCATTCATTGGCCCCCTCCACCTTTGATCCGATACCTACCTTTGTCCCCTCTGGCAACCTCAGTTTTGTTTTGATTTTATTCTGCTTTATTCATTCATTTGCTTTGTTTCCTTATATTGCACATGTTTTCCTTGTCAACATGTATTTCTTAAATTATAAGACTTAAAAATCAAAATTATTCCTTGACCCATGAGCTTCAGGATGAGTGTTTTGTTAGTAGACATGAAAACAACATTAATTTCCTTGTGTATTTTCATCAGCGTTCTTGGTTAACCAGGAACATTGTCAATGAACAGTAATAATATTTTGAAAAAAATTATTTTTTTCTGAGTAGCATCCATCTACAGTGATGTTAAAATATATAGTAAACTATGTGGTGAGCAGATGTATTTTCATCCAGTCTTTGTTTTTCCAATAATAAAGCCTAGGCAGAGTAGATTTAGCAGAATTCTTAAAGACACTAGGATTTTCAAAATGGTAAATGCACACTGGCTTCAGCTGAAAGCCACCAGTTACATTAGTTTCTAACAAGAGAGTAAGCCTGTCCTTTGAAATTTTGAGGCCAGGTGTTAAGGTCTCTCTACATTTATGCTTGTCTGCATTAAATTTTTCTTGTTGAGCATACCCACCTTTATCGATGATTTTAGCTAGATATTCTGCATCACTTGCTAAGTCTTCTACATCAGCAATTGTTACTTCACCTTTCCCTTTTATGCTAAAGAAGTTGCTTCTCTCTTAAGCCTCATAACCAACCTCTGCTAGCTTCAGCCTTTTCTTCTGTAGCTTCCTCACATCTCTCAGCCTTCAGAGAATTGAAGAGTTATGACCTTTTTCTAAATTAAGCTTTGGTTTAAGGTGATGAGTGGCTAGTCTGATCTTATTCAGACCACTAAAACTTTCTCATTATTAGCAATAAGGCTGTTTCACTTTCTTATCATGTGTGTGTTCACTGGAGTAGCACTTTTATTTCTTTCACAAAGAATTGAAAGCATTTAGAAACACATTCTGAAATACTGCTGTGTAGATCCCCTTAGCTGATGATAAGGATTCCTTTAGAATTACTTAGCAGTTTAGGGTTCAGAAAATTATAATTGAATATGCCTTATTTTCTAAATGAGTAAATAGAAGCTATTAAGATACATTATTTAACATTTAAAAATGAGGCAATAAAAAATTCTTCTTTCAATGACATGGGAGTGAACATTACCCCAGAATTATATAAAACAATATGTTTCATCTTGCTTTTTATTCTGGATTTAAGGTTCTAGACTTATGATGGTGCATGTTAGTTTGCAGACTTTTTTTTTTGTTAGAAGGTAAAACTTCTGTCTAGTAGAATAGACAACACCCAAAGTTAAGTTAATGAGTTTTGTATCTCACCCAGGAATCTTATTCTCCTATAGATATTCAAGCTCCAGAAATGCTTCTTGAATTGGGTAGAGCATCTTAGTGGTTCCCTCATTAGTTAATGAGCTGAACAAAATGTTTGACATGTATTCATTTTATGTTTCCAGGAGTTAAGACTTTATCTTTTGAATACTATACTTGGGTTGGGGGGTGTAAGGTAGGATGGCTGATGAGAAAGTGTTCTAATTATTATCCTCTTCTTCATCATCATCATTAGTTATAATTGATTGCAGAGACCTAAAAACCAGATTTCTGGACTCCCAATTCAGTTCTCACAAAGGTACTTGTGCAGTTGGCAATTTTTAAAATGTTGCTGTAACAAGAGGCAAATTTTAAGTCTCCAGGTTCTGGTTTCATCCAAATAGCATGGTATGTTACAGTTTTCTGATGAGTGCCTCCCTAATAAAAGGACATGCCATGATTACAGTTTGAAGTCACAATTTAAGAACTAAATACTGTCCCTGTCCACTAGGGGGCGTGTGTTCAATAGCCATTCATTCAGTGTAAAATGCAGTTTTCTACATTTTCTAAATATTAGAGTTATGCAAATTTAAAATACAATAACATAACTTATATGTAATATTTTAAATAATGCATATGCTCACAAAATTGAAAAATATTCATCAAGATTCCATAACTTCGAAGTAGTGAGTTGTTAAGTACTGGGCAAATAAAGCCGAATAATTGCCCCCTTTTGTTAGCATCTTTAGGGATGCATCTGTTGCATAAAATGCAGACACTCTATTCATATGTTTGTGTACCTAGTTTACCATTACATGTTCATTTGTTGGCCCAAATGACCAACCAATTGATTTCTCAAGTTTGGGCATTTAGAACAAATTCCCAGTTAAGCTTCAGGACTCCTCAGTTTATGGGATCCTTCTAAAATCATGGGAGGGGCCCTACTTATCAAGATGCTCATGTTGTCATAATTTTCTGCAAAATTTTCAAAACAAGCTGTTTCAACTGGACCTCATTAGTGGAGAGTTCAACTCAGCCAAATATCTGTTATTTTTCTAGTCCATACAATGGCAAATACAGAGATTTTATCAGGTAGATCTCAGGGAGAAATCTGCCCTTTCCACAGCAATATGCAAGCCAGGGCATGGCAGTCCCTACGGGAGTTACAGTCAAGGTCTCAGACCCTCCAGGCTGCACTTATCATAGCAGTTTTCCCAGCCCCGGGGTAACTACTGGGGAAGGGGGGCTGTTTCATCAAGTTCCTGTAACCACTTCCTGACTTCCTTATGGGGGACAAAAGGAAATATATAGACATGATTTCTCCACTCTGACTCAGTACTCAATTCTTAATAATAACTATCTAGTACTAACAATCATCATCAGAGTGCATAAGGATCTACTACACCAGGTAGCCACCCAGCAACTGTCAGCTGACAAATCAGTCGTGACTGAGACCAGAACTTCCCTGCCAAATCATGTACTCACGAGCTAAATAAATGCTTGTTTAATAAGACTAAATAAATGCCTGTTGTTTAAACTCAGTTTGGAGGGTAGCTTCTATGAAACAATATCTAACTGATAAATGAATACAGAGGTGAAAGTCTGTAGAAAATTCTTCCAAATCTGACAGTCCACATATGAAAAAATGTTGGTAGAACTTTTTTTAGATTAAAACTGTATTTCAAAAAAAGGTACTATATTATTGATAATACTGAAGCTGAATTGCACTTCTATCAATAATAAAGATTATAATTTGATCAACTAATAATAAAATAATAAATCAAAAATAATAAATTTTTCATCTAATCTGTATAAGAAATTCATTAAATTATCCATTGTTTATATAAAAAGCAAAATATCTGGAGAGCATATGTATAAAATCTATCTCAAAGCATGGGAGAAAAATGTTACATAGGCATGTCAATTAATTCACAAAAATATTAGATATATTTTCTGATTTTTGGTATTTGTCAGTTCAAATTTTTTTTAATTTTTAACTTACTGTGATTTTCACTTTAAAGATTAACTTTCATATCTAATTTGAATTTGTAACTTTTTTTAGAGAAAATCCCCAAAATTGCATAAGCTTCAGATCCCAAAAAACTTGGATTCAGTCCTGATCTTACCTCCCCCAGCTTGGCTGATGTTAAACTTTGTGGCATGGCTTTCCTCACTCAACTTGCCCTAGAGTAAAAGTCTCATATAATAATTAATAGATGAAGGTCAGACCTTCATCTTTTGATGAAGTTTGTTCTCTGATCATAGGACACAGGAGTAATCAATGAGTAGAAACTATTTTTATTATACTGTAAGAAAATACCATCCTTTCTAAAATCCTTTTCATTCAACTATGCTAGAGGGAAAACTGATTTATCTTTCTGTTTTTTCTGTAGTTACTATTACTAGACTGTGGTCATTCAATGAGTTGTCTCTGAGGGTTCAAGCCTAGGAAATGTGTTAGGATTTGGTAAGGCAGAACACACATATAAAGTGGTACTTGTACCTGATAACCTTTAAGTTAATAATTAAGAATGTTCAGAAATAAAATCTATTTGTTTCAAATACCATTCTGCAGTTTCTATTACGTATAATTTTATTTGATCTTCATGCTATAAAAGTTAGACACTACAGTCTATTGCTTCTGTTTTCATTTTAGTGTTTAGTCATTCACATTTAATGTCAATATTAATACGGTTGGACTTAGTTCTATAATTTTATTATGTGCTTTTCATGTGTCCCATCTGGTTTTTCACCCTCTGTTCTTTTTTCTCCTTCTTCCCGTTAAAAACTAAGCTTCACATGTGCAAGGTGAGACTCTGCTAGGTTCAATAAAAATCATTTCTGGGGAGAACAAGCTGACTGGGTTCTCTAGAACTGGGAAAAATGCATTTGACCAACCAAAGTGAAGAGACCCCACAGAGCACCCTAGACACTTACTTGACCTCCTAGAGAAACCATTCTTTAGGAGTAGGGCTAGCTATGCTTTTGAAAATGACTATTTTAGACTCATGCTAAAAAAGCTTTACAACAGCTTCAAAGGAATCAGTGTGATTCATTAGTAAATTAAATGCCTGTCAGAGATAACTCAATACTCTTTAAAAGAAAATAACAAAATCCAGATTCCCAACAATGTAAAATCAGCCACGGTCAGTGAGAACTACAAAAATTCATTTCCCCTACCCTTGCTCCTAAACATACACTAAAAGATTGAACCAAACCTTAGCTTCTGGCAGCCCAAGGCCAGGTCTCTGGGACAACCCAGAGATACAAAGTTCTTGCTTAGAAAAATTCAAGGTTGCCCCCAAAAGTTCACTGCTTATTCCAGCCAATACCTGATGACAGGTCTGTTACTAGTCTCTTCTTAGAGCATTTATTTTATAAAATTTACAGTTATAAATCCTTTTTCTCCCTTTGATATGTATATGAATTTTTCTATCTGCATAAGATAATGTTAGAAAAAAACTGGGAGACCTTCCCTTGAAATCTAATGATCAAGGCAGATAAGGTCCCTCTCTCCCTGTCTCTGTGAAAGGGTAGGGGCTTAATTTTAATAAGTGCCAATTAGCAGACACAGATGGATTAATCACACCTCTTAAATACTTAGGTACTTTTCCCTTAGCACACTCCAGGGTTTAAAAGGCCTCTTGCCTTTGTTTTTGTTACAAAGTAACCAAGGAGATCAGAGACATGCCAAAGAGTTTAAGAGGAGGTTTATTCAAGCCGGCGACTGTATGGGGAAATCGCCCAAATCATACAACGATCTGTGTAAACAACTCAGGGTTTTTATAGACAGAGAGGTGAAGGGAACAAATGCAGTTAATATCTGTAGCTATGGTTGTTACAGGTTTCCATAATAACATATTTAACATTTTTCCATTATCTAAAGTTTTCATTTGCAGGTCCAGTTCAGCCAGCGAGGCACGAGGAATGGTTTGCAATTATCCTTGAGCCCCCGGGTGTGTCGGGGTATGTGCACAAACTGGACCATGCAGTTATCTCAAGACTGATTGCCTAGGGGGGCTTTGTGACCAGTAGAGCGTTCTGCAGCCATAATGCATTGTCCTGAACTTTTCTGACTGGGGCCTCAAGACTGGCTTATGAGTTAAGAGTAAGCCAGTAAGCAAAAAGTTTTTCCACTTCCCTGTTTCATTTTGAAGGATTAGAGCTCATATTCTATTGAGGTATCTCTACTATGGAATAGTACTGAAAAAAATTAAAAAATGTCTGATACTGTCTTTTATTAGTGTCTCAGCTTTGTTTTTGATATCAGCATGCTCTATTTAAAAAATTAGGAGAGGAAACATCCTGGTGGGGCAATGGTTAAGTCAGTAACCTCTGAAGGATGCAAGACGCATACCCCTGGGTTTGAATCCCAGGTGTGTGGGTGCACGTGTGTGTGCGCGTGTGCACATGTGCAGATGTGTGTGCAAGCATGTGCGTGTGCATGTATGTGTGCGTGGGGGTGGGGTGGGGGTGGGGAAGGGGGGCAGTGGGCATACACAACCAAACGGAAAATAAACCAAATGGAAACCAAATGGAAAACCAAATGGAAAATAAAAATATTTCTTCCTCCTCTCTCTTCCTGACTACTTGCCTCCATTCCTGCCTGCACCTTTCTTTAAAAAAAAGAAAAAAAAAGAAAAAACTGCAAGAGGCAAAAGAAACAGGAAATTGTGCCACATTGTGAGTATGTGTCACATATTCTGGACACATGACGATTACCAAATGATAGTTTCCCAGCACTGCATGGCTGCCAGGGTCTCTGTTCTCTGCTGGGCCTCATAGACTCTTAACCTGCACAAGTGCAGCTTGGTATTTGGGTAGAGACTCATGAGAGTTCCCATGGAGGATTCTGAAGCTCCTTCTCTATTTGCTGCCTTTCCTCTGGTCCTCTGTCTTACAAGCTCTCTCCAGCTCAGCACCCCTTGCAAGACTCCACTTCTCCACAGTGAGGCCCAGAACAGGCCTTTGTGATCCAGCTAGGGTGATGAGGGGCTCACTTCATGTGCTTCCCCTTGCAGCTTAACAGTCTGTGCTGTTGTCAAATGTCTGCAAATAGCCGCCTTCTGTCTTCTGTGTAGTTTAACAGGCATTTACAGTGGGAAGGCTAGTCAGAATGTTATTCTCTCCTGCTGGAAGCAGAAGTTAACTATTTCTGTATTAGAAATGGAAAACTGGGCATGCCGTCATGGCTCAGTCAGCTGAGACAGCCAAGGTGTAGGCCATGTAAAGCCCAAGGACCTGGGTTCAGGAGCAGGAGCAGGACAGGAGGGACACCAAAACTAACAACTAAACAAATAGAACTGCTTCTTTCTCTTCCCTCTCACTCCCTCAAAGAAAGAAAGAAAGAAAAGAAACGGGAAACTGAGAAATGAAATGTTTAAGTGGCTCATCTAGAATCCCACAAGCTGGTGGTGCACGCTGGTGGAGCAGCAGTTAGGCCACACACCTTTAGGGGACTCAGGTCACATCCCCAGGTTCGAGTTCCAGGTCTGAGGGGAAACGCCCAGTCTAAACGACTAAATGGAATTAAAATAAGAATGATTTTCCCTCCTCCTGCGTGCCTGCCTTCATTCCTGCCTGAATCTTACCATTAAAAAAAATAGATAAATAAAAAATAAAATCACACAAGTTGTTTTAATGCTGAAGCTGGACTTCGAACCCAGGCAGTCTGATAATTTCAGAGCTAATTCACTTAATTAGTACATGAAAAATGACTTTATATATACATATAAAATATTTTGCCCAGTGTCATCCTTAAGCATAGCACATCCTTAATCAAGTCCAGCTACATTACTTTTTTTAAAAACCCTAAAGTTTGGTGTGACTTTTTTCCTAGTTCAGTGCTTCAAAGTAGAAGATGGTTAATAGGACAAAAGCACTACCATGGTATGGTTGGCATTCTTGATTAGCATTAATCTTTATTATCCTACTATTAGCAAATGAAAACAGGGTGTTTCCTTAAATCCTGTTTATTTGCACTAATAAAATATTAAATTCTTTGCTTCCTTTGGCCATTAAATATACCTTTAGCTATTAGAAATATAAAGTGAAACAAATAAAACCAAGTCATCTCTCATAGATAGGTACTTCTATCAATGTCTGAATTTCAAATCAATGACACTGTGCAGTAACACACCCATCTGGCTATAAAGAAGATTGCAATAGAATAAAAGCATAAACTTTTGAATAGGAAAGCAAGTCTTTCTAATAGAATCCAGCACTTGATCTATCATTATCTAAATCTTTATTCTTAGTCTATCTCCTAAATGAGCTCTAACTTTTCATCTGATTAAAAAATGTAGAACGGAGACATCTTGAAATCCATGCTTTTCCTTGGTTTTAGCCTACAAACTTAAAAATAGTTTCCTTCTAACTTCTGCCTCTTTTTTTCAGTCCCTGAGATATATCTACAGTCTTTCAATTCAACTTCAGCTAGTAGCAGAAAATGCAGCTGACACATTGCAGTTTTCCACTCACTCTCATTAGCATAGGGAGAAGTAGTTTATTCATTTCTTCTTTCCATGACATCAGACTCTTACCCGAGACTAGACAAGAAGCAAGTATATATACTATTTTATGTACTTTGACTTCTCTAATGTTTGGACTGACTGAGTAGCTGGTAGATTTTCATTGCACATTGTCCTCTGTAGATGACCCTTTTGGTTAAGTTTGACCTACGAAATTTACAGAGGGAAGTGAAGAAAGGAGGAAATGGTAAATTAAATATAATAAATACAAAATTCGATTCATTATTTTCTCCCAACAAATCCCAAACTTCCCTGTCCCATTTTTGCTCTTTTTAAAATGAACCTATAATATTAGGTGAGTTTCAGATGTATAACATGATTCAATATTGGCAGATATTGCAAAATGATCCCCATAATATGTCTAACATTCATTACCACACAGTTATATTTTTTCTCTTGATGAGAACTTTTAAGCTTGACTCTTAGCAACTTTCAAATACACAATAATGTTATTAAATATAGTCGCCATATGGTATATTATATGCCTGTGACTTATTTATAACTGGAAGTTTTTACCTTTTTATCTGCTGCAGTGACACTCTGGGTATGCTGGGGGAAGTTTTTCTGGGCAAAGATACATCTAAACTACAGAGCCCAGAGTTGTAGAGACATGAAACAGATTCTTCATTGGGAATGGTAATAAATGTCTACTTCTTCTTCCACTCCTCAATTCCTGGCCCTGTGTTCTACCTGTTGAAACCACCATACCATATAAAAGACATTTAAGTACACAGTTCTTCTTGGAAAATGATGTCTACCATGATTATGTCTTCAAAAGACTGTTGTGCCACTGATAATCTAGTCTAGAAGCTTCTGGGTGCTGCAGTATATGAAAAAAAAAAAAAAAAAAAAAAAGGTAGAGCCCACTGTCATCTGCCCACTCTCATGAATCCTTTGCTTTAAAGTGGGTTTCACGCAGTAGGAACTCTTGAAAAGCTGTTATGTTGACACCCTGCAGATGAGAAAGGTGAATCACCTGAAATAAGCACTCCAATCTGCCCCTTGTTGGGACCATTGTAAGTCATTGAACCACCAAGTGGCAGATTGGTTTCTTCAAGGACTGGGGTCTCCCTGTTAATCTCTTTTGTTGATAGATGAATAATAAGTAGTGGATATCACGAGATCACCTGTTTGTGGAAGCCCATCCTATTGGGCCCATCTGTAGCCTGCAGTCCGGACACAATGGCCAATACAATCATGGATATTAACTAACCAAGTCATTTTGTCAACTTGGTTGGTCAGGATTCTTCTATCCTGAATATTTACAGTATGAGGTACACCCCAGTGGAGAAGCAGTTTGGTCAGTCTCCTCCAGCCAGCGCCGCCCACATACATATCAAGGACAAGGTTCACCTCACAGACTGGTGGAGACAATCAACATGAACAACTAAACAAAAATAAATGCTTTCCCCACCTCTCTTCCTTCCTGATCATCTTATTTGCCTTCTTTCCTACCTGCATCTTTCCCTAAAAAAAAAAAAAAAAAAAAAAAAAAAAGTGCAATATGAAGCTTTTCAAATTTTGTCCCCATTCACACTCCTTTTTCAGGTCTCCTTGTTCCCAACCTTTTATTTATTTTCAGGTCCCTGTCCAGCTGTTCAAGTCAGTTGCTACTGATCAAGTATATTCTAACCCTGGGTTACTTTCCACACAGGTGGTAAGCACACCTGGCAAGCACAGGTGTACTACCTGAAACTGCCCTGTAGTATTTCCCCATATTACTCACCATGGCCTTGAAGTGGGGCTGGAGAATAGCCACTATCCATTTTCAGTTTGCACCCGTGTACTGGCCTTACATACCCATGCGCCAAGTTCAGGAATTTTTCTCTTCTAGCAACTGGCCACATAGGATCAGGGGCAATATGTGTGAGCTGAGCAAGAGGCACTGGTCCAATAGTGGCAGATGACATGGGAGTCTGAATTGCCTGCTTATGTGCATAGTATGCCCTCTGGCCATATTTATGTTGATCCCAGATGCATCTTCCATCTCTCATACTGTCTATGTCTCTACCTTGGTACTATAAAATCTCAGGAACTACCTGTTGAAAGGTATTTACTTCTCTGAGATAATATGCCCTTGATCCAACATCCTTTAGACTCTGCGTTGTGATTTTCCATTGAAATATGTCATCAACTCCATATAGCATAGCTTCCCATCCCTGGCATAGTTACCTGCTCTATTTGGCCCTATTAACCTAACTTGATTAACAGGTATGACCAGTTAGATTGGTTAAGTGACTTAAAGGAGTGAACGAAATGCTGTTACAGGTACAGCTACTCCGTAGAAAATCTAGACAGTCTGACAGAGGTGACATTTCAATAGCATATTTAAGAATGCATGTTTCCTCCAGAGTCAGACACAGGAAAAACATAGGCAGAGGAAGAAAGTGAATTCTGGGCACCGATACTCAGATGACATCAAGAAAGACTAAAAAGAATAGGGTGACAGTCAGGTCAGTAACACTTTAACAAAATGAGCAGAACCCATTATAACAACAGTTCTTTATTACATGGAGTAAGATACACAGCAGACCTGTCATGTTCCCTGAAATTTAACACTCACATTCAATAAAATCCTGTTAGTGTATTCCAATATGCTACTTCTTTAGAATGCTCTTAACAAAGTCTTCTGCAAAGAGGTTAAGCACCAGTAAGAAAGACTGTTGCCAGCAGTTTTGCTTATCATCTTCGTCATCATCATCATCACCAGGATCAACATGCAGTTCTTCCTTCTATGTACATGGTGTTGTAAAATGGGTGCTACACTCTGCCTATGGTACAAAGTTTATAAATACAATATACCAATACAAAGTTGAAGCCATTAAAAAGAGCTTAATAATAATCACTAGGAGATAATTAAGTGTGGAATGCTAATGGCATTTATGAGGAGATTTAGAAACAACACACCAACTCAAACATGAAACATTTTACTCAGGGAAGGGTGGAAGGGAAACTTATGTACTGCTGAATGGTTTCCTATGTTGCTTCCAGTTTACTTCCTTTCTGCTATTATCTTTAAATACTGCAAAGCGTTGTGAGCCGCATCACTCTGTGCATTGCCACAAGAGATCCCGGAGCCGTGACAGACTGTGATGGGACTGGTGGATAGTTCAGCGAGACACTGATACTGCCCGTTGGCACTCAGTTCTTCTGTAAGGACATATTCAAACACGATGATTAATGCCAAGTGTAGGGAAGGCGATCCTTCATAAAAATAAGTTTTGATTATTATCCATGGTATATAGCTCCACTTACTCATCCTCTTTGTCATTCTTGCACAGACAAAATACTATTGTTCAGCTACCACAGTTCTAAACCACAGCTGGTTTCATCACCATCTGAGGGAACGTTAAAGAAACACAAGTGCTGAGGCCTCACTCCAGCCTGCACAATCAGAAACACAGGATTGGAGGTGGGCGTGGCCAGATTCTTACATTCAAAAAAAAAGCTTTCTAAGTAACTCTATATAAAGTTAGTTAAAATTTGCAAATTTGTAATTTGCAAATTACTGAGTCACAGCAACTTTTTCAAAAGCGAAATCATTTTGTGAGCGGACGGGAGAGATTGTAAAGTCTGGGGTTATTCTCAGCAGACATTTGAACCAGGAAAGACATGGCTCAGAGCAAGACCTCCTTTGTGCCTACCTATTCTCTGATTATAAGTCTGTGCAGAGTCTAGTTTCATATTGTATTTGGGTTACGGTGTCTTAAATCAATACCTAAACCTAGAAAAGAAATGTTCTTCTTCTCAACTGATAAATAACTCTTAACTAAAGTTGGTTGAGTAATATAAGGAAAAGACACAGAATTATAATGTTTAATGTTTCGGTCTTGATTAAATGATATTATTTCAGTTAGAGTAAATAGAATGGAAAACATCCAGATACAATGGGATAATTTAATGTGTGCAGAGACTTTCTAGTTCTAGCATCTAGGTTCTTTTTCTTTTTTTTTTTAGGTAAAATTCACATAACAGAATCAACCATCTTAAAGTGAGTCATTCAGTGGCATTTAGCATGTTCACAAAGCTGTGAAACCACCACCCCACCTGGTTATGCAACATTGTCATCATTTCATTACCTCGAGGGGAAACACCATACTTGTTAAGCTCCACATCAGTCCCTTTTCATTGATGAATAATATTTTAGTGCATGTATGTACCATAATTGATTTATGCATCATCAGTGGTGGGCATTTGGGCTGCATCCACCTTTTGACTACTGTAAATAGTACTGCTATGAAAATATGTATACATGTATTCGTTTGAATACCAGTTTTCACTTCTTTTAGGTATCAGATGTCTACTGCTAGGAATCTAAGCAGTAGAGATGGTAGGTCACATGGTAACTCATTTAAGGAGCTGCACAACTGTTTTCGATAGCAGTTGTACCATTTTACATTCCTGCCAGCAATGCAGCGGTGGGGGTGTGGGGGTGGAGGAGATTCAATTTTTCTACATCCTCACTAAAATTTATTATTTTCCATTTTATTCAAGATAGCCATCCTAGTGAGTGTGCATTGGCAGTTTTGCTTTGCATTTGCTTAACGACTAATAATGCTGAGCATCTTTTCACATGCTTGTTGGTCGCTTGTATATCTTCTCTGGAGAACATCTAAGTTCTTTGAAGGACTCTGCATAGAAGCTCGCCAAAGTAACTGACTGTGATTTTAGACTTTTGTTCTAGATTTACAAGAACTACTTAGTTCTTACAATTGTTAAGAAGCATTCTGGCTCCCACAAAGTCGGTACATGCTTTAGAAATGTGGGTTCCTTTGTATCTGTCAAACTGCCCCTTAGGGCTAGTTTAACAGACTGTACCTGCTAGCATTCTTTTCCTAATCTGACTCCATCCACCACTGACAGGCTATGTGATCTTGGGACAAATTTCTCAACCTTTCTGTTCCTGATTTTCTTCACTTATATATAAAGATAAGAGAATCTACGTCACAAGGTAAGGGTGAAAATTCATTACATTAGAGCAATACCTGGCACATAGTAAAACCCTATAAATCTCAGTTATAGTTGCTTCATAACTGCTATTAGCTACTATTATTGTTTATAAGAATGAGCTATCATCAACTACAGATATTACTGCTCTGGTTATTATATATAAGCAGAGTCCCGGATCAATGATTCAAATTATAATAGCTTTATTTCTCAACTATTTTAAAAAGAAACATGTTTGAAGATAATCTAAAGGAAAAAAATCATACCGATATCCAAATATGTTATATTAAAACCTTGTTCCTTGGCAATTTCACTGAGCAGCTGGATGTAATCTGTATTTGGAATACTGAGGAGGCTTCTTTTTAATAGGTTGATCTTTTCACCAGGAGAATTTCTCAAAGAGTGCCAAGTACATCCCAAAGAATGTCCCACTACATTTGTCTGAAAAACAGAAATGAGGATTAAGACCTAAGTAGGACTGGGTTCCAACACGTGATAATTAAAAGTACTTACTAAGAACTCACATTCAATATTTTATAAAGCATGTTTAAACGGACACCACTTGGTTAATTTTCCATTTTAGACAATACTAATAAGTACACACATTTAACAAGTGCCACAAGAAAAAAGCACGTGCAATAATAAACTGGAAATATTTAAAAATGCTTTTGTATAGCACAAAGGTCTCTCAGGTGAGCTATCTGATGGTCACATTTAGGTGTTTAAGATATTTAGGAGCATTATCAACAAATATGCAAATAACTGAATTGCTTAATGGAGCCATTTACAAATTAAAATATGAACCAATTTTCATGTCTTTGCATTTTTTTATTAGTTATTAATCACTACAACAGACAGTTGTAAAGCAAAAAAACAAACTGCAAAAAAGCTGAAATGTGAAAGTTGGGTTTACGAAGTCATTCCAGTGAATGGAAAGATGTCCAAAAGTTCTTATCAGACTTATTCCAGAACCCAACTGAACTTTTTTCTGTTATCTTTCTCCTTTTCCTCTTTTCTTTACTGGTCCCTATCTCCTTCCTTTTTCATTTCTGTTCTTAGGATACTTAACATGCTCATGTTGGTTTATGGTTCTCAAATCATATTCATATAGCATGCCATAAAAAAACCCAAAACAAAACAAATACTCTCTGAAGTAAGTAGGGCAACATATCCATAAAGGTCTTCTTTTATTAATAAGCCTGACACAGATTAAGAGATTTTCAAGATCACAGGGATGGCCAGGGTACAGTATAGAGTAATTTGCAAAATGTTATCAAACAGAACTTTTCATTTCTTGATGGGAATTAAAACAAATTCTTTGTTTCTAAAAATTCATAGTTCATTCACATAGTAAAAACATATATACATATGAGAAATAGTCTCTTTTCCTCACCATGCCTTTCTGGAAGACTTTGGATACCATCTCCCATACTTTTCCATTTCAGTTTTCTGATTCTTATGAGTCTATACTTCCAGATAAACTTAGTAAGACTGTATCAAAATAAATTACTAATCTGAGACATTATATTTTATTTATTTATAATATTGAGCCATGTTATTTAAAATAAACACAGCTTTATATTTATTTAATTTCTATTAGATCCCTAAGTAGATTTTAAAGTTTTCTCTTGAGTCCTATACATTTCTTTTATAGCTTATTCCTACATTATCTTTTATAATACTGAAAATGAAATATTGTATAGTCTACTTCTTAATATTTATAAGTAAGAAAACTAATGGGTTTAAATTCTAGCATACTTTTTATGGTAGATTTTCTATTTTGTTATCAAGCTTCAGGCTTCATAAGTTTTTTCAACAAACTAATATGCACATACAACAAAAAATTCAAATTGCAAAGAATTATAAAAACCTTCATTTCCCTTTCTAGAAGCAATATTATTCAACTTTTATTTCAGTCATTTTAGGGATTACCTTTAAAACTCCAACATGAAAAAGCTACAGATTTTGTATACTGATTTTGTGATATTTTCTTGATGAATCATTATTTCTAGCAGTTTTTCTGTGATTTTATAGATTTAACAGTCATACTATTTGCATTACTTTTCTTATTTCCAACCTTCTGATGTTTTCTCTTATCTAATTACATTAGTTGGTATTTCTAGAACAAGGCTAAAAATGGTTACTAGTGGGCGTTCCTAACTTATTAAGATACATTAATATGTAAATGTGCCTTGTATTTTTAAAAAAAACATTAAAGATTCTGATATTTTTGAGATAAATATTTCAAACCACAATAGAGATATTTTAAGTGTTTATCAGTAATAGTTGAATTTTGTCAAATATCTTTTTGATATCCACTGAGAGAATTGTTTTTTCCTTTAATTCATTAATGTGGTTAATTATAGCAACAGAATTATTAACCTTGAAATATCCTCGCATTTCTAAAATAAATCTTACTTGTCTATATTATTTTATTAAGATGTTTCACTATAAGGGCAATTAAGCTGTCATTTTTTTTCTGCTAAGATCTGAGGTTGCCAGGTATTGGTATTTAAATGTTGTTTTCTAAGAGTAAATTTAGAAGCTTCTCCTGTTATATACATTGCCTGGAAAAGTTTAAACAGTAGTAGAAATTTTAACTTTATTGAAGACTTATTCCCTGCAAACCCTGTAAAGCTGACTGTGCTGTGTGATTTTGGTGTCATCTCTGACCCAATTTTTTTTCACTTTTATTTGCATTTATTTAGGAATTATTCACAGTCCTAAGCTTTTGTTTCTTCTGGGATATCTTTAACTTCTATGCAACCTCCTCTTCTTGTTTAGGAACAATTTGCTTTTTTTCAGTGAGGATCATCTCCATGTGGCAGCAAGGCCTCACGTAAGGGTTAATGTGACCATAAGCTTTCTAAGTTCTGCACTGCGTCTGCAGGCCCTGTTCACCTCAGTGTGCTCCATGACCACAGTCCACATCTAAGTCCTTAAAGCTCAGCATGACTTTGTATTTTTAAGCATGTGCAGTAAAATTTCAGTGCTCTTTCTGGGTCACTGACGTGTCCAGTCCACTGTATGGCCTGGACACACCTACCGACTCCACCATCGTGACGACAGGATGGCACACACTGCTTCTGTAAAGTGACATGCTTCAGATACTTTGTGGCTTTTGGATGCATACCTCTGATGGCTTGGGAAGTTTCAGGTGTGTACTTAAAATGAACACAAAGACTGGAGCCTCCTGATTCCATGATTTTGTAGGGTTTTCTAGGTCAAGTGAATAGCTAAGCATTTTTTGCCATCACCTAAGGTCTCTTACAGGAAGAGCTCTGATCCAGTTTTTAAACAAGTGAATACGATGTTTCAGATTTTGTTATTAAAAAAGTAAAACCAAAATTATATTACTTGTGAACAGTCTTTAATTTAAAAATAACAATATTTTTTATAGAATGAGCTTATCATAAGTTCAGTTAAGACACTGCTAAAGTCCTCACTTCTTACCTAATACACCACTCAGATATAATGTAGCTACAAACATACTTATTTACAAATATCAGAATCTCCAGCAGTATGTCATGTGCAGCCTAATCGCTCACGCTCTACATCTGTATGTCCCTCTACCTACTCAGTATCCTCACTAGATACTTCACAAACACTTCAAACTCAATATATCCAACACTCAGTTCCTGATCTGTTCTACCTCAAATCCTAATCATCTACTGTGTTCTCTAAATTCAGTTGCCAAGCTAAAAACGCTTATTTTCTCCTTTTTCTTCACTCCCCATGACCAATTACCATGTCCCATTCACTTTAGCGCTCTACATAATTTTTAAATATACCATTTTCTACTGATACCAGCAGGACCACCAATCATTTATCTTCTGCTTTCTATGAGGCATCCCAACAGGTGTCTCTGATTCTAATATCCACTTCACTCTCCATAATGCAGTCGAGTGATTTACTTTCTAATACATAAATTAGATCCTACACTTCATAGATTACAATTATTAGTGACTTTTCAATACCATCAAATAAAATTGAATTTCCTTAATATAGTAGCTCCTTCCAACAATACACTCCAGTCATACAAAATTACTCGAGCTCCTAGACTGTACAAGCTTCACTCTTGGGTCTTTGCATGAGCTCTTCCTTCTCTCCGGAATTCTTCCCCCCCAATTCCGCTACCGGCGTCAGCTTAGGTATCACTTCCTGAAACATTCAGTCTTGGCTGGATGCATTTGCCTATATTCAAAGCACCCAGTATAAGGATCAATCTGTAGGATTCTTTTCTCTTTTTCAGTAGACTATAAACTCCTTAGGAGCAAAGACCTTCTTATTCATTGAATGCTAGTACCTGGCACAAAACTTGGTACACAGAAAGAGCTAACTACATTTTTGCTGAGTGGATAAATTAATGAACAAGGGATAGGAATGTACTGTTCATTTAAAGGCAGATATAGCACGACTGGTCTATCATCTTTATATATCACTGTAATGCTCTGAGTCTGACTGTCTCCCCAAGCTCTCTTACTGTTCACCTCTGTGGCCCTAGCTCACGTAGGAAACAGCTAAGACTGGGGTAGTATACAACTAAACAATGAAGAAATTTAAAAAAACTATAATATCTGAAATACCTATATCTATAGGTGAAATCAAGGAAAGCTTCCTATAGCAAGAGATGCTTAACATTAACATCAGAGCTGTCTGGTCATTACTCACTAAAGAAATGTGGTTCTCTGGAGAAATATTACTGAATTTAGCAAGAAATTTCTCAGCAGCATTTCTCTTGGCTTGTTTTTTTGATGCCCCCTTTCCTAAATAAAGAAAAGATATGGTAAATTTAGAAAAGAAATGAATATCCAGAGGATGATAAAATGTATGAAGTATGGGGTTTAATCAGAGAACAACCATCACGGTTTGTATGCACTATTTGTGACCTGACATTTTTACTTGTTGTGTTTCATACAGCTATTACTTCTATTTTTTATGGCATTTTTTTTTCCTTAAAGGAAAGGTACAGGCAGAAATGAAGGAGAGCAGAGGTAGGCAGGAAGAAAGAGAGTGGAGGGAGAAACACTTTATTTAGCTGTTCACTCTGATTGCTCCCCGCAGCCCCAGGGTGTGAACCTGGGTCCTTGGGATGTGGCCTGTGCTGAACCTCTACGCTATCAGAGCACGCCAGCATTAATTAACAGTTTTTATTCAATAGCTTTATTTTCTATTTCTTTAATATCTATATGTCCAGTTTCCCAGCTTTAGTTAACCTCATCTGTCTGAATTTTGACCAAGAATTCAAATTTAATTAAAGTATATTTGAATGTTTATTGCCAACAGGATCTCTTACTACTGACATACATGTGGAATTTCTTTAAGATGAGTAAGAAGGGCATAGGAGATGCCAGAATTGAAAAAAACCAAAAACACTAGCTATTTCCACACTTTTGCTTGAGAAATTTAAAAACTGAAGCCAAAAACTCAGTGATAGCTCAGTAACTTTTTATTTAAAAAACAAAACTCACATGCAGATAAGATCACTGGACATAGTCCCCATATGTACCACGTACCCAGGTCTAAGACTGGGGGCCAGGAGCTGGGAGAACAACCAAGATGACAATTAAATAAAATAATGTTTCCTCCTCCTCTCTCTTCTGCTCTGCCTGCCTATCTACCTTCATTCCTTCCTGTACCTTTCCTTTAAAAATACAAAACAACGCAACTGAAGTCCTGGGAGATTAATTAATTTGACTAACCTTGCCAATCAAGGATTGCATTAAGAACAAAAGCTCGGGTTCTTGCTGCAGCCCAGCACTTTAGCACTGGCGCACACCATCTCTCAAGGGCAAACAGTTGCTTATTATTAGAAACTAAAATCTAGCCAAGGTAAAGTTCTATTTCAAATATTTTTAAGATGATAAAAATATGCTAAAGAGAAAAAATAGAAATTCTAACAGGACTTTTCTTTTGTTTCTTTTTTTCTCATAGTATACAGCCTTTACAGTATAGAAGGTTGCTATAATTTGAAAGGATAATTTCTACTTTATTTTTATCTTACTGCAATTTTTTACCATCTAGCCTCTTATTAATCACTAGTTTTCAAATGTAATCTTTTAGTCCTACTTTCTTATAAAATAGCTGTTGAAACCAAGTAATTTACAATTGTTTTTTTCCAAAATAAGTGCTTCAAAAATCACTAGTACATCAGTGAAGGCTGTTTAAAAAGTCAATTACTTGTCATTTAATTAATGACCCGTGATTTTTAAGAGTTTCAAATTGAAAAGTATAAGCATTCTTAAACAAAATAATTACACTTAAATTTAACCACAGAAAAGTTAGAGACAGTAGAAAAGAAGTATAACAATTCCTCATAGAAATATTTGAAAAGATACCACAATAAAAATTTCTATGGCCATTCATCACCTAAAGGCATTTCAAATGTCTTTAACTGTATAAAAAGAAAAAGGTACCAGTTTCCATAAATGACTCTAGCCTGCAAATTGTGGTATATTCTCTCTTATGAGCAGGTCCACCCTCCTGGGAAAGGGTATACTCAGGAAGTCTCCAGCCATGATGAATAGCCAATTCCTATAAAATCAAAATGAAGCTTTAATAGTAATTTATGTTATGCAATGGTTCAATCACATAAATGACATTTCAAGATTTTCTTTATCCCATATATATGTGTATGTTTAAAATGAATAATAATATTCTAGAATGGAAAGACAAGGGAAGACTGTATATTCTTCATATGTATTCCTGCATTTTCTATCGTATAAGCCCTCGGTACCAAAACTGATGCCATTTATTGATATGAATTATATTCTTTCATTAAACCACACTGAATTAACATCAAAGAGTACAAGCAGAAAACAAGCTACTATCACCTTCTTTAGGAACCACAGAGAACCTACAGGTCTCACTGACATCAGTTCCTAAAGTCTCTCCTCTATTAGTTAGCCTTCAACACCTATAGCTTGCTAACCACCACACTCAACCAAGAGCTGATAAAGAAGAGCAGAAGCAGCAAAAAATGGACATGAAAGAGATTGAGGAAAGAAGGTAAAGAAAACGATAAACGCATAGAGCAGGAAACAGATCAGGGACTGGTAGGATAATGAGCAGAGAAGTTGTCCAGCATAGCACATGGATAATCTGCAAGAAGAATATTTGCATCCTGAAATTCAAAGCTGTATTCTTTCTTTTGGTAAAATAAGCAAACAAATAAATTATACTTTTCTTGAGTTAGGTTACCTGATTTAAGTTCTTTATAAAATCTTCCATCTCAACAGAAATGGGTTGGTCACAAGAATGGCAAGAAATATTCTTAAAGTACAAAACACTCTATACATCTGCACTGAGGTCCTATTGATCTCAAACGAGAATTCCACAAACCAAAAACAGATACTGTATACAGAAGAAAATCCAAAATGTGAATAGGAAAATAATTTCAAGGCAGCACTGTTAATACCTAATGATCATAACTTGGAAGTCAAAATATTATAAAATCTTATGTTTAAAATATTAATTCCCAGAATTCCTTGGTGGCTCAGGCACTAAGCTGGCAGCTGGGGTGTGGACCACATAAAGCCTTAGGACCCAAGTTCATGACCCAGGGCTGGCAGGAAAACCAAAAGTAAACAAATAAAAACAGATGCTTCTTTCTCTTCCTTCCTTCTTTCCATAAAAAAAAAATGCTTCTTCCTCTTCTCCCTTCCTTTCTTTAAAAAAAATCAAAAAATTAATTTGCTATTTTAGCCCCCGTTATACTATCAACTTGACATTTTCTATCAGTAGACAAAATGTTAAGCATACAAAAACTGTGTGACTTACCTGCAACGAACCAATAGGATTAAGCTGGTTCTTCGGCTGCTTAGAAGGGTTAGGCATTAAGGGGTCAGGAACTGCAAAGCTAAACATTTTTTTTAAGTAAGACAAAATAATTTCCTCTAAATTATTAAATAAATGAAGCATTTTCTATTTAACCTCTATGTCTTTCTTCTTGCTATTACTTTTACATGGAATTCCCTACTCTCTCATCTCTTCTAACAGACTCTGATTTGTCCATCATCCAAGGTATATTTCAAATGCCACTTACTCTTAGAAGACTATCCTTTTACTCCAATGGAATATAATTTCACTCTCCTCTGAACCATTAAAACACTTGATTTGACCCTTTCTTAAGAAACATATTTTACCATAAATTACCTACTCTTAAAAATACACGTTATCTGTCCATCCTTCACTTCCCTATTAAGACTACAAAACCTTGATGATAGCATCTATGTATGACTTACCTTCTTAAGTTTTTAGTGCTTTGTATAGTATAAATATTCAATTAATACGTATTTAAATAAAGCATACTATTGTTTAAACTATGCAAAAAAGGAAGACTAACACTTTAACACTTGCTAGGAAATTTAACCTAGCAATGCAGATTGTAAGTGTTTTTGTACCCAGGTAACCTGGAAGAAAGCTCTGCTTTATCTATCACCTGCTAGGCACTAAGATAATCCTCAGAAGCTTTGTATGTATCCTGCATACATAAATCTGGTTTTAGCATCTGGGGACTGTGGTTAGGAAAAAAGAGAAGAATCTCTTGCAAGTAATTTAAAATTACTAGTTACTTGGGAGTCTGGTGTCTAGCAATGAATAAGCTGCATTCCAAGGTTACTATCAACTAGGCAACTAAAGAGTCATTTCTTTCATAACTGATGAGGTTTGGTTATGGTCACTTCCTCAAGTTTCTTTTCCAACTGCCAGAATTTCAAGCTTTACATAGGCTGATGACAGGAATATTCACTTACAATGATGCACGCCGAAGCTACCCAAATAACTGTGATGGAGAAGTGAGAAAGTCTCTGTATTAAATCAGGCCACTTAAGGCCTGATTACAGCTTAGTAATTCCCATCTTATCTGTCAAGAAGCACAAATATATAGTAAAGTTTGTTAGCCTTTTTGCTGACAAAGTGAAGTGTCCTTGTGTAGTAAGGACATACAGTACACTCTTTTCTATGAATAGATCCAACATTTTAGCTAGACCATTAGGCCACAGAGAAATGGCATGGCCATTATGAGTGAGGGAAAAGTTTAATACCTGCCATGCCAGTTGGCATGTCCTGAAAGCTGGCATTAATCAATTACAATATATGACCCTAGAAAATCGATCATTTTTTTGAAGAGTCAAAACTTGCCACTGATTAGTTCTAAACTACCCAAATAACTTTAAAAAAAGGTAGGAGCACTGCAGGAAAACCAAAATACATCCCTAAGCCAAAACCTTGCTCTGGTTGGGGAATATAAAACCTACCTAAATTCCCATGGGCCTCTGCTGTCAGCTATGAGCAGATTACACCAGATAGTATTCCAGATATATCTGAGTGCATGTAAAGAAAAGAATTTGAAGGCATGTCATGTTCCAGGGCGTGCCCAACAAATACCAAAGGACCCTACTTTATGATACATGAGATGCTTTAGGACCAAGACTCTTTCCGAAAGCACCTAAATAAACTTATTTTGGAAAGCCATGTTGAGAATTAAAATCCCACTTAATATCCTCTTATTTTTTAATCAAAGCAAATCTCTTCATCCTCTTCCACATTAAAATTCCTAAAAGAGTACTTTCAGCAGATTTCTTTCTTTTTTTTTTCCCCCAGTGTACAATTAGAGCTTTAATACAGTCAGGTATTTGCCAGAAATTTTCTAGTTTCACCCCGTCTGAAAAAAAAAAAGGCCTAGTTGATGAGACTTTTCATTTAAAAATTAGTTGCTGAATGTAATCTCATAAGGACAAAGTTATCGTTAATGAAAGACAGGTTTTCAGAAGCAACTAGAATTTTCAAGCTAGATACAGACAGCTGTTCACTCTTGCTTTTGTAAGCATGTTCAAACTTCTAATCTTACCTCAGCCATGATATTTTTGAGTTGCAGAATACAAAGAAATTGAGCTCACCAAATACTCGCATTGGCTTTCAAAATGTTTATGGCAGCCTCGGCAGCTCTATGCTTCGCCAGCTTCTTACTTGTACCTTCACCTGAATAAGGTTAACGAAAAGCTGTGATATGTTTCCATAATACGAAACACTCATTAGATTTTATATATACACATTAAATTAATAAAAATACCTATTACGTATAGTCATACACTATAATAAAACATTCACTACATGAAATACTTTGACAAAAGTTTGAGTTCTCTATATCTACTTCTATATATACCTATATAAGATCCTTATTATTTCTAAATAATATGTCTATTACATAAAGTGATAATAAAGTAGACCATGTTATACCTCTGAAAAAATGCAACTTAGCATTTTATCGTTCCTCTATTACTAAAAAAATGAAATATTTCTGTAGTAAGAAGTTTCCTCTAAGAAAGCAATTAATAGTACCTGACGCAAAGTGGGTACAATTTTATTCTTACAGTCCCTCTTTACTGGACTAAACCCTTCTAAGCATTCACGACTACAAATTGGGCAGAATGGGGGAAGGTTTACATAGGGGGGCAGGTGAGAACTTATGTCCTGTGTCTTCCATAGCTCTTACCTGGGTAGTTAATGGGGAGAGAGAATAGGCCATACTAATCACTAAGACAGATGACTAAATTTCAGTACGCTTGGTAAATGGTAAATTCAATGGCTTTCCTTCTGAGTTAGAACTAGAGTTAAGAACTCTTCAAAAGTGGTATCAGAATGCTGATATCCATTCTTCCAGTGTGGGGGCAACAAAGGCACATGTAATAAGTTTCAAGTGTGACCCTCAAGTGACAGAAGACCCCTAAACCATACTTATTTATCCATTATATAAGTGTCAGTGATACAGTGCGGAAACAACAGCATCCTTGTCCTTGAAGTCTCAAGTGGATTTCCTCTGTAAACAGCATTTGAAACATGGAAAGATAATAACAGACTATTGGGGAGCAAGCAAAAGGGGCAGCTTCCCTCCTCTTGGTATTTGGAAAGACTTCATGAAGGAAGAGATAACTAAAGAAAGATTTGAAAGATTAGTAGAAACTAGTGAAGTGAAGAGAGCTGAAGGATGAGCGAGAATATTCTAAGTTAAGAAAAGAGCACTTACAAAGGTTCAAGGCAACACAGACATGGTGGTCTCAAGAGCTCCAAGCAGTCGGCTATGGTAAGAGATTGAGAAAAGGAATTTTGAGATAAAAGGCTAGAATTCTGGAGAGTAGGGGGAGAGGTCAAAGAGTGGGCTGCTAAATGTGTGCATCTCCATTTCTTTTTTTTTTTTTAAAGGAAAGGTGAAGGTAGGAATGAAAGTGGGCAGGCAGACAGGAACAGAGAGGAGGAAGAAGTATTTAACTGATTTTTATATAGTAGTACATCTTAAGGTTGTTCTCCCTGACCCAGACATGAAACTGGGTCCTTGGGATGTATGTGGACGATGCTTTGGCCAGAAGCAGTCAAACAAATCATTACTCCACCAAGGCATACCACATTTCAATTTTTAAAGTGTATAGAAACTGACTGGAAATGTTGTGAAAAGGAATACTCTGATCCAGTAAGTTTGGCATAAGGCCTGGTTGTCTGAATTTCCATCAAATGCCCAGGTGATAACAAAGCTGCTATTGATCACACTTTGAAAAACAGTGTTAAGTCATGCTAATTAAGTTGTATTTATCCAGAGGTGATGGGGAAACCACTGAACGGAATGTATGGAATACATGAACAGATAGGAATGCCAGAAAGGACACTTCAGTTGTGTGGTAAATGGACATCACAGGACTAGAAGCAGAAAAAGCATCATTTAGCCTATAGTTATAATCCAAAGCGTGAAATGACAATGAACAGTGGCAATAGTAAGATATTTAGACCATCAGAAGATATTTAGAAAGTAGGATTTGATGACAGACCAGACAAGAGAAAGAGAGAGGGAAAAAGAGTCAAGATGATGAAACCTATTTTCTACTGCACACTGGAAGATAGTGTAACTCTACTGAGGCAGGGAATGGATTTGAGAGAGAAAATTAATTCAGTTTGGGACAACTAGAGACTAATGTGCTTTGAGTCCCCTTAGAGAAGATGTTTACTGAGCACAGGCTGATACATTGTTCTGTAGTTGGATCTGGCTAATGATTTCTGAATTTGATAGTATTTAAAACTGTGGAGGCAGATACAGTTGCACAAGAAGATAGGGCAGTGTGAGAAGAATAAGAAGACTAGGCAGAACAGTTGCCAGAGATTGTTAAATCTTTGATCTAAAACACATTGAGGAGGGGAAGGTTACTTTTCCAAAAATTTTTCAATAAACATATTTAAAAACAGACCAACTACAGTGGTAATGCAATGATTCTATGCTTCACAAGAGGAACCTTCCAGCAAGCACCTACAATCTACCTGTCTCACATAGGAAAAAAAGCTTCTTAAAGTAGCTTCAATGAAAACAATATACTCCATCTTTTCAGAGATACATCAAATAATGCCTTTAGACTACCAGATGGTAGAACTTCTGTCTTCCGGTTGATTTTTCACTGACATTCTTCCAAAATAAATTTAGAATTCAATATTTGTTTGTGGTTGCAATTAAATAGATGCATAAGCAATAAAAAGTCTACATGTACAAATGGACAACTTCAGTTATTGGCTTAAGCTCATAGACCCTAATAAAAGAGTATGAGGGTGAACTCTGAAACTTCATTGCTATGTGACTCTGGGCATGTTACCTATAATCTCTCCAAACCTGTTTCCTCCTGTATAAAAAAGAAGATAATTAAAATATCGATATGGTTCTATGAACTAGAAGCTGCTAATATAGTACATTTAAGCCTTCCTCATTTTGCTTGGTTACTGAATGGAAGATGGTATATAATGGGCCCAAAGTGGTAAATGAGTTCATACAGAGAGGGGAGAGATAAAAATTCAGGTCATGCCTCCTGACATAGATGATAGCATCTGCTATTATCTATGAAACTATGAAACTTGACAGCAGCCACTGATCCAGCTATAGCTCCTCCATGAAACTTTCCTGCTTCTTCCTAATTTTGTGGAAGAACCATATGAGGATGCTAGATTCTCTGAGCTTCTCTTGGTATCTGGGGAAAAGAAAATTCAAAAGAGGATCAGATATAGTTGGAAAGTCTCAATGACCTGAGACAAGAGGTCTCAGTTTCTAAGTCTGATTCTCACAACTATCTTTGGTACAAAAGGCAGTTTTCTGAACTGAAAAGTAACACCAAGTCTTGACTGCCAGTCCGCATGGTCAGAAGGGCTAACTGTGCATACAGACCTGTGCAGGTTATGTCACCAACGGTTACTCTGAAGGTGAAAGTGGGCACATGGATTTGCACATCAGATCGTTCACATTCATAAACCGGGATGTTCTTGGTCTTCATGCCATATTCGTGTAATACCTGAATGGGTGTTTTCCCTGGTTTAGCTGTAATCATCTTCCCCAAACTGCAAAAACCAGAAAAAGGTGTGCTTTGCATGCCAAAGGGGAGAGGGGAGCAGAAGCATACAGAGGTCAGTTCTGACAGATACCAGTGGTGACAGGGGAGGAATAGAAGCTCCCTGTCCTCCAACGCCAGAGCTGGCGAGAAACACCAGTCTGCAGGCTCCACTGCGATGGGCAACAGGCATGGGCAGGCAGGGTGAGGGAGGTCTTTAGGTAGGTAACTTGAATGACGACAGGAAGGAGTTTTAGGGGGATAGGAGTTTTAGGGGAATACGGAGGAAACAGGTGTAGCAATCACTCAGTGCCATGTCCACCCATTTTCTTGCGGGGCGAGGAGGCCTCGCATCACCTCTACCCACTCCACGCGCCACCCAAGGCCGGTAGGTGGGCGGGGCCAGACCGTAGGCCCCCGCCTAGCCCGCGCGCCTCCAGGGTTTGCAGCTTCGGGGGCGGGGGCGCCGGCAAGGGGCTTTACCCAGAATGCCTCTGGAGAGCCAATTCCGCCATCCCCGTCTCTCTTACTCATCACTCCCGGCCCTGCCCGACTCGGCCCCGACTAGTCGGTCGCTGACCTGAAGGTACCGCTGTCCTCGCGCTCCAGCGGCGGGGCCGCGACACGATGCCTGCTCTGGGACATGACAAGGGGTGATTTGGTGGCGGGAGGCAGAGTGGTTCGGAGCGAAGTCCTAGCTTCTGGATCGGCCAGTCCCCGAGAGGCGCGCTCCAGGGCCACCGACGCCGCCTCCTCCTGGATTGCGTCATTCTAGCGAAGGGGCCGGGCGGAGGCGGGGCTACCGTGCTGCAGCGCCGGCTCCGGGCCACGCCCCCAATCCGTGCTCGTCACCCTACCAGGTCCCGCCCACCCGCTGGGGATGGGTCTCCTCGTAGTCCCGCCCTGCCCTACAGGCTCCGCCCCTTCCCCAAGCCCCGCCTGTGTCGGGCCTTCGGATCCTAGGTTTTTCTGCGCTGGACTTGACCGCCACTTGAAGGCTGCACCTCACTGCTCTTTAAAGAAGGCCATTTTCTGCGGGAAAGGCTTATTGGGCGGGGCAAGCCTCACTGACTCTGTGAGGTCCGATGCTCAGCCTTTTTTTTGGAGGGGTCGTGGTGATGATGGTTGGGAGTGAAATGTTGTAGGGATGGGGCCTGTGTCACTTTAAGAAACATTTCAAAATTTCTAATGCAAAATCGTTAAAGAGAGCTTCCCGGGGCCCCGCTGCTTGAGCTCTATCTGTCCCTGAGTGCTTTGGTGGGTTCTCCAGATCCCTGAGCCCAGCCTTTAGGATCTTGCTAGGACGCTGGAAGACCCCCCCTCCTCTCCCTCCAGCTGAGCTCCATTGTCTTTCAGGCGTTCCTCGCGAAATGGATGCTGGGCCAGCGGATGCCAGCAGGGCACATGAGGTCTAAACGACGGCTTTTTTTGCATCGGATTCTAATTAAATGCAGTTTCTGCACACCTGTGTAGTTGACTGTAATGGCGTTTCACCGAGATGCGCCATCTTTAGCTATCATTGACGTTCGATGTGTTGCTTCTCTCGGGGTGTGTTAAACACCCGCGAAAAAGACAAAATGCATAAAGCACAGAAATGTGTGCTTTCTCCGTGTTCTGGTAGATGGTTTTGCACAAAACTGTTTTCACAAAGAGATATTATTAAAAACTGGTTGCACGAGAGCCCTGATACTTGAAAGCAAATAAAAAAAAAAAATGTTCAGAATCTAATCAAATTGATTTTTATCATTTGAGGCTTGGATTAAGCCTATTTTCTCTTTCTCCTACTACCCCCTCTATATATGTATGTATATTCATCACTATCTACTGTGCTATGTTTTAATGGCTATCTTACGGAAAGTATCACATAGCCACTATTTCAAAATATGCTAACATCCACATAACTATGGTGATACAATATTGTTAGCCACAAGATTCCTTGAAAAGCAAACCAAAACCTTATTTCTCTATACCTCTCCTTAAAGGTTGAGAAATTGGCATCATAATGATGAGTGAAAATGAAAATAAATACAAACAGGACCCCATTTCAAAGAGACTATGTGCCAGTCTAGAGTAAGAAATTCCTACTGCATAGTTTATACAGTTAATTATATGTAATGTGACTTTCATTTAGTATTTTATAAAGATCTGCATGCAATTGTTTCTTTATATTCTGTGAATTTATATTTTGTTAATCACATCATTTGAAGGAAATTTAACGGCAATTAATGTAGTGCTCCAACAATAAATTTATCACAGGAATTGAAAATGGCGCTATTCTGTTGTCAAAATTGGCACGATAGACTTGTGAAGAAATTCCCTTTGGGTTTAGGTCCACTATAAACGGTGTCCAGGGCTAATTGTTAGTGCCTAAATTGCATTGTTCCTCATAAGGCTATAGAATTCCCTTAAAACTAACAAGCAATTCATCAGTTGTAACCATCATTAAGGACACTGATAGTGTATTTTTAGTGGTAAGTTTTCTGTGTATATTTTAGTGCTATAGACTGTAATTCCAAATTAGACTTGCTTTTACTGTATCATTTTACACCGTTGATGTATAATTCATTACGTGAACACACTAGCGGAGGCAGTGTTGTGAATTGTACACTGGCGAACTACTTGGTGGAACCATGCTTTGTGTTTTTAATGTGTATACTTATACTTTGAATCAAACAAGGCTTAGTTTTATGCCTTATTTTCTTTGAAAATATGGATTTGTTATCTGAGGGTTGCAGTTGATGTTTTGATACCATATTAATATGTTTGCTGCTGCTACCAAAAGCTTTGTAAAACAAGTTGGAGATGGAGGGAGATTAGTTCCTGTTCCAAGCCTCAGTGAGGCTGACAAATACCAACCTTTAAGTCTGGTGGTAAAAAAGAAGCGATGCTTTCTGTTTCCTAGATATAAATTTACCTCAACACCTTTTACACTGAAAGATATTCTTCTAGGAGACAGAGAAATTTCAACTGGTAAGTTTAAATATGTTTGGGAGGTGTGCTATTCATTCATCTAAGTTATTATAATCGAAACATAGTTTGTAAGTATATTTCTGTTTATAATATTTACACATTTCATTGATAAAAGCAGCTTTTATTAATATAGTGGTAATAATATATTAAGATTATCAATGCCTAAAATTTATATACTATCAAATCTCTTCTTGCTTGAATAATTTTTAAACCTATTCTTTATCTTATCTAACAGGATCAAATGAGATGAAAATAATTTGTATTTACTTTTTATTATCCAGTTATTACAGTTGGTAAATTGAAATGAGTTGTATAAACTAGATTGGAAAATAAATGGATATTTTGATAAATTATCTTGATGCTTATGAAATTATTGGCTGAAAAGACAGTTTGAGTCCATTTAAAATGATTTTATTGTTATCAAATTAATTGAATTGCTATTTTATCTTGGTTTAAAATAATTGTCTTTCTCATTAGTGTTGTCTTAAATAGTAAATTAATGTGGTTATTACATATGGCCTATGTTAGATGACACTTAAACAATATTAATTTATTTCTCTTAAAGGTATTTCATCTTATCAATTACTGAATTATGAAGATGAGTCAGATGTATCTCTTTATGGAAGGCGGGGCAACCATATTGTGAATGACGTTGGGATTAATGTTACTGGATCAGATTCTGTTGCAGTAAAAGCTTCATTTGGTATAGTAACCAAACATGAAGTGGAAATATCAACATTACTTAAGGAAATTACTACACGGTCAGTGAAATAATTTTTAATGTATTTTAGTGTTTTCATTAAGAATTTTAATTATATAAACTTCCTTACAAAGATGCCTTAAAATTTCAGGTTGTATTTCACTAGTATAATTTATTTGTTTGAAAGATGACAAATTAGTCATGTATCCAAACTTTGGATAAGAGCAGATATCCAAAATCATTTGTTTTAAGCACAGTTTTTAATTGCTCCCCCAAGTTGCCTTGGCTCTGTACACATTGGCTAAATTATTAGATTAAAAGAATACAGGAATTTGCTTGCAAAAAATATACTAAGAGTGTGTCCTCCAACAGACTTCTATAATAAGCATGTGTTAAGAAAATAGAAAGGAAGACTAAGAAAATAGGAAGATTATAAAACTTCTCTTGAGCATATTTTCTGATTTACATTAGGCCTGCCTTGATTTACTTGTAGTTAAGGTAGATAGGAAAAAAATAACAGGATAGCAAAAAATGTCCTGATTATATGTATTTAGATGTTAAAGATGCCTATGAAACTCTCTTCTTTATTTTAGAAAAATTAATTTTGATCACAGCTTGATACGTCAGTCGAGGAGCAGCAGAAAGGCAGTATTATGTGTGGTCATGGAAAGTATTCGAACCACACGGCAGTGCTCACTGTCTGTGCATGCTGGAATTCGTGGGGAAGCCATGAGGGTAAGCCATACTCCTCAGGCTTCTCTTACTTAAAAATCGCAATGGATATTTTTAAACAGTACTCAGTTTCTGGTGAGACTTGTGTATTTTGTCAAATTCATTGTTGAGATTATGGAGCTAAAATGGCATTTGGATTTTGTGCAGTAAAGGTTTTACTTTGGAAAATGAAAAAACTCCAAAAAAATTTGGATTCTGAATATGTATAACATAATGCAAACATAACTGTAATCCTATAATATACATACTGGCGTACCTCCTATTACTATTTAAATGCTGTTTTAAGAACAAAAGTTGACTGTTTATATCAAATTATATTTTTAAATGACAGTTTATTCTTGAAATTTGTTGCGTTGAATTTGTCTTTTCTCCTTGTTAAAGGAAAGGTAGAAGCAGGAATAAAGAGGAGCTGAAAGGTAGACAGGAAGAGAGAGGAGGAAGAAGCATTTATGTTTTAGTTGTTCATCTTGGTTGTTCCCCTGGGCTCTGGGTCACAAGCCAGAGTCCTTGGGAAGTATGTGGACTGTGCCAAGCAGAGTCTGTGGATCTAACTGCTAAAGTATCAGGGTGCTCCAAATTTATCTTTTTATATTAAATTAAGTTTTCTAAATAAATATTGTCTGTAACCCAACATGCTCCATTCAATGTTAAACCATTTATCAAAATCTTGACATTTATTTGTGTTTAATTTTTAGTTCAATTATGGTATTATTTGTCCTTGTCATTCTGACACATAATTTAATTGGTTTTATTAAAACCAGTTGTGGGAAAGATAGAGATCAGCGATAATCTTTTCAAGTCTTTGCAAATAAAGATTCTATTCAGTGGCTACATTCAGCTACCCATCAAATTATTTAGTATTACATCATTTTGGGGGGCAGGGACAGTAACATTTACTTAATTTGCTGATTTCTTTGTAGAATAAGTTGATTGCTCTGGGAAACTGCTGAGAGCCCTGGGCACTTTGGAACAACAGAGTAAGCTAAAAACAGCAGAAGCATTTGAAAGGCAGTGAGTTTCCAAGATTTGCAGTTGAAAGAAATAGACTTTTTGCCTGAGAGTGTTACTATTGGGTGGTAATACTAATGACTGGCTCCTATACGAAATGAGAAAGTGCTATTTCCTAATAGTGATCATGAGTCCTCACTGGACAAGGGCGTCTGCTATAAACAGATTAACTCGAGTAGTATGAATCTTTACTTGGAGAGGTGTGGGGGAGGCGGGCATTACTGTTGTTTGTAATGGTAGGAACAAAGGAAATGTTTTATCCATCCAAAAATCTATCTATCTGTTATACTCCTTAATAATGTTATTTATTTATTTAACACAGTTTCATTTCATGGATGAACAAAATCCCAAAGGAAGGGACAAAGCTATTGTTTTTCCAGCACACACAACCATAGCTTTCAGCGTTTTTGAACTCTTTATTTATTTGGATGGTGCCTTTGGTGAGTGAACAGTTTGCATCAAACACTGAAGTGATAACATTAAGAATTTATTCAGAACACCTCTCTCTTGCTCTCACACTTGTGCTCTCTCTCATGACCATAGAAGAGTGATGCTCTTAGCACTGTCAGTCTGGTAACAAATAGAGGATAATAAAATGGTTACAAGTGTCAGAGCCACAAAACTGGGTCACCCAAAGACCATTTTTCTTCAGTGTTAACTGTTGCAGACCCAGCTACCTTCCCCAACCCTGACTGTTCCATGAATAAAACTTCAAAAGTACAAATATTTCCCCCAGATTGTCACCGAGTATAGTTCAGTGCAGCTCACTTTAGACTTCTACATTTCACAGGTCTTTAAGATTAGGATGCCAAGCTGCTCAGGTCTAGGTGTAGTCCCAAGAACTTAAGCAAAGGGACTTCAAGCCATGCTAATTAAAAAAATAAATTTACACTTCTTTTTGTTTGTTTCTGCCGTTCTGTGGGGAGGAGGGAATATGGAATCCAGAAACCAACTATATGCTAATTTTGTTTGGAACATGTTAGATATAGGTTTTTACAATTATATTGATTGTTGGGAGGAGTATACATTGACATAACAGCTACATCCAGTAAAATTTAAATTATCTGTCTGTCTGTCTATCTATCTATCTGTCTGTCTGTCTGTCTGTCTAAAGGTAAGGTACAGGCAGAAATGAACCCAAGTGGACAGGCCGGCAGGAAGAGAGAGGAGGAAGAAGCACTCTGTTTTGTTGAATTGTTCATCTTGGTTGTTCTGCTGGTCCTGGGTCTTGAACTTTTGTCCTTAAGGGTGTATGTGGACAACATCGCAGTGGACTTACCTGATAGACCACCATGACGTGCCAAATATGCATGTGTTTTAGCTTGACTTACACATTTAGGAATTTATCCTACAGGTATTCTTATAATATGTGAAATTATTTAGGTATTAAGTAGTAATAGTAAAAGATTGGAGAGTACCTTAAGATGTGTTATAGCTACTAGTTAAATAATGGTGCATCCACACAACCAAATACTATGAAGCCATAATGAAGAATAAGGACTTTCTATAGATCCTAACATGAAATAATCCTCTAAGAGATATTTTAAAGAAATGTCTGTAGTATGTAACTATTGGACCTATAGAATTTATATATGTACATACATATATACAAAACCACATGTATACATACATATATTTCCTTATGCTTATAAAACATGGAGAATTTCTAGAAGTATAGATAAGAAACTTAATATTGGTTATCTCTGGGGTGGAAAACTGAAGTTGGGGTCAGGGTAGACTAGAGACTTATTTGTCATTGAATCCCCTTTTGTAGTCTGGATTTAAACCATGTGAATGTTATCTTTTCTAAAAATATGTCAAATATAATGTAAAAACTTAACAATGAATGGCTTATCCCAAAATTCATCACCCACAATCAGAACTCCCAATAAGAATTCTTTAAGTAATAATACCTTCTAAATTTTCTTTTTAGACATTTGTGTCACTTCAGTGTCAAAAGGAGGATTTGAAAGGGAAGAAACAGCAACATTTGCACTGCTCTACAGATTGAGAAATATCCTATTTGAAAGAAGTATGTCCACTGAAGAATATTTCAAATGTGTTTTTTCTTCCTTGATTAACACATGAGATTATATATTCAGTATCCTGTTAGTTAAGAATATAAATTTAAAAGCCAGATTATTTTGTCTGATGGTTGATGGTTCATGTATTTATTAATGCAGTTTGGCTGTCTATTTTTTTATTTGAACTTTGACACAGTTCTCTGCTTTTGTCTTTTTAGATAGAAGAGTGATGGACGCCATTTCTCGTTCACAGCTTTACTTAGATGATCTTTTTTCTGATTACTATGACAAACCTTTCAGCATGACTGATATTTCACTCAAAGAAGGGACTCATATCCGAGTAAACTTACTTAATCACAACATTCCAAAAGGCCCTTGCATACTCTGTGGAATGGGGAACTTGAAAAGGGAGACGGTTTATGGGTGCTTCCAGTGCTCTGTGAACGGGCAGAAATATGTGCGACTTCACGCAGTTCCTTGTTTTGATATTTGGCACAAGAGAATGAAATAAAATAAACAACAACTGTATCTTGCTATTGTTTTTGGTGCAGCTGTACCTCTCCATAATTATGTGGTTTCACTGTAATGCACTGTGGCAAATTAAAGAGGAAGAGGAAAGAAAACTTAACCCGTGCAGGCATTTTCCCATCGATAAAGTGGAAATGATACTAGTGACTATATCATAAATTGTCATGACAGTTAATAATGTGGTTTATATTAAAAAAGGTCTGCATATAAAATTCAGAATGTAGATTTCCTTTTAAAAAAAATCTGCCATTCACTTTAGAAACATTTTGAAGATGCAATCTAAGATTTAAGCTAACAGCATATTTTTCTATCAATTTTATTTCCATCAGCTTTTGAGTCAACATTTCAGAATAATGGGAGTGCACTAGTGATGACTTTGTGGTACTTTAACTATAGCCTTAGGTCTGGTAAAATGAGAAAAATGTTAATAATTTAAAGTAATCCTAAATGTTTAATTGCAGTATCAAATTAAAAGCACACTGAGTTCAGCGAGGGGTTGTGTGTGCACAGCTAGCAGGGAGACCAGTAGTAGCAATGTGCTGCCATTCTGTTCCCATGTGCTGCCCTGTGCTCTCGCCTAAAAACTCACTGCTGTCATTTTAAAGTGAAGGCAGCTAGAACACATTCCTTGAAAATGTTCCAGACATTTAACATACTGAGTTCTGACTTTGTTCATCTACTCTTTAACATAGCTGAATTTTTCATATACAAGCTAGTTGACCTAAATTAATTTGTTATAAACCCTTGTTAACACTGAAAAATGTTAAAATTCTTGGTTAGACTAGCACTCACACAAGGTATATGTCTCGGAAGCATAAGAAAATAGTGTAAATACAAATTCCTGTATACTATATGTAGTATATTTTTAAGTTTTTTAAATGTGATTAGCATTTTAGAGTATATCTCCATATTCAACACCATCTATAATTCTTTTAAATATTAGGTTTAGAAGCACTTTGTGTAAAAAGAATGGAAAAGGTGCACCCTAGTAGTAGTAGTTTGGTCCTTTGCCTTTGGATGAGTGCAGTCCGCATAAATCCCAACGACCAGAAGGAAAAACTAAGATGAACAACTAAATGGATAAAAATGCTTCCTCCTCCTCTCTTCCTGCCTGCTTGCCTACTTGCCTTCATTCTTGCCTGTACCTTTTCTTAAAAGAAAAAAAAGCAAAACAAAAAGTGGGAAAGATTAGAATTATAAATATGTTGTCTCATAGGATAGCTTCCATATATATTTTCTTAATGCATATTTTGGGTAGAGTATATGGTTCAAATATACAGACCATATAATGCAATATATATATATATATAATATACTCACATATAGAGTATATAATTCAGATATAATGCAGATGAGTACATCAATCAAAAAAGGCTCTAGTGACTTTAAATGTGACTATGGAATGGGGTAGTTTCCAAATCAAATATAATACTTAGTTTACTTCAACTGAGCAGGCTTTTCTGAGGAAGTAAGAGGCTGATGAGAGAATTGATGAAAGAGCAAGTGAAATGGACTTATTGAGTATTAGAACGAAATATTGGGAAGCAGGAAAAGATAGTAAAGTTTTTTGTTTTATGAAATGTCAAAATGGTATGCTTATGTGTTATCTACTGATCTAGTGCTTTTTGTGTTACCCTGCACTTTTAAATAATAAAATTTCTGGCAAATTTATCTAAAGAAGTTAAAAGATGAATAATGAGCAAAGATTTGGAAAGAGCAAATTTCAGAAAATGGAAAAAGCTTTGTTTTGAACAGAGCTATTTACTATCTGACCATACTTTCTTACATAGGCAGTGGGCAAAATCTTAAATGTTCCATTAAGTATGAACCTTCATTGGGACCGATGTGATTTCTAGCATCTCCTATCCGCCTGTTCCCAAGTTGGGTCACATGATATGACCATCACACAAAACTGTCATGGCACTGTTATCCTCGTTTGATATCTTCATGTATCCCTGTGTGTAAAATAAATTCTACACTTATCAAAAATTTGGTGGCATACCAGCTTATAATGCTCATTCATCATTATTAACAAGAACGTTGTGAAATGAAAGTGAGATAGGAAATTTATACTTGAGAAAGACAACTAGAAACTAAGAAATACCATGTGGCATCAATTTAAAACTATCATGACAAAAAACTGGGGATGACAACTATCTTATAAAAGTCCATGAGACAGGAGAGATGTAGTATATTTATAATGATGTCTAAAGGAGTACAAGACTCAGCAGTATAGACTTTATTATGTCTGCTGTAAGAGGCACAAAGTCTTTGGGTTGGTCAAATATCTTTAAACATTCCTCATTAGAATAAATACCCAAGATCAGAGGCTTATACTAAAATATCTTATACAGGCTGTGTTGAGGATCTGTGTGGCCAGGGGTATTTTCTACTACTATACTTTTTCTAAACATCCCAAAGGAAGTCTCTTAAGTTCTGTGATTTTTATATCCTACTATCTATGTCACTATGAAACACATAAAAAATGTTAATTCCTGAGTCCCTACAGAATATTCTTAAAATAAGAGGCTTTTAAATAGTTAAAATATTAAAAATTGGATATTTATATACTTAAACATGTTGTTATAATATTAATTGCTTGTAGATTTTTCCACATATATCCTCCTATATCATGCAGGGTGAAAACTGCCCATCAGGACACAGAGGTTGATTTCAAGGTACCACAAAGCATGTTCATAGAATTAAGCAATAGGAAACAATTATATCTTTCCTTAAAGTTCAATTTGCAAACATTACACCAAAATTACACGTAAAGAGGGTATTAAAATGTTTTATTGTGGGAAAATAGAAAATGCAACATAGAGTAAAGTGACTATTTTATATATAGAGTATGAAAATTTGAAATAAAAAAATGCTACAGTTCATCATGCTGATATACATTGTATTCTCTGGACGAAATGAAGCCATCACCATCATGGTCGTTCTTCTTAAAAATATCTTCTAAAACTGCATCCTGATATGACTTGTCATGTGGCTTCTCATCCTTTTCAAAGTCTCTTTTCAAGTAATGATTTATCTAGAGTGCCAAAATAACTTTTCTTTAATAAAAAGTTTTTACAAAAAATGTCCAGTAACTTTGAGAAATGTTAACGTAAAGAAACTTATATCTGAAACTGCTTATTGTAAATGATAAAGAAAATTTTAAGATACTTGAGGTTTTTAATTTTATTTAACCTTTGAAATAATTTGCTGAAGAAAAATAGATGTGGAAAATTAGCTTTCTCTGAGGTTATAAATGGTTAATATGCATACTCAAAGATTAACACTTCAATTGAATTTTGTTGAAACTAAATGTTTTCCAATAGTTCACACTGATAATCCACATTAATCCACAATAACTAATCCATTGATAAAACATATTATCACAGGAAAAGCACCCTCAAGGATATTTATTGGTGAATAAAATCCAATAATTTCTTAAATTAATAAATGTTATATAATTAACAAAATCCCACCATAGACTCTGAAGTTGTTTAACATCCTTAATTTTTTTATACTTCTATAACTCCACCCCAAAATCTACATAACTGTGACAATCTCTTTAACAACAATGTCAAAAAAGAACAGGTATTCTGAAGCAGTCCCTTTTCTCTACATATAAGATATTTCTCTATGTAGAGACATAGCTCTATTCAAAGCACTGCTTGATATGGTAGCTACTGGCCGTACATGACTTGAAATGTGGCTAGATCAACTGAAATATACTACTATAAAGCTGATATAATTTTTTGATAAAAATATTTCAGATATGTATATTGATAATATGACAGTAATATTTTAGCTTATCGAACAAGACAAAATCTATCATTAAACTAACTTCATCTGTTCTTTTCACTTTTTAAGATGTGCCTACTAAATAAATTAAGATTTTATATAGATGACTCATTTTTATTGGAAAGCAATAATCTGTATAATAACTAAAGAAAGCAATATACAATGATCTGGAGAATTATGTTTGACAAGGCTAGGGAATTTTAGAAGCAAGAGTATTTTTACACACTAAAGTTGTACCCTGAGAGGTTTTTAGTAATACATATCGAAAACTCAATCCATTATTAGTAAACTTGATTTTACAATGATCAGTGAATCTTAAAGATATACCAACTGTTCTAAAGAGGACTTTGGTCCTTATGAGGGGGATACATTTTTTCTTCCAACAGAGCCTAAGCAATCCTATGTAGTTGTAAAAAATTTTAAACAGCCTCAAATATTCCTCAGTTTCTAAGTAAATGAATATCTTTTTTCATAACTAATATTGCTAAACCCTCAAAATACACTTTTTGGTTATATTGTAGTTAAGAGGTACAAAAAGGCAGTGGGTAACGACATGATCTTAATTCTGCAGGTAATGGATTCCACACCATTTCCTCTTTGTAATTTAATAAAAATACTATGCACCCTTTTTTCCCACCTTATTTATGTTGAAGAAATAATAACTAAATCTGTCTGATAAGGAAGGAACATAGTTTCTTTTAGTTCATGGTTCCAATTCAGGCTTTGCCATATACTGGCTGGGTGGTCTAGGATAAATAATTTAACCTCTCTGAACCTCAGTTTTGTCACTGGTAAAAGGAGGAAATCAGTATTTATATGGTAGGATGGATGTGAGGATTAATGTTTACAGGTATCCAAAAAGATAGCTACTTTTATATTCAAATGTGTGAAAATCACTTATCCATTTAGTGATAATGCAGCGGATACCTGAGAGACATCTGGGCAAATTGTGACTCAACAGGTCACTATATTGAACTTTCTCTTAATTTTATTTCCCTGAAAAGAACTGAAGATCCCCCAAGGTCTACTGAGGAATATTACAGCAGAATTCATCTCTTGGCATACAAGGGCTGTTGAATGGTCTTTGTGCCTAAGCTGAGTCTTAGGTATGACGTGAATTCATTTGAAGACAGAGTGCCCTCAAAGAAGGTGACCAGGAGTCATTAGAAAGTACATCCTGGGAATAGTTTTCCACCCTTCTAACTGTCCTCTTCTTAAGGAACAGGGAATGTTCTCATTCCCTTATCCCTCTCCCACTGCTGATGCAACAAAAAGCTTCAGGACAAGCTCTTTCTAATATCTTGGAAAATGGAATTATGGTGGGAAAAGAATTGAAGAAGGAAGGAGTAGGAAAAAACAAAACAAAACACAACAAAAATACAGAAAAGGGACTAACTCTTATTATTTGAAATGACCTAGTTGTCCCTTATTACTTACTTAGGTGGTAGAGCAATATGGTAGAGTATGCATTTAGGTGGTAGAGTTTGTGCCTCTAAACAAGAAGGGAGATAACTGGTTTACTCAATTAAGCTAAACATGACAGTGGGACTAAGATGGCACCAGTTTCCAACAAAGATAAATATTCCTGAAATATTCATGGTTCCTTGGTAAGCGCATCAAAGTGGACTCACATTGCTGGGATTGCAATCTGGTTTTGTCACTTATGTGACCTTTGACTAGGTATGTAACCTGTCTAGGTATCATTTCCCATTCTATAAAATGGAGATGATAATAGTGTCTACCTCATAAACTGTCATGAAGATTAGAGTTCACACTAATGTGCTTTTAATGATATCTGGTACTGAGAAAGTGTGCAAAAATGTTTTAACTTTGATTATTCTGAGATCCCCATTAATCATACAACTTATATATGACTAACTAGAATACAGAAGCTCTATAGCTGACGTGCTGGCTCCTGCTTACCAACTTTCAAATCCACACAATTCAAATTCCTGCTAGTTCTTTTCATAATCTTATGGAGCACTAACAATCTACGAGGTGGGAATTATTTGTCCTGTTACTAATTCAGATAGTGCTGCTTCAAAGAGATATGCTCCTGTAGTCTAGATACAGGAAATCCCTTGTAGAGATTAGTTGGGTATTTGAAGGATCCTCTTGCAGGGAGAAAGGTAATTGAACAGGATGACCCAGTTACAAGTTTTATATTGAAAAAGCACATTTTCTTCTCAGGGCTTAGATTTTCAACTCCATAAAAGCAAGGTTATCAGCTCATATTTGTTAGAATTAAACAAAATAAGTTATAACACAGACAGATTTAAATTGTGAGGGAACACTCGCCTGTACACAAGGAACTTTTGAATTACCTCGGTTTTGGAGAGTTGTCTATCATTGTCCGTGTCTATTTGTTTAAATGTTTCAATGCTTCGTGGTCCTTTGGTCACAGCATAAAGTTCAATCTCAAAAATCAATGTTGCATCAGGTGGAATCTTGCCTTCTGCTAAACGTATATATTTTAACAGATTTACACGAAGATAATATTCAAATATTTATTTGCAAATAGCAATAACAGCCATGATTATGTTATATTTCATATTTATAAAAACTGATTTCTAAATACATTTTAGGAAATTTTTTCCTTATGGTGTAAGCCAAGTTTTTTTCAAAAGACACAGGGAAAACTTATTCCCTGATTAAATTAAAACAAATTGTGGTTTTTGTTAATATACCCATCATTACACAAGAGAGGGCCTGGTGCAGAGAAGAAATGCGTGAGCAGAAAAATTTCAAAATGTCAAACAGTGATTTTGTGGGCACATGTTTGCAGCTCAGGGGACTAAAATGCCGACTAAAATGCTGTAAAGCCTAGAATCCTAGGTTCGAGACCCCAGAAGTAGGATTAAAAAAGAAAAGAAAATACGTTTGTCAATGTATTTGTCTTTCCAATTATTTATAGATATTAGAAATAAGTACAATAAAATAATCCAGTAATAATTTTATAAATCAATTTGTAATTACAATGAAAAAGTATTAAGTTGAATAGTTCTCTTTAAACAAGTTAATTTACTAAATGATGTCACAGGTGGTTTTAGCAAAACTATGAACTTTTTCAGATGACCATTTCATTAAAATGATCTACAGAAATGACTTGTTTAAAGTCCGTGGGTAGCTCGTGTCGCTACTATATTCCTAGAATCTAATACAGTGCTTGACTCAATCCGTTATAGATACGAAGATATTTGTTGAAAGAATGGTTCTATTATCATTTATTTAAAAATGACTGTTTTTCCTTTGAAGAACATAGTAACTTCTTTAACGAAAAAGTGACAAATTTTTGCTAAAGTATAAAAGAGCTTTAAAATTATAGCCAAAAGAAGTGAATGAGTCATTTCCAAAGATAGGACACAGAAAAATCTACCCATTATCGTATGACTAATGTGAAAGTCCTGACCAAGTACCACGTTACCTGGCTTTAGAGCAAAAAGGCTAGAGATTGATTCAAAGACTGCTTTTTACAAAATCCACACCTATTCTGTCCAGTTACAATCTCCTTCTGACAGAAAACTACTTCTGACAATAATTTGTGACAAATTTAAATTTCTTAAGTACTATAAGTGGAGGTTTCTCAAACAAATCTATTGTAAACTTAGAAAATATTACCAATTAGGTTTTTTCTTGAAAAAAGTATAGGAAAGAGAAAACAGGCATTTGTTATAGAATTATTTGTATTTAGCAAAGCAGATCAAAGACATAGGTGTTAATGTAAAGAATCTATACATACCACATGTACTGTTAAATTTAAGAACTAAAATGTGACATGCACTTCAAGACATGCAGGGGATGCTCTGTGACTTGAAACAAGGTTATTGCGCAGAGGAAGGACTTCTTCAAGGGCTACCTAAAATAAAGTTACAGCTGTTAGGTCTTAATAGCAATATATTTAAAAAGCTTATTTGATCAAAACCTTGTTTGTTAAGCAGTTTCTTGTGGTCTACACTACAACTTTTTAAATAATTTAATCCAAGCTATTTTAATGCACACAGGCTAGTATTAACTACTTTCCAGGGAAACCACTTTGGCGGGGTGGGAGGTTCCTTTATCTCATTAAGTGTAAAATAAAGGTGTTGGTTGTATTCCTTATGTTTATTGGAGATGTCTCAAATTGAATCTGAACTAACTTCTTCAACATCTTTGTAGCAAGGGTCTGATTTATTAATAGCTTAGGCAGCTGGGGTAGTCATTCACATCTAAGCATAAATTAGTTCACAAAGAGGATGTACTAACAATGGAATGAGAGATGTGGGTACTCTAAATAAAAGTAGAAGTGGGTGCTTTGGTAGTAAGCAGAATGTGGAGGCTTCTGATCAAACACGAGAGAGGGGGAAATTCTGAAAACTAGATTAAAGTGACAGAAAGGCAATACCTATATCATTTTGCCTATAATTGATCTCAAAATATGACATTTTCAGAATAACTATTGTATTTAATTTATCTTCAGTTGTTTCTCTCTTATAGCTTCCTCTATAACTAAAAATAGGATATACAAATTATGGTTCCATGTGAGCTATTTTGATGGGACTAAATTGGCAAAAACCAAATGAAGCTATAGTTATCTAGAACTGTATCTAGGGGTTTTAAGTCTGAGTGAGTTTGACTTGTACCACTATACTCCCTTCAGCTCAATTTGGGCAGTAATTACCTGCTGTTGCAAGAAACAGGTGAGGGAATCACTACTCTGAGTAAACCAGCAGCCTTAAAGAGGGCATAACATTTCAATGAACTATTTCAGAGTAATGAAAAAAATGATTGTAGAAAATCAATCTTTACTTTATATACTAAATATTCCAGTAAGTGGAGTTAGCAAGGGCTCTAAATAGAATGAGGAGGTAAAGGTTATCTTTTTTACAGTCTTCACACAGCAATAAGAAACAGGACCTAATTGAGAATGCAAGATAGAAACTGTCCCTCTGACAGACTGCCCATTTGTTCCCCCTTATTAAAAATTTTGCCCTCTATTTGGCTTCACTTTTAATTTTAATGATTTTAAAATGTTAATTTTGGAAAAATACATGCACTTGGCAAAAACTTAAAATAGTACAAAGTATTAGAGTGAGAAAAGATCTTCTCATGAGCTTTGACTCTCAGGCTTCCTTCCCCAGAACACTTGATGTCATCAGATGACTTTAATCTTCCAGATATGTCTATGAAGATACATGATGCATGTGTGAAATTCCCCCACTCATAGTGAAGACAGGGAATTATTTTGTACACTGCTCTATGCTCAGTCCCTAGAATGGGGTTTGACACCGAGGCTAAAGAAATGTTTGCTGCAGGATATATTTTATTTCACTTTATTTTATTTTAACCTACTAATACATTAGGTTCCACTTCAGTCTTTTTACTGGCTGCATAGTAATCCTTTGTATAACAGCCATGATTTACTTCATTTCCTCTTGATGAACGCTCTCTTTCAGTCTTTAAAAAAAAAGTGTCTACAACGAATGTTCTTTTGCATATATGTGTTTGCACATTCCTAGAAGTCGAACTACTGAGTCAGATAGTATGTACATTTTAAATTGACAGAAATCTCTAGAAAGGTCAAAAGATTCACATTCTCAGCAATAATGCCTAAGACTGCTGGTTCTTCCATGTCTTTGCTAATCTGACTGGTAAAAATGGTGTCTTACTTTTGTTTTGATTTCCCTTTTAAAATTTATGAATAAAATTATGAATAAAATTAAGTATTCTCACAGACTTAAAGGTCATGTGTATGTTTTAGTAAGTTGGCCTCTTGCTGATGACATTTCCAGGGAGCAGTCATATTTTTTACTGGTTAGTAAGTCTTCATATGTGTTGCTAACATTTTCTTCATTTATCTGCTTGCCTAGGTTCTCAGATGTCACTCTAGAATTTTACAAATAGGCAAGATACTGAAAGAAGCAGTTCATCCAGTTTTTCAAGGTTTCTTCTAAATTTGGGTAATAGTGACTGACAGCTTATATTTCAGATGTTTCTTTTACACTGTCTCAGTGTTGTCTATTTACTCTAAAATCCTAAGTTCCAGTTTCCTGAGTTTCATGAATTTGCTTTGGTATTGCTTATGAAAGATATATGCCACAGACATTTATGTAATAATGTTTAAAAGAACATATTAAAAACAAATTAAATGACGAAGGTAGAACTTACAATTTTGTAGTTATTTACATTCATACTGTGCAATCAATCTCCAGATCTCTTACATCTTGCAAAACTATTAAACCACAACTCCCTTTCCACCTTCCCCGCCAGGCTCTAGCAAGCCCCCTTCTCTTTCTGACTCCAGGAGTTTGACTATTCTAGGTACCTCACATAAATAGAATCACACATAATTTCTTTTTTTGTGACTAGCCTATGTCTCTTAGCATAATATACTGTGTTGTAGCCTGTGTCAGAATTCCCTTCCTTCTGCAGGCTGTAGGATATTCTACTCTTTGTATATATTATATCTATATGTTCATCATTCATTTGTCAATGGACACAGGTTATAGCCATCTTCTGGCTATTACTAATGCTACTGTGAACACAGGGTTACAAATAACTCTTGAGACACTGCTTTCAATTCAATTCTTTTGGCTGTATACCCAGAGGTCTGTAATTTATTTTTAAATGTAATCTAAAAGGGAAATTAAAAAAAATCCTACCATAGCCTTCCTTTCCATATGCAAATGAAGGGGGTATAATCACTTTTCTCTTCTCTCCAGGGCACATATCCATCATAGCAATGTCTAGGCCTTTTATGACTTGGCCAACACCAAGAACAAACCATTTTGGGTGGCCTTCATTTTGTGTCCGGCTGTAATAAAAGATCAACAGTTTGGTTAGCTGATTTCAAAAAAAAAAAAAGGTGAAATTAAAACTTAAAATACAGCTGGACATTTAGCTATAATCCAATTTAAAATTGGAGTCCTCTGTAACCATTTCTTTTCCCATATTAACACTTACCCTGAAACCACTGGTGGGGTGTTTGGCTCAAACTTCCCTCATGATAGCCTGAAAGAGGTACCATTTGCCCAAAGCTGGTCATTAGGTGTCATTACATTTTCCTTTCTATTGTCATCTTTACAGAAACCATTAAACACTTAACTTTTTAATGGGTCTCCTGGACCTAACTAGCTGCATGGCTTATTCAAACAATTCATCTAATTTCTCTGGGTTTGCCCTTAAAAAACTGATTCGAGGGTTTAGTCTCAAAAAATCATTTTAATGCTAATTAAACTTTTTATTTTTTTCTTACTGAATTTCTCTACTTTTTTTTCTAAGTGGAAAGAACCAACTTTCCCTCAATCTTATCTTTCTACTGTAACATAAGGGCTGAAGAAAGACATTCTCCCTCTAGGTAATAAACCTTCAATTCAAAAAGGGCAGGCAGTGGCATGGCGGGGCAGGAGGGAGGACACAGGACCCAAAGTCATCAGGGAGTCATTGTTGGTGATTTCTGGATACAGTTGGGAAGTTCCCCCTGAATCTCTAAAATAACTCATGCTTCTGAAGGCCATTTAAAATCTCTAAACTACCCTACAAAACCTTCTGTAAAGAGACTCCAATCCGTGGCAACGGAAAAGAGAGAAGATGCTTACAAAGAGTAGCTTGACTTAGTTCTATAGGTCCCAAGAGTTGTGGCGGTGAGTGTACTGGTGTCTTTTTGATAATTTCTTGGACCAACAGTCAATAATTAAAAAAAGTAAATATTCATTCATTTTAATAGGAAACTACCGCCATCTATCTGATTTCCTCTCAGACTCTTTCCCCGCCCCCCCGCCCCAGGAGTAAAAGGTTCAACGCTAAAGAAACAAGAGCAAGACAACCAACCAATTAGGTTTCTGGTTATTGGAGCGAGGTTAGATTTCGTGCATCACTGGACGATGGGGGCGGTCGGCGGCATCTCCTACCTGCAGTAGAATTTCGAGCCGTCTTTAGCCAAGTAGCCGTCGTAATGGGCATTTAGCAGGTCTCCCTTTTTGCTTGTCTTCGAGCAGTTTTCTGGACGATGCAAAACTTCTATTTTCACTTCCTCTTTGCTCTGTTTCTGAGCAGTAAAAACGGCCCACCCGTAAAAGAAAACCACTAATCTCAAGAAGAAATGCATAATTCCTGAAGCCGACCCGAGACGACACCTCACACGTGTCACAGTCGCTGGGCCGCGGTCTGAGCAGCGGCGCTCAGACGCGTGGCAGGCTTCGTCCTACGTCACAAAGGGCCGGGCGGACGAGCTTGGCCTCGCCCCTCGCCCGCGGCGGGACTGGGCGGGAATTGGGGTTCGGGGAATAGGCACTCGGGCTGGCTGTCCTTGGCCGCTAAGGCAGCTCGTAGGCCGGTTCCCTTGCTAAAGTCGCTTTTTCCCCACCTTCTGGGTTCACTAGTAATGTCTGCGTTTCCTAAAAAGAAACCGGAGAAAGACCACATGAAATAGTCTAGGATGAGAGCATAGAGAAAGTGATGGTCATTTCTAAGCGTAAAAGACTTCGGAGGTCCGGAGAGAACTAGTGGGTATGGGCGGCGGCATTCTGCAAGATGAGCGTAAAACAGCAGGCTTGTGGTGACTTTCTGGGTGTTTCTGGGAGGGTCTCGGGACCATGCGCTAAGAGGTTCCAAGCTAAGTTACACAAAACCTGAAGACCATCGGAACACGAGATGCTTCCCATCTTGTTAAAGGCGTTTCTCACTGGCTAACTCAAGAGATTCAGGACCTGCTGCTGGTTTGCATTTCTTTCCCCCACCACTCGGGGCCGCCCTTGATTCGAGGACCTCGGGGAATGCGAGGAAAAGCCCTTGGCTGTCGCTTATTTTATTTTATTTTTTAAAATCAAGCCTTCGAGCTCGGCAATTATTCACACTACACAGATGAGAAAACGAAGTAATCTGAGCATTGGATAGTTTGTTCTAATCCACGCAGCAGAGATTTGACCAAGTGTGACAAAAAGCCAACCTCCCTTTGTCCCCCAGTAGTTTATGAAAACTTAAAAATAGAAAACTAGAATCTTGCTACCCCATACCGTGTCCTGATATCTACCACCTATATTATATCATTGATACTCAACTACAGTCGATTTATTACATATCTATCTATCCATCTCTTTAACTATCCCATCAGTTTACATTTTCTCCGAATGAAGGAACACCCCAAATTTTATCCAAACCAGAAAGGTTTCAGCGATTGATCTGGATTAGATTCCGAAAGGGGAAGTATTCTACTTCAGGGATGCTAACAAAAAACCTGGGCGCTGAGCCTGCTTTGTCTGCTTTGCTTATAGCTTGCAAAACCCCTATGTCTAAAAATCGTCAATTATGTAAGATGACGGTAATTTCCGAAGAGGAATTTTTAAAAAAGAATTATAAAAGCAAGGCCCTCCCTTTAGAATAAAACAATCCCCAAAGTTTGGCTCCCTGTTAAATTTTAAATGAAACTCTGGCTATCTAAGGCTAATCAGCCGTGTGAGGACAATTCCTTGGAGGCCCCTCGCCATTCCTTGCTGGAGGGCTATCAGTGACACACTCCCTTCCTGGGAGATTATTTCTCGGACTTCCTGAATGTGGGGGGGATGCGAAAGAAACAAATAGGAAATCTTATTTTCTTGAAAAACACAAAAACAATCACCACTCTAAAGACCTACAGCTTAGTATTGGGAAATTTTACTAGGCCTAAGTCACCCACCGCGAAGTGCGCGGGACGCTCGACCTCGGGCGGGCCGGGACACACAGCGCGTGCCGGGGTCCGAGTCTGCTCCCCGCGAGGCTTCGGTCCCGGGTGGGCAGCAGGTCCCCGGCTCGGCACCCGGGAGTGACAGTGACGAACCCGGGGACTAGTGGCCGAGGGCCTGCGGGAGGGTGAGGAGAGGCGAGGCGCCCGGGTCGGGAGGCCGAGAGCGCACCGCGCTAGCCCCCACCTCGGTGCCGCCAGCCGCTGCACCGCGGGGCTGCAGGCCGCGCCCGCTCCTCCAGTCCCGCCGCCGGGGAGGGGTTTCCCGGGACAAGCCGGCCCCTTTCATCCAGGAAGTGAAAGCGACGTCGGGGTCAATGAAAACAAACCGGGAGCCCGGGGGGAAGGAAGGCAGACGAGGAGGAGGGAGCGCCAGGCGCGGGAAGCCACTGCCGGGCTGCGGAAGCGCCGGCCAGAGACCCGCTGCGGGCGCGATTTTGCTGCCGCTACTGCCGCCGCCACCGCTCGTCCGGGGATGTCAGTGCCAGCGCCTCGCGGCCCCGGAGCTCACGGCGGCCGCCGTCCGGGTCTCTAAGGGCTGCCACGTCCCGGCGGCGCTCGCGGGCTAAGGGCGGCTAGGAGCCGGCGGGGGGCGCCCGGGGAGGGGCCCGAGCGGGCCGGGAGAGGCCGCCGATCTCCGCGCTACCCCCTCACCGCGGCCGGCGCCGGGCCGGGAGGATGCGCGGCGCCGGGCTCTGAAGCATGGAGGGGGTTCTGTACAAGTGGACCAACTATCTCACAGGTATGAGGACTCGGGTGGTCTGGAGGGCTTCACAGAAAAGCGGGGGCTTGGGCGGGCTGCAGCGGGGAGTCTGTGGAGAAGGCTCTTCAGGGGCCACCCCTCCCTCTGCCTCACCCGCTGTGACCCTTTTGGCAAATCAACTCTGGTTCCAAGTCTTAATCCACCTCTGTCCCTTGTTAGAATCCATGTGGCTTTTGTAGGGGACAGTCGAGACTGCGCACCTTTCTGAGGGTGGGAAGTGCACCTGGCTACTTCTTTGCCTGTGTAATAATACTTCTATTTCCTCCTGCAGCTTCCGGAACAATTCCCAGTCACTTTACATGTGTGTTACAGTCTCGGTCTTTTTTCACTCTTCAGTCAGCATTTTGTTAATAACTGAGTCGTTGGGGTATAGGGGTATAGTGCTGGAATGGAACCTTTCAATCAAGATTTAATTTTAAGAAATCTTTTCTTTATTTTAATTTCCTTAACAACACGGTTTATTTTCAAAATTTCTCTGTGAAGCTTTTCCTACGTAATATTCTCGTAGGCTTTAGCTGCCAGTGAGGTACCCTTAAGTTTAAGAAAGTATATGAGAAATAGTGGAAGAAAATGCACTTTACGGCAGTGGAACAGACAAGTCAGTTTTATCCCTGAAGTGTGTGGGAGGAAAGAACTCCAAAGAGCTACGTGTTTCTGTAGGAGTGAGAGACCAGAAGGGAAGGGATCACACCAGCTGGGTTTATGGTCTTAAATCTGAGTTGTAGTCCCATGTCTGCCATCAAGCAACAGTAAGGACAAGTCACATCCTATCAAGAGCTCAGTTTGATAAGGCCAAGATGATCAGCTAGTTAATCTTGATGTACCTTTTATCATGAAGGTGCCATCTAACTTTAGAGTTCTATGATCTCACCGAATAAGAAGGGGAATGGATTTAAAGTAAGATTTATGGCAAATATTTGTTGTTCCAATATAATAGACAAATCTTGGCTTGCTGCGCACTTATTTACTTTGCCAAAAGTATTGGACCCTTTAGAAATTGTATGACAGCACTCAACTTGTCTTCACCTGACCTTATGTGAGTCTGTACAGAAACACCTTATGATACAGTAAGCACTGGGTTACAATTGCCTCTGGTTTTTGTTTTTGTTTTTGATTATATGGAACATTAGAGCCAGAGTTATAGCTATAAATGCTTTGGCATTTATGATACAAAGATGTTTTATTTTGTTTGCACTACAATGTCAAATAATTTGTTTCTGTTAATGATATGTTTTACCAGAAACATTTTAAGAAAGAGGAAAATATTTTTTTATTAAAGCTTTTCATTTGGACAGTTGTGGGAACAGTTATACTGCTTCCTTGAGATGTTGTATTGACTAAAATAGTAGTTTCTGTGCTTTGAGATTTAAGGGATCATCTTGCAAGTATGTGATTTTCTTGCAAATGCTCATAAACACAGTGTCTTGGGAGGTCATTTGTAGGAACCACTATGCATAGCTTAGAGCAGTGGGTAAGTAATGGGATGAGTCATAATTTATTCCTGGAGTTTCAAAAGTGGTCTTGGTGGCAGTCTTTCTTAGTTTCCTCTGGTGCTGAGAACACTAGCTGGTTGAGCTTTTAACCACATGCGCTTTAGTCTTTACAGAGCATTTAACTTAACTGCTGGTTTGCAGTGTAGAAGAGTGCTGAAGTAAAATCTTTTGTTTGGATGAATTCCATCTTAAAAATTTAACTTCAACTCAGTGGCAAGCTGATGATGAATTTTAGTTCATCTTAGGTCAGAAGGATGAGCAGCTGTTCATACTAATGGATCTTTAAGAAACCTTCTAGCCGATGACAGTGTTATTTGAGAATCCTTTGTAGAGAATAAGGATTTCCACAACATCTGGTAGTTTGAGTATAAAGAAAATTTTGTTTTAAAAAAGAATTTAAAAGGAATATCCAGGAATTTTTTTTCCCACAAGCAGAACCCTCTATATATGTGTTATAAGTAAAAATAAAAATTAAAGATTATTTTAACTGTTTATTCAAAAAGGTGTATAGATATAATTAACAGTCACAATTCAATTGAATATTTAAGCAAGAGCCCCTTGCAAGTTGCTACAAATTCTAAATAAATCATTTTCCTCAGTTTTTTTTTTTTTAAAGGAAAGGTGCAGGCAGGCAAGTCTGCATAAGAGTAGGAAGAGTGAGGAGGAATAAATAATTTATTTTTTTAAAATTCATCTTGATTGTTCCCCCCGGCCCTCAGACATGAACCCAGGCCTTTGGGATGTATGTGGATTGTGCTCAGCTGGAGGCAGCTGACCTCATCTCTACTCTACGAGGGCCTGCCTTCCTCAATATTTTTAAAGCAGTTTTGAATTACAATAGTGCAGGCTTACAGAATCACTGTTGTCTTATAAGTATACTGGAACAGGGGTGTGGGTTTGAATTTTCATTGTAACCTGCTTATATTCCAAACAAGGTGAACTGTTGTTTGGAATGATAAATTTTAATCATTTCTATGCATGCTTACTGCAGTATACTCTTATGTATGATATACTGCATATCTGTACTCTCATAGATAATGTAGTATCTCACCTTTCTGGTATTTAATTATTCATTCAGTCACTTGAGAAATATTTTTTTTTGGCACCTGTTATATGCCAGGCACCATTTTAGGTGCTAGGAATGCAGTGATGAATAAGTTAAAGTTTGTGTACCAGAAGAACTTACCTTTTAATTTACTAGACCTTGTTAGGGATATAGTATTTCATAAATAGAATTTTCCAAGCATATGAAACTTACTTTAATTATTTTGAGTGCCTATTTTTCTGAACCATATTGTGACATTTCCTGCTGTGAAATTTAACCCTTTTCTGATGACTCGACTTTGTCATTTCAAAAATTTTGCAGGTGAAGCCTTCTGGGGAGTTAAGTCGTGGGTTTATATTAGGGTGTATGACTGTCTTGTCTGTCTGTTACTGTCTTAGTACTGAAAATGGAATTGATTAATGATGTAGCAGACTATGACTAAAGTGGCCAGGATGAATTGTGGTTTAATAGTCAGAAAGAACAAGGACAGTCATGCTGCCTCCAGCATGGTCACCGTGTTATTAATCAGTGAACTATTATAAATTAGTAGCACATTCAGTAAGATTTCAGAGAACACCAAATTTGGCTTAAAAGAGTGGGAGTTGAACTCTGAGGAAAGTCATCATCCTCAACCCCAGATTTGCCTTAGAGTCAGGTCTGTGATAGTTGTGCACTCTGTTCACTGCATAAATACTAATTACATGGATAACTGCGATTTCTAGCACTTTTGCCTGACTCTGCAGCAGCAGGTCAGTGAGGGAGGGGTAGTGGGGAACCTGTGTTCTCCTCACGTGGTATACAGCTTATGTGTAAAAGCTTGGAATTCTTTCAGCACTCACGTCTGTGCAAGGCAACATATTTCAGAAGGTCACATTGCAGAATGAGAGGACTAAGTGCATTTGAGAGGTCACTTTGCTAAATTTGCTCATTTTGGAGACTGGGGCTTTTCAGTATTTATTGACATGAAAAGACTTGCCCCATGTTTTTTGACTAAAGAATGATAGAGGTGAGACTAGAATTCCATTACATCACAATCTTAACTCTTTAATTTTAGGAAAAGGGGACAGTTATGTTGCATCCTGTGTAGACCTGTTATTGAGGATGGGTCTTAAAGCTTGTTAATGAGAAGGTTGTGAGCCAAACTATGTTGATCCAGAGATATCCCCAGAAATGTCTTCCAAACAAGTGGAGATTGACCTAAGAACATTTTAGACAAGGCTTGACTATTTAGAATTTTACTGTCAGAACACTTTTACAGTCAAGAAAAAACATGGATGACAAATAATTGAAATAAAAGTTTTCTGTGTGATGGAAATGATTTCTTTCTTTATTTCTCTTCTGTTGTTTTTGATCTTTGTAGGTTGGCAACCTCGTTGGTTTGTTTTAGATAATGGGATCCTGTCCTACTATGATTCACAAGATGATGTTTGCAAAGGGAGCAAAGGAAGTATTAAGATGGCAGTTTGTGAAATTAAAGGTAAGTGAATACATGAAATTAGAGAGCCTTTAAATTAGGTAAATAAAATGTTCTTCAGCATAACCCCAGAAGAAGAAGAAAAGTATTTCTAACCAGATAGGGACCTTCTAATACTATTTGTTTAGCAATCGAGTGGCACTTAGCATTGTTAAAGAGATTTTTTTTTCTTTTTAGAGGAAAGGTACCGGCAGGAATGAAGGTGAGTAGGCAGACAGGCAGGAAGAGAGGAGAAAGAAATATTATTTCTTTTTATTTAGTTGTCTCAGCTGTTTCCTACAACCCCAGGATGGGACCCAGGATTCTTGGGATGTAGGTATATTGGCCAACTTAAGGCATCTGGCCAAATTGCTGTTCCATCAGGATGCTCCTGTTAAATAGTTTTTGATATTCCTCCCTCTGTAAGTATTTCAATTCAAAATAACAGTGCTAGTCCACCAGTTTGGACTTGTAGAACAATTTTCTGTAGATGCCAGTTTAGTATTTGTGCTGAATCTACAAGTGTTCTCTTTTATTCTTGTGATAGAAAGGTATTGTAAAGATTGAGCTCTAGAAATAATGAGACCAGTTTTGCAGGATTTTGATAAATTATGAAGTCAAGAGTCATAAACCCTGGTTCTTTTCTAAATTGGAGATAAGATAAGAGTTGTTTTTCTTTTCTTCCAAAAGGGAGAAGTAAAGCAATAGGTCAACACTAATTTCCATGAAGGAAGGTTTCAGGGACCGTTGATTTATTTATCTGTGTGGCTGGGTTTTGTGGGATGGAAGTAAGTAGTAGAGATCAGACAAAATGATAATGAGAAGTATTGAATTTTACAAAGAGGTGTGTAGGAAAAATTAAAGCACTAGAAGAGTGAATGTAAACTTGTACAGACCTTTCTTATTTCTCTTTTGTAGCTTGAATATTTGTCCTTCATGAGTGATAGTTCTTATTTTATGGTGAGCTCTTGGTCATAATTACCAAATAAATACTCCAGAGTCCTCTAACTGCTCAGTACAGTTTCTTTAAAGTAAACCAAATACATTATGTTTTCCAGAGCTGGATGCTACTCTTGTATGATTTTGTGGTAGTTCTTAGTTAAGATTTGATCATGTTGACAAAAGAGAATTTCTGCCTGTTATACATAGGTTCTTCACCTTTATTCCAGATTTGCTATCACTAAGGCTTTTTCTATAACAATAATTCTCAACTTGTGGTAGATCATTGTCATCCAGGGAGTTTTTTCCAAAATTCCCATTCTTGCCTGGTTTAAGTTTAGAATTACCACTGTTCTAATGGAAGAGGATCATGGCTAGAGAAGATATAAAAGCACCTCATTCCGGTATATTGTTAGTTGTATGTTTTCTGATATAATGGGGTATAATTTTGTTGTTTATTTTTAACAAAAGTACTGGAGTATATAGCAGTAAGTATTGCTTTCCAGGTACTCATTTTGGGAGTCTGTGTACTTATTTTAAACTATACTATCGTCACTCATACCACTTCAAAATTCCTCTTTTGGACTTGCCTTTGAACTAATTTATAAATCATACAAGAAAAGCACATTCAAGTGCACCCTTGTGGCTCAGGGGACTGAGGCACTGACCTGTGAACCACATACAGCCCAGGGGCCTTTGTTCAAGACCCAGGACCCAGATGAAAAACCAAAAACATACAACTAAGTAAGAGATGTTTCCTCTTCCTCTTCCTTTCTTAAATGCTGTTTCTTCGTCTTCTTTCCTTTCTTTTTTTTAAAAAAAAAAGCACAGTCAAAGCATGAATTTCAATTTTATTTTTAAAAGAGATGGTTTTATCTAATCTTATTCCTCAGCTTTGATCCTAATGAAATTTGGTGAAAGTCAAAAGCCAAATTACATTTAAGGTTCAAAGATTTGCCAACCTTGAAGATAGGATATTTAAAAGACTGGTTTCAGCAGAATTTGAAGACAATTCTAAAACATTTTCAAACCATGCAACAGTTTTTTTTTGGTTGTAGTTTATTTAAAGTAATTGTTTAAGAAATACATATGGAAAAGGGCACAAGTCTTAAAATATTTAGTTTGAAGAATGTTTACAAAGTAAACACACTTGTGTAACCACTGCCTAGAACAAGAATTGGAATATTATCAGCATCCCAGGTGCTGGGATATGATCATGTCCTTTTCACTCCTAATTCCTCTAAAAGGTAACCTTTAATCTGACGTTATCACCTTAGGTAAGTATTGTCTGCTTTAGAACATTTTATAAATGGAAAAAATTCAGTACTTTCTTTTGTGTCTGGCTTCTCTCACTTAACATTATGCTTGTGAAATTCATCCATGTTCTGTGTAACAGTTCACTTATTCTTATTGATGTGTAGTATTTCCATTGTGTTAATGTCCTATAATTTGGTTATGCATTCTAGCATTGGTGGATTCCCCCCGCCCCCCCAATTTGGTGCTATAATATGTAAAGCTGTTATAAACATTCTTTTCTTTTTTTTTTTTTTTTTGTTAAACATATCTATGCAGTTTTGTTCAGCATGTATCTATAAGTGGAGTGGAATTGCTGAGCCATTGAGTACATTCAGCTTTAATAGATATTAAAGAGAAAATTACTTGTTAAGACAGTGTGGCAGACTTTATTCAGGTCTATCATTATAAGACTGTTGCAGTGGGGTTTTGCACTAGGGGAGAGAAATTGGGCTTAACACCCCAGAAAAGAACTCTGAATTTGTAGCTGAGGAGCAAAGTAGGAAATCCCTGGAAAGAAACAGTAGGGATAAGGGGCTAACCTGACCTGATAGAATTGTAGGTTAGGGTGATCGGATATTACCTGGGGAATAGTGGGGAAGAGGAATTTGGTTAGATACAGAAGGTGATTAAATGTGAAGGTTAGGGGTTTCTAGTTAAACAGACAGCATAATTCTTGCTAAAATTAGACTCTACAAGGTCAGAGACAGAAGCCCAACATTGACCTAGTCAATCAGAGTGCTCAGAGGAGCCTAACTGAAATTTGATCCAGGAGAGAATCTTTGTCAAAGATAATGCCAAACTCTTTAGCAAAGTGGTTATAACAATTTAGTTTTCAACTGGTAGAGTAAGGAGTTCTGGTCGCTTTGCATCCTTGCCAAAGCTTGGCATTAATATGTATATATTTTCTTTTAAAGGAAAGGTACAGGCAGGAATGAAAGTGAGCAGAGGATGCAGGCAGGCAGGACAAACGAGGAGGAAGTACTTCATCCGTTTTATTTAGTTGTTCATCTTGGTTGTCCCCCATAAATTCTGGTGTGTTTAAAAATGAGTCATCTTGTTTTAGTTTCATCTTGTAGGAATATAATTAGAACTTAAAGGCATTTTTTTAAAATAGCTTTTGGTACTTTTACTAGTCTTAGAATTTAGCCAGGAAGTTATTCTTGAAATTTTGAGATTTCAGTATTTTTGTCTAGGCCTAGAAATCTCCCCCATTGTTGCTTATTGCATGATTATATTTTTCACTATCTGCATTGAAGAATGGCCTGATATAAAGAGAATAATAAGATAGCAATGCTTTTGTGGTATTTATATACCATAGTGTACTGAGTAACTGGTCAGTAAGTCACCTAAATTAGGGTTTCTACCACACTTTCTGTCCCTTCAAATTTGACTCCACTCTGTCCATTCAGGAATATTACTTTGTTATATAACACACTTCTGTTTAGGCTCGTCTCCTGATATGCTCAGTACCTTTTATATTTCCTCATTTAGGCCTTTTTTCATGGACTTCATTCCTCTTACCCAAATCTCGCTGTTGTCAAATGCATCTTCCTGAAGCATTTTTTTGTTTATTTGTTTCCTGCTTCTTCTTACCTTTCTCTCATTATTATTGCACATGAAGTTTCTTCACCAAAGAGTCCAGCATTTAAGTGTTTTCATTACTTTTGGCATGTTGTTTCTGCAGTTAAATTATTGGCTTTATTAGTGTAAAGACTCCTTTTTCTCCTCTCTCTTCTTTACCAGCAGTGCTCTGAGTTCAGCAGGTATTTGTTGATTAGTGACAATGCAGCACACATTTAATCTTACAACAGAGATTTAGGATTGGGTCAGAATAATTCTAGATTAGCTCTTTTTTGTCAGAGTATCGGAGTTGGGGGTGGTGTGGAAGAGGAGCGTGGAAGTGAAGAGGACAAAGTCTCAACATTTTTGTGTTTTCCAGGTGATTGTGATATTCCCAGTAGTTCAGGATTAAGATATCATTTATTGTGCTGCTTTTCTATGTCAGACACTATCCTAGTCTTGGGGAAAATAAAAATTATCAATACTTATTTTCAAAAAGATCAGTGAAAACAGTATGATTAGTGTGACAATGGACACGTATTTAAGGCGATCCAGGTTACTCCAAGGGAAGGAGTTCTTAGTTTCACTTCCCATTAGTAATTCATTGCTGTTTTCTCTTTCATAAGCCACCAGCACTTTGGCACCACTGCCAGCCTGGGAATATGTGAGAATGGTGGTTTTCAGGATGCCATGGGATAACTTCTTAGGGAATAGCATTGCCTGCATCTTGAATCAGTTTGTGTTTTAGGTATCTGAAACATCTATTACTGAGTACGAGTGATGATTTGAAACTCCTCAGATTACTCAAGTGCCTGACTGTATTTCCTCTGTGTTTATCATCATAGTCCATTCAGCAGACAACACAAGAATGGAATTAATCATTCCAGGAGAGCAGCATTTCTACATGAAAGCGGTGAATGCAGCTGAAAGACAGAGGTGGCTGGTTGCTCTGGGGAGCTCCAAAGCCTGTTTGACAGATACTAGAACTAAAAAAGAAAAAGGTAACTATCAGTTTTCCCCTTGTGAAAATATTTTTAAACATAAATATGTTGTCCATTCACTTTTAGTAATTTATCTTAAAGAAATAATCAGAAATGTAGAAGACTGAGTTACATAGATATTCATCCTATTAGAAATTCCTATAAACAATACAAAGATTTAAATTTAGGAGAATGGTTGTATAAACTATAGGTTGATACAGGCTGATATGACATGTAGCAGTAAAATATTTATAAGGAATTTTAGTGATTGAGAAAACGCTTAAGGTTAAACTGTAATTAAAAAAAAAACAAGGTTCAAAATTACGTATCTACTCATTGACCAGCTCAGGAAAGATATGTAAGAACTGGTTAAGTTTTTACTGTAAAAAAGGGAATTTGTGGGAGACTCATTTTTCACTGTAAACCTTTTGATTTTTTAAAGAAAATATACAGACAGGAATGAAGGTGAGTAAGCAGGCAGGCAGGCAGGCAGAAAGAGAGAAGAGGGAGGAGCATTCCATTTAGTTTTACTTAGTTGTTCATCTTGGTTGTTCCTCAGGCCCTACCTGGGATGCAAACCTGGGTCCTTGCGACATATGTGACTTTTTCTGGTGAACCTAACTGCTACTCCACCAGGTGTGCCCTTTGGTATCTTTGACTTCACTGTTACATATATTCCCAATTCAAAAGCAAAAGCAGAGCAAATAGTTTATGGCGTTTGTTCAACTATATGCAGATATAATGTATAAATAATAATAGATTGTACATCTTGATCATGAGATAGAATCATTTGATTTTTTTGTTTTTTCAGTTTTCCAAAATTTTCATTGAAGATATATTTTATAATTAGGAAACAAGCAGAAGCTTTTTTTTTTTTGATTACTGAAAACAACTAAATTGTAGGTTGAAAAACTAATTTATAACACTTCTCAAATGTGTGAAAGAACGTCTTGGATAGAATATGGTTAAAGGTAGGATAAAAACAAATGGAGGGGGTTGAGTGATGGGAAAATGGGTAAAGGGGGTGATTATAGTAATGGATGGAAACTAGATTTTTCGTGGTGGTTATGATGTAGTGTATACAGATGTCAAATTATATTACTGTGTATCTGAAACTTCTATAAGTTAGTAACCAGTGTCACCTCAATAAAAATATATCGATAAAAATATATTTTAATGAAGAAAAGAATGGATATTCACAATAACCAAAAGATGGAAACCACTCAATTGTCCATAGATGAATAAATAAACAAAATATAGTATATACATACAATGTAATATTATTCAGTCTTAGAAAGGCTGCAAAATGGATAGATCTTGAAGATATTATGCTAAGTAAAATAAGTCAATCACAAAAGAACAAATATTGTATGGTTCTACTTATTTGGGCTCCCTAGGGTAGTCAGACTTCTAGGGACAGAAAATAGAATGGTGGTTGTCAGGGCCTGGGTAGTGAGGGAATGGGGAGCTGGTGTTTAATGGGTACTGAGTTTCAGTTGTGTAAAATAAAGTTCTGGAGATCTGTGGTAATAGTAGTTGTATGACAATATGAATGTAATTAATACGACTAAACTATCCACTTAAAAATGATTAAAATGGCAAATTGTTTTATGTATATTTTGCACACTTAAAAAAAAGGAATGGGCTTAAATTGAGGTAGAAATTAATTTGAGGTTGGATGAGGTTAAATGGGCAGATAGTACTGCAGTGATCACCTCTGGTTTGAGTAGCTTTGTGACTCATACCACAAAGCAGTGCCACTGGCTCAGGGAATGTGGAGAAATACCAGGATCTACTTTGTGATTTCACCTCTTTCTTCTGCAGCTTCTAAGTTTAAAATTTTTTTGGTAAGTGAGTAGCTACAGTTATGGCTGGATGTTTCGTCTGTTTAGAGATATGGAAGAAAGTAAATTCTTCATAAAAAAATTTCTGGAAGCAGTATGATGTGAAAATGAAGCCATGAAAGGAATGGAGGAAATTAATGAATATTTATATTGAATAATTTTAACTATCTAAAAATTTTAAACTTCTCCAGAATATGCAATAAAGAAAGCAGAAAGAGCTGATAGATCTCAAAAAGTACTTGAAGAACATAGAACAGATGAAAGATTCATATCTTTAATGTATAATAACTTCTATAAATTATTTTTTATTCATTATTAAGTGAAAAGCTAAATATCAGTGCTGGAAAAATGCATAGACAAGACAAGTCAATTTACAAAATAAATGCAAACTCTTTCCAAATGAAAGTAATGGGATGAAAATATCCTGTGTAATACATTTAATAGCCATCACCTTGTCTCTGGAAATTAATTTACTACCTAAACGTGAACTCAGACGTAATTGCCAACTTTTTTATCTCAAGAAAAATTGTTTTCTCAGAGCCCTTATATCCTATTTCCAAGGTCTCATACTTCCTTAGCTATTGATTTTTATATTTATTACCTTTATAAATGATTCCATTGTGTTATATTACTCAAAGAATATGAAAACAACCTAAATGAATGTTTACCTATGTTCCTTTCAGAAATAAGTGAGACCAGTGAATCTCTGAAAACCAAAATGTCTGAACTTCGCCTCTACTGTGACCTCCTAATGCAGCAAGTTCATACTATCCAAGAATTTGTTCATCATGATGAGAATCAGTCATCTCCCAGCATAGAGGTATAACAAAGGTGATCCTGTCTAGTTATGCTTTGCAGTGTACTGGTGGGTGAGGTTCTTCCCATAAGATGACAGAGAAGGATTTTCAAAATTAGTTCTTTTCAACTCTCCTCGGCTCTCTTGGCTGTATACTGTCTAAAATCTGTGGCATTGGATAGATTATGTCTGTGCAGCCAGAGTAAAACAGGAAGCAGCACATTTCTACAGGAAATCAAGGTGTGTCCTTGTAGCTAAAATAACTGTTGGAGTTTGCGGTGGGGAAGAAGCAGTCTTAAGTTCTATTCTTCCAGACTGGCTGAAATCGTGTGATGACTGTTTTCTTTCTTTTGGTAATAAAGTCCCAGATTCAACTACTGATTATTAATAACTTAGTTTCATAAATAAATAAATAAAAATCCTTACCAGAACAGTGATGTGGGAACCAAAATTCAGATTTGTAGGACCTGGCTATGAAATAGACTCACTCTGAAAAAGCAGGACCTGCAGGCCCTTCTGCTCTCCAGGTAAAAGGCCAGAATGGTTCCCAGGTTCCTTTTGCATAAGTTGGTAGAAATGGAATAAGAACTCTTCCCTCTCCTGTTCAGAAGGAATCTTGTGTGAGGTAGGTCACGTTTGGCTGCAGGTACATTAAACTCTAAGTGTACTTAGTGTTTCATACACTTTTTGGCGGTAGGGGCCCTCACATGTGCCCTAGTAGCTCAGTGACAGTGTTAGTGACCCGGGATTGTTCCATCCTTCCACTCCGACATTCTTGGTGCATTGGGTTTTTCTTCTCAGAGACAGGAGGCATTGGGATAGACAGGGCGGAGAAAGACCTTCTCAATTTACTGTACTTGGCTTTTATCAGAGAACAACAACAACGAAATCCAGAAACTCCTCAGCAGACTTAACATCTTTTTTGTCTGGGTCAAAGGAGACTATTGAGTATTTGACAAAGGGTCATGGAATAGTAATGACTAACTTAGACCACTCTTTATTCATTTCCCAGATCAGGGTACTTTGCTGATTTAAAGAAGTTGGAGTTTTATTCTACCAGGGAAGGTATAGGAAGATGGGTTTAGGTTGGGCATGAACTGTGCCTGCCACTAAGTAATTCTCTGGTTGTTCCACTGCTGTGACCACCTTGCAGATTCTTCTAGTTAGAAAATTATTATTTAGGCTAGGCTTATTGAAGATAAATTTTTGCACACAATTAATCAATGTTATTTGGTTTGAATATGAAACTTATTTTTTCTTAGAATTTAACTTCATTAATTATTTACCTGAGAGACAGACATTTCTTATTCATGCATTGCTTTATTTTACTAACATGCATTTTAAATATTTTGGATTATGACTTAGTAATGTGCCTGTTGGAGTAGATGTTTCTTTACCTGATTATAAAGCGTGGCATGTCTTCATATAATTGTGCCTATGTCTGCTCATCTTTTTATGTGTAATTTTTCAGAACATGAATGAAGCCTCTTCTCTGCTTAGTGCCACATGTAATACATTCATCACAACGCTTGAGGAGTGTGTGAAGATAGCAAATGCCAAGTTTAAGCCTGAGATGTTTCAACTCTCTCATCCAGATCCCTTAATTTCACCTGTGTCACCTTCTCCTGTTCAAATGGTTGGTACTTTGTTATTTTTTATTGATATTACATGCAATTTTTGTTTTTGTGTTTGTTTTTAATAGTGGAAGCTGATAGTGGGGGGAAATAGTTAACAGGTTGAGTTTTTTTCTTTGTACTCATACTCTGTATGGAGCTTCTCGGTTGGTGAGTTCAGTACATGTCGAGGTCCTAACTCCCCTCCCCTTAGAGGGCCTACACCACTCGTCCCGTGTGCCAGGAAATTGAATGCTCTGTGACAGAGAAAGTGTTGGGGAGCATTGTTCTACTTGGTAAGCATATTACAGTGGGTTGATGTTTTACCCACAAGGGGCTAGAATTAAACATATCTTTAGATGCGTTATAAGAGATTTGAAGCAATATGTTATAGCATAGATAGTATTTTGTAATCAGCATTTAGATTTGAATGCTTGGAGTAGGTACATTACTTAATCTCTCTGACCCTCAGTTTCTTTTTTTTATAAAGTATCTTCTATATCAGTGGGTCTTGACCAGTTTAATGTTTGGTACTTAATGTTAGTTTCTTCCCTTCTGATTGCCCTGAACAGTAAGTGCTCTTTTTGTAAGGGTGGCAAATTCATTGTCCTGTCCAAGCTGTCCAAACTTGCTCTAGCATGTAGTGGGGAACTTGGAGTTGTGATGAGATTTGATAAGACTTAACTTTTTTTTTCATCAAAATGTTTTCCAGAGCCCATTTTATGAAGGAAGAATGCTACCTGGCTACTCTTTTAGCAGTTGCCTGAAGACTCATTGGAAAAAGAACAGGGTCCATTTCCCAGCCCTAGCAAATTTAATTACATGAGATTTAGTAAAAATTTTACCTAAATTTATTTAGATCTTTGTTTTTTACTCAATGTGTGATGAACTGATAGTGTCCCTTGAGATAAGTCTGCTGTGAAAACTAGTTTTATATCCAGATTAGCTTGGGAAGTGATAGGGTTAATGTAAGCAAACTGGATTTCTCTGTCGCTGAACTTCTCTGAGCCTCTTTTATGCTAAAGCCTATAATGAATCTCTGAAAAGGAGATATAGTGTGTAGTGCTTCTGAAATTTATTTGATAATTGAACATTTTTTTGCTAATTTTTAAATGACTTCTACAGGACTTGTGGTGTTCAGAAGAATACAGTTTTACAATGTTGATTTTTTAGAACCATTGTAGATACGTGTCAGGTCTTAAATAACACGTATTTGAACAACATAAAACCCCCCCCCCCTTTTTTTTTTTTTTTTTTTTTTTTTTTTTAAGAAAAGGTGCAGGCAGGAATAAAGGCTACCAAGTAGGCAAGCAGGCAGGAAGAGAGAGGAGGAAGCAAGGATTTATTTGTTCATCTTGGTTGTTCCCCGAGACCTAGGTCTTGAACCTCTGTCCTTGGGATGTATGTAGACTGTGTCCTGTGTCCTTATCTGCGAGGCCACCAGAGTGCACCAAAAACCCTGGTCTTTTGAGTGGATTTATAGTGCTGTGTTCTTGAGTGCTGTACGTCTCTTGATATAAAAGGGGTACACCGTTTTTTAAGGTGTACTTGATAGAGTCTAACAAAAAATACTTCAAAACTGCCTTGTTTTGCATCGAACTTCTGAGGAAAATACCTTCTGATACCAATATTCTGTAATACAGAGAAATCGTGTAAGAAACAATGATCATTCCTTTGAACTAAAACTTTTTCTCAGTAGAGACATTACAGGAAATTCAGTAAGTTAACCTAAGAAAAAATATTGGTTCTTTTTCTTCCTTATGTCATTTTACTTCATAAAGCAAAATTGGGGGCTATTATGATTAGTTCTGGAGACAAGTATGGATAGTAAGTTCATATAATCTTTGGGAAATATTTTTTTTATAACATACATAAATGAAAAATAGAATTGTGAAATTTGAGAATTGCAAAACTGTTTGAGCTAATCTTTATAACCACTTTGTATAGTTAATCTCACTTGTCTGTTTTAGAATTAACTTGTGGTGCGTGTGGTGGAGTATCAGGCAGGTCACCTCAGGTCTCCAGCAGAGAGTAGGGCAGTCTACATACATCCCAAGTACCCGGTTGCATCCCGGGGGCCAGGGGAACAACCAAGATGAACAACTAAGTAAAAATAAATAAAATGCTTCTTTGTTTTCTCTCTTCTTTCTTGCCTGATGACCTTCATTCCTGCCTGTCCCTTTCCTTTAAAAAGAAAAAAAGGAATTGCATTCACTTTTATTTCAAATCATCTAGAAGTTCAAATAATTGTCATTTTGATCTATAGACTGAGGCATAATTGTTGTGTGATGTCGTTGGGTGAGTGATGCTAAAGGAAGTAGTTTCTGTCAAATGAGTTGTTAATGTCCAGTTACATCTTGATGTCAATCATAGTAGATGTTCCTGAACTGAAAATAGATGGGTCATATCTGTTATTATTTCTGCTGGTGTTTTTCAGAGCAACTGGTGGCTCATGTTACAAACCTAGAAGGCAGTGACATAGCCTGAATGTTAGACTTGTACTTGCTAGACTTGGGTCCCTATATATAAAAGTAATGATTCTTAGCTTTTAGTATAAACTTTGCTTTTCTCATCCCTTGTTGAAAATTGAAATCTGTTTTACTTAGAGGCTTCCTTTGATTATTTTTGGTAGAATAAATGGATCTTTTAAATTATACTTAGTATTTTTTATATTAATATTCTACTTAATCAGATCTTTAACATTTTTAAATACATGTTTTTAGAAACCTATTTAGGTTTAGAATTCTGAATTTTTTTCACAACTTGAATTATCAATTCCCTCTTCTATGTACACTGTACTTTACAGCATTCTACCTGAATAGTGAATAATAAAGAGAAGCTTTGCTGCTTGGCTTATGAGAGAGAGAGAGAGAGAGAGAGAGAGAGAGAGAGAGAGAGAGGGAGAGGGAGAGAAAGGGAGAGGGGAGAGAGATGAAAGGGGAGAGGAGAGGTTAGAATATTTTCTGGCTTGCTGGATAGCCCTTTTTAAGTAGTGTTTTTTTTTTTTTTATAGGCTAGATATATATTTGAACATTTTTATTTAATACATGCACATAAAATATTTGTTATAACTTATTTTTTAGTGTTGAGAAAAGACCCCAACATGTTTTTGGTATGTGTTCAGAAAGATTCAATTAATGATCATCAGGAAGAAAACTTGACATTGTGCTAATAATGCTACTTGAGTCCAAAAAAATTTTTTTCTAGTCAGTCAGCTTTTTCTCTACGTACATTTCTTTTACCTTCCCCTGGCTCCACATCTCCATCTGTGGTGCTTGGACATTACTTGGCTTGCACCTTAGCCTCTGAGCCGAAGGGGTGTGCTACCTCTGAGAAAATTTATGTTAGTTATGATAATGATATAAATTAGAATTGCATTATTTTACTTAACATATGGATTATGCATTTCTCTTTCTTTTTTAATATCTAGATGAAGCGTTCTGTCAGCCACCCTGGTTCATGTGGTTCAGAAAGGTAAAATAACCTTTTCTTTTGACCTAGTTCTTTCAAAATTATATCTATTTAGGAAAATTCTTTAGGCCTTTAACCTAAAGTGATGTGGAATGTAAACTCTGTATGGGTGGAATGTGTTCTAATTTGCTCACCTCTGTATCTCTCAGTGTTTAGTATAGGGCCTGGCCTAATAGGTAGTAAAGAAAAAACGAGTTAATAAATTAGCCAGGAAATTAAGTAATTTTGTAGTTGTACCATTTTTAGATACTGGACTTATTTCAAATGATGGCTAGTAGATATCCATTTTGTTTTATCAGATTTCCAAGTTTAGGCTCATTTTACTACAGCCTTAATAGTATCATATATTCATCCTGAGCTGTTGTTTGATTAGGAACTAAAAATCTTTCTGAAAATAGAAGATTCAATAGATATTTTAAAGTGCATATTCATATCAACACGATTATCTAGTTGTCTTATTTGATTCTTTGAAAAGTGATGAAATTAGTGACATTAGCATTTATTTCTCTGCATGAAGAATGTTAAGTTCAATAGCCCTTATTATCATTTTGTCATTCTCTTTTCCTGTGCTGATCATATAATTTTTGAACTATCATATGCTCAGGAGTTCAATAATGTTTAGATCCAACCCTATCATGGAATGACATTTCACCAACTGAATTTTCCAAAAAACAGAAGCTTGATGCCTTTGATAATTTTTTTTTCTAAACTACATTTCTAGCCTTTTTTCCTTATTAAATAAGACAAAGAAGAATTTAAAAGCAATGTTTTTCATCCTGGATTACAATGGTAGCCAAGATGCTGTTCAGTGGTGATCATTTGCTTTTATGTTGAGTTTTCTAATCTGATTTTTCTAGTGTTTTTATTTGCTAGAGTGGTTTTAAAGGATAGTTTTCCTACTCTTCTTTCTGCCCACTTCATCTGCCCTTGCTGCTGTCAGTGAGTTGACCTCATGCACCGAAACTAGTTGCCTATCCGCTTCACTCTGCTGTTTTTGATCAGATAAGAATTGGCAAGAGCTACATGCATTTGTGAAATCTGTATTTTGATTTCAGTTATTTGTTAATCATCCGATTTGTTTCCTCTTTAGCGGGACCTTCCCCTATAAAAGAAGTCCCTTCTCATTGTTGCCCTTTTCCTTTTCCATTGAGTTCAGCTCAGAGGCCTTAAACTCGGGGTTACCAAATGGATTCTAAATAATTTGACTTTCTTATAGCCTGACCTTTGATGAGTGGAATGTTGCTAACGTAGGATGTTGGGCATAGAAATAGTTCCATTTTCATCTAAAGAGAAGTCATTAAAACTAATTGAGGGTGTTTTCATTTGTTTATTAAAGCCTTACAATTTAATGCTTTTAATTTAATTTGTAGGAATAGCTACTCTGTAAAAGAACCAATGGCTACATTTCACCGATTCACACAGCGACGCCGAAGAACTTACTCAGATACAGACTCTTATAATGATATTCCTCTTGAAGACGCAGATAGTAAGTTAGACGGGTTGTGAATCTTTTTTATTTTCCTATTCAGAAAAATTGTTTTGTGCCTCTTTAATGAAGGATACTGACATCGAACACTGTGTTTTGTCCTTGGATTAATTTCTTAATTCAGAGCTAAGCAAACAGAATGAACAGAAGCTCATATATCCTCTTACAGACACCTTTGTTATTAACTAAGGAATGTTAAGTAGCTCTTTGTAAATATCTTAGATTTATATATAATATCAATATATGTTTCTCTCCATTTTTGTAATCCTTAACAATATTTTACTCCTGCAATATTTGCATTTAAAAAACATTTTAGAAAAAAGCATGAATTGTGGGTAGGCTTCTAAAGTAAAATGAAGGCAAATTTTAAGTTCAAAGAAAAATATGTCAGCAATGTTACATAAATAATTTGAAATGGCTAGTGAACGTAATTTTATCTGATGTTAGTGGTGAGTTATAGTAGTATTCATTCCTCTGCCTTTTCCTTCCTTATTATCTAAAGAGTCTAGTACCCCTGAAGCTCAGCACTTAAGGTACAGGCCATGTAAAGCTCAAGGACCTGGGTTTGAGACCCCCCAGCCAAGAGAAAGGAAGTAATAAAAACACCGAATAAGGAAACCACATATTGTGATTGAATACTTTAGGAAAGATTTTGTGATTTATATTAAATTTTTTTTTTCTCTGAATAGAAAAAGCTTTAACAATGCGTCAGTATCTAGTTAGCAGTGACCATGATGTCCAGTGAACACAAATGTGGTCTTATCATAACTGTCAGTAGACGTTTGCTTTTTATAGTTCTTACTATTTGTCTATGAAGCATGTGGGATAGAAATTACATACAATTCCCAGTAAAGGAACAGAATTTCCAAGAACTTACTTATAACTCACTTGTTTGTAACACAAATTTTATTTCCCTTTGGACATGATAAATAGTGGTTAGATTCTTTTGATTGCCTGGAAGAATCCTGCTAATTCATAGTATACTGAAATGGGATAAAACGATGCTGTTGGATTTCTAATATTTAAACTGAAAATTTAAATAGATTTAGAGGAAAATGCAGAATGTAGAAAGTCATGATGCTAAAAGTAACTGCTGGCCATTTTTAGATTTTTAGAAGGTGATGATACCACTTTTTATTAAATGTTCACTTTTATTACAGAGCTAATCAACTCTTGATTTTTATTCTTATTTCCATTTTAAATTTAAGTTGGGACAATGTGTAAAAAAAATAAAGGAAGGCAGAGGGGTGAGGGTGAAAGGGGAAAGGAGAAAGAAACCTTCTTGGGCCAATTTGGTATGACTTGGGAGACAAAAGGAAAAGAGGAAGAGGGTTTAAAGAGGTTATATATGGGGAAAAATTGTAACTAAGTCAGACTTACAATCTGATTTACCTTGTTTGTTTTGCCTTTGATACATGACCCCCCTACCCTTTTTTTTTTTTTCTAAGGAAAGGTGCAGGTGGGAATGAAGGCGAGTAAGCAGGCAAGCAGGAAGAGAGAGGGGGAATTAAAAACATCTTTACTATTTTTATTTAGTTGTTCATACTGTTTGTTTCTCCCTGGGTCCAAGACTTGCACCCAGGGGTATGTAGCTTTCTCCTTAGAGGAGACTGACCTAACCGCTGCTCCCCCAGGGTGTGCCTACGTGATCCTTTCAATGTAGAGTCTATGAAATAGTTCTGTATATTGCCTTGTAGTGTTCGTTAGATGTCCTCTCTTTTTGTAAGGGATACCTGAATTTTTATTTGGAATAGCTGAATAAAATATATATATTTTTAAAGTCAGCATTTTTCTTTATTTTCTTCACTTTTAGGTACCGTGACCTTGAATTTTAAACACAATTTTCATCACTTGTACATGCCTTTTTACATTTAGTAGTCCCCAATTTAGCTGTTAAGGAATGTAATAAAACTAGTCACACATATACACACACACACATATAAATCCACACACTCACACACACATATATGCATATATTTCAGTTTTCTAGAATTTAAAAAAATTGACCAATGTAGGCTAGGTCAGAAGTTTTACTCTTAGATTTTCTTCTGCTGATGCTTCAATTTAAGGTTTCCATTACTTGACAAAGCAGTTAATGGTCTTCTTTGAGAAAGCATGAGGTTTACAGTTGGCAGTTTTAGTTGAAAGTCTTAATCTTAAAATATTATTCTTGAGAGAAACAACTGCTTCTGTTTTTTTATTAGCTAGATTAAAAAATTATAAAATTAATGAATGTTCATGATAAAGTAAAATAATAATGTACGTACAAGTGTGCAACTCCTTTGGAACAGGACTTTGCCAGTGTATTTAGCTATGCTTACTCAGAACTGCAGTAATAGTTTTTTAAAGTGATAGTTTTCCAAATGGAAATAGAAACTTTCAGTGTGAGATGTACTTTGTAAGGTTTGCTCCAAAAGTCTTGTAGTAAAAAGAGCCATTAGTCCTAGTACTATTAATAGTTACAGATCTCTAGGGTTAGGTGTGTAGCCTGTTTTTTGATATTGGTTTCTTTGCCTAGAAAACAAGGATGATCAGAATAGCAATAACATAATCAAGCTGAAAAGTAATAGTTAAGAAAGACTAAATTCAATTCAGCAATATATATTGACTGTTACTGCCAGCCATGGGTTCTAGCAATGAACAAACAAAAATCTCTGCTTCAGATAATTGATCTCATGAACTCTGAAATTTCTTCATATGACTGTCAATAGTAGAAAAGTTAAGATGTTCTCTATTAAACAAATAATAAAGGGGTGAGCAGAAAACTTAAAGAATTTCATGTTCCTGCATAGAAAATTGAAAATGTCTTTCAAAGAAGACTTGAGTTAATCCTGATAGAATGTTTAACCCTTTCATCAATTTCTTTATATAGGACCTGTTCACTGTTCAAGAAATGTACTCAATGGAGATATGACATCAGCAACCATTCCTGAAGAAAGCAGACTTATGGCCAAAAAAAAATCTGAATCGGAAGATCCTCTTCCATCCTTCTCTTCCTGAGGAAATGGGAGTGTCCAACTTCCTCTGAGTATTGCTATGCAAAAGCTGCTGTAATTAAACTGTTGTTATAGGGAGTAGTTTTTCCCTTAGGATTTCTCTGCACTTTATAGAATATTGTTAAACAAACAAACAAAAAAACAACCCTCATACCTTTGAAGTGTATTTTATCTTTATATAGTTTATTTGCAAGAGTATTTTCCTAATAACTTCACGGTATGAATGTGCATCTTTTTTTCTTTTTAAACAAATGATGGTGTAACATTTTGACATCCATAAGGATAAATGTAGATATTTTTCTAAAAAAACTGTGAGGGACTGACAACTTTGTCAGTGTATATTGTAGCTTTTAAACATGAGATCTTATGACCGTAAGGTTTCAGTTTGACAGACGTATGATATATGTAACTTGTGCCATGGACCAAACGGTCACTTTACTTTAGCTAAAAATGAGTTACGATAGCAGCTTGATGGTGATTGTATTGTATTCCTTTAAACAAAAAGGAAGCACTTAATATTCTAAATATTTTTAGCCCAAAAACTATGACATACTGATAATTTTTTAAAAACCAGACTGTGCTGTCCTTCAAATGTGAAGTTGACACTACTGATTTGTCAATACCAAATGATGGGTTAAAGTATTTAATTTTTACTTATTTATTATTCTGTTCCTCAAAAATTGATTGCATCCTAACTTTTATGACCTACCAAATTGGAGATGTATATACATTGTTCTTTCATTTGTTATAGAAAAGAGGTTATTGTTGTAGTGACCTTGCTCACTTACACCAGAGAAATAAATGATTTTCAACAGAAGAGAATTTTAGTGCTTTTTTCCTAAAATAGGCATTAAGCTGCTGTTGTAAGGTATTAGTGTTTGCAGTTCTTTAGAATGTCTAGAGACAGTTTTTATTTATGAATATTTATACAAAAAAGGAATTCTGTCAAAACGACGGCTCTACATCACTTGAGAATGGCATTCTCATTATTTAGTTAATGAGCAAATAGCATTTTTGGCAGTACCTGTCCATATCTATTATCAGTGTTTGCCTTGTAAACTGTGTTTTTTTAAAATTCACTTTGGAGTGATGGTTTTGTCCAAGGTCTTGGATAAGGAGCACTTTAAAACAAACTGGCTTGATGTTTTTAAGTTAATCATATGTTTAATAAATATGTGGTTTTTGCATTCAAATTCCTCATATAATACATTGTATTTTTTATTTACATTGATATTTTTGTCTAATTTTTATCAACGGGTGAGTTTTTTTTCATTGCTTTGATTTTGTTTGTATATTCAGCCACTTGGTGAGTAATATATGAAGTATTCTTTCAGTTCTGTTGTCTATGAGCTTAGAATAGTGTGGTCTTTTTCACTTTAAATGTGGGAATTTTTTAAATTAATATTTGGTATTTACTAAGACAAATATGTAATTATAGATTTCCATTTTTGAATTTAAATGGGCATAAACAATTTATATATTAATATGCATTTAGAAAAGCTGAATGCTACTTAAAATATTTTTGATTTTAAATAGTACACAGGTTAGAATATTTTTCTGCTCATATGTTGCTCATATGTGCTTCATAGATCTAATTTGAAAAAAAAAAACTTGAGTAATCATATTTTCTTCTTCTTGCTTGCTTCTTCATTTATTTCTTCTTCTTCCTCCTCCTTCTTCCTCCTTCCTCCTCCTCCTTCCTCCTTCTTGTTCTTGTAAGAATCTTCGTAATGATAAGACCGTGAAGGTCAAGGTGCTACTGATAGGGAGCTTTTCCTGGTAATTTATTTTTGAATCAGTAAGTTTATAATGAAAACACTAAAACATACTTTTGATCTCATAGAAATAAATCTTTTCTATTGCTTAATTAAAAAAAGATGAGTTCCTGAACAGTTTACGTAAATATTTTTAAAAGTAAAATGCAGTCATTTCTGGTTCATATCATGCACTGCTCCTTGAAACCAGTGCTTTCAACAGGTTTATTGTATGCTGAAGTATAGCTTTTTTGGTGACACTGAAATATGACTTTTTCCTCTTAGAAACCAGCACATCACAAAAGTGAAATCACTTTTTTGAGGGAGTATCGAATTTGTAGTATGAAGGAACTTACAAAGTTTCAGGAAACTTTTCATCTTCAGAAGCCCTGGAAATTCAAGTGTGCCTGATCTGTTTTATTTTTAAGAAATATTGGAACTAAATAAGAACAATTCTATAGGAAACTTAACTTGTCAGGATTTTCTATAAGATGTGGCTCTTGGTTCTTCCTTTCTTGCTTTGTTTTGGTCATGGGTTATTGAGAAATTTGGAGACTCTTATTGACATATCAGTGACCTTCTAAGCATAACCACTGCTTATTTTTCTTTTCTAGTGCCTGGTTTCTGTTGTGTGTATTGCAGGCCTCTGTGGTTAAAGAAACTGATAAGAATTTGTTTATAATGGACTAAAATGAATTTTGTTATATTACATTGATTATTTTCTTTAATCAGGTACATCCCAGAAATAAATACTATTGCTTAAATTCTACCATAGGAGATAACATATCATCATTTCTGTAGTTATCATGAAATCTTTGACCCTGTATTACAGTATTTTTCACTGTGCTTTGTCACATTTAGTGCTTAGAAATCTCAAGGTCTCAGGAAATGTACCCTTGCAATATGTTAAAATGATACTGCTACTTTTGCTAATTCTACACATATTAGACTATCAGTAATTTGAACTCTATCAATCTTTTCTTCTTTTAAATGATTTGCCTATTAAATGAAGTGCCTCTGGTTTTGTCTTTTGAGCTTTGATATTTATTGCCACTTGGTGCAGAGAGAGTGTCCTGGTCTAAAGAAAGCCTGATTAGGCTGCAGAAACTCCTCTCAGGAGGACTCTGGTGAGGTAAGTAAATTGTAGCCAATAGATGGGGCTTCCTTTTTGTATCCTTCCAGTTTCTGAGTTCCCTTTTCTTTGAATTCCTACTGAATTTGTAAGTTTAAATTATTTTCATTTTTTAAATTTAGCTTTTTTTAAATAAAAGAAATTCATGTACACAGGATCAAATAGAAAAAGAAGACTTTTAATGAAAAAGTAATTTTTTTTCCCTTCAGCTTAGGGTTCCAGAGAGAAAGAAACACTTGCAACTCTTAATGACTTGTTCTTGTAGTTTATGCTGTATTTTTCTTCATTTATCAATTTCAAAAATAATTCTTGAATTTCTTTTATAGTAATCAGGATATCCTTTCCTTATATCATTACCTTCCCTGTTTTTCTTCCCCATCCCTCTCAGAATATTAATTATAACTTTTTATAAAATCAGTAGATATAAGCGTTCATTGATGAAACCCAGGGTGAGATATCATTATTTCCTTTCTACTAGAACCTTATTTTTCCCCTGAATTAAAATTTACTTAGTTTTTTAAAAAATTGTTTTATTGTTCTCATTGCTTAGTTTTTTAAATGTGTTTGTATCACATTGATTATACAGAGCCTTGATTGCTCATAAATACTCTCAATTCTTTTTTAAAAAATTTTAATCTCATTTTGCATCTCCTTTTTATTTGAGGTGCTATAGTTAGCTTATGTGTTGAAAGTAACTTTTTCTCATTTTAAAGGCTGTGCTCCATTGCCTCATAACATTCAGTGAGAATTCTGATACCATTCTTTTCCATGGAAACTTTCAGATTTTGGAAGTAAGGAAATTTTTTTTGTCCTGACATTTCATGATGTGTGCGAGGCTTTATTCATTCTTGTTGATGGGTACTTGACTTGGTGGAAGCTTTCCGTTTGTCATCTTGTGTTTTTTACCTCCAGACCATTTTTTTGTTTGTTTGTTACCTTTTAAATTCTCTATTCTATTTTTCTAGAATTTCTGTTATTTGAATGAATGTTGGACCTCCCAGACTGATCCTCTCATTAAAAAATTTCTTTCAGTTGCTCCTAAAATTGTATTTTTAAAATTATTTTTGTTATCATCTAGCTCTTTGTTGAATTTCCCTTAGCTGTATATTTTAATTCCTAAGATATTTTTTCTCTATTTCTATTCCTTGATTTATTATTATTTTATAGATTCAATGGATTCTCCTTATCTCTAAGGATATTTATGTTTTTTTCCCCTCTTTCCCTTTTCTTGCATTGTTTTTATTTCTTCCATGTTCCTGTTTTCTGTTTGTTTCGAATTGTATCTTTCATTATGAAGGCTTTCTTAGAATATTGGAGATGTCATCCATTCATATTAACAGTCAGATACTAAAAAGCTAATTTCATAGGTTTTCATGAGTGGGCTGGGCTTACTAGTTACCTGAAGGGCCATCAGGCAGAGAGCTTGCAATTTTTGTTGGAGTCCCATAAATTTCAGTTCTTCCAGTTTCTGGAAGAGGACTGAGGCCCTCACAGTTTATTTAATTTCCTATTTTTGGAGTAGGTGGGTCTTTGGCTGTGGGGCTTGGGGAGAGGACCTGTGGCCTAGTTGTTCTTTATACAGTTTATGGTCCTGATTTCAGCCCTGTACCTGAGTCCATTTTGTACAATACCTGGTGCTTCTGAGAATGGAACTGGTCAGGGGGTCTTGGCAGGGTGTATTTGTTGGCTGCTTCCTTCTGGGTACTTGGGCTTCAACTCCCTCTGATCTGCTAAGTTAGTTATTTTTTATTTTCGTCAACTTTGTTGAAATTTTATAACTGTGTAGTTTGTGTTCTTTGTGCATTAATGCCATTTACATTCCTTTCATGCCTTTTGGTGAGGTTTTAGAGGTAGGAAGATACATGTGGTTAGTTTACCATAGTTACTTGAAAGTTGAGATTTGTATTTTAATCATGCGTAGAAAATAACTTTTCTTTGTATTATTTTGTTATTCCTACTCTCTAATGATTTTTAATATGGTTTTGTTGCACTACCTGCCTCATAGGATATTGTGCGCATTCACCAGTCCATATACATTAAGCACTTAGAACAGTTCTGGCACATAGTGTGTTAAATAAGTGTTGGCTTATGAATATTATTGTTATCATTTTTATTGTTATTACTACAATGGCTGTTAACTCAGTTACCCCCTTGGACTTGAATGAAGATATTTTCACCATAAGAAAAATTGTTGATAATGGGAAAACCTAGGGTTTGATAATTTTGATTCTGCGTTTAACTATCCTTCACATGAAATGTTCAGGTGATACATTTTAAGATTCATTAAAGCCTTAAAAATTACTATCAGCAAGTCTAAATTTTTTAAAAAGTGTACAGTAATTGTTTTGATATGCTTTTAAGCTTTATAGACATTGTGTGGTTTTTAAATCATCTAAATGTGAAATATAGAGAATGAAATTGTGGAGGTGGAGTTTATTATGCCCTTACCTATAGCCAGTAGATATAATACTCTTTCAGAGTACAGAGATAAATAGTGAACTCCAGTTATGGCATCTGTGACCTTCACATGAGTGACTATACATGTTTCAGAAAATGTTATGAATTTAAAGCGAAATGTCTGCATTTCGTTCAGTATTTTAAATGTCTTCCTTGTGCTTGGATTAAGAGTATATGACAACATGGAACTGTAGTTCTCAGAGCTGAAGTGGGAACAGGTACTTACGTTACTTTTCGCTATTCATAATGAGTTACACATACTTTCAGGAAGAGGATTTTCACTTGTAAGGAGATTTATGTTCTCTCTTTCTAGAGTCCAGGTTTGTGACAAATGTCTAAATATCAATAACAATGAGAAATTTTTCTATAAAAAGAACAACAAGTTGCTAAGTGTGAATAAAGCTCTTTGCAAATTATCAGGATAACTGGTGGTACAGATAAGACAGACAGGCATGACGAGGGTAAAAAGTGCCAGCTTGGTGCTGGCATTTCCTCTTCCCTGGACATATTATTGTCTTTATTGTGTCTTTTTAACTATTTGCTGTGGTATTTCATCTCTGTAGCTCTTACATTTATATCTCTGGAGCCTTAAAGCTGCTTCATTTCCAAATATAGTAACTAGTACCTTTTCATAGGATGGAATTTGCTTCTTCTGTCCCATAATGTTCCTTCCCCTCAAAAAAGCCTTTTGTTGGTCATTTTGATAATAAAACATTTTGGATACTTCCTTTGGGCCAGTTGCCTTATCTCATTTTAGCCTCATAACAATGTTGTTAAAGTGAAGTAACACAAGAGCAACCAAGAGGTACAGAATCAGGGTTAACTCATGCATTTGACTAAAACGACTATTTTGTTACTATATCCTGAAATAGTATTAAAATTATCTGTTTATTTAGTCTTCTAGTTTACTTTTTTCTAATTAGCGTTAGTTGCTGAATAAATATTGGACCCAGAATTTATCCACAGAACCCAGAATTTATGGGAGGATTAAATTTTGATTAATTATGAAGGACAAACCAAGTGCGTTGATGTACAGGACTATTAACACAATAGGAAATTCCTTTGACATCAATGAAGGGGCCACATATCCATGTCAAAGATGAATAAAATACATGAACTCACTGTCAGATTGGGAGGAGGGTGCTGTTGGTATTCTTTGTACTTTTGAAAGTTTGTCACAAAGACTGTTATTCACTTAAATATCAATATAATTATGTTACCAGGTTTGGTGTCATGCGGATAGTGAGAACAAAAGGAGAGAGAATAGTGCTATGAAGGAATCCATAGCTACCAAGAGTTACACCCACACTTTTCTTTCCCAGTTGCTTTGGTGTCAGTAAGCAGTGATAGTCACTTTGAGTGAGATGTAGCTAGTGAGGAATAAAGAATCATGAGTTATGTTTAATGGAAAAGAGGTATTCTAGGAAAATGTTTCAATCACAGTGCCATTATCTTTCTCTTCCAGCATGCTGGACTTCAAATTCTGAAAGAGTTGGGTATTTCCCACACTTGCTTTTATTTTTCCCAAAGCAGTACCTGACTATTCTTTCTCTCTTTTTTTTTTTAAGAGGCAACTAACAATAAGATTTAATTAGAAATGATAGAATCCAGGGTAGTTAAAAAACAAGCAATGGTATTTAAAAGTTATTCTGAGATTAAAAGCATCATCACTGGTTTTTGCTTTGTACAGCAGAGTTTGCTGTGGTAATTTGATCTCTTAGACTCTGAACATAAGCTTTGTGTTGATGACCATTTAAAGGATGAGATTTCCTTCCTTGAGTTATACTCACATACATGAAAAGCATTTTAATTCCCCCTTATTTGTTGCTGCTGAAAGAAGATAAATTCTCTTCTAGTGTGTCTCACCTTATTAAGTAATCATTTAGAAAATAAGAATACAGTGAAACGTTTCCGTGACACCCTCCCACTCTCCCAGGATAACCACTCTTTTCTGGTGTGTATCTTTCCAGACTTTTCTATGCATTTATTTATGTCGTGTACATTGTGGTCTTTCAGATTAGCTCATCAGTAGTAAGATGATTAAACAGGCACATCTTTATATTGCAATAGGCAATAAAGAAGGAGGTGGTGATGTATCTTAAGTATTTTGTGTGTGTGACAATTGAATAATTCTGACCTCCACCATTGTCGACCTGAAAGATATTCTAGCTCTTTCATGTTCTTTTTAATCCCTCTGTGCAAGAAGTTGTAGATTGATTTTTTTTCCCTATATTGCTAGAATGAGAACATTTTCTTTTCGAAGACAATTTTGTGTTTTCCTTTAATTGTGTGTCTGTGTGTGCATGTGTGTGTATATGTGTATTTTTTAGCATGGATGTGTGTGTGCATTTCCATATGCATGGCTTCTTCGTGGTGGACAATACAATCTGAAATTCTTCTGTTTTGAGATGCAGCTTTTTTTTTTTTCTTTTTTTTAGCATTTTTGTTTTTATTTCTATTTAATTGCTTACCACTGGTTGTTTCCCTGCCGAACTAGGGATTAGAACCCTGGGGTATGCAGCTTGTATCCTTCAGAGGCGATTGACTTAACCGTGCTTCACCCAGGTGCACCGAGATGCAGCTTTATATTTAGTTTTACAAGTGATTTTATAAGTTTTGCTGCAAAGGATGAAACAAGTTTGAGGAAGAAGTTATGACTACTCTGTCAAAATAGAGTTGTTATTTTTGACAACAATCAAAAGTGGCCCAAAGACAGTAACGGGTATGCATCCTGATTTTTATCAGGGAATGTGTGCATGTCCGTGTGATTAAAAACCTTCATTTGATGAATGTGTATGGTCAGTAAGCATGCAATAAATACTTTTTCAGTCTTACCAGGAGAATGAGACTCTATCTGAAGTAAGCAGTAAAATTTCTTACTATGCCTTCTCCCTGTCTGCCCTCTGGTTGGTAGGGGTGATGAGGTTACCCAAGTGTTTTTGCATCCCTCCGGAAGATCGTCCAGAACCCCTGCCACGATGCCATCTTGTGTGAGTCTCAGCATACAGTCCACAGATGCGACTCTTATTTGACTTGATTATTTTCTTGTTTTTCAAGATTGGCCAGAGAGCAGTGTATGGCAATAATACTATGTGACTATCCCTGTGACCATAGATGGCATTTTTCTTTTTCCTTCTGTGCCAACTCTGGACAGCTCAGACATTCTGAGTTTGAGGCTAGGATCAGAAGCGTGACCTACCTGCTTGATGAATGCTATCTGCCGTGGACTTGGTGGGAGGGTGTGGGGAATGGGGACAAGGAAATAGCAATATAGAGCAACGATTATGGTCTCACTTTGCTAGATTTTATTTTTTAAGCACTCAATTTATAATCGATTCCCTGTTTTCAGATTCTGCTGTGACAGTAGGATGAAATTAATGGTATGTGTATTTAAAAAATGTAAAGTAAAATAGCCCATTGCTTCTATTGAGACAGAATGTGTGTTAAATAATACACGCCATTCATTTAGTGTCTCTGTGAATTTGAATATTTTTGTAATGATATGGTTCTTAAGGAAAAAAAACAATGCCGTGATTAAAAAAAACTTAAAAGTATGAGTTTAGCAAATGGTATTCAATAGCATACCAGTTCTTTACATGTCACCTTTTGCATTTAGATTACCCTTAGGCGTCACTTGAGAAGAGTTTTAATTCATTTGTAGTTTGGTTTAAGTAGCAAGCCTCTTTAGAAGAACTAGTTGCCCTTCTTTCTCCTTACTGTTTTTAAAATTTAGGTTACCACTTTTGGGGGGAAATGGAACTTTTTTCTTTTGTGAATCAGGCCTTATTGGCCACACAGTGTACTTGAACATGGCGTCCATCATGAAGCCTGGCAAAATGTCCTGAAGAACGATCATTTTTTGCTCATAACAGTTTCTTTTGGGGACTTCTGCCTTCTCTTCTATAATGTTTGCATCTGTTACTTTTGGATTTGACTCCTGCAAGTATTTTTCTTTCTTTTGGGGAAGTAAGAAGGAACTAAGGGAGTGAATATATTTTGTAGGCGACTTTTTAATCATTTAAATCCATTACTAGTTTGATACAGAAAATAAAAAAAAGAACTTTTTGTTTTTCAAAATTCTATATGTTATCTCAATCTTTCCTTTTTTTATTGGAAATTATGGTTGAAGCTTAGAAAAATCTTGGCTGAATGTTAAAACTAAGTTTCTAAGAGCTTTCTAATATTCATAATTAGTGAAAGAAAAAGTCATAAACTTTTCTCATTTATATCTTCCTTTTAAATTTACTTTATTTGATCTTTTTGTCCATTTTTGATTGATTATTATTGAACCTCTCAAATGACCTCCTCAGTATCTATATTTGGTGCACTGTTTTTGGAAAATAAAAAATCATTTAGAAAGCTTGCTGAGTTCATTGGGAAATTAATTTAGGATAATTTATGTATTTGTCCACTTAAATTTTTTCCTGTTCAGTTAGTGTTTACTGGCCATTTACTAAGTGCTATATTGCTAGAATTCATCTTTGCTTTCTATTTCTTGAGTGCACTTAGAGCTCACTGCTTTAGGTAATAACCTAGATACATGTTGACTATCAGCTACAATTGGTTTTCCTAATTTTTCTGATTTTAGTTAGCTAGTTGAATCATTTATTTTTCACATTTGTACACCATTATTTTAACCTAAACATAAATGAGCAAGCATTAGAAAATATCATGATTGTTTTCAAATAACTTTTTCTTTATGTTAAACAAATGTTATTTAATATTATTGAGGCACACTGTGGTGGAGCAGTGGTTGGGTCAATTGCCTCCAAAGGAGGAAGCCACATGACTCTGGATTTGAGTCCCGGCCCCTGGTCAGTGGGGGTAGCAATCAGTGTGAAAAACTAAATAAAAATAAAGCAGTGCTTCTTCCTCTCTCTTCTACCTGCCTACCTACTTGCCTTCTTTCCTGCCTGCACCTTTCCTTAAAAAATTAATTAAAAACATAAGCACATGCTTTTATTTTGCCTTTTAAATGTCTTTATTTTTGGTTAATTTAACTAATACAGCTAATGACTTGCAACAAGAGTATAGATATTTAAGTGGAAAATTTGTAACTTAGAGGCTAAAGAAATTGGAAATATTAAAACTGATAGGAAATCTCATTGCTATTTAAACATAGTTAACAACAAATAGTGCTTTTATATAACTAAGCATTTTAATTTTTAAGCTTTTCAAGTTTTAAACTTTTCATTTATACTCAATTATTCAATTATAGATTTTTTTTCCCTCTTCCAAATGCCAAAAGGTATAGTCTCTATTTTGGTTATGAAAATCATGCTTGTTTAAAGTATTGTAGCAATTTTATAAATCAATAAAACTGAGTCATGCCAACAATGTGTGGGGAAATATTTTAAAAGTTTTCATTACCATGATTTAATAGTTTTTAACCCTTTGCTTTTTTAAAAAATATGATAATTGGTTTGCTGCATACTTGAATCTAAAATCTGATTGGCTAAACCAAAGCTAGTGTGGCGTGAGAAAAGATTAGAAGCCGCAGTCAACCGTCAAATGGAAACATGAAGCGGATCACTTTACTTGGCTACATCAGTGTCTCTACCTTGACTGCACATTAGAAACTCCTCAGGGAGCATTTAAACTTCCTAATACCTAGCTTGACCCAGGCCAAATGCAGCAGAATCTCTGGGGCTAAGACCCAGCCATCAGTATGTTTTAATCTCCCTAGTAATTACAATGGGTAGACAAGGTGGAGAAACACTGAACTAGCTAGAAACCCCTACTCCTAACTGTTGTATTTTAGAAGAGCACTCTCTCTCTCTCTCTCTCTCTCTCTCTCTCTCTCTCTCTCTCTCTCCCTCCCCCTCCTCCTCTCTCCAGCCATCCATCAATAATCTACCTACCTATTTATCATCTGTCATATCTATCTGTTATCATCTATTTACCTTCCTTCCTAACTATCCATATCCCTTCCTCTATCATCTGTCTCATTCAGGTTTAGGGCCATCATCTAAGAGCCTGGAAGGCCAAATGGTTCCCAGGTTCTAATAAGCTATATCTGAGAAGCAGCAGCATTGGCTTCACTTGGGAGGTTGCTAGAAATGCGGATTCAGCATTTAAACAGCCCTCAGGTGATTCCTAAATGCTTTAAAGCTTGAGAGGTAGGACTGGAGGTAGTACTGGGGTAAGTGTAGATCTTCTACACCCTGACTGTCTTCTCTCTGGATTTCTGCCCTAAATTTCTGTCCATGTAGGGTTGGAAAATGAAACTAGTACTGTGTGCTCGTGTCACATTAGTAGAAGCTGGGGATGATTTTCCGATGTGTAGCAGATGAACGGCCACCACTACCATTCTCTCCAAACTCATCTCTCCTTAAGACGGAAGGAGAGAGAACGGAGCTTTAAGAATGATCACCGGGCTAAAGGCTGTGCTCTTTCATTCTCTTCTCACAACTTCCTTGTGCATTAAGGGAAAATCAAAAGTACAGTGTCACCTGTTTATGTGACATGCTGGGTCCTATAAGCGCCCAATTTCCTGGCTAGCTTATCTTAGATGCCAATAAAGGGCTCAGCATTTCTGGCTTTAGCTTTCCGAGAAGAGGCAGAATGAACTACATTGGATCTGAGGAGCCTTTTTCACAGGCAGTGACCCGCAGGGATTTTGCTGTCTATCCTGTGCCCAAACTATAATGACCCTGAAAGTGGAACGAGTCCTCCCTACACAGGCTCTCATGCCCTTGCACCCTGCAGCAGGCTTGCTTTTGGTGTTGCGAAGGGCTGCTGGTAAACACTGATTAACGGAGACCTAATTTCTAGTTCCTGTTCTGCTGCTAACCATGAGATGTTGGGTATATTGTGTGTCACCTCTGGATCTCAGTGTTTTCCACCTCCAGCTTTCCTTCTAGTGGTGTCTCCGCTAGAGTCTTCATTCTCCTCCCAGTTGGGGTCCTTCTATTTATTACACTAGGGCATCTCAGCTTCCTGCCTTCTCTTGGCCTGATAGGCCTGGCAACGTCCCTTTTCTCTCCAGCTTCCTTGGGTTGCAGGAAAATGGGAGCAGAAGAGGAATGGCTAGCCTTCCTAAGGATGGGAATGATTGGGGAATGATTATGTTCTTCACCTGACTAAAGCCTTAAAAACAGATCATAGTGGTCTCAGAACTGGCAGCTGTTAATTAAAAACTCCGTTCATTGGCATTTGCAGGGAAGAATTCCGTCTTCATGTTCCTCTCTAAGGCCAAGACTGGTGTCAGAGGGCTCTCTTCAACGTCTTGAGACACTTCCCCTGTAACTCCAGGAATCTGTACTTTTTTCATCTTTGGTGGGAAGTTCGTGTCTCTGAAGCTCTGGAGTTTGGGGAGGGTGTGGCTTGGAATGCTTTTTAAGCATGCACCTACGCAACCCTTCCTGGCTGCAGATGGCTGCAGAGGTTTGAGGACCAGAGCACTTGAAGGAGTTTCAAAAGGGGCTTATCACTGCCTCTCTTTAGGGTGAGTTGTGTGTTGCTGTTTCTCAGATGGCTTGGGTATCGATCTGCTGGCTACCTCCCTGAAACATGCAGGTTGGTTAATGTTCTTAAACTTTTGAATCATGATCATCTTTAAAAATAACATGAAAACAAGGATTCCTTAAAAAGTGTGTAAGTGTATAATCTCAGGGGCTCAGGGATCCTTAAAGATCTTGGGATAAACATGAATTTCAGGTATGGAATCCTGACTCTTCAAACGTGGTCTTTTGCAGGGAATGTCTGACAGACTGGAAAGTATTGGCAGAGCTGCCCACTCCTCTTACCTGTTTCCCATTTTTATTTAAAATGGAACAGGAGGGAATGGGAGACGTCCCCATGAACCACATTTCTGACACCACATCCTCAGGGGGAACTTGGCTTGCTGTGCTGTATTCTACCTCCTCACTGCCCATCCCACCTCAGTAGTCATTGTCATTGAGATGGCTTCAGGCAGTCTGGGGCCCTCTCATCTCTACAAGCTACTTCCCTCCTCAACACCTTTTCTTGTGTGTGGAGAATCTACTAACCTATCTTAATTACATGAATCCCTTAGTCCCCAGGCAATCTTAAGAAAGACCTCTCCACCAATGATGATAAAGGCCCTGAGCTATAATTACAGCACTGCTATGGGCTAAAAATTTGATGGTAAGTAAAGGTCTTCCATGAGTGGAGTTCCCCAGGAGGAAATAAACTCTTTGGTGTAGAATGGCAAACAAATGACACAGCTTTCTTAGACTAGATAAGGACTTTGTAAAACTGACATTGCATTAGATAGTTTACTTAAATCTGTTTCATGGTTCCCCTTACCTCTTAGGGAAAAGTCCAGACTATATAATACTGTATATGAGGCCTTTTGCAATGTTGCCCTACCTTTCACCCTCGGCCCTTCAGAGGTTCTTGTACCAGTTTTTCAACATTTGACTTCTCCCTTGCCCCCAGCAAGGTACAAAGATCCTTGCCTGGAAAGGACCCCCGCCTGCCCTTCAGGCCACAATTTTTAGATGTAACTTTCTCTAAAGCTAAATGTTCTCCATTTCTCTGACTGGAGCAGATGCTAGAGCAATGTACTTTCAAACACTGGGATTTTTCTTTCAATCGTAGCACTTAATTTCATTTCTTAAATGATACCTAGATCCTCCTACCAAGAACTGGTCCTTTTCATATCTTCCATGTGTCCTGCTGCTGCCTGCCTTAGCCGGTATCATGTGCAGAACCAGTGAAAACAGTCCCATCATCAAACACAATACAGTGTCTCTTAGAGAAGCTTAATATATATAAGAAGTTCTGCATAAAGAAGTACAACTACCCAAGTCCTAAATACATTTGGTTGTGAAATACTTTTTTTACAACATCTACCAACATCCCACTGAAAAGAGTTTGGGAAATACTCTGACATACCAAAAGGTATAAAAATAAGCTTTTACTTTTTATAATCAGAGAATAAAAATCAATGAGCCAATCTATTTTCAAAAGTCTTCTATTTATCTAGTAGGCACTATTTTCTCCTATTACAAGGAATTGGATTTTCTTTGCCTGAGTTTCTCAAAATTACATTTGGGACACTGTAAACAAATACAAATTATTTTCTCTTCCTAGAGCACAATAATAAAATCACATACTGGCATCAATCACCATGGAGACTATCATTTGTCCTATTAACTTATTGGCTATTTCTGATTTATCTGCCTTCTAGATCTTCACTGTTCATCTATGTCACCAGCTACTATTGGATATAATTAATCTAACTTAAAAAAATTCCATTAAAACACACTTGATAAAGATAGGTTGTCTCAACTTAAAACACAAGACATGTCTCCTAGAATGTCTTGTGTTATGAATTGAATTGTGTCTCCCCAAAAAGATATTTTGGAATGATAATCCCCAGCATCCCAGAATATGACTTTATTTGGAGATCGAGTTAACAGAGATAGCTATGTAATTATTATGGACCACAATCTAATAATGCTGGTGTCATTCTAAATGAGATGCACACATATATGTACAGGGAGAATGCCATGTAAACATGAAGACGGCCATCTCTAAGTCAAGCAGACAAGACAGCAATGGAACCCCACCCTCTCCCAACAGCCCTCAGAAGCGTTTACCCTACTGACACTTCAATTTTGGACTTTTAGGCTTTCTGTTAATGCAAATCGCATGTGGGTGGCACTTTTATCCAGCAGTCCTAGCAGACTAATACAGCTAATGTTCACAGTGGGGCTCTCCCAGGTTTTCTTTCAAATCATGCTTTGCTGTCTGCTCCCTACCTACAGTGTTCTGCCTAGTGGTCCCCAATATTATAATGAGTGTATAATGAGTGCTGTGTTGATTGGGTGCTGTACCCAGCACTGTTTTCAGAGTTAAACATGTAAATTATTTAATCCTCATGACAGCCCTGTGAGAGAGGTGGTGTTGTTGTTGCTATTATTCCTGTTATGACTGAAAGCGTCAAGCAATGATGTTCAGGAACCTGACCCATAACGCGTATGTTAGCAAATAGCATATCCTCGAGTTTGTCATTCTGGGTTTTGAATGCAGCTGTGTAATTCCTACACTATGTACTTATCAAAATAGTCAAGGTATCAGTTTATAAAATAGGAAGGATTCGGCACAAAGAGAAGAAGGATGATAGTGAAAGTTAAGAATAGATTTTGCGGACGGGCTGCGTTGGAATCGGGAAACAGGCACTGTTTTGCTTCTCTCTGTTGCCCCTTCGAGAGAAAGGGTGGTTTGACTCGGGAATGGTGCAATGCTGGTGGGAGTAAGAATGTACCGAACTCCCAAACCCCATCTCCATGTGGGAGCAATGTTTGTGAGGGTAGCTAAGGAAGGGAGGCTGCTGGTAAACCCAGGAAGGGGTTCTTATTCTAGCTGGGGAGGGACTTCCCAGGATCCTCTGGGCGCAATCCTTGCGCATGCGCCCAAGTGGCTACAAATGGGGTGCGTTGCTTTCAGCGGCAGTGGGCTTCTGCTAACACAGGAAGTCAGTCAGGTCTTGCTTATTGGCACAGATGCCCTTCTTTAGACAGATTGTTGCCCCTCTCCTCATTCTCAGTCCCAAATCGGACCTCAGCACCTGGAAGCTACAACTACGGGAAGCGCAATATCATTTCAACTTTAGCGTTCTCAGCATCATGGACTGAATCTCAGTCACTGAACACCACCCACTAGAATATTGCGTGTTAGGCTAAGACTCATCCTCAGGAATCACCAAGTCCTGCCTCCCTCATTTTAAGGTAAGAATCAGCATTCAAAGTTAAATGGTGTAGTGAATGCTGTTGGCACTGCCCAGGCCATCCAAGATATGTGCATCAGTCCCCAGTTTGTTGTGTTGTCTGTTTTACCGCCCTAGTCTTCAGAGACTGCGCAAGCCACCAGGAGCCCCTAACCTGGGAGGTTGTTTTCTTCACATTCTTCACACCCTTTCTCACCACTCACCACTAGTTGGCTGATAAGGAGATATGAAAAGTTAGCCTCTTTGCTGGAAGATGGAGTCACCTCTGTGGTAAGATTTATGCCCCTTGTGGGATTGTGCTGAAGCTCAGGCTGAAACCACATTCCGGTTTAACTTGCTGAGCTCTCTCTGCCCTGCTTTCCTCACTCCTCTCAACTGATAGAATTCCTTTAAAAATGACATAAAAGAATCTTTGTCTGAAGTTCTGCTTTTTAAGGGAATCTGACTTAGAGTACTTGCTGAATAAGTGAATGAAGATGCATGATCTTTTGGGGACTAGAATTTGACAGTACATTTGGATACTTTTACTTACATTTAGGAGGCCATTATAATTTTACCTACATCTGTAACCTGTTCTTACATATAGAAAGTAATGATTTAGGCAATTAACTTTATAGGTCTACAGTTATGCTTATCTGATTGAAATGGATAAATATGAATTTTTCTGGAACTATATATTTTATTATCAAGTCTGGATCATTGTTTAAAAAAAGCATGATAGGACCATGCCATTTAAAACAAGTTATTTAGTTCTGAGGACCTTTATTCTGTCTCAGTTTGAAGCTACAACAGTTCATATGGATTCAGCTGCACACACTGGTCATTTTCCCTCAAGTTGCTATTATCTCTTGACTGTACTCTTTGAGGGACAGGTGTATATCATCTCACTCATGTTTGCATTATTTCTGATGATGTCTAGTAGAAACTGTTATGAATTGGAGATGTTCAATATCTTTAATGGGCTTAGTTGAATCAGCTCCTATAAAATATTTTTCTTGATAAGTTTAGAAGATTTCATGTTATTTGGGGGGATTTTTTGTTAACATCTTGGAGATAAATTTATCCATGAGAGGCATATCCATGCTTTCAAATATTGATTAAATACATTCAATACAATGATTTATATATTTGCCTTAGAGAGCTCTTTAGCATGATCTGTTTTGAACTTTATCCTGTGTTCCTTTCTGTGATTCTTGAATTCCCCAAGCCCAGAATTTCACAAAAAACAGCCAACCACACAGTTTGAGGTGCAGATAGCTTGCTTTATTTTGCTGTTACTATCTCAGGGAGGTCCAACAATTATAACTAACAATTCAATTTATACTTGCATGAAAAGAACTATATCAAATTGACATCTGGGCAGTTAGTAATATTTTTTAAAATTTAACGACAGCTTTAATTTGATATTATTTTTGTTGTTCTCTCTTTTGCTGTGGCTCATAGCTTAGTTGCCCTGTTTTTTCAGGTGTAATTTAAATTTAGAGCTACCACACAAAGGCATTGGCTGCACCCTGAGACCTCCAAGAGTTGGCACTGCTCTGGCATAGGAATACTTGAATAGCTTGGTTTAATGAGGGGATGGCCAGGCGATGTTACTTTTCCAAACTATCCAGGCACTCTCTATGGTCAGAGACAGTGTAAAATGAGCGAACAAAGTGTTGGCCGTTACGCTTTGCTCTGGTAATATTAAAGTCATGATAATTTTCAGTGTGACATCATCAGAGAAAATGTAAGACGTTCAAGTGTTGCTTACAGGAGGGTAAATGCAAACATCACCAATGCCTTACATTTCTGATTCAGTAGGTATTGGTGCACACATTGGGTGATGTGTACAGCATCATCTTTTAGGTGGATAGGACATCTTCAGTGGGGAATTTCTCAACCCACTGAGGCATACTTAGACATCAACATTATGTTGAGGCACAAAGATTGATTAAGTGTTGAGCAGGGTATTCGTTCCTTAAGAAACTTTCTCCTACCAACGGTTTGTTCCAAAAGTTACATTGTAAAATGTCATAAAATAATGGTACAAAACTTCATAACCGTTAATCCGGCTATATACAGTATGTACATGTCACTAGAAACTGTATAATATTTTTAGGTCAATTATGAAAAGATTGAAATGGATATTTTGAACTTTGACTCATTTAGGTTGATACAAAACTACTTTAAAAATATTTACAGATCAGAAAGATTAGTTCATGTGGATCGTTTGTGAAAGGTTAAGAATGAGTATGAGTATGAGAGCACAGGCTCTCTAAATGGATCGAATATTTATATTCACAGTGGCAGAATCAGATCCAAATTCATTCCCTAAACACAGGGTATAAAGTCCACCATCTTGTTTCTGTACATCCATGATGATCAAAGTCGTCAGGTCATCTGTGTTTTCAATATGGAATCTTCCTTGTTGTTCTTGATTCTGAATTTTCCTTCCACCACAGGACCATGTTATTTCTGGGGTAGGCTCACCCGTAAATGCACAGGCTACTGTTAAAACTTTGCCTTCGTCAATGCTGATGTCAGAGGGAAGAGCTTCAATTTTAGGTGGAATTCCTTTATGGAACAACAACAAAATTTTAGAATCACTGAAAAATAATGATTTGCTTTCTACTGAATTGTATGTACTAAAGACTACACCATACTATTGGGTTTGTCTACCTCTACCAGTTATTTTATTGCTCACCTCTGATGCCTGCTTTAAGCATTCTACTAGTTGAGCTTTCCAGTTGTGTCATACTAGATTTTCCCATAAAACTGCTGGAACTCATTTCTATAAAGGACTCTTGCATGGAAGACATGCTTTGGGCAGACATGCTTGCAAATTTCATTTCACTCATGCTGCTAGCACTGCTGCTGCTGAAACTGCTGAAGGAGGCCTCCTGCTGAGAGGCAGACATTTGCACTGACTGAGACGAGAAGCTTCCTTGCAAGCTCGTGTCACCACTTGTTTTCAATACTACCTCTCTGGAAGGTTCTTCAACTAGAGCTGTGGAGCATAGCAGATACACAGTGAACATCAATGACATCTGGTTAATTGGTGACATCTGACATTGACTTACAGAAATGGAAAACTTAAACACACACACAAGAAACATAATTTGCTATTGAAGCATAAGCAAATACATATATCCATCCATTTGTCAAGAGCTAGCTCAGTGTCTCCAAGAAACGAATCTTTATGTTTCTATCAAATGTGCAAAAGCTAGAATAACTGGGAAAAAAATGATTAGTCATCTAGAAAATAATGTACAGTGCATTCTGAAAATAAATGTAACAGGTCAGTTGGTAGCTTTGCTTGGAAAGTTAACATATCCACATTTCTATTTATCTGTAAGAAAACTTCGATGATTAGGATGAATTCACACATGGCATTTAATGAGGCTTCAGAGTTTGCTGTGCTCAGAAGACAAAGGTGGGAAAAAAAACCCACATAAAAAGGCCTTAAGCAAGAAGGAAAATGGCTATAAAAGGATATACTTACGAAGGACGGTTAAGGAAGCAGTTGCTGAACATTGGCCACGGAAATTTTTGGCCTTAATTGTGTACTTTCCACTGTCGCTTACTGATGCATTTTGAATTTCAAGAGAATATACATTTTTGGAGCGACTTACACTGATTTTTGAAGAAACAGAAATCTAAAACAAAGGAAAAGAGAATTGTTTGAGCTTGTCATGAGTAGAGGTGGTATTCAAATTTTACTTTAATATTATATTCGTAATTAAACTTACTGGTAGGTTGTTTTTAAACCACTCAATTTCAGGGGATGGTTCACCACTGATTTCACAAGAAAACACAACAGTTTGTCCTTCATTAATATTTTGAGATCTAGGCTGAGAGATGAAAGCTGGAGCATCTGAGAGTTCCTTGCTCAGGGTCAAATCGTATTGACACTTAATGATTCCTTGGCTGGTTTTGCCTATGCAGGTGAGAATCCCTTCATCTTTGTGACTGGCCTGCTTGATAGTTAGGGTCTGATCGCTGCCAGAGATGCCATATCTGTAGTCCTCGGAGTTAGATAGCTCTACTCCATTCAGTACCCATTTCACATCAGTGGCACCAGCAATGTTGGCTTTTAAAGTTATTTTCTGACCATCAGTTACGCTCATTTGGGTAGAAAATGCTTTAATCTCAGCATGAGTTCTGATTTCTTCTGATGCTTGTGATGTTTTAGTGATTTCCTCACGGACAATGGATTTTTCTAGGGCAGTTGCTTCTGATTTCTTGACTTTTTCAGAAATCAGAACCTTTGAAGCTTCCTCTTTGAGGGCTAGCTTTTCTTCAGATTTTATCTTTGACATCTTGATTTCTTCAGAAATTAGGGCTTTTTTGGAAATTTCTTCCTGGACAACTGCCTGCTTCTGGGTGATTTCAGAGGTCTTTTGTGTAGATACTTTCTGTGTCTCTGTGTCTTTTACTGGTAAAAAAGGAAGCTCTGTAAGATAAATTTAATTGGAAAGAGACCCCACCCTTCATTCTTTTGTAGATTTTGCAGATGAATGATATACAAAGAAAAAAATACTGAGTACTTCTGTATGCAGTGTAGGTAATCCCTAATTCTCAGTCTCAGTCTTGGAAAATGCATGACTTTTGAGATTAGTGTAATGATTCTTTAAACTAAATTGAAGATGATTCTTATCACATAAGGGAAAAAATGTCCTGAATAGAATAGTCAAATGATTTACGATATTTTGATTAATAAAATAATTTGAATTACGTTTTGGAAGACTGAGATGAAAGCAAACTAATTTTAATGGTGAAGACCAATATAGGTATTTCATTAATTTTACACTCCTTCGGAAAATTAATAAGAGGTTTAGGGAAGAAGGACCTTTTGTGTATTTGCCTGACTTTATTCTTTAACATTCCAGGGAGCAGGGGTGATTCTATGGACTCTTACATAATACCACATACAGTTAGGCACTCAAGTAATGCTTTTTATGCTAATATAAACATCTTGCTAACTTCAAATACGTGTATTTATATATTTGTGTACAAATGCTATTCTGGAATTGGGAAAGATGTATTTTAGCTCTTTTTTGTGTATGTGGGTAAGAAAGAGTAAGGAAGAATATTTAGAAATGTTACCTTAATATTCTTTTCTGAAAAATGTTGATAAGAAGAAAAACCAACCTACCTTTTATTGTTAATTTGGAACTAGAGGACACAGATCCAGCTGCGTTTGTGACTGTACAAGTATAAAGTCCACTGTCAGAAGTATCAGTCTTACGAATTTCTAAGAGGAATTCTCCTTTGTCTTCAGAGAGTTTGTATTTATCTCCTTGTGTAATAGCCTGTAGAATGCAAGTGATTTGAATTTTAAAAAGCGATTTAATTTTAAACTTTCTTTGGGAGATGGAGATGAGGGAAGAGGTTAGTTCTTCTAAAAGATAAAATTAAGGGACATTTAAGAACTGGTTACCTTTCCATCTTTTGTCCAGATGACAGTTGGCTGGGGTTCTCCAGTAGTTTTAACTGCAAATTTAGCAACATTGTCTGAAGAAACAGTTGTATCCTGTAGCCCAGTAACAATTACTGGTTTTGAGGAAATTGATTCAGGAATTTTTGGTTCCAGTTTCTTGGTTTCTGCTGACTCAGCAGTTTTCTGAGCCGATTTCTTGGCTTCTGTTGACTCAGCAGTTTTCTGAGCTAATTTCTTGGTTTCTGTTGACTCAGCAGTTTTCTGAGCTGATTTCTTGGTTTCTATTGACTCAGCAGTTTTCTGAGCTGATTTCTTGGTTTCTGATGTGCTTGATACCTGCTCATGGATACTCTTAAAGGCCTGTCCCACAAATTGGAAGGAAGTTTTAGAAGTCCCACCTTCACCAGAAATTTCACAAATGTATTCTCCACAATCCGTTTCAGTGAGGTTATGGATTTTGAGCTCATAGGTTCCATCTGCTGAATAGTGAAACTGGAAATGCCCATTTTCCTTCAGTTTCTTGCCGTCTTTATACCAGGTGACTTCTTTTGCACATAACACACTACTTTCAACTGCACAGGTCAGCTTCGCAATATCTTTTGAAGCTTCTGCTTTGAGGGACTGAGTTATCTTGGGTGGAGCAGAGGCTGGTAGCTGCTGAACTTTCTCTGCTGGTGTGGGTTTTTTCTCTGTGGGTGATGCGACTTTTGGAGGAGAGGTCACTGGCTCTGGGGATTTCACTCGTTTTGGAGACTTAATTGCTTCTGGGGATTTTACCTGAGGCTCTGGAGATTTGACTCTTGGTGGAGATGTCACTGCCTTTTCGGTAGCCCTGGCCTTCTGAATAGTCAGAGTGAACTGTGCTTCTTGCTTCCCTTCACTGTTTTCTACCACCACACTGTAGCTACCCTCGTCGGAAGCCTGGACTGAAGAGATCTGGAAGGTCGATTTGTATTTTGTGGTGGTCACTTGGTGGCGGGCAGAAGCACTAATCACTTGTCCCCCACGTAGCCAGGTCACAGCTGGGACAGGCTCACCATCTGTATCGCAAGAAAACCTCACCGACTCACCTTCATAGACAGTTACAGACCTTGGCTTTGTTAGAATTCTTGCTGCCAAAGTCGTCTTGATCTTTCTCTGTGTGGATTTTTCTTCTACCAACTTTTCTTCCACCGCAGCACTTTTAATTTCTGCAGATGCATAGTGTTCATATGATGAGAGACTTTCCCTTGTCTCTGTCATCTGTGACTTCACTTCCCTGACTGAAGAAGAAGCTTCCATCTCAGATGTTTTCTTAAATGAGGAAACGGCATATGCCTCTGTTCTGGTCAGCTCAGGGAAAACAGATCGGGGGACGTCTTCGTCTCTGCGCCGGGAAGCATAGGTGGTGTAATCCCCTCCTGTGACGTCCAAGGTCGCATAGTCAGAAGCTTCCCCTTTGTAGTTGGTGCAAACAGCACGGTATGTTCCACTGTCTTCGATATGACAGTCCAGAATTTCCAGGGTCAGGACCCCACTCATGTTGGTGTAATGAATCTTACTGCTTTCTTGGAGTTCTACCCCATTGTGGTACCATTTAACCTCAGCAGTTGGCTTAGACTGAACGTTTAAGATGAAACGTGTATTTTGGCTGCATGGTACTCTATGGGAGCGCATTCTCAATGTGATTCGAGGGGCATGGTCTAGTGTAAAAGGCTGCTGACTCAAAACTTCATACTTCCTTTCCGATGTCTTCTGAGTCTTTAAAGCAGCCTTCATGGACTCATATCTGGAAAAGATATCAAATCTGGCAGACCTCTCAAATCTTGAGAGTGATCTCTCACTAGACACTGGGCTGGGGGATCGTGGACGAGTTCTTTCTGGAGTAGGAGACCTTCTTTCTGCATCATCTTCATATTCCTCAGCCGGTTGTCGATGTGGCCGGATCAGCTCAGACACTGGCCTCATTAATTCGATGTAAGTCGGAGACAGGGAGCGCCGCCTTCTCAGTAGTCTGGACGCAGATGAGGATGACTCTCTTTGGGCACGCTTTGAGATTTCGTATTCTTCCTCAATTTCTGTGATTTCTGTCACTTGTCTCTGTCGTCTCGATTTCTTTTTAGACTTTTCTTCCCTTGACATGTGGTCAAGCTCACTTTTGTATTCTGAGAGGCGTTGGGTGGTAGTCACTGGACGAAGCAGCTCTTCATCCTCCTTCTCAGCCATGATTCTTTGCCGTTGTTTCGGCTGCCTGTACGAGGCCCGGGCGTGCCGTTCCCGCAGTTCCGCATAGCTCGTACTTGTCTCAGCCTTTGTTGGGATGTGATAGGTGGAATACCTGAAGTCTTTTCTTGTGTCCTCCAGCTTGACATGAGCTTTCGGCGAAAAGGAACGTAGACTAGAGAGCTCGAATCGTGGAGGGCTTCGGCTGGGGGGCGAAGCTGAAAAACCCAATTCCAGCTCTTCTTCAAGACGCAGCCTCTCTTCCTCTGTTCTTTTCATTGCCAAGTAGTCGTCGATGGGAAGGAGTAATTCTTCATCTGACATGTCACCAAGGGACCGTCTTCTAGGTCTGTAGTAAAAGTCATAATCAGGAGAAGGTGTACGTCGGCGGGCTGGTCTCACCATTTCAAGGTCATCTTGGGACAGTTTGGGAATACGCCATTTAGGTCTGTACTGATCCGTAATGCGTGGGAGAGGCATCACGTAGAACTGTTCCCATCTTGAAAGGCGGATGCGCTTGCTTCTTTTCTGTACGACTCTGTCAATTTTTCCAGGCATTTCATATTGGTCACGTATCTTTTTATACCACTTCATGTCAGACATAGGCACGAACTGCTTAATGTGCTGGTCTTCTTCGATGATGGTCTGCTTGTGCTTGCGTGGCTCTGGTACTTCGTAAGGCATCCTCAGTCTTCTCTCCTCCTTCTTCTCTTCTGTCTGAAGTCGGAATTCCCCTTTTACGGTCTTGGTGCTTATGGCGGGTTTGTAAAGCGTGGCAGCTTCTCTCAGAGCCTCTTGGGCTACCTGTGTCAGTGGCACAGTTTCAGTTCCAGAAAGAATTTCAGCCAGTCTGAGTGTTTTGTCAATTTGCTTTTGTACGTGTCGTTCGCGCTCTTCTTTGCTCTTGAATTCTTGTTTGACGTACCTCAGGCGTTCCACTTGCAGGTGAGCCTGGCAGCTGGTGGATCCAGCTGTGTTTGTGGCTGTGACCCTATAATAACCTGTATCTTCAGGCAAAGTGTCTCTGATGTGCAAAGCATAATAATCCAGGCCTTCGTGGATAATTTCGATGTTAGGCCCGAGGGAGAGTGGCTGACCATCCTTCTCCCATTTTAGTGTTGGTGGAGGAATGCCAGACACTCTGATTTCAAAGCAGACACTCTGGCCTTCTTGGCATTCTGCGTTTGCCAGTAGCCGTTTAAACATAGGTCTTAAGGTCGTATCTGATGGAGGTGGGTGTGGGGTTATAGTCAGCTTTGCTTTACAGCTATCTTCACCATATTTGTTCCTTGCCACAATAGTATATTCAGCATCATCATCTACAGTTACACTGTTGATTGTTAATTGGTAAAGACCCTTGTCAGACTCAAATGTGTACTTCCTATCATCATCGCCTGGTTTGATTTTCTGACCGGATTTGTACCACGTGACTCGAGGCTCAGGGTGCACAGTTATCGTTACCCCAAAGCGAACATTTTCACCAACATAAGCTGTCTTGTTATAGAGAGGCAGGGTGAATTCTGGTGGCCTTTCTAGAAGTCTCATTGTATCTGTTCTGCGCTTAATTTTCCTTGTGGTTCTGCGGCAGTAGTAGTCATAAATTTCTCTCACACCTTTAACAAATAGCTCTGCGTAAGAACTGTCCTCACCGTAGTCATTGACCACTTTGCACCTGTAGGTACCATCATCAAATTTGGTAATGTCTTTGACGTATATAGTGGCCACTCCATCTTCATAGGTGATTTCATATTTCTCACTATTCTCCAGTTGTCTGACACCAAAGTACCAGGTCACTTGAGTAGAGTGATCATAATTTTCAATATGGCATACGTATTTGACATAGCCTCCTTCTTCACCAACTGCATGCATTATCTGCCCAGAAACTGGGCCAATTTCAATGGATGCTACTTTAACTTTGGCAACATTCACTCCTTTTTGGGATCGAATTGCACCACCACAGGAGATCCTGGCTGCTGACACAACCATGTTGAGGTCTTTCTTGATCAAGTTGTGGTAGTAACGTCGGTGTTTTAATGTTCTGATGACTTTAGTACTGACAGTTTCTATCTTCTGCTTCAGCCATGGGTGCTTGAGTGCCCCAGAGGCTGTCATGCGAGATTTTCTCTCTTTCACTAACAGCCGGTCAACAAAATCCATAGCTTCAAGGCTAATGTCTTTGAATGCTTCTTCATCAAAACTATATTCAGCATTCATAATGTTCTCAATGACCTGTTGGTTAGTTTCAGCCAGGAATGGGTTGATTCCACTCAATAGCACATACACCAGTGTTCCAAGTGACCACATATCTGTGGCTGTGCTGACAACATCATGCTGGTGGACTTCAGGTGCACAGTATTCAGGGGCAGTAAATAGAAGCCTAAAGTTGTCCCCTGGCTTCAGCTGACGAGCTTGACCAAATTCTATGATTTTAATTATGGAGCTCTTTCTTGTATGGTAAATGATATTATCTGGTCTAATGTCAAAGTGTCCAATATTATGACTATGTAGGAACTCAAGTGCTTTGCAGACCTGGCGAACATAACTTACAATTTCTCTTTCAGTAAGTTCAAAAGCACTTGTGTTAATGCGTTCAAATATGTCAAGTCCTGATATGAACTCAAAGATCATAACTAATTCTTCCATGCTTTCAAATGATTCATGGAGGTATAATATGTTTCTGTGCCTAGCAATGTTTAGAATGGAAATTTCCTTCTTTACCAAAACCTGATCTGTTCCTTTGACTTTAACAAATTTGGCCATGTATGTCTTCTTGGAGGAAGTTTCAACACAACGGTGGACAATTCCAAATTGACCACGCCCAAGATCTTCAGCAATCATATATTTCTCATAGAGTTCCTTGGTGGAAGAGTGAGACGCTTTAGTCATGGAAACTTCCCTGGTTTCATCTACCTCTTCATCATAGTTCATAGCTCTGGTCTTATCTTCTTTGGTTATGGTTGCTTCGGAAGGCTCAGAAGGCTTGCTCAGGCCAAATTTATTTTCAGCTATCACACGGAACTGGTAACTTGTTTTTCCAAATAAGTTGATCACAGTGTAACGTGTTTCTCGGGCCTGTCCTACACGGAGCCATCTTTCTGCAGTAGTTGCACATTTTTCAACAATGTAGTTAGTGATCTTGCTGCCGCCGTCAGAAGCTGGCTCAGTCCATGTTAAATTGACGGAATCTCGAGAGACGTCACTAACTTTGACTCCTCTGGGTGGGTCAGGAACATCGGCCACATCCAGTTCAACTGTCTTCTGATCAATTCCAAATCTGTTTTTAGCACAGACCACATAGAACCCAGCATCTTTTCTCTCTACCCCATTGGGGAAAACAAGCGATGTGAAGGATCTTGTGACAATAACTTGGTACTGGCCATTATTGTCGATGAGATCCTGCCCTTTCTGCCAGGTTATCACAGGATCTGGTTTGCCACTGAAAGGGATCTTGATGCTGACCACTTCACCTCGGAGAGCATGAACTGCTCCCATGCCTTCAAGAGTTTTAGGCAAGTGTATCTTAGCAGGAACTGTATCAGAATAAAAGAAGAATAAAATTTAGCAAAATCTAACACAATCTATTAAGTGCGATCCCCTCTCCCCAACTAATATATTATCTAGCACCAAACTAATGTTAATTGATTTGTTCCTACCTTCAACTTCCAAGGAGGCAGTGCCAGACACAGATCCTCCTTGGTTGGTAGCTCTGACTTGGTAAACTGTGGCATCATCATCTGTGACACTTGCAATGATGAGCTGGTGGTAGCCACCCTTAAACTCTTGAACCCTGTACTTTAATCCATCTGCAATGATTTCTTTGCCTTGTCTGTACCATTTCACAATAGGTTTTGGGTGACCAGTCACTTTGCAGACCAAAGTAGCATTGCTCTGATATCTGACATTTAGATTTCTCAGTTCTTCTTTAAAGTGTGGTGCCTGAATTGGGACATCGGATTTGGGAGTGACAGGTTCTGATATTTCACTCCATTCACTTTCCCCACCTAGGTTTTCACATTTCACACGGAACTCATATTCAAGACCTTCAATAAGGTTTTGCACTGAAAAGACAGTTTCTCGAATTTCTTCTGTTGTCACAGCAATCCATTTATTCTGTTTCTTCTCACGCTTCTCAAGGTAGTAATTTCTAATCTTTGCTCCTCCATCGCTGGCAGGTGGCTTCCAAGCCACAACACAAGAATCTTTTGTGAGAGCAGTAATAGTTGGTTTGCCAGGAGCACTCGGCTTTTCTATTTAAAACAAACAAACAAACAAAAAAGAGTTGAGTCATGTGGTGAAGCAAGAAGCTTTATTAAAACCTTATTTAAAAAATGTTATGAACCCCAAATTCTTTAAGAATAGCTATTCCAGAAAAATGAAATAGGTTATTTTATATTAAGAAATTTTGGCAAAACAAAATTCCTTTTAAAAGAAGGGAATATAGTCAAAGTAGCCCTTTAGAAAGGCAATGATTTATTTAAATAAATCTGAATCTTTGTTGTTTTCTTTCAAAACTATTTTCTGTTAGAGTTTTATGTAAAGATGGAAGTTTACCATATGAATTTCGTAGAGGTTGTAAAAGAGGTGCACTCACCAAAAGGACTCTTAATGATCACGACTGAGGGGACCTCCAGAGGGTCACTGATGCCGAAAGTGTTCTGAGCTGAAACCCGGAAATAGTAGCCAGCATTTTCTGTGAGGTTCACAATTCTACAGGTTGTCATTGAGATGGCTGAAGACACCAATTGCCATTCAGCCCCTTCCTTGGCCTCACATTTCTCCACTACATAATTGGTGATCCAAGAACCTCCATCATCTGCAGGTGGTTTCCAGCTGATCACCACAGAGTTCTTCAAAAGAGCTTCAATCACAATTGGTCCTGTAGGTTTGTCCGGTTTATCTATTGGGAGAAAATACAATGATAGCAATGTCTAGTGTCTCCCAAGATTGTTTATCTTTAAAAATAGAAAACACTAAAGACAAAAGTAAAATACCTTGTATTTCCACATCCAGGGTGGCATCGACCGTTCCATGAACATTGCTAAGCTGAACTTTGTACTTCCCAGCGTGAGTCTTATGTTGGACATTCTTCATGACGAGATGAGTGTAGTGCTCTGTGTTTTCAATAGAAATGTTTTCTGAGTTTTGCAAAAGTTTCTGTCCATGGAACCAAGTGATGGCAGGTATTGGACGACCAATGTACATAACATGAAGTCGAAGAGTTGAACCCACAGCACCATAATATTTCTCTTTCAGTGGGTAACCAGGATGGAACTGTGGTGTTGCTTGCAGGAGGAGCTTACTACTGGTTTCTACTTCTCCAACTTCATTGGTAGCTATGCAGGTATAAACACCTTCATCTTCTTGTTCCTCTGTCATTACTGTCAGAGTATGTGTGCGTCCATCTGAAGACATTTTGTACTTCCGACTTTGTATGAGCTCCTTACCAAATCGGTACCATTTAATGTCAGGAAGAGGCCTTCCAACAATCTGGCATGAAAGTTGAGCAGCTTCACCCAGTTTTGTGGTAACATCCTGCATTTCTTTGCGTACTCCTGGGGCCTCTCCAGCTGAAGGATAGGAAAGTTAATATTAAGTTCATTATTGTTACTATTGCATCTATCGCCCTCTGTCCTTGTATATCGGGGATGAATTTAGCCTATTCACTAACACTGTTTTACATGCTGTGATTTACATATGATTCTAATTATTCATGACTTTGCAGTGATTTTTCTGGAGTCATATGGTCAATAGGGATTCAGTGAGCATATCACATTATTATGTAGATAACTTTTCTTTTTTATTATTAACAGGCATTAATAATGTATAGGATTTTTGGGAAATGTGAATTCTCTCTATAAATATTTGGTATTGTTGCCCTTTCTTAGACTCTCTGAAGATTTAAACCCCCAAATCTTGTTAAGATGTGTAAAAAGAGTCCATTGCATTTGAGGGAGAAATTGCTCTAGAACTGTACTTACCATCTGCTAAGTTTATATGCTTAGAGTGACTTTAATTCTCTATGTTGTGCATATGCTAAGGTGAGTGATTTCTTCCCAATCCCCTAATGTCTGATAAAGCTTTCTGGAGATCTATTTAGTATAGAAGAAGAATTAGCCTTAACACGTGGCTTAGTTTGTAAATAATAAACAGAGAACTAGCAACTACTTACATGTTAATTTCGTCTTTATAGACATAGCAGTTCTTCGAGGTCTACTAAGTCCAGTCTCGTTCTCAGCAAAAACCCTGAATTCGTATTCAGTAGCTTCCAGCAACCCCCCTATTGTGAATTGCCTGTCCTTGATGCGGTCCTTATTGCTCTTCTTCCAGGCACTGTCTCCAGACTGTCTATATTCAACCCAGTATCCAAGGATTTCTTTCCCACCATCGCATTCAGGTTTTTCCCACTGTAGAGTGACGCTATCTTTGGATATTGAAAGAATCTCAAGCTCTCCAGGTTGGCTTGGCTTATCTGAAATATTTTCAAATGTTGAAAAGACAATCAGCTTTACTGTTGAAATAAAAGAAAAAAAAGCCAAAGATGGCTTGCTTCTTTAATAGTAACCCATTTAGAAATCTTTTTCTTACCGAATGGATCTTTGCAAACAACTGGTTCAGAAGCAGGGCTGGTCTCGCTCAGGCCAACATCATTCTGTGCGATGATGCGGAACTGATATTCAGCATCAGGAACAAGTCCAGTGACGGTGTACATTGTGGTGGTTATCTGAGTCTTGTTGTGTCTGACCCACTTGTCGGTCAGCATCTCCTTGCGTTCAATGTAGTAGCCCGTGACTCGAGAACCACCATCGTCTTTGGGCCGGGACCATGACAGGCTGACAGAACTCTTGGTCACATCGAGTATTTCTGGAGGATTGCTTGGAGGCTCTGGAGGATCTAGGAATATAAGGAAAACATGTAAGTTAGAATACAGTCCCAGATCTTACATGCTGAAGGCTTTCATTTCAAAACAAAAGAATCATTGAAAGATTTTTACAATGTTATTATTTAAAGAACACTTACTCAGTGGTGTTTTTGGTATGACTGGTTCCTCAGATTTCAGGGGTTTGCTTATACCAAACTGATTTTCTGCTGAAACACGGAAATGATATTCCACATTTTCTTTGAGGCCTTTTACCACCAGTGATGGACCTCGGACTCTTGAATCAATGGTATACCAGGCAGCCTTAGGTACTTCTCTTCTCTCAAGGATGTAACCTAATATGTCAGCACCACCGTCATCGGCAGGGGGTCTCCAGCTGACCCTTACAGATCGAGCTTGTATGTCATCATATTCAAGTGGTCCTTCTGGAGTGTTGGGGTTGCCTATCACCTTGACCTTGATGTAAACAGTCTTCTTGCCACACTTGTTTTCCAGAACCAGATCGTAAGTGCCAGAATCATTTCGGTCTGCTTCTTTAATTACAAGCTCAGTGTGTGTTTCAGATGTTGCAATCATGGCACGCTTACTAATATCTTGGCCTTCCTTGGTCCATTTACATACTGGGAATGGTTTTCCTTTGATTGGTATGGTAAGTCGGATGACTCCACCTTGTCTTACAGAGATACCTTCCTGGTATCTATCATCAAGTTCATAATCAGGATATTCTGGGGAAATAAGGTAGGATCACAATGAGCATTTTTTAGAGAGGAGTAGGAATTAAGTCTTAGGACAATGATATCAGAAAGTAAAAGATCATGTGTCTTACCAAGCATTTCAGTGACTTTGACTGTTCCTGGTACCTCCGCGGGCTCCCCGGGCCCACCAGCATTACAAGCTAGAACACGGAATCTATATTCAGCACCCTGAGGTAGGTGTGTGAGAGTATACTCCCGGATCTTGGTTGGGGTGGTGTTACACTTAGTCCATTCGTGCTGATCCAATTTTTGCATTTCAATCAAGTAGCCTGTGACTTTAGAGCCTCCTTGATCTTCTGGAGCACTCCAGGCCAGGGAGACTGATGTTCTTGTTGTGTCAGTAACTCTTGGATTTTGTGGCTTTCCTGGAGGAGCTGGGATAAGAATAAGACAACCACATAGTTGTTAAAGCTGCTGCAAAGCTGAGATCAGCTGTGTCACCTCAGCAAACTCACTGAGTTGTGGAAACATAGACTGTTAGCATTAGAATATTTTTTTAATTTATAAAACTTACACTCATTTTAACAGTTAAAAATACTTAAAAACTTCCCTTTTTCCTTTGTTTAAAATGTGTTTTATTTATGATTACTACTATTATGCTACATTTATCAGCAGTTAAAAACTGCTTTTAGAAATAATTTGTTTAAAATGTTTAACTGTGATATTGGGCATATATTATGAGTCCTATTTTACAGAGCAGGAAACAGGCTCAAGAATATAAAAAGTTATTTGACAAAAGCCACTAGGGGCTGGAGTGTGGAGATGACTAATTAAAAAGGGATACAAGTGAACTTTTGGGCATGATGGAATATATTCCCTATTTTGATTGATTGGATAGTTATACAACAGTGTCTTTTCTAAAACATATAGAACTATATTTTACAGAAGAGTGAATTTTACTACATTAAATTATACCTCAATAAATTTGACTTCTATGAAACATTATTTACCAATTGGATCCATGGCAGCAATGGGTTTCGAGGGACGACTTGGTTTTCCAGTCCCTCTCGCATTAATAGCTGTGACACGGTGTTCGTATTCTAAGCCTTCAATAAGGCCAGTGGAACGGTACCGTGTCATTGTCACTGGTACTTTATTTACACGGACCCATCGGTCTGCTCTCACTTCTTTGCGCTCCACAATATATCCAGACACCTGGGACCCACCATCATCTTCTGGTGGATACCAAGTAAGTGTCATGCCATCACGGGAGATGTCAAATATCTGCAGTGTTTCTGGAGGTCCAGGAATACCTGCAGCAAAACAGAGGTAAAAACAAGAGGGCAACATGAATTAACCAAGACCCAGACATTTGTATAAGTGTCTTAGCTTTTTCAAAAAATGTTTTAAGACTCTTGTGACTTTTTCCAATGTTTTCATTTTTGTATTTTTCTGTTGTTCCTCATTTCCTTTAATTCTAGAAACATTTATTGTGTTCACTCTTTAAAATTTCTCACTATAGCCTGGTATTCTTTCCCATGCTTCCTCTCTCCCTCCTTCCTCCTCTTTCCTCTATCCCTTCTTAATTCTTTCCTCTTTTTTTTTTCATTAAAAAAAATCTAACCATGTTGAAAACCTCCAGAAAAAAGAAAGTTTAGAAACCTTAGAAAGACTCTAGGGTTAATTTTGTGACTTATTTTTACTTATAGGCACATTAGAAACAAATTGCTTTTTGTTAGCATTCAGAATTAGCGGTAGGGAGGATGGCGAAAGGGTCCAAGGACTTACTAATGCTGCTGCGACATTCTATGACTTCAGATTGCAAGTAAGAGCCAATCCCGAAGCGGTTTGTCGCAGCCACACGGAACACATATTCATTTCCCTCAGTGAGTCTGGTAAACTTGAATGTTGGTCTCGTCACGGATTCGGACACTGGCAGCCATCCTGGACGATGAGCGTCACGTTGTTCTACCACATAACCACTCAGTGGAGCACCGCCATCCAGTTCTGGTGGTTCCCAGGAAATGGCAATTGAAGTAGCATCAATTTCATCAATCTTGACAGGCCCAGTTGGTGGACCAGGCTTGTCTGTGGAAGAAAAACAAATCCAGAAAATTAATTTTTACTTCAAATCAAAATTGAGTGACTGAACATCAACAATTTGCTAATGTCTTTGTCATGCATTCTTACCAAGAATAATAACTTTAATGGTTTCAGAAGTAGTTCCAGTTACATTTTTCAATTCAAGTGTATATTCTCCAGTATCTCTGATAGTGGTTTCACGGATGGTCAACTTAACAACTTTAGCATGAGTCTCAATTGTGACACGCTCTGATTCTCTTAGTTTAGAACCAGCAAAGAACCAAGAAGCAGCAGGAGGTGGGCGACCAGCGATTGGTATCACCAGCTCTATTGGTCTGCCAGCTGAGACATGGATGGTCTTTTGAGGCATTATAGAAAGATCGATTGTTGGCAACACTGAGAAAAAAATTAGGCATTTATTTTTAAGCATTATTTCTTTGACAAAGTATCATAAACTTTTAATACTTTCTTATTTTACTTTTTTTTTTTTTTTTTGTTATCTGATACATACCTCTAAGGTCTTGTACAGTCACGGCTGTGACAATCTCTCTTGGCTCTGACACACCTTTCTGATTTTGTGCCCTTACTCTAAATGAGTACTGTTCACCTTCATTTAAGGAAATAACAGTGTGCTCTAGGACTGTGGGTTTTAAAGTGACAACCTTCATCCATTTCTCTGTGCCAGCTTTGCAGGCCTCAAGAACATATCCAGTGAGTCGGCTACCACCATCATAGAGAGGCTTTTCCCAGGCAAGGGTAACAGTAGATTTGGTGACATCGACCACTTCTAGCTTTGTAGGGACCAAAGGCACCTCTGAGACCAGAACTGCATCAGATGTTTCAGAAGGTTCTCCAATGCCATAAATATTTTCTGGCAACACTCTGAAATAGTACATGGTTCCTTCTACAAGCCCAGAAATTCGGTAGAGTGTCTTGCTGCATTTGGTAGTTACGGTTTTGAACGCCCTCATGGCAGCTTCACGCTTTTCAACAATGTAATTGTTGACTGGAGCGCCACCATCAATTGTGGGAATTTCCCATGTAATGGTCACAGAATCCCTTGAGACTTCTTTAACTCTCACTGAAGGACAGGGACCAGGAGTATCTAAAAAATAGAAATAAGGATTCATATTTATTTGCCTGATGGGTTGCTATGTGCATTTTATAAAGCATTTTATTTGATTCCATTTAGTTGTTCACACCGGTTGTTCCCCACTTGACCTGGGACTCAAACCTAGTGGTATGTGGCATGTGCCTTTTAGAGGTGATTGACTGAACTGCTGCTCCACCAGGGTGCACTTATGCGTATTTTTGAAGGAAAATATACTCAACATAGTTTCTCTCTGGAGAGGTGATCAGTCAACCAAAGGTGAGAGTGTATCTTTTTAGAGAACCTACTCACAGCATAATCAGTTTTAAGACACATACTCACCATATACTTTAACAAGGACTGTTGCTGATTTTTTACCAGATTGATTTTCAGCTTCAATGGTATATTTTCCAGCATCATACCGGTTAACTTTGTCTACAATAAGTAAAGTGTAGCTTTCAGTGGTGTCAATAATAGCCCGACTTGCAAGGTCAATGCCCTTTTTGCTCCATGTGATGACAGGAGGTGGTCTTCCAGACACTGATACCATCAGGCGCAGTGAGGCCCCAGCTCTTATGGTCACAGTCTTCTTTAAATCATCTGCAAGCTCAAGATCGGGTATTTCTGGAAAGTAAATGTCAAAACTTAATTAATTCATGAACAGGTGTGATGAGAAATTAATTTACCTAAAATCTTTTATTAGAAATACCTAATCTTTCCACGGGCTCAATTTCAGCAGTTGACTCGCTGTAGTCACTCATACCCTTCACGTTCACAGCAGCAACTCTGAAGGAGTATTTCTGGCCCATTTTAAGATCTGGAACAGTGAATTCTGTATTTCTTAACGTGGTATTGGTATGCACTCGGTACCACTGATCAGTGTCCTTCTCTTGCATTTCAAGAACATAGCCTATGATGTTAGCGCCTCCATCGTACATGGGCTTGGTCCATGCCAAACTAATGCTGCGCTTGGTGGTGTCCACAACTCTTGGAGCAGAAGGTGGTCCAGGAGTGTCTATGGCATTTAGAAAAGGGGATGCAGATAGTACACAAATAAGGAAACTGAGATTGATATTTTTTGTTTTCAAGACTCACAAAGGCATTTTGTATTTTGTCCGCACTTAACCAAGATAATCTTTGTACCTGGGTTCTTCCAATATAACAGGACAGCACTGTGTGCTATATTATCACTGTTATTATCATTTTAAGACTTAAACTACTTTAGAAGGTAGAAGTTTTGTTTTTTTTCATCTAGCTAAGTTCACTGCTTAAATTACCTGTTTTCCAGGACTTTTCTTTAGTCATTCAGCTTTCACAGGGCTAATATCAGTTGTCACCTTTACATTTCTAATGAATACAGGAATCAGTTTCCTTAACTTCCTCTATTCAGTCCCAATGATCTATTTCTTTTAGTTCTGGGGCTCAAACTCTGTGCAAGAATTTGCCCCTTATTTTTGAAGCTCTGTGACAATTATTTTGTTACTTATTAAAATACTAGAAACTTTATCCTGGGCTAAGTTTCTTCACAAAAGAAGCATCTTTTTATGTCTAGTAGTTATTATTCCCACAATGCATTTTTCTCTGTTCTTAGGAAGATTTATAAATTATTTACTACTAATATGAAAAAGACATAAATTTAGTTTTTCCATAGATTGGCTAATACTGCAACAATTGTCAGCAATGTAATTGCTAACCTATTGATAGAAGAAGTAGTGAAAATGTTAGGCTATATTTAAGATTCCTTACAACCGTATGTATTTTTTATACCCTTTAAAATTCTCCTAGTGCTTGGAAATCGCATTTTGGAAAATTCTGTGTAATATGGTTTTGATGGACATTAGGTTTCTGTATGATTCTTGAAACTCACATGATGGTTCTCTACATGAGATGAAGTTGGAAGCTTCACTGGGTTCACTGTTACCAGCAGCATTCACTGCAGTCACCCGGAACTGGTAATCACAACCTTCCATCAGGCCAGTCACCTTCAGCCTGGTATCATACACCACATAGTCTTTGTTGACACGTGTCCAGCGTAAGCTCTTCTTCTCACGTTTGTCTACTAGGTAGTTGCTGATCTCATTACCACCATCAGATTCAGGTTCTGTCCACTGAATGATGATATGCTCTTTGCCAGCCCCAACTTCTTCGGGGATGCCAGGTTGTGCTGGAATAGCTGTTTATATTTTTATGAAAATAAGGATGATTAGAGTTGCACAAAATCACTATTGGTATGATTTCCCTCTCTTCCCCCTTGGTTTCATTACATTTCCACTCCCAAGTGGTTTAAAAGTGTTAATACTCACTGAATGAGTTTCTGGCTACAACTGGCTCTGATTCAACAGGCACTCCAGGGCCATATTTGTTTACTGCCCGCACTCGGAATATGTATTCATTGTTCTTGATGAGTCTGGTAACTACATAGGACAGGGTAGGACATTCTCCTTCAACAATCACCCAGTGGAGCCTGCTGGTTTCACGTCTTTCCACAATGTAGTGAGTAATTTCTGCTCCTCCATCTTCCTGAGGAAGGCTCCAGGATAAAGTGCACTTCTCCTCTGTTACTCTGCTGACCATGAGCTTTCCACATGGACCAGGGGAATCTGAAATAGGTGTAGTGACAAGCATTGAGGAAGATCATTCTTCCTACCCACACCTGAAAATTCTATACAAATAAAAATAACATTTAATTTGCTTACCAAGAACTTTGACCATGACAGACACAGCCTTGGTCCCACTGGCATTCTTCACGGTTAAAGTATATTTTCCACTGTCACTTCTGTCACAGAACTTGATCACAGCAGTTGCTCGTTTGCCAGTATACTGCAAAGAGACTTTTTCACAGAGATCTAGTTCCTTGTCCCCTTTGGTCCAGATAATTTTGGGTTCAGGTTTGCCACCAACTGCAGCATCAAGAACAAGATCTGAGCCCGCTTTGATGGTAACCAGATCGCCCTGTAATCGAGCATCCAATTCGGCTTTGGGCGGAGCTGTCAAAGGCAAAAAAGATGTGAATGAATATATGACAGCTTATTGTCACGTAAAGTGTGATCGTTTAAAAGGAGAATATTGACTATTTCTTACCATATTCATCTCGGCAAGTGATGGGGCCTGTAGATTCTGATCCTTTGCTAATTACACCTGCTGCATTCTTGGCCAACACACGGAATTCATAAGTGTCTCCTTCACTAAGAGCGGTCACTGTGAAGAAGTTGTCAGAGACGATGGTGTAGTTGCACTTCAGCCAGCGACCATCTCCAACTTCACTAACTGGTTTACGCTCTATGATGTAGCCTACAATCTTACTGCCTCCATCATACACTGGGGCAGACCAAATCAGTGACACTGTTGATCTTGTGACATCTGTCACCTCTGGTCTTCCTGGTGCATCTGGGTGGGATGCAAAAATAAGTTTAAAAATACAACTTAATTCTATGAGTGCCAATAGCAAACAAGTATGCTTAAATTTTGATACCTACCAACTGGATTTTGAGCCATTATAGGTCTTGAGGCTTCGCTGGCCTTGCTGACACCGGCGGCATTGAGTGCATATGTTCGGAACTGATATTCCAGTCCTTCCACCAAGCCTGTTACTTTGTAGTTACACTCTAAGCATGGCACTTTGTTTTCTTTCATCCAAAGAATGGTGTTACGTTCTTTCTTCTCAACCCAGTAACCAATGATTTTACTGCCACCGTCGTGGTAGGGCTCTTCCCAACGAATGGACATGGCATTCGCAGACACGTAGTAGACTTCAGGTCTGGTAGGAGCACTTGGTGGGACTAAATATAAACACAGATGAAATCAAATCAAATATGATTACAGTGTTACAAAATTCATGGGAAATATTTAATTATAAAGATGTCAAGATAAGATTTAATGTTTCTTACCAAATGGATGCTCAGCAGTTATTGGTGCTGACTCTAAAGGCTTGCTGACACCAAATCTGTTCTCTGAACTGATACGGAAAGAATACTCCATATATTTTGTGAGATGAGTGACTTTAATCTGAGTGCGCTTGACACTGGAATTGACAAGCTGCCAGGCAGTTGTACCCGACTCACGCTTTTCAACTATGTAATTAGTAATTTCAGTGCCTCCATCATCTTTAGGTTCAGCCCATGACAGGACACATGATTCGGCTGAGACAGATGAGACCTCAATGGGACCGGTTACTGGCCCTGGCCTTCCGATGACCACAACTGTAATGGTAAATGTTTTAACCCCAGCTGTATTTTCCAGGGTCAAGAAGTATCTTCCAGAGTCACCTCTCATGCTGTCCTTTATAGATAAGGTGGTTCTGTCTTTCGTTGTGGTGATACTCACTCGATCTGTCTCCTTAAGTCTCATTTCTTCGAGCTTCCATGTTACTTTGGGGGCAGGACGACCACTGATTGGCACATCAATGGTAAATGTGCTTCCTGCTTTGCATGTTATGAGCTGATTGGTAATTCCAGTGAGATCAGCAGTGGGCTCAATTTGAGGTTCCTTGATGATGACAGAAGAGAAGGCTTCCCTGGGTTCACTGTAGCCAGCATCATTCTTGGCCTTCACGCGGAATTCATATTCAGTGTTCTCAACAAGCCTTTCCACTGTGAAAGTCATCTGTTTAGTGTGACCAGCTTCGACCCAGAAGTCAGATCCCTTTTGTCTCATTTCAAGCAGGTAACCAGTAATTCGACTGCCTCCATCGTGATCCGGTTTAAGCCAAGCTAAGACTGCGGAAGATTTGCTTGTGTCAACAACATCGAGCCTCCTAGGTGGAGCGGGCTGTTCTGTGGCTAGCATTGGTTCTGGCATTTCATAGGGTTCGCCAACACCATATTCATTTTCTGCAGAAACACGGAAATAGTATGGCACACCCTCTGCTAAGTCACTGACCTTGAGGATCTGACGAGTACATTTTTCACTGACAACCTGCCAGCTCCGGCGACTTGCTTCTCGTTTCTCTACCACATAGTGATGGATTCGGGCACCACCGTCAAGAAGAGGGGCATCCCACATCAATGTAACCGATCCTCGGGTCACATCCTTGAAGGTGATTGGGCCAGGTGGGCCTGGAGAGTCCAGCACCTTGACGGTGAATGTGATTGACTTACTACCACTGTTGTTTTCCACTGTAAGGGTATATTTCCCTGCATCAGTTCTGTTGCAGTCTTCCACGGTGAGGGTGCTGAAGGAGTCTGTTGTATGGATATCAGCCCGAATGCTGAGGTTAGAGTCTGGTTTGCTCCACACAGCTGTAGGAGTTGGTCTACCCTTGTAGGCAATGAAAAGGCGAATACTGGCCCCTGCTCTAACAGTATGGGTCTGCTTGAAGCTTGCATCAATGTCTAACTCAGGAGCTGTTAATCGGTCAACTGCTTTAATTGTGCCGGTGACTTCACAGCTGTCTCCTTTTCCGGCACCATTGATAGCACTAACCCGGAATTTGTATTCTTCACCTGCTTGTAGATCAGTGACTGTGTATCTTGTTTTCACACACGCCTCTGAATTCACCTTGTGCCAATCTCCTAAGTCAGCTTTGCACATTTCAATAATATACCCAATTATTTCCAGGCCTCCATCAAACACGGGCTTGGACCATTCTAGGCTCACCGTTGTCTTTGATGTGTCAGTCACTTTGACCACAGTGGGAGCACTTGGCGGGTTGACGGGTTCTCTACATTTGATTAGCCTTGAGATACCACTTGCAGGTCCTACTCCTGCGGCATTTTCAGCCATGACATGGAATTCATACTCATTGCCTTCTGTCAGACCCGTGACTTTGAATCTTGTCTCAGAGATTGGTCGCTTGCTCATCACTTTTACCCATCGGGTGCTTTTCTTTTCCCTCCTTTCGAGGATATAGTGTTGAATTTCACTGCCACCATCTGATTCTGGCCTTGCCCACATTAGGGTAATGCTATTCCCTGTTACGTTACTAGGTTCTGGAGTGCCAGGGGCATCAGGAATAGCTGTAATATGAAAATAAACCAAGTGATTAGACATGTTTGCTTGGCAGTTAATCTTATGACTCCACTTAGTAAGAATGGACACTTACTGTATTGGATCTGAGCAACAACTGGGTCAGAATCCAGTGGCCTGCCAACACCGAACTTGTTAACTGCAGAAACACGGAATTGGTATTCATTGCCATTTATTAGTTTAGTGGCAGTATAGCTGTGGGCTTCACATTTATCCTCAATTAGTGCCCAAGCCAGCCTGCTGGTTTCCCGTTTTTCAATCATGTACTGCATTATGGGAGCACAGCCGTCATTGAGTGGAGCATCCCACCACAGGGTCATCTTCTCGCCAGTAATATTAGTGAATCTTATTGGCCCAACTGGTTTTCCTGGTGTGTCTAGAAGAAGAAAAGCCCAGAGTTAGTGTCTTTTTCTTTGTCTATTAAAATGCAGTTAGGCCTATCTCTAATCCAAGACCCAAATATTATAAGATTCAGAAACTATCTGAATAGTACCTTGTACTTTCACTGTAATTTCTGCTTTTGTGGAGCCAGACACATTTTTGGCCTCCACTGTATATACACCACGATGGTCCCGAGTGGCATCTCTAACAAAGAGGCTGGTGGATCCAAGAACATCAGTTATTTCTATATTCATCCTCTTTTCAATTTCAACTCCATCTTTGAACCACGTTACTCGAGGTACTGGTCGTCCTTGTACCAGCGCTTTAATTCTCAGGCTCTCTCCAGACTTAATAGTGAGGCCATCAAAGTACTCAGGGCCAAACTCTACTGTTGGTGGAACTATAAAAGAAATGGAAATAATATGTATTAGTTTGGGTTAATAAAGACATAAATAAGCAGTTTTTGTACACATCATATAAAGCCTGGAAAGATGCTTATACTGTGTGTTACCAATAGCTATTGTGAAAGTAGAATAATTAATAATTGAGAATTTAGACTATGGGGTCAAGTATTTGCATATTCTTAGGTTATCATTTTTGTTATAGCTGTCATGTTATTAACCATACATTGCCACTTGTAGAAAAAGAAGCCAACATTTACATATCATTGGCTTTCCAATATTGCATATTCACACACATTCCTGTAAAAGATCATCAGCTGCATTCAAGCAAGGTGATGACTTTGCTGTTGGATGTAGGTGGTATTTTAACAACCTCAGTAAAGATGGACAGTTATTCTTGGGAGCGTTTTCTTTCTTTATTATAAATACCTGACATTACAAAGCTAAAAATGCATTCCCATTTGTATGCTATTTTTATGGAAATGGAATGAAATCATAGACATGATAAAAAGAATCGATATCAATTATACTTTTACATTTTTATCTGAAAGTTAGAAAATCAAATTCTTTCTCATAGCAATCTTGGGTAATCTGTATGAAATGATGTTTCTATTCCCATTTGATAGACTAGGTGCTTAAATTTTTTTTTGTTAATGTGGCAGTTCCTCGTCATATTGGGAATAAGTTGTCAATGCTTACCATTTTCATCTCTTGTCATAATCATGCCAGAAGACTGTGAGGGTGGGCTTATAGTTCCAACAGCATTTCTTGCAATTATTCTGAATTCATATCGATCCCCAGGGCTAAGGCCTGTAACCGTGTACTGGCACTCACTGACATCAGTGAAGTTGCATCTAACCCAGCGATCACTCCCTTGCCGTTTCTCAATGCTATATGCCACAATCTTACTGCCTCCATCACGCAAGGGTGGATTCCACTTAAGTGTGATGGTTTCCCGGGTGACATCAATGTAATCCGGAGTGCCAGGTGGGTCTAAAAAAATGATATGGAAGTTAAATTATCATTATTTATGTAAGCCACTTTTAATTACCAAAGGAAGAAAAAAAGATGAAATAAATAACCCAAATACATCTTAGCTATTCATTTCAATTTGTTTCATAATCTTTAAAAATAACTTTAAATTACTTGATTAGACAGTTTTAAAGTCATCCTCCTTGCTTTCCTTGAGAAGAAGATGTGGGAGACAATGACTGTGGTAGAAAAGCAGTGTTTCATTTTTTTTTTTTTTTTTTGTTATTTACACATTCAGTTTCTGAATTAAATATATTTGAATAATACTCAATCACTTACCTATGGGGGAAACAGCTAAAGTAAATTTGCTTGGGTCACTAGGTGAGCTTAGGCCAGCAGAATTTTCGGCATATACACGGAACTGGTAATCTAGGCCTTCTATTAGTCCAGTAGCTCTATATTCTCTTCCAGATATTGGCGATGTATTAACTCTTTGCCAGAGGATGCTATTTCTTTCTTTCTTTTCTACATGAAATCCAGTAACTTCAGAACCACCATCATAAACTGGAGCATCCCAAGTTAGTGACATGCCATCAGAAGTTACATTGTATATAACTGGCTTTCCTGGGGGGCCAGGAATCCTAAACTGGTGTTTTGCTACAATATTGTTTGAGACAAGTGGCTGGCTGACTCCATATCTGTTTTCTGCCCTAACTCTAAACTGATATTCAGCATCTTTGACCAGATTAGAAACTTTGAAAGTTGTCCTGGCAACACTTGAACACACCATCTTCCAATTAGTTTGTGACGCTTCTCGCTTCTCAATGCTGTAACAAGTAATTTCTCCTCCTCCATCATCTTCAGGCACATCCCATGACATGATGACACTGTCGGCCTTGATTTCCTCAAATCGAATGGGCCCTTTGGGCTTTGATGGTGGGCCAAGTGTGATGATTGTAATAGGAAATGAATTCCTACAAACTGCATTATCGAGAATAATGGTGTATTTTCCTCCATGCTCCTTCTTGACATTCTTAATATTCAAAGTAATTTTGTTTTCAGTTTTACTAAAACGAACGTATTCACTTTCTTTCAGTGGCAAACCGTCTTTCAGCCAACTGATAGATGGTTTGGGTTTTCCTTTATAAGGTAATTCGAGGTGCACATTATGCCCAATTCTCACAGTGACTTGTGCCCCAGGGATTTCTGATAGATCCACTTCAGGCGTAATGACAATTTCTTTCACTGTAATTGGTCCAATAGTGACTGCATCGCTCAATCCTTTCTCATTTTTGGCAGACACTCTGAATTCCAGGATTGACTGTTCCTTAAGTTGGCCAACCTCGATTTCACATGTCTTACTTATGCCAGCATGTGACCATGATTGTTCGCCTTTAGCTTTCCTTTCCACAACATATTCTGTGATGATGCTCCCACCATCAAAGTCAGGCTTGGTCCAGCTCAGGGTAACAGATGTCTTTGTCGAATCTTTCATTGAGAGGTCTCGTATAGGAGCTGGAACTTCAGCAGCCTTCACTGGCTCTGTAGTTTCACAGGGCTCCCCGATTCCAATTTCATTTTCTGCAAGAACTCTGAAGAAGAATGGTGTTTTCTCTGACAAATCTGTTACCTTAAAGGATGTACTAGAGCATTTGTGTGACACCACAGACCATGTTCTCTTGGTGGCATCTCTCTTTTCAATGACATAATTAATTATGGGAGATCCTCCATCAATGAGAGGAGGGTCCCAGAGCAAAGTGACTGTGCCTCGAGAAACATGTTTAATCTGGAGTTTCTGGCAGGCGGCAGGTGTGTCAAGCACTTTAACACTCACAGTTGAAGACTTAGGTTGACCAACTCCATTTTCTATTGTGAGAATATATTTTCCTGTATCATTGCGACTAACTTGAGGAATAATGAGTAATGAAGATGAATCAGTGTTTTGAATGCTGTATCTGGTATCACTGCCAAGATTCTTCTCATCTTTTCTCCATGTGACAGTAGGTGGAGGTCTGCCTTTAAAGGGAATCAACACCTGTACATCTTCACCAGCTTTAGCGATGACAAATGTTCTGAGAGCCACATCAAGGTCAATCTCTGGTTCCTCTGTAGATATAAAATGAACACATACAATGAATTTACAGCAAGAAAATGAGTTATTTCCTTGATATTCTATAATTTAAAAAAAAAGCCATAGTCATACCAGCAGTTACATACCAAGTATATCTTTAGCTTGTACAGGTTCGATCATTTCTATAGGTTCTCCTTGTCCAGCACAGTTTACAGCAGATACCTGGAAGTAGTAATTGACTCCAGGTTTCAGGTTAGATATCACATATTCTGTAGTTCTGACATCTCCTTTGGTAGAGACAATAATCCATTCCTCTTCCTCTCCTTGTCTCATCTCGACCACATATCCAGTAACAGTACTGCCCCCATCATAGACAGGTTTACTCCATCCCAGAGTAATGGATGATTTAGTTGAATCTGCGATTCTTATCTTGGCCGGTGGGCTTGGGGGATCTGGAATGGACATTCATGGGACAGTAATTACATGATCATATACAACTTAGTATCATGAAATAACACAGTTGGAGATGTTGTCTTTATGTGAGCTTACCAATAGGATCAGCAGCTTTGTAGAAGTCAGATGGTTCAGAAAATGGGCCTTGTCCTGCTGCATTTACAGCACAGACTCGGTATTGATAGTCACTGTTTTCTGTGAGTCCAGTCACTTTGTGTCTGGTGTCCCTGATAGTCTCCTTTAGTACTTTAAACCATCCTAGACTTTTCTTGTCTCGTTTTTCAAGGAAGTAGCCACTTATTTCATTACCACCATCTGTAACTGGCCTGTTCCAGACAACAGTCATTGAATTCTTTGTAATCTTCGTCACTTCTGGTATGCTCGGTGGCCCAGGTGTAACTTTATTGAGAAAGGAAAATGAAAATGAATTCAAAAGATTGACAGTACTGATAAATTCTCACTTTCACTCTTCAAAGCCTCTCTGAGGCTTTATTTATTATGCTTTCCACTTGGTAAAAGGATATAATGAGAGGAGACAGATACAAAAGAAAATCAAAATCATTCTAAAAAAAATCACATGGTCACGTATCTAAAGACAACATGCAGATAGTCTGCAAATACATGAAAAAAGCTCTACGTCGCTTTTCGTTAGAGAAATGCAAATTAAAAACCACAATGAGATACCACCTCATACCATTGAGAATTGTCTATATCAAAAAGTCTGTAAACAGCAAATGTTGAAGGGGTGTGGAGAAAAAGGAACCCTCCTACACTGTTGTGGGAATGATTGTAAATTAGTGCAACCTCTGGAAAGAGTATGGGGATTTCCCCCCCAAAATAAAGATGGAGCTGCCTTTTAATCCAGCAATCCTACTTTTAGGCATATACACTGAGAATATTAAAAACTCTTCTCAGAAAAAATATCTGCACACCTATGTTCATAGCAGCACAATTCACAATAGCTAAGACATGGAAACAACCTAAACGTCTGTCAACAGATGACTGTATAATGAAACCGTGGCCTACATACTCAATGGAATTCTATGCAGCTGAAAAAAAAAAAAAAAGAGGAAATTATCCTCTTTGCAACAACTTGAATGGAATGTAAAGGAGACTGTGTTAAGTGCAATAAACCAGAAAAAAAAAAGAAGTACAGAATGTTTTTACTCATGTGGAATATAATGAAACAAAAAAGAATAAACAAGCTCCCCAAAACTCACAGAGTACAAGATAATATTTACCAGGGAGGTGGGAGGGGGACAGGAAGGAAGGAGGGATGAAAATGATGGAGAGGGGCACTGGGACTCTGGTGGTGGGTGTGGTGTCATATACTGACCGAGGTGTGATTTCAGTATCTTGAAATATGTAAAGCAATGTAAAAAAAATAAACAACCCCCCACCCCCTAATTCATAAGCTAGCAGAATAGGCAATATTTATTTTTCAATTTTTTGAGAAAAATTTCAGTTTTCTGATGAAATCATGTCTCACCAAATGCATTCTTTGCTACTACTGGGTGAGATTCCAGTGGGTCACCAATTCCATATTTGTTCACAGCTCGAACTCGGAAGATGTATTCATTTCCTTTGATAATTTTAGTGGTTGTAATTATGCACTCTTCCACATTTTCAGAAACCATAGACCACACGACACGGCTTGTTTCACGCTTTTCCACAATGTAGTGAGTGATTTTTGCACCACCGTCATCTGCTGGAGGTCGCCAGAGAAGAGTTATCTTTTCAGCGGTGATTGTCCTAAATTCAGTCGGACCACCTGGAGGTCCTGGCTTGTCTGTCAATGAGAGAGTGAAACAATATGTTAGTACTTTTTAAAAGCTACCTTTTTAAAATGGCTGTATGTCAGACAAACTATGATATTGCCCTATGTTCAGCACCTACCAAGGATTTGTACTCTGATGGTGGCTGAGGCTGAACCCATGGCATTCCTTAGTTTTAATTCATAGCTTCCACTATTAAGGCGATTTGCATCTTTGATAAGTATAGATGCCAGGTCAGTGCTATTTTCAACACACACCAGTGCATTGGTTTGTAGCTCTTTATCATCTTTGTACCATTCAATTGTAGGCTCAGGTTTGCCAGAAATGCCAGCTCTGAGCTTCACAGATGTACCTGCTCTGTATTTTACAACTTCTGTGTATTCCAGAGGCAAATCAATTACAGGTCCACCTAGAAGAAAAACAGATGAGAAATAGTTACCAGATCACAAGATTAAAACAAAAATTGCAACGGCTTTGAGTAAGGTCTTTATTAATAATATGCCATATGCTATTTGTTATTAATATTATCAAATATATATAGAATAACAATTGAATAATATATTTTATTATTAATAAATAGTAACCATTAAGTGGTTAACCAATAAATATTTATATATACTATATGTTATATATTATATACACATATAGTAGTCCTAATCTTATTTACCCTTAACCTTAATCATTTAAAATTTACAAGTCACTCTTCTATCACAGATGGGGAAGAAATACTTCTCATCCCAGATTACTGACATCCAAGAGTAGGCGGGTCACCTCAGACCTCTGAACTGTGAATTCTTTACTGACAGCATGCATTCACTGGACAGATTTTCTGCCAAGTTGCTTAGAACTTTTGAGAAGTAGAACTACATTTGGCTTGCTTCACAGTTATTCTCACAAATTGATTCAGGGTCCACGAAACCTGATGCACAAAGAGCAGTCCTCAGAGGCCTCAGCATGAGGCTGGAAGTGGATACTTTTGCTCGGACTGTATAATGACTACTTCTTGAAAATGGAAAACTTTAGGGAAAATTTTCAAAGGGTACCTAACTTATAAAATTTTAGTTTTCAAACCACTGTTGAGTTGAATGTGCCACTTATTTTCAAGAAGAGCCAGCTCTGTATTTTTGGCTGAGAGCAATGTAGAGGCTTCTGTCTGGTTAATCCTATCATTTTATCACTAATGAATTGATCGATGTTGGGAAAGTCGTATAAATACTCTAAACTTCATTTCCCTTCTGTAGAATGGGTCAAGCTTAGGACTGTTAAAACTAAGGGAGAGAATTCATAGTAACCACTAAGGTACCCACTAAATATTAGCTAGTAATACTACGATCATCATTAATGCCTTTCTTTATCCTTTGACTTATTTACGAGGAGCATTTGCTGGACACCCAATCATTGTTCTAATTTTTTACTCTGATTATTTAAAGTGAAAGCACCAACTTACATAAAAAGAATAGTAAAAGATTGAAGTTAAAAAGGCCTGTAGCTATCCATCCTTTGGTCTAAATCTCAATAGTTTTATAGTTAAATCTAGAGGTTAAAGAATTTCCCTAAGGCTCTCAGCTAGTTCATAATTTTCTTTAAGGTGCATAGTGATAGTTACTTTATAGATTAAACCAGGTAAAGAAAGGTAAATATTAAATTAAATTGCCGTTGGATTCAAAGTACTGAAAATGCTTACCATAAGAATCGACACATGTAATAGGCCCTATAACATCAGATGGATTGCTGATGGAACCAACAGCATTCCTAGCAAAGACACGGAATTGATATTGGGAATTCTGAGTCAAGCCAGAGACGGTGAATTGAGTTTCAGTAACATTGGTGAAGCTGGCCTTGGTCCATCTGCCATCTGGAAGTTCTCGTCTTTCAACAATATAGCCTGTAATTTTGCTTCCTCCATCGAAAGCCGGTTGTTGCCATATAAGGTTGACAGAGTTCTTTGAAATATCAGTAATACGGACATTTCTTGGGGGTTCTGTGGTAATAAGAGAAAGCCGATTAGTGACACTTAGGCCAATATTGCCTTGCATTGCAGAAATAAGATCTATATTTTAAGTAATTGGAACTGTCTTTCTTGTCACAAATACATACCACAAGCATCAATGGCTAGGACTGGTTCAGATGAATGGCTGGGTTTTCCAATACCAGCGGCATTTTCTGCATAGACCCTGAATTCATAAATAAGTCCAGCACTGATGGTTGTAACTTTGAAGTGACTTGTGCGAATGATCATTTTGTTGGCTTTTTGCCATAAAATACTGTTCCTGTCTTTCATTTCCAGATGATAGCCTATAACTGCACTGCCTCCATTGGACACTGGTTCATGCCAGCACACAGTGATGCTTTCTCGAGTCACATTTGTGACCCATGGTGTAGATGGTGGTCCAGGTGTTGCTACATGAGAGAGAAATCCCATAGGTTAGTATAGACATTTAAAACATTTCTGTACACTAAAACCTAGGATCTCTGAGAAGTTTGACAACTTACTGTATGGTAATTTGACAGTCACACAAACTGAATCAATGTGATCGCTTATGCCAAAACGGTTTTCTGCCTTGATACGGAATTGGTATTCTTCCCCTGTGGTCAGCTTCATGACCTTCATCATGGTTCTGGCAACTGTTGCAGATACTTCAGTCCATACTGCAGTACTTGTTTCTCTCTTGAGAACAATGTAATTGGTAACCTGGCTTCCACCATCATATTTAGGTGGTTCCCATGTGAGAGTCACACTTTCCTCAGTTACGTCACTAATGACAACAGGGCCGGTTGGAGGACCGGGTCTGTCTAGCACGATAATGTTCATGAAAGTTTTGGTCGTCCCACTGGAGTTGGCTGCAGTGATCTCATATCTGCCCGCATCAGCAGCAACACTTTCTTTGAGATTGATGGTCAGGTTTTCAGCAGTAATTTCAGTATTAAATCTCATGGTTGCTTTCAAGGGGACACCATCTCTTGATAAGGTCACTTTGGGCAATGGTTTTCCAGAAATTGGAATGTCAACTTTAAGGTTTGAACCAGCTCTAACATATACGGTGTGACTTGGAAAATTCTTCATATCAATTTCAGGAGGTTCTAAAAATAAGAGTATAACAGATGAAGATGAAAATGTTTCTAAAATTAACTTAAATCAATGAAAATAATGTTACATTATGCTTCTATGAAAATCAGACATACCTAGTTGCTCCTTAACAAGAACTGGAAGCAGAAGCTCTCTTGGGTCACTCAGACCAGCTTGGTTTTCAGCAAACACCCGGAAAAAATATTCAGAATTCTCTCTTAGACCAGAAACAACATGACGGGTTGACTTTACTACCGCACATCTAACCCAAGTTTTTTGTCCTTTTTCTTGGGCTTCAACAATATAGTGTATAATTCGACTTCCACCATCATGTTCTGGTTTCAGCCAGGTCAGGGCAACACTGTCTTTGGATACACTCGTTACTCCAAGTTTTTCTGGTGGGCTTGGTTTTTCTAAGAAAGTAAAATATCAAAAGAGAGGGCAAATGATTACATTTTTATCCATGTGCATTCTTCATGCATTGTCAAAAAATTTAAGTGAAAGCCATACTTTGAATTTCAGTATTTTTTACTTCTCGACAATCAGTTTGACTTCTGAGTCAACTAAAACTTCCCTAAGCTTTGTCATTACATGTCATAAAATTCAAATTTAAATTGTCAGCTATCCAGATTAAATGATAAAAGTTATCCCAATTTATCATGCATATAAAAATGAGATGAACAGTCTTATAAGAAATGTTAGTTTCTACACATATATAGTCAAATTCAATTATATTTCAATTCAACACCAGCTATGTAAATTTCTTTTTTCTGTTTTTTTTTTTACACCAACAAACTCTCTATTAGAGATCTCATTTTGTGCTATATCATGAATTAGTTGAGGTGTGAACCAAAAATCTTTAAGACTGAACGACTAATGGGAATGAATCACATTTTCTAGGAAAATTAATATGGATATGGTGATGTATTTTTTTCTTAAAACATACCTGTTATTTTTATTCCTTCCTTCGTTTCAGCTGGTACACCAACACCAAACTCATTTTCTCCAGAGACTCTGAAGTAGTAAATGGCTCCTTCTTGTAAGTTCGTAACTTTGTAGGAGAGGCGGTTACAGTTGTTAGTCACAGAGACCCATGCTTTCTTACTGGCCTCACGTTTTTCTATGTGGTAATTCTTCACTGGTGCCCCACCATCATTTTCAGGAACATCCCAGGATAACAATGCTGACTCTTTGGTCACATCTTGTACAGTAATATTAGCTGGAGGACCAGGAGAATCTAAAACTTTGACAACTAAGGTGATTGAAGCAGCACTTAAAATATTCTGAATTGTTAGTGTATATTTTCCAGAGTCACTTCTGTTGGCATTTTCAATAGTAAGTGATGTCCGAGAGTCTGTGGAGTCAATATAAGCTCTAACACGGAGGTCAGTGTCTGGCTTACTCCAAGAGACATTGGGTATTGGTCTTCCTCGGAAAGGCACAGTCATAGTAAATGAGGCACCAGCCTTGACAATCAAGGTCTTCCTCATTTCACTGTCAAGATCAAATACAGGTTCTTCTTCTCTTTCCTTTGCTATCTGGGGATCGGAGGTGTCACTGGGATCACTAGCACCAACTTTATTGATAGATCTTACTCTGAATATGTACTCAGCTCCTGTCGTTAGTCCACTTATTGTATATTCTGTTCCTCTTAAACTCTGAATGGCAGTTTTCCAGTCAGTTTCATCAGATTTTTTGTATTCTACAGTGTATCCAGTTACTGGGGCCCCACCATCAAACAGAGGCTTAACCCAACTAATAGTTATGTTTGTCTTGCCCGAATCTACAATTTTGGGTTTGGATGGAGGAGAAGGTAAGAACACTGGATCTTCTGCCCGGACTAAGGGAGAGGTTTCACTTGGAAGGCTTAGGCCAGCAGCATTTTCTGCATAAACCCGATACTCATATTCACATCCCTCCCGAAGTCCTGTTGACTTCACTCTTAGATCATAAACTGGCTTTTTGTTTACACGCACCCATTGTAAACTGTTTTTCTCTCGTCTTTCAATGATATATCCAGAGATTTCACTGCCTCCATCACTCTCAGGTCTTGACCAGCATAGCGTCATGAAGTCTTTGGTGACAGATGTAATGTCCAGAGATGTGGGTGGACTTGGAACTGTAAATGGGTCTAGTGCCTTTACAGCCACACTCTCTAGGGGCTCACCAACACCATATTTATTAACAGCTGTTACTCTAAAGATGTATTCATTGCCTTTGAGTAACTTGGTGACTTTACAGGATGTTGTCATTAACTCTCCTTCACATATTGTCCACGCAAGGCGACTTGTTTCACGTTTTTCTACAATATAATAGTCAGTATCTGCACCACCATCTTCTTGAGGTGGTCCCCAGGAAAGAGAACATTTCTCAGAAGTGAGGCCATTTATTTCAAGTGGTCCTGCTGGTGGACCAGGCTTATCAAGTACCTTGCAGTTAACTGCCATAGATCGAGTTCCTGCAACATTCTTCAGTGTTAGTACATATTGTCCAGTGTCTCGCCTGACACAGTCTTTCACAGTTAACAGAGTAGTATAGTCCGTTGAGACAATTTCTGTTCTTGCTCTTTCTTCAATTTCAACACCATCCTTGGTCCAAGAAATAACTGGTAGAGGTCGCCCTGAAATATCTGCATTTATCTTAAGGATCTCTCCAGCTTTGACAACAATGACATCTCGGAACTTGACATCCATCATAATTCTTGGAGCCTCAATATCATCTTTAACTGTAATAGGTCCAGTGGATTCAGATGGCTCGCTAACTGAGTCAGCAGCATTCCTGGCAAAAACCCGGAATTCATAACGTTGATCTTCAGTCAATTCAGTCACTTCAAAGTATGTTTCTTGTATGTTAGTAAAATTGCATTTTAGCCACCGGCCATCTGGTAGTTCTCTACGTTCAATGATGTATCCTGTGATCTTAGCTCCACCATCATAATGTGGTTTAGACCATTTAAGTGATACTGATTTTCTTGTAATATTTGTGACTTCAGGTTGTCCAGGAGGGTCACAGGGATCTCTTGCAGCAACTGGTTCACAAGATTTACTGCATTTACCAATTCCAGCAATATTCTGAGCATATACACGATATTCATACATCAGTCCTTCATCAAGGCCAGCGACTTTCATTTGTGTATCGGTGATGAGGGTTTTATTTGCTTTTGACCAAAGAATGCTACTTCTTTCTTTATACTCAAGGTGATAGCCAATTACTTGACTTCCTCCATCATTAACTGGCACTTGCCAGCTTACAATCATGGTAGATTTTGTGGCATGTACAACTTTAGGAGTCCCAGGGGGACCTGGGGGCCTGAATGGATACTCTGCAACAACAGCTGAAGATTCACTGTAGGAGCTCTTTCCATAGCGGTTTTCTGCACAGACACGGAATTGATACTCACTTCCTGTTGTCAGACGGACAATTTTAATTGATGTTCTTGCAACTGCTTGTGAAACTACAATCCATGTTGTAGAAGTGGTTTCTCTCTTTTCGACGATATAATTACTAATCTGGCAGCCACCATCATATTCTGGAGGATTCCAAGAAATTGTTGCATTGTCACAACTAACCTCATCAATATGTATGGGTCCTGGAGGTCCTGGTCTATCAAGGACAATTACAGTAATGGGAGCTGTAATGGATCCAGCACTATTTGAAACACATAATTCATAAGTTCCAACATCTTCCCGTGAAGCTTCCTTAATAGATAGTGATGTCACAGTCTTTGAAGAAGAAACATTGACTCTAGTTGTCTCTTTAAGAGTCTGACCATCTTTTTTCCAGGTTACAGTAGCTTGAGGTCTTCCTTTAAATGGAACATCAATCTTGAGTTGATCTCCTGCCTTTACATTGAAGGTATTGAAAGGAAGCTCAATTGAAGGCTTTATTTCAATATCCCTTGCAATTACTGGCACTCCAAGTTGTCTTGGATCACTTTGTCCTTTTTCATTAACAGCAGCTACCCTGAAGATATACTCTTCTCCTGCAGTTAGGCCAGATATAGTTGCTTCTAGAGTCTTAACCTGTGTGCAAGTGCTCCATTTTTCACTGCCTTTAGTCTGCATTTCAACTATATAACCAGTAATTTTGCTGCCACCATCACCTTCTGGCTTCTCCCACTTAATTGTAGCTGTGTTACGGGTCACATCAACAAGAGTTACCCTTCCAGGTGGTAGGGGTGGTTCAGAAGCTTTAATGGGCTCAGTTGTTTCAGCTGGCAAACCTATTCCATATTCATTGGAAGCCAAGACTCGAAAGTAGTAAGAACATCCTTCTTGTAGATTTTCAATTTTAAAAGTATTCTTGGTACAATTGTTGGTAACAGTAGCATATGCTTTTCTTGTAGTTTCTCTTTTTTCAACAATGTAGTTTGTAATCTTAGCTCCACCATCGATAAGTGGTGGTTCCCAAGACAAGGTCACTGAGTCTTTCTTCACTTCTCTTACTGTCAAATTCTCAGGCGCACTTGGTGAGTCAAGAACCCTGACATTGACAAAAACTGTTTTCTTACCACTGTTATTTTCTAGTGTCAGATTATATCGACCACTGTCAAATCTGGTAACATTATCAATCACCAACATTGTGTATGAACTGGTCACCTCTATCTGGGCCCGCTCAGTGAGAATGCCCTCAGCCTTTTCCCATTTAACTTCAGGTTCCGGTCGACCCTTGATAGTGACAAATAAGCGTAGAGTCGCACTTGCACGCAGAATGACCACCTTTCTAAGATCAGCATCAAGTTCGATTTCTGGTGGCTCTAGCCTCTCCTTAGCAACAACTGACCCAGGTATAATTGCAGGTTCACCTACACCTTCAGAATTGATGGCACAAATACGGAAGTTATATTCACTGTTTTCTTTAAGCTTGGTCACCGTGAACTGTTTTCCTTGTAATCCTGTTGGTGGAGTGCAAGTTGTCCATTCGTCAGCAGTAGCTTCTTTGACCTCAACGACATAGCCCTTAACAGGTGCACCACCATCATAAATTGGCTTATTCCATGCCAGAGAGACAGAAGATCTAGAAGTGTCTGTGACTTTTGGGTTACTTGGTGGACCCGGTGGATACAAAGCATCACATGCACGATAGAAAACAGAGGGTTCGCTGGGATCACCCACACCAGCAGCATTTTCAGCAGAAACTCTGAATTCATAGGAATGCCCTTCAGTAAGGCCAGTCACCCTGAATCGGAGATCTGTTAATGTTTTCTTGTTGCACTTGGTCCATCTAATACCTTCCTTGTCTCGTTTTTCAAGAATGTAGCCCTCAATTTCAGCACCCCCATCATCCACTGGGCGTGCCCATGTTACTACCATAGAATCTTTGGTAATTGCTGAGACTTCAGGTGTTGAAGGAGGACCTGGTTGTTTATAAGGATTACAGGCAATCACAGGTTCAGACTCCAGGGGCTCTCCACATCCATATTTATTTACAGCCATGACACGGAAAATATACTCATTACCAGGAAGAAGTTTGGTGACTTTATAGTTAAGGGCCTGTACCTCAGTTGAAACCTGAGTCCAGGAGAGTCTGCTTGTCTCTCTCTTTTCAATGATGTAATGTGAAATATTAGCACCGCCATCTTGCAGAGGTGGATTCCATGAAAGGTAACATTTTTCAGCAGTAACCCCAGAAACTTTCAGAGGTCCTTCAGGAGGCCCTGGCCTATCGAGTACCTTTACAGTGATTGGTATTGACTTTGTACCACCAACATTACTGAGTTTCAGAACATATTGTCCCCCATCAGTCCGTATACAGTCCTTGACAACAAGAGATGTTTTCTGAATAGTAGACTTAATTTCCATCCTAGCCGTTGTTTCTTCAAGCTCTTTTCCATCTTTCAACCAAATGATATCAGGTATAGGTTTGCCGCGGATATCAGCTTCAAGGACAAAAGTCTCTCCTGCATGAACAACGATGACATCTTTATACTTTGGATCCAGTGAGGCATTTGGTGCATCAATTTCATCTCTTGCAGTAATGGCACCAGTGCTTTCAGATGGTTCACTAAAATTGCCTGCTGCGTTTCTGGCAATTACTCTAAATTCGTATCTTTGGTTTTCTACAAGTCCACTCACTGTAAATTCAGTTTCTAATACATTGGTAAAGCTGGCTTTCATCCAACGGCCATCAGGTAGATCTTTCTTTTCTACAATATAGCCTGTTATTTTGCTGCCACCATCATAGGCAGGTTTCTTCCATTTCAGTGTGACATTGTTTCTTGTTATGACAATGGCTTCGGGACGACCAGGTGGGTCACATGGATCACGAGCAACAAAGCATTCTGACACTTTGCTAGGCTTACCAATGCCAACAATATTTTCAGCAGAAACTTTAAACTCATATTCAAGGCCTTCATCAAGTCCAGTTGTTTTAAATTTGGTGTCTTGAATGGGAGTCTTATTTAATTTGATCCATAAAATGCTGTTCTTTTCTTTCTGCTCAAGATGGTAGCCAATAACTTTGCTCCCTCCATCATTAACTGGCTCATGCCATTGCACAACCATTTGATCTTTTGAGACTGATGTCACAAAGGGAGTTCCAGGTGGTCCTGGTTCTTTAAATGGATATTGCACAATAACTGGTTTAGAATCTAAGGAAACACTTTTTCCATACCTGTTTTCTGCAAAAATTCTAAACTGGTACTCAGTGCCTGTCTTCAGTTTGGTTATTTTAATTGTTGTTCTTGCAACTGTTGCTGATACCATCTGCCAAGTGGTGGTGGTTGTATCACGTTTTTCTACGATGTAGTTGCTTATTTGGCAGCCACCAGTATAGGTTGGAGGTTCCCAAGATATGACTACAAAGTCTGCACTAACTTCATCAAACCGAACTGGTCCAACTGGAGGTCCAGGCTTTTCTAAAATGATAATGCTGAGATTTTCTGTTGCTGTACCTGCGCTATTTGTTGCAGTTATAGTGTATTTTCCAAAGTCATCTTTGTTGCTTTCTTTAATGTGCAAAATAGTTGAAGTAGCTGTTTCTTCAACATTTACTCTTGTTGTCTGTTTAAGAGTCTCACCGTCTTTGACCCATGAAATTTTAGGTTTTGGCCGGCCAATAACTGGAATTTCAATTTTAAGATCTTCTCCGGCTTGGACACTGTATGTATTAAATGGCAATTTAAAACTAGGCTGTATAGTCAAGTCCTTGGCTATTACAGGCACACCAAGTACTCTTGGATCACTTTTCCCCTTCTCATTGTATGCCTTGACTCGGAACTGATATTCTTGTCCAGAACTCAAACCAGTAACAACTGCATTGCAGACTTTGGATTCGGCCACAACACTCCATTTTTCAGTTCCTTTGGGTTGCATTTCAACAACATACCCCAAGACTCTGCTCCCACCATCATGTTCAGGTTTCTCCCACATAAGTGATGCACTTGTCTGTGATACATCAGTGAGTGTAATCTTTCCTGGTGGGGAAGGAGGTTCAGCAGCCTTCACAGCATCAACAGTTTCCACTGGAACACCCACTCCAAATTCATTTTCAGCCATAACTCTAAAGTAATAAATGGCTCCTTCAGTAAGATTCTCAACTTTAAAGCTTGTTTTGTTGCATTTAGTACTCACATTAGCATATGCTTTTCTGGTTGACTCACGCTTATCAATAACATAGTTCTTGACCTTTGCACCTCCATCTATGATAGGTGGTTCCCATACCAGAAGGACAGAGTCTTTTTTCACTTCTTTGACTGCCAAATTCTGTGGTGGTCCTGGGGTGTCAAGAACTTTCACAGTTACAAAAGCAGATTTAGAGCCACTGCTGTTTTCCAGTTTGAGAATATATTTTCCAGCATCATTTCTATCACAGTTATCTATTGAGAGCTGGGTATAGTTTACTCCTTTTTCAATGAGGACTTTGTCTGTGAATTCACCTTCCTCTCGAGACCAAGTGATTTCAGGTGTTGGACGACCTTTGAATGGAATGTTAATTCTAGCAGATCCACCAGCTCTTACTACAATTCCTTTCCGTAATTCAGAGTCAAGGTCAAGTTCAGGTGCTTCGAGTTTATCTTCTGGTTTAACAGTACCAGGAACTGAAGCAGGCTCACCTAACCCAACTTTATTGAGGGCACAGACTCGTATTTTATACTCTTGGTGTTCAATGAGTTTTGAAATTTCAAATCGAGTGACTCTCAGGCCAGTCTGTGGAGTAGTTATTTGCCATTCATCTTCATCTGCTTTACAAATTTCTACTACATATCCCAGGATCTCACTGCCACCATCATAGATGGGTTTACCCCAGGCAAGTGTAATTGAATTTTTAGTGGTGTCTACAATGTGCACATTGGTAGGTGGGCCAGGTTTGAACACAGGATCACAAGCCTTATAATAAACTGTAGCTGGACTTGGTTCTCCAACTCCAGCAGCATTTTCTGCAGAGACTCTGAATTCGTACTCATGATCTTCTGTTAATCCTGTTACTCTTAGACGCAAATCTGTAATTCGGCGTTTATTACATTTTATCCATCTAATACCACTTCTGTCTCTTTTCTCCACAATGTAACCAATAATCTCACTTCCTCCATCACTATCTGGACGATTCCAACAGACAGTCATGGAGTCCCTGGTAATGTTTGTGACTTCCAAGCTTTTTGGTGGTCCAGGAAGCACAAATGGATTCTTCATCAGTACTGGTGCAGATTCCAAAGGCTCTCCCACACCATATTTATTAACAGCCATTATACGGAAAATATATTCATTCCCTTCTAAGAGTTTGATAACTTTCAGAGAATTGGTCACAACTTCTGAAGCAACAACAGTCCAGGCAAGTCGACTTGTTTCTCTCTTTTCAACCACATAGTGAGAAATATCACTGCCACCATCCTGAAGTGGTGGAGACCATGTCAGAGTACATTTTTCAGAAGTTACTCCAGTCACCTGCACTGGCCCTTCTGGTGGTCCTGGTCTATCTAATACTTTTACATTTACTGGGAATGATTTAGAACCTGCAACATTGGAAGCTCTTAAAATATACTGCCCACCATCAATTCTAATGGCATCCTTTATAATAAGTAAAGCTTTGAAATCTGTGTTCTTTATTTCACATCTAGCAGATTCTTCAACTTCTTTATCTCCTCTTAACCACTCAATGGTAGGTAGGGGCTTTCCATGGACATCAGCCTCAAGCCTGAATGTTTCTCCAGCATTTACCACAATAGTGTCTCTGAATTTTGGATCCATTGAAATTCTTGGAAGTTCAACCTCATCCTTGGCAGTAATTGGTCCAGTACTGTCAGAGGGTTTACTTATTGCACCAGCTGCATTCTTTGCAATGACTCTGAATTCATATCTTTCATCTTCAGTAAGACCTGACACAGTAAATTGAGTTTCAATGACATTTGTGAAGCTGGCTTTCATCCAACGACCTTCAGGCAAATCACGTTTCTCTACAATGTAACCTGTAATCATACTTCCACCATCATATGCAGGTTTGGTCCATTGTAAAGTGATTTCATTTCTTTTGACCATTATTGCTTCTGGGGTTCCTGGTGGGTCACAGGGATCTCTGGCTACATAGCACTCAGAATTCTTGCTTGCCTTGCCTACACCAACAATATTTTCAGCATAAACTCTGAATTCATATTCAATACCTTCTTCAAGATTAATAGCTTTAAACTGGGTGTCATGAATAATAGTTTTGTTGACTTTTGTCCACAAAATACTATTTCTTTCCTTTCTCTCAAGATGGTAACCTATGACTGGGCTTCCACCATTATTGATTGGTTCATGCCACTGTACAACCATGGAGTCTTTGGAAATGGCTGTGACAAATGGTGTTCCTGGAGGGCCTGGTTCTTTGTAGGGATATTGAGCTACAATTGGATCAGATTCCAAGGCAAAGCTTTGTCCATATCTGTTTTCAGCAAATATTCTGAACTGGTATTCTGTTCCAGTTTTCAGTTTGGTCACTTTCAGTGTGGTTCTGGCAACAGTAGCAGAAACAATATCCCAAACTGTGGTGGTTGTATCTCTTTTTTGAACAATGTAGTTGGTGATCTGGCAGCCCCCTGTGTATAATGGAGGGTTCCAAGACAGTGTAATACTTTCAGCACTGACATCATCAAACTTAACAGGTCCTTTTGGAGGATCAGGTTTATCTAGAGTTATAATTTCGATAGATGCTGTTTTCTGACCAACAACATTAGAAACTGTGATTCCATACTGTCCACCATCATCCTTATGAGTTTCTTTTATGCTGAGTACGGTGAGATCAAGTGAATCGGTAACATTGATTCTTGTAGTTTGCTTCAGGGGAAGACCATCTTTAGTCCAGGTAACAGTTGGCTTAGGACGTCCAGAAATTGGCACTTCTATTTTCAAATCTTGGCCAACTTGTACACTATAACTGTTGAATGCAGGTCTTACGTCTGGCTCAATGACCAGATCTTTGGCAACTATTGGGACTGCAAGGGACCTAGGGTCACTTCTCCCCTTTTCATTGACAGCAACTACTCTAAAAAGGTATTCTTCTCCCTGAGTTAGGTTGGTAATTACTGCTTCAAGCGACTTTACTCGAGCACATTCTGACCATTTATCACTGTGTTTAGCTTGCATTTCCACAATATACTGAATTATTTTACTGCCACCGTCATGTTCAGGTTTTGTCCAACTCAAGGAGACACTGTTTCTGGTGACATCATCTACAGTTATTTTTCCTGGAGGTTGTGGGACTTCCGCAACCTTAATTGGATCAGCAGTGCGAGCAGGAAGGCCAATACCATATTCATTCTCAGCTGTGACTCTAAAGTAATAACTGCAACCTTCTTGGAGTTGATCAATTTTCCAAGAATTCTTATGACAATTTGTGACAACTGCAGCATATGATTTTCTTGTGGCCTCACGTTTCTCAACAATGTAATTTTTAATTTTGGACCCCCCATCCAACAGAGGTGGTTCCCACGTAATTGACACTGAGTCTTTAGTGATTTCTGTGACTTTCAAGTTAACAGGTGGACTTGGTGTGTCTAGGACTCTTACTGTTACGAAAGCAGACTTTGTTCCACTGCTATTTTCTAATGTGAGAGTATATTTCCCACTATCATACCGGTTGACATTGTCAAGAACCAGAGAGGTGAAACTGCTAGTGACATCAATGATAGCTGCATCTCGGATTTCACCATCCATCTTCCCCCATTTAACTTCTGGTGTAGGACGACCTTTAATAGGAACGAATAACCTTAAGGAGCCACCTGCCCTTATATTTATAATTTTCCTTAGTTCTAGGTCAAGATCAATGTCCGGTGCTTCCAATTTTTCTTCAACTATGATAGGTCCAGGGACATCAGCATGCTCTCCAACTCCAGCTTTATTAACAGCACAGATACGGAAGTTGTATTCATGCTTTTCCAACAGTTTCTCTACTTCTGTGTTTGTTTTGTTAATTCCAGTTGGTGGAGTGCACATTGTCCATTCACCAACACTCACATCACATTTTTCAACAATGTATCCTTGGATTTCACAACCACCATCATATATTGGTTTGCTCCAAGAAAGGAAAACAGAAGATCTGGTAATATCCGTGACTTTGGGATTGTTTGGAGGTCCTGGTTTGTAAATAGGATCACAAGCCTTTTGGTAAGCAGAAGGTGGGCTTGGTTCACTAAGTCCAGCAGCATTCTCAGCTGAGACCCTGAATTCATAATTGTGATTTTCTATCAGTCCTGTTACTCTTAAGCGCAATTCTGCAATCAAACGCTTGTGGCATCTTGTCCACCGAATACCTTCTTTGTCCCGTTTCTCAAGGACATAGCCAAGAATTTCACTGCCACCATCAGATGCTGGCCTTTCCCATACGACAATCATTGAGTCCTTTGTCACTGTTGTGATTTCTGGAGCTTTTGGTGCATCTGGTACTACAAATGGATTCTTGGCAATTACCGGCTCAGATTCAAGTGGTTCGCCCACACCGTATTTGTTTACAGCCATTATACGGAAAATATATTCATTGCCTTCAAGTAGCTTAGTAACTTTGCAGCTGAGAGTTTGCACATTGGCATCAACCACTGTCCAAACCAAGCGGCTGGTTTCTCTCCTCTCCACGATATAATTGATGATATCACTCCCGCCATCCTGTAACGGGGGTTTCCAAGCAAGTGTGCATTTTTCTGCTGTCACTCCTGATATACCAACTGGGCCTTCTGGTGGTCCTGGTCTATCAAGAACTTTGACACTTATAGTAACTGATCTCTCTCCTGCAACATTTTTGGCCTTCAGTATGTAATTTCCACTGTCGACACGTACGGCATCCTTTACACTGAGACTGGTGGCAAAATCAGTGCTCTTGATTTCTAATCGAGCTGTATTAGAAAGCTCTTGATCGCCTTTTATCCACTGAGTGGTTGGTATTGGTTTGCCATAAATTTCTGCATCAATCTTGAATGATTCACCAGCGTGAACCACAATTGTGTCTTTGTATTTTGGATCCATACTTATTCGTGGTGGATCTATTTCATCTCTTGCTGTTATTGCGCCTGTGCTTTCTGAAGGCTCACTAAACACTCCTGCAGCATTTCGAGCTATAACCCGGAATTCATACCTCTGATCTTCAATCAGGCCAGTTACTTCAAATTGCGTGTCAATCACATTTGTAAAACTGGCTTTCATCCAGCGGCCCTCAGGCAATTCTTTCTTCTCAACAATATAGCCAGTGATCTTGCTTCCACCATCATAGGTGGGTTTCTTCCACTGAAGAGTTACTGAATTCCGTGTGACAATGATTGCCTCTGGCCGCCCTGGAGGATCACACGGGTCACGAGCTACATAGCATTCTGACACTTTGCTTGGCTTGCCAATGCCCACGATGTTCTCTGCAGAGACTCTAAATTCATATTCAATGCCTTCATCGAGGCCAGTTGCTTTAAACTTGGTTTGTGGAATAGGTGTTTTATTCAGTTTAACCCAGAGAATGCCATTTCTTTCCTTGCGTTCTAGGTGGTAGCCAATGACCTTACTACCTCCATCACTGACTGGTTCATTCCATTGTACTTCCATGCTGTCCTTGGAGGAGAGTGTTACCAGTGGTGTGCCAGGAGGACCAGGAACTTTGAATGGATACTGGGCTATAATAGGCTCTGAATTGAGGTAGGTACTCTTTCCATATCTATTTTCAGCAGCAATTCTAAACTGATATTCACATCCAGTCTTTAATCTGCAAGCCTTTATTGTTGTCCTTGCCACGGTAGCTGACACAATTTGCCAGGTGGTTGTGGAAGTGTCCCGTTTCTCGACAATGTAGTTATTGATAGAACTTCCACCGTCATACTTGGGTGGGCCCCAGGAAAGTGTTATACTATCAGCTGTCACTTCATCCATTTTAACTGGTCCAGTTGGAGGCCCTGGTTTGTCAAGAACAATAATATTAAGGGTTTCAGTAGCTTCTCCAGCAGAGTTAGTCAGTTTAACTACGTAATGTCCCACATCTTCTCGGCAAGCTTCCTTTATTGTCAGTAGTGAATTGTTTTCTGTGCTCTCAGCATTTACTCTAGTTGTCTGCTTCAGTGGTACATCATCTTTATGCCAGGTTACAGTTGGTGGAGGGCGTCCAATGAATGGAACATCAACTTTTAGGTCTTCACCTGCCAGTACAGTGAACGTGTTGAACAGGAGTTTGAAAGCTGGGGGAATGACCAGGTCTTTGGCAATTACTGGCACACTCAGTTGTCTAGGATCACTGATACCCTTTTCATTCTGAGCTGAAACACGGAAAGAGTATTCCTCACCCTGAATTAATCCAGTTATAGTGGCTTCGGTGACTTTGACCGTGGCACACGTGGCCCATTTGTCACTGCCTTTGCTTTGCATCTCTACAATGTAGCCTAAAATTCGACTGCCGCCATCATGCTCTGGTTTCTCCCAAGACAATGACACACTATTTCTTGTGACATCTACCAAAGTTATTTTTCCTGGAGGAAGAGGTCTTTCTGATGCTTTCACAGACTCTGTAGTTTCAGCAGGCAGCCCGATGCCATATTCATTTTCAGCAAGAACCCTGAAATAGTAACTGCAGCCTTCTTGGAGCTGATCTACTTTCCAGGAAGTCTTATGGCAATTTGTTGCCACAGTTGAATATGCTTTTCTTGTTGACTCCCGCTTTTCAACAATGTAGTTCTTTATTTTTGAACCTCCATCAAGGAGAGGAGGCTCCCATGTCAATGTGACAGATGTCTTAGTGACCTCCTTTACCTTCAGATCTTGTGGCGGGCCTGGTGTATCTAGCACTCTAACATTGACAAATGCAGATTTGCTGCCTGAGCTGTTTTCTACAGTTAGTATGTACTTGCCACTGTCAAATCTGTTCACATTTCCAACAATAAGCAGAGTGTAGGAGCTTGTGGATTCAATGCTTGCTTTATCTAAAGATTCTCCATGTTCCCGGGTCCACTTCACCTCAGGTGCAGGCCTTCCTTTGATTGGAACAAAAAGTCTCAAGGTACAACAGGCTCTTATAGTAACAACTTTACGTAGGTCAGCATCCAGTTCAATCTCTGGAGGCAGCATCCTGTCTTCAGCCTTTGGAGTTCCAGGAACAAGCGCAGGTTCCCCAATTCCTTCAGCATTCATGGCATAGATGCGGATTTTATATTCCTGATTTTCTATGAGGCCGGTGATGGTGTAAGTAGTTGCCTTGAGCCCAGATGGAGGAGTGACAATCTGCCATTCATCTTCCTCTGGTAGGGCAATCTCAACCATGTACCCAGTGATTTCTGAACCCCCATCATAGATAGGTTTATTCCAAGCAATTGAAATAGATGATCTGCTTGTGTCCAGAACACGTGGGTTCCCTGGTGGGCCGGGTTTAAATACAGCATCACAAGCTTTATAAAATGGACTGGTAGCACTTGGTGCACTAATTCCAGCAGCGTTTTCAGCCATAATCCTGAACTCATATTCATGTCCTTCTGTCAGCCCAGACACTTTATATCTTAAATCAGTAAGAGTTTTTTTGTTACATTTCACCCAGCGCTGTCCAGCTTTATCACGCCGTTCCACAATATAATTGATGATTTCGCTTCCACCGTCAGAGTCAGGATGTCCCCAGCAGACAACCATGGAATCTTTAGTAATAGTTGTAACTTCTGGGTTTTTGGGTGGATCAGGGAGTCCATAAGGATCGACTGCAAGCATAGGCTCTGATTCCAGAGGCTCTCCAACTCCATATTTATTTACAGCCATGACACGGAATATGTACTCATTGCCCTTCAAAAGTTTAGTGACCTTCAGTTTTGTTACTTGGACTTCTGTTGCTACATTTGTCCATGCCAATCTGCTGGTTTCACGTTTCTGCACCACGTAATGATCAATTTTAGCTCCTCCATCATCCATCGGAGGCAACCATGACAATACACATTTTTCTGATGTCACTTCAGTTACAGCTAGAGGTCCTTCAGGTGGACCTGGCCTATCAAGAACTTTGACATTGAAAATGTGTTTGGCAAATCCACCAGGATTAGTTGCTGTAAGGATATAGGCACCACCATCCCTTCTTGACGAGTCCTTGTTTACCAGACTAGTAGAGAAATCTGCAATTTTTACTTCTAATTTTCCTTTGCTTTCAAGCTCCTTTCCATCTTTGGTCCATTCCATTGTTGGAGGTGGGCGGCCTGAGACATCAGCTTCCAACTTGAAAACTTCACCTGCCTTCAGTATAACTGTGTCCTTAAATTTAACATCCACCATTATCCTTGGCGCTTCAATGTCATCTCTGCATGTGATAGCATCTGATGGCTCAGATGGTGGACTAATAGCACCAGCAGCATTTTTGGCAATCACACGGAATTCATATGCAGCATCTTCTGTTAAGCCACTGACTGTAAATTCATTCTCCAAAATGTTGCTGAAGTTGGCCTTCAACCACCGTCCATTAGGAAGGTCTCTCTTTTCAACTACATAACTAGTAATTTTAAAACCTCCAGTATATTCAGGCTTTGTCCATTTAAGTGACACTGTGTGTCTAGTAATATTTAGAGGAACTGGTTTCCCAGGTGGGTCAATTGGGTCCAAAGCAAACATAGGTTCAGATGGTTTGCTTGGCTTGCTTTTGCCTGCCATGTTTTCTGCAATCACTCGGAATTCATAAGCAATGCCGTCTGTAAGTCCACTTGATTTGAAAATGTTGCCTGGTACTAATGCTTTGCTTACGGTCTGCCAGAGAATACCATTCCGCTCTTTTCTTTCAATGTGATATCCTAAAATGGGACTTCCACCATCAGAAAGAGGCTCATGCCAGCTAATTGTCATGGAATCCTTGGTGATTGCAGTTACCTGAGGGGTACCAGGAGGTCCAGGAACCTTAAATGGATAGTTGGCAACTACAGATGCTGATGTGATGCCTGGTCCAACTCCATATCTATTTTGAGCTTTCACCCGGAATTGATACTCCACTCCAGTAGTAAGGCGAGTAGCTTTGTAGGTGGTGCGAATAACAGTGGTTGCTAGCTCCACCCATGTAGAACTATCAGTCTGTCGCATTTCTACCACATAGTTGCTTATTGGTACACCTCCATCATTCTCAGGTGGATCCCAAGAGAAAGTTATGAAATCAGATGAAACTTCATCAAATTTGATTGGTCCAGTAGGTGGTCCTGGGATATCATGAACTTGAATGGTGATGACATCACCAACCTCTCCTACAATGTTCCTTGCTGTTAATGGATAGGGCCCACTGTCACTTCTCACACACTCATTGATATTTAAGATGGTTGAAGTTGCTGTATTCTCAAAATTAACTCTCTGTGTTTGTTTAAGAATTTGGTCGCCTTTTTGCCATGTAACTGTGGGTTTTGGTCGACCAAGCACTGGAATTTCAACTTTGATGTTGTCACCAGCTCTAGCAATGACTATTTTCTGATAAATGCCACGGAGATCCAATTCTGGAAGCATTGTTTGCTCCTTGACAGTGACAGGTCTGCTTTCTCTAGGAGCACTTCTTCCTGCACTGTTGACTGCCATCACTTGGAAGGTGTATTCTTCTCCTTCTGTTAGATTCTTTACAACACATTCTAACCCTTTCACGGTTGTGACATGGGTCCATTGGTCAGAGCCTTTTCTTTGGGCTTCAATCACATAGCCAGTGATCTTACTGCCACCATCATGTTTTGGTTTAGGCCACGCAAGGCTGACAGTGTTCTTGGTTATGTCCATAATATTAAGACTATCTGGTGGTGATGGTGCTTCAGAGGCTTTCACAGGTTCTGTTGTTTCTGATGGCTCACCAATTCCATATTCATTTTCTGCCATCACTCTGAAGAAGTATTCGCATCCTTCAGACAAACCAGTAACTTTATATGTACATTTATGGCATTTAGTGGTGGCTGTGGAGTAAGATTTTCGTGTTGCTTCTCGTTTCTCCACAATATAATTTGTTATACGTGAACCCCCATCTATTAGAGGGAGGTCCCAGTGCAGGGTGACACTGTCCTTTGTGATGTCAGTAGGCCTCAGGTTAAGGACAGGTCCTGGTGTATCTAAGACTCTGACATTAACGAAGCCACTTTTCTTTCCAGCAGGGTTTTCAATGGTCATCACAAATTTACCAGTGTCATATCTGTTACATTCGGGGATAATCAGAAGAGTAAATGATTCTGTATTTTCGATGTTAGCTCGATTTTTAAGGTTAATGCCATCTTTAGTCCATGTCACTTCAGGAGCAGGGCGACCTTTGATGGGCACAAATATTCTAATACTGAGTCCTGCTCTAACAACAAGTGTTCTTCGGAGCTCAGCATCTAGTTCGAAATCAGGAGCCATTTCCCGTTCTACAATTTCAACATTTGGAATCACTGCTGGCTCCCCAATACCTGCATCATTGATAGCACTGATTCTAAAGTTATATTTTTCTTTAGTCTGAAGATCAGGGACAACGAACTCAGTAATTCTGAGGGCTGTTCCTGTTGTATCTTTAATCCAGGTTTCATCTCCTGCTTTTTGATGCTCTACAATATAGCCAGTGATTTCAAGGCCACCATCATAATGAGGTTTGCCCCATGCTAAAGAAGCAGATTTTTTGGTTGTATCAGTGACACGTGCATTTGAAGGTGGTCCTGGAGGATCTGAAAACAGAAAGATGGAAAATTGACGTTTAATATTTGGTTTTGGATAAATTATATAAAATTTCGGCACTCCCAAATGAGTTGTGTTGACAAAGGTAAATACTAACATGCTACATCTTTGATTAGAACAAGATTTGATGCATCACTAGGTGGACCAATTCCAGCTCTGTTTTCTGCACTGACGCGGAATTCATAGGTGTTTCCTTCTTGCAGTCCTGTTACTTTGGATCTGAGATCAGAAACTGGCATCTTTGTTGCTCTCACCCATCTTAAACTTTTCTTTTCTCTCCTCTCTACATGATATCCTGTGATCTCACTGCCACCATCATCAAGTGGCCTTTTCCAACTGACAGTGACAGAATTTTTAGTGACATTTGATACATCTGGTTTTCCAGGAGGGCCGGGGGGACCTGAAAAGGAAGAAAAATTTGTGAGAAATTCACAATTCCTAAACTCTGTTGTAAATGCTTATATATCAATGTCCTCGTAGGTTTAACATACCAAATCTGTCTATCATTTTGACAGGTTCAGACTGTACAGGTTCTCCTTTGCCATATTGGTTTACAGCTGAGACCCGGAAGAGGTACTCGTTGCCTTGGATAAGTTTGGTTGCCACATGCCTGCAGGTCTGAATATCTTCAGCAACTACTGTCCACAAAAGTCGGCTGGTCTCTCTCTTTTCAAGAACATAGGACTTAATTGGTGAGCCTCCATCTTCCAAGGGAGGTGTCCAGGTAAGTGTTGCTTTTTCACCAGAAACGTTACTGATTTCAATAGGTCCTGGGGGACCAGGTACATCAAGGACTATTACCTTCACATGTTCTTCCTTTGTGCCAAAGGGGTTGGTAGCAGTTATGGTATATTCACCAGCATCTTTTCTAGTGGCATACTTGACAGTAAGCATGGAAGATGTTGGAGTTGAAGTTATCTGAATAATATCTGATGGTCTAATATCTTTTCCTGCTCTGGACCAACTTGATTTTGGAAGGGGTTTGCCAAGAATGCTAATGGCACTCAAAACAATAGTATCTTCTGCTTTAATGGTTAGCCCATCCTTTATTGTGGGATCTAAGACAATGGTTGGTGCCTCTGTAAAGGAAAAAAAATTTTCAATCAGAAAAAAAAGGAGGCTTAATTTGCCATTTAAAAAATGTGCATAAATAGTATAATTGACCTACCATATTCATCCTTGCAAATAATGGTTCCTGTACTTTCTGATGGAGCACTGATAGCACCTGCTGTATTCTTTGCTCTAATTCTGAATTCATATTTTCCACCCTCAATGAGGTCAGTTACAGTAAAAGCACAATCTGGGACATTAATATGGTTGGCTTTCATCCAAGATTTAGAAGGTAGATCACGTTTCTCCACTATATATCCAGTCAACTTATGACCACCATCATATTTGGGTTCAGTCCAGATGAGTGTCACTGAATTCCTTGTTACATTAATAACCTCAGGTTTGCCAGGAGGATCTAAAACATAGCAAAAGAAAAAAAAAGAAAAAGAAAATCAAATAACTACCATTTTTTTTTTTTAATACAGAAAGTACACCTGGTTCTTTATATATTGACTTACCAATTGGATCAAGTGCCACAATGGGCTCTGATGGTAGACTTGGCTTTCCTACTCCTGCTAAATTGATTGCCATAACTCGGAATTCATATTCAAGACCTTCAGTTAATCCTGTTACTTTGAAGTCTTTCATCCTAATAGGAGTTTTGTTAGCTCTCTTCCACAAAAGACTGTTTCTTTCCTTGAACTCAATGTGATACCCTACAAAAGATTGTGATGTGTCAATTCAGATTGTAGCCTAATTTTTAAATACAAATGCTTTCTCATAAAAAATTGATATAGAAACATGGAACATAGTCATTGTTTTAGTATCTATATTTTTATTATTTAAACATAGTATCACTTTCTATCTCTTAGAATATGCATATTTATTATACTTCCTGTTGGAAAATTTTGACTTATAAAAACATATCATCACTAATAGTGTTTCTTTATAAACTTATATTAGAGCTTAGATAGTAGCTTAATTAGCTTAATGCTTAGTGTACTGAAAGTATAATGTGAAAATATATTATTATTTGTGTCTGTAGGGCTATAAATAAGGTGTACATATTCAACTGATTTTCAGGGTGGAAGATTTTGAAGAAATGTTACTGTAAAAACTGTAGGGTAAGAGCAAACTAAATACCTGTAATTGGAGAACCACCAGTTTTCTTGGGGTCAGTCCATGTGAGAGATACTGAATCATGTCTGACAGCAACAATATTAGGAGGTGGGGGAGCATCAGGCACATCTAGGAAAAGGCAGATAGTGCAAGATTATCATAAGGAATGTCCTCAGAACCATATTTTGCTTTATGTTTTGTGACTTTGAGATACTTACCAAATGGATGTTTAGCAACAATTGGCTCTGATTTCAGACCTTCTCCTACACCATATTTATTTTCAGCACTGACCCTAAAGGTGTATTCCACACCCTCATGAAGTCTGGTTACTCTAAAGGTGGTTTTCTGGACGGCTGAAGCACATGTCACCCACTTGTTGTTCACAGAATCTCTCTTCTCTAGGATATAGTTGGTGATTTCTGAACCTCCATCATCCTTTGGAGGGCCCCATTTTAAAGTCATGGCTTCTGCTGTGACTTCATCAAATTTGATTGGCCCAGTGGGGATGCCTGGCTTGCCAACAACTTTTATAGTAAGAGTTCCTTCCTTGGTGCCAGCAACATTCTTGAGTGTGATTGTGTATTTTCCAGCATCAGACTTTTGGCAATCATATACAACAAGAGTTGTCTTAACTGCAGATGACTCAACATTGACTCTTGTGTCAGTTGCTAGAGGATCTTCCCCTTTCTTCCAGGATACTGATGGAGTTGGCTTGCCTTTGATGGGGATCTGAAGACGGAAGTTGCTGTTTTCTTTGGCCAGGTAGCACAAATCAGGTAGATCCTTTAAGTCGAGGTCTGGAGCCACTATAAAACAGCAGAGATAATTTTTGTTACTTTTAAGACAAGCAATTAACTTTTCCAGATCATTATTATTTTTAAAGAATTTTAATATAAGCTTGCGAGTAAGGCTCAGGTGTGCATTTTTGATGACAATAAAGGGAAAATGAAGATGCTGTCTGATTTAATTCTTACCAACGTCATCTTTTGCTATAGCAGCGATTTCGCTTGGGGTTCCTTCTCCATTTTCATTTTCAGCACTCACTCTGAAGGTATATTCCTTCCCTTCGGTCAAATCTCTTGAGGAGTACTGTAAATTTACTGATTTCATAACTCGTTGCCACTTATTTTCTTCAGTCAGGAAATCGACTACGTATCCAGTAATTCGACTTCCACCGTCACTGCGTGGTTTTTTCCAGCCTATGCTACAAGATGACTTCGTTACAGACATCACTTTCAGGTCCACAACTGGTCCAGGGGTTTCTAAAGCAAGGGAGAAATGAGAAGTGTCAGCTCCGGATAAGCAAGGAAAGATGTCACTTGAAAGGATGGAGGAGCAGCTCATTGGCTCACCAGAAGCTTTGACAGCATCACGTGTTTCACCTGGATCACCAATGCCATATTCATTTTCAGCAAACACCCTGAAGAAGTAGGATTTTCCTTCCTCCAAGCTAGATACTCTGAAGCTTGTTTTGGAGCACTCCGTTGTCACCGTTGACCAGGACTTCCTCTCTGCGTCACGTTTTTCTACGACATAGTTTATGATGGGGCTTCCACCATCAATAATGGGAGGATCCCAGGTAACGTAAGCAGAATCTTTGCATATTTCCTTAACAGTCACATTGATAGGTGGCCCAGGAGTATCTGAACAAATAGTGGGTAAATAAGAAGAGAATATGTGAAAATACACAGACTTCACTTTTAACATACATGATTGTTTTCTCAAGTAGACTTACCAAGCACTTTCACTACAATGGTATACTCCTTTCTACCGCAGCTGTTCTCCAGAGTTAAGATGTATTTGCCTGCGTCATATTTATTCACATTTTCGCAGCGCAAGAACGTGTCAAAGTCAGTTGACTTTATGTCCAGGCCAATCCTTTCTCTTAGATTGACATTTGGTTTAGACCAAGTTATCTTTGGAGGTGGACGTCCTTTTACTGGTACATAGAGTCTCATTGTAACTCCAGCACGTAATATGAGTGTTTTCCTCAAGTCAGCATCAAGCTCTCCTTCAGGTGGAACTGTTTAATTTTGGAGAGAATAAAGTTAAATTAATAATTTAGTGAGCAAATGTGTTTTCAAGGAATGGCCTTATCAACTCTAAAATATCTTTTACTGATTTCTTGTTCTTTAAAAAATTCTTATTACAACCCTCAAAGCTTTTGTCAACTCCTTCAATCCTTTGTACTAATTGTTGATCTTCCTATTTTCCACTGATAGGTTTACACAAATTTCCCTTTGTGCATGTGTACCTCTCCTTCTCACGAACCTTATATACTTTCAATCTCTGTATATTAAAGGCAGATGATTGGTTCTTGACTCTTACATTTTTGCTTTCTTTTATATATTCAGTGAAGGTACTCTGCTACATTCTCTGGCTCTCTTTCATTGTAGGAAGACAAGTACATAGTGGAAGTATAATACAATGTAATTAAAAATAAAGGGAGAAATGGTTATGGAGAATAAGTGAATAAAAGTGATGGAGAAAAAGGAAATTAGATGGTGATAAATGGATTAGAGGAGACAATAAAAAGCCTTAAGAATGAGAAAGAGGCTACTACTTAACCTAAAAAAACCCCTTTAAGCATGCCCTCCCTGATGGATTAGTGGATTAACAGTTAAATCTGCTGAACACAATCCACATATATCCCAAGGACCCGGCTTCATGCCCAGGGAACAAACAAAATGAACTACAAATAAAAAGAAATAAAATGCTTCTTCCTCCTCTCTCTTCCTGTCTGCATATTTCTGCTCACTTTCATTCCTGCCTGCACCTCTCCTTTAGAAACAAAACAAAACAAAACAAACCCTCTTTTTATTCTCAGAATACAATCCCTATATTCCACATTCTTTTGAAGACATGAAATTCTCATGTAAGTTGAAAACATTTTAAAAACCGCAAATCATCTTGCGTTCCATTTGGCTTGTTATACAATGCCATAAAATACCAATCCAGATCTCCTAAAATGTACTGCTCAAATTACCAACTCTAAAGCATGTAAATAAATAAATGTACACAAGGAAGTTCTTTTCTCCCTCTTTCAATGTGACTGATGAAAAAACACTGCATATTTATTTCTCTTGGTAATACTTACTTAAGATGTCCTTGGGGAAGTGTTTGTCTGGTACATCGCTGGGGTCACTGTACCCAATCTTATTAACAGCATATACACGGAATTGATATTCTGTGTCTTCCATCAGGCCAGTAACCTCAAAGCGAGTTTTCTGTAGCTTCTGTGGCAGATTGCACCTCACCCAGTTATCAGAGTCAGCTCGTTTCACTTCAACAAGGTAGCCAATGATAGGACTACCCCCATCATAGGCTGGCTTGCCCCAAGACAGACTCACAGAGCTCCGGGTTGTATCATATACCTTTGGGAAAGCTGGTGGGCCAGGAGGATCTGAGGATAAATAATGGAAGAACATTTTCATTAAGACCATATTCCTGTTGGTCAGTGCTGATTTAACAGAGAATATGGGACTTTTCATTGAAAACTTACACTGAGGGTCTTGGGCATAAACAGCTTTAGATGCATCACTTGGTTTGCCAGGTCCAGCTTTATTTATAGCTGTAACTCGGAATTCATATTCGGTACCTTCCTGGAGACCTGTTGCTTTTATTGTTCTTTCTATAACAGGTTTTCTGTTGACTTTTGTCCAGTTAACTGCCTGAGTTTCCCGTTTTTCAACTAAGTAGCCAGTGATGGGCGAGCCACCATCATCTGCTGGTGATTTCCAGCTCACTGTCATGTGATCTTTGGTTATATTGCTAATAACTGGAGGATCACAGCGTCCAGGTGGGTCTGCAGAGATTGGTGAAAAGTTAATTTCCTGGTCTAAATGGTGATATTTAAAAAATTAAAATGAAAAACCACAGGAAAAGGTTCCTACCAAATGGGTTTTTAGCAATTGCAGGTTCACTTAAGACTGGGTCACCCACTCCGTATTTGTTTTCAGCACAAATTCGGAATTGATACTCATGGCCTTCTATAAGTTTCTCCACGCTGCAGCTGGTAATGGGCACAGTGGACGAGACTTGTGCCCAGTTGGGTCTGCTAGTTTCACGTTTGTCAACAATATAGTTGGTGATTTCTGAGCCTCCATCTTCAAGAGGAGGTTCCCAAGAAAGCATTGCACGATCTGAGTACATTTTGTTGATTTTAACAGATGCTGGAGGACCTGGTTTATCTGAAAGAATAAGAAAAAAAGAGTGAAGTCTTTCACCAACACATGTGAAATGGGGAATGCGTATAGAGTGGAATCCTGGATATCTGGCCTACTGTATTTTATATTGTCATTAGCTTCCTATATGACCTTGGAAATCACTTAGTTTTTCAGAATCCCGATTTCCTATATAAAATTAGTAATTGTCATATGCGATCTTAACTGCTCTTTTCAGCTTGGAAAGGCTGTTGTTCTGTGGTGAGATTAATTTTGCGATTATAAAAGATACATCAGGATATGTATTATTTTGTAAATTCTATCACACCACATTAACTAAAATGTGAGATTCTAAAATATGAGCTTCTAATTAAGTGCCTTAATTACCTAACACTTTAAGCTTAATGGTGGCTGCTTTAGAACCACTTGAATTTTCAGCAGTAATGGTATAGTCTCCCGAGTCCTTTCGGTTCACACAGAAGAGCTCCACGGTATACAGGTTCCTCTGCTTGGCCATCTTTACGCCCTCTGCTGGCTTTAATGGTGTGCCATCCTTCTTCCAAGAAACTGTGGGTATCGGTTTGCCAAAAACAGTAGCATCTAGGCAAACATTGGTTCCAGCTTTCACAGTTAGCAAAGATTTCATAGCCACACTCAGGTCTATCCTGGGAGGAACTGAAAAGAAATAAGAGAATTTAATATCAGCAAAGCTACATGATATAATCTTTATTCATAAAAGTGGGAAAGTCACTATGTTCTGTCTTGCTCAAGAATGGAATTTTAAAAAGTAACGTGTTAATTATAAAAGAAATACAGGCATTCTGTAGAAATTTGATAATGTTTAAAGTATAAACAAAAAAAGTTCACCTGTAACTCCACCATCCCTAAATTTTCATTGTCATCATTTGAGTGAATTTTTTTGTTCTCTCTCTGTACAGGTATATAGTTGGAATTATACAGTACTCAGTTTTGTATCCACTTTTCATTTTAACATGTTAATATTCTCCATAATCATAACTTTTTAGTTTAACACTTATCGTTTCTCTTGTCCTTTTCCCCATGTGTGTAGAATTAGTTTTTTGTTAGGATAAATGAACATCATGAATGCTGCCCATCTTTGCCTATAATACTCAACAGAATCTTACCATTTTCTGCGAGGATGGTCACTGGATCAGAAGGTTCAGAAGGCTGGCTGATATTTATGGCAGTCTTGGCAATTGCTCTAAACTGATACTGAGCATTCTCTTCTAAGCCAGTAGCTGTGTATTCTTCTTGGGGAATCTGGTGAGGTGTAGTATTGCACCGTACCCACTTATCACCAGGAAGTTTGCAGGCTTCTACGAAATAGCCAACAATTTTGCTGCCTCCATCATGTTTTGGGCGAGCCCAGATGAGAGATACAGTACTCTTGGAAACATCAATAACTTCAGGCTTTCCAGGAGGATCTAAAACCAAAAGAGGTGCTTTTAGCATTTATCTCAACAGTGAACATTTTAAATTCCATATTTTACATTTGTCACCTCTGCTGCAAAGTCACCACCTCAACAGGATGACAGTCATCCCATTTTAACAATTATGTTACCTCTGCATTTTTGAGTGCTTGCTGTTTGCTTACAAAGGGATAGTATGCAGTTTGCTTTCATGCTAGGAGACAGAACATGTTCCTGAATGGAAGCAGTCATTTTAGAGGTGCCAAAATTTAAATGTGTTTCCATCAAACTAAAAAACGTTACTCACCAACTGGCATTCTTGCAGTGACATATTCTGTTGGCTTGCTAGGTGGGCTGGATCCAGCTTTGTTTAGGGCATAGATTCTGAATGTATACTCAAGACCTTCTACAAGGCCAGCACAAGGATATTCAGTTGACCGGACAAGAGTATCATTTGCTTTTACCCAGAGCAAACTGTTTCTTTCCTTTCGTTCAATCAGGTAACCAGTAATGGGGCTTCCCCCATCACTATCTGGTCTGTCCCATGCCACAAAAATGCAGTCTTTATTGACTTTAGTGATTCGTGCATTCTTTGGTTCACTAGGAACATCTGGAGATGAAGACAAGGAAAACGTCAGCTTCAATCATTAGTAATGGATTAGAAAGAAATGTTTTTCTTGCCGAAAGAAACATACCAAATGGGAATTTAGCCAACATCTTTGGAGAGGTGAGAGGCTCTGAAATACCAAATCTGTTTTCAGCACGAACCCGGAAGATGTACTCCTGGCCTGGGATCAACTTCCCAACTCTGCAGGAAGTTTTTGTCACTGAAGCTAGAGCCGTGATCCAGTCACCTCGGCTCACGTCACACTTCTCCACTATGTAATTGGTGATGTTACTGCCTCCATCTTCCAGAGGGATGTGCCATGACAGGGAGCAAGCATCAGCGTCTATGTCAGAAATGTCAAAAGGAGGCTGAGGGGGCCCAGGAGCATCTACAAGAACCAAGAGGAAAGAAACATAAGAACAAGGCTTTGCTAGGGAAAACATGTTTCTGATCTTCATGTTTAGATGATCATTTGTCTGATGTTTAACCTACCCATGACGATAACCTTTACTTTCTGAGTGTCTGTCCCAGAACTGTTCTCTGCAGTGAGATTATAGTAACCACTGTCTTTCCTGGTAACATCTTTTATTATCAGAATTGAAGAATTGTCTGCTTTATGCACTGCTAGGTGGCTGGATGTGACAACTTCATCTTCCCCCTTTTTCCATTTACAGATTGGATGAGGCTTTCCATACACATGAGCTTCAATGCGAAGTTTCTTCCCAGCTTTAATAGTAATTTGCTCTGGCATAAGGATCTTGGGTGGCACTAAAAGTAAAGTGAAAATGCATTAATTCTGTGGGGAGGTTAAATGGGGAGCTATACTAGTGTTTTTCAATTTGTGATTATAATCCAGTAAAGGGTTCAAATTACTTTTTACTTTGTAGCTATTATTTCTTTTTAAAAGACGAATGAGATAGACTAGAATAGAAAATGTCAGTGTAACACACATAATTAGGATAGGTGCTATTTTAAGAAACTTTAAAGTTATGTTTATATGTATATGTGTACTGTGTCAGGGTTTCAGGTATATTTACTATGTGTTACAGTCTAATGTGTTTGAAAACTATTGTTCTTTACTATTTTTCAAATACTTTAGGAACTCGATTCCTCAGGGAGTAATGTCTACATGTCAACTGAAAATTCTAGTAAACTTGAATACACTTTTATTTTTCTCAAAAGAAACAACGACTACTTACACAACTGTTCTTTGGCTTCATACACTCCTTCAGTTTCTTTTGGCAAACTGACTCCAACAGCATTTCTGGCCACTACTCTAAATTTATATTTCTTCCCTTCTTTTAGGCCAGTAACCACAAGGCTGAGATCTTTTACCACCGAGTACTCTGTCCAGCGATCTGCAGGCTGCTCCTCTTCTCTGTAACTAATGATATAGCCATCAATTTTAGCGCCTCCATCACGCAGAGGAGGTAACCAGGCTAACGTAGCACTGTTCTTTGTCATTTCCGTAACTTCTAGTTTCCTTGGAGGATCTGGCTCACCTAGAAAAAAAGAAGGATTTAGAAAACTGTCCAGGTAACCTATCCTTTTGTTAATATACATAAATGTTTTAGTATTCCATCTGCTTTTAAGTATGTGGCAACTATATAGTTCACTATGCTTAAGGTAAAAGGTATAAGATGAAGGGGATGGAACAAGTCTTTAATGAGTGAGTTGTTTTTTATTGTACTGTTTGAGTTTCTACAAATCAATTCCTTTTCCATAGCAGATTAAAATGTTTCCATATCTTGACCTTGCTGAAGCAGAGGATGGGAGTTAAAAGGAAGAGAAAAGGATCTTACTTACTTAAAGGATCTGATGCAAGCACTGGTTTGGGGATGTCTGTAGGGACACCAGGGCCATACTCATTGACAGCAGTTACTCTGAAGAAATATTCACTCCCAGTGACAAGGTTGGTTACTTGGCAGCTTGTTTTCTTAACTTCTGGGGTAACTGTTGACCATGTCTTTCTCTCAGCCTCACGTTTCTCCACAATATAATGTGTCACTTGGCTCCCACCATCATTTTCAGGAGGGGCCCAGGAAACATGGCAGGATGTTTTAGTGACATCTGAAACTTTTAAATCAGACACAGGCCCAGGAGTATCTGTAAAGAGTCACAAAATCAGATATGCCTGTCTGTGCAGCCTCATGATTAATGAATGCATTTTTGAAGGAGAAACTTCTTAGTAACCCACCTAATACTCTGACATTCACGAACACAGCTTTTTCTCCTGCTGGGTTCACAAGTGTCAAGGAATATTTTCCCGAGTCATCACGGGTAGAATTGGGGATGACAAGGAAGGCCATAGTGTCTACTAGATCGACTTGTCCTTTTCTGACCACGTTATCAATACCCACTTTTCGCCAAGTAACTTTAGGGGCTGGTCGCCCTCTCACGATGGCAAATAGTCGAATAGGGCATCCTGCTCTCACTGTGACCAGTTTTCTCATGCTGGCATCCAAATCAATCTCTGGAGGTTCTACAAATGGCACAGAAGGCATTAGTTGACTTTTCAGAGTGTGGGGAAATCATGTGAGAAATGAAGTATTAATGAGTCAAGCGATAGAGCCTCACCGAGGATTTCTTTAGGTTTCACGGCATCCTTTAGTTCTGCAGGGCGCCCAATGCCGACTTGGTTTTGGGCACACACCCTGAACTCATATTCCTGGTTTTCATCCAAGCTGGTAACAGTGAATTCCATGCGAACAAGTTGTGCTGCAGCATTGCACCTTTTCCAGCCTTCATCAGGTGATGCGTCTGCTCTTTTCGGTCTCATTTCCACAACATATCCAATGATGGGCGCGCCACCATCATATACTGGTTTCCCCCACCCGAGGGTTATGGAACTTTTGGTTGTATCGACTACTTTGAGATTGGTTGGTGGACCAGGTGGTTCTAAAAATAAAGTATGTTAGAGTAAATTTACATGTGGTCAACTACCAGTAGTGATACTGTAATGTATTATTTTATATAGTCAGTAATGCATGAATCAAAGATAGGACTTCAATTTCTCAATTACTGAATCTTTCATAAAATTAGAATTTACCAGTGTTTATATACATTAGGTGATTTGGTAAAAGATCAAATTGGAAATATTGACTAAAATAAAATTATTATGTTACGTATTCAATTTACTTACTACCTCTTTGTTTGAGGTTAAGAGTTAGTGTAATATCACGTAAAGCAAAACCATCATACCTATGGGGTCTTTTGCCACCACTGGTCTTGATGGCAAGCTTGGTTCCCCAACTCCAATTTCATTTTCTGCCTTGACACGGAACTGATATTCATGTCCTGGGAAGAGATTCTGTACTTTCATGCGTCTCTCAGGGACTGCACTCTTGTTAACAGGGACCCATCGTGCTGAGTGTTTTTCCTTTTTCTCCAAAAAGTATCCTGTGATGGACTTTCCACCATCATATTCAGGTGGATTCCAAACCACAGTCATCTCTTCTTTGCTCACTTTAGTGACTTCAGGTGGATCTGGGCGACCAGGTCTATTAAATTTAGTTTTTGCAATGATTGGTTTGCTTTCTGTTGGAGGCCCTGTGCCTATTTTATTTTCTGCACGGACTCTGAAAATATATTCATTTCCTTCGATGAGACGTGTTACTGTAGCACCAGGTATTAAGACAGTAGCAGAATAGGTAGACCAAACCATTCGCTTGCTCTCGCATTTTTCTAGAATATAATTTTGGATTTCACAGCCACCGTCATCCTCTGGTGGATCCCAGCGAATAGTACATCTGTCATTGGACACATCAGCAACTTTCAGATTTCTTACAGGACCAGGCTTATCTAAAACATTGACAGTGGCAAAGGCCACAAAACTGCCAGCTGTGTTGGTTGCTGTAATTACATATTTACCACCATCACTTCGCTTTGCTTTAGTAAGAGAAAATTTAGATGCATCAGCACTGGTATCAATCTTGACCCGTGGTGATCTTGTTAAGTCTGTAGCATCTTTGTCCTTGGTCCATAAAACTTCTGGAAATGGTTTGCCTCTAACCCCTGCCTCAAGTCTAATGGTGTCCCCTGCTTTGACAGTTAGCACACCACTTAATTTCAGATCAAGTACTGGCTTCTGTAAGTCTTCCTTCACAACAACTTCCCCTGTCCTCACCCAGTCACTTTCCCCACCTTCATTCTTGGTTTGCACTCTGAACTCATAAATCTGGTTTTCAACACATTTGTCAACCATGTAGTGGGTTTCTTTAATGCTTCCTTTATGCACTCTTTCCCAGTCAGCAGAGCCCTTTAGTCTCCTCTCAACATGGTATGTTAGATTTGGACTGCCGCCATCATAATCAGGCCGCTGCCACTTTAGATAAACGAAAGTCTTTCCTTTATCTGCAATATGAAGGTTTACAGGCTCACCGGGCCTGTCAATCGGGTTAATAGCCAGAATTGGAGTTTTTGTTTCAATAGTTGGTCCAACACCTACTTTATTCTCGGCACAAACTCGGAAGTAGTATTCATTGTTGGCTAGAAGGTTGGCTTTAATTAATCGCTTAGTGACATCGGAAGCAACAATTGACCAGCCTTTCTGGTTTGGTTTGCGATATTCCACTATGAAATTTGTTATTTCTGAGCCACCATTGTCTAATGGGTTTTCCCAAGAAATTGTGCAGTTCTCTTTGGTTACATTGCTAATCTTTAAATTCTGGCAAGGCCCAGGCCTGTCAAGGACATTCACAATAGCAGAACCTTGGGCATGTCCACTGCTGTTTTTGGCTGAGATGATGTATTTGCCATGATCAGCTCTAACGGCTTCCTTAATTTGTAACTCAGCTCGAGGTAAATCATGAATTAGGTCAATTCGTTTTTCTCGGACCAATACTTTGCCTTCCTTGGACCAAGTTATGTCTGGTTCAGGTCTGCCTTTCACGCGAGCAAGAATGCGGATAGTTTGGCCCACTCTAACAGTAATAACGTCACGACAAGTAACATCAAGTTCTACTTCTGGAGGATGAAGGATATCTTTTGCAATGACAGACTCTGCCAGTTCTCTTGGTTCTCCCTCTCCCACAATATTAGCTGCCTTTATACGGAATCTGTACTCATTTCCTTCAATTAGCCCAGGTACTCTAAAGGCACATTGCCTAATGAGTTCATCTTTATTAATCCTGTTCCACTGTGCTGTGCCAGCTTTTTGACATTCCACAACATAGCCGAGGATAGGGCTGCCACCATCACTGAGAGGCTTTGTCCACACCAAATCTGCTGTTTCTTTGCTCTTGTCTTTCAATTTAGGATTAATAGGTGGTCCGGGTGGTTTGATGGGCCGGCAAGCTTTTATTGGGTCAGAGCTTGGGGATGGATTGCTTAGTCCTGCAAGATTTTCAGCCAAAACTCTGAACTCATATGTATTTCCCTCATAGAGTCCAGTCACTCTGAACTTCAGGTCAGCTATTGGTGTTTTGTTGACCCTCACCCATTTGCCAGTTATTTCTCGACGCTCTACATAGTAACCAGTTATTGGACTGCCACCATCAGATTTTGGCAGAGTCCAAGATACTGTTGCAGCATTTTCAGTAATGTCAGTCACAACTGGTTTACCAGGAGGAGATGGAGGACCAAACTTATGCTTAGCAACAGTAGGTGTGGAGTCAAGGGGAGGACCAACACCCATCTTATTCTCTGCTCTAACTCGGAAAACATATTCACAGCCCTTTTGCAGATGTGGAACTTTCAGCTTGGTCTTACTGCTTCCAGAAGAGACAACACCCCATGTGTCCTTCCTTGTATCTTGTTTTTCAACAATATAATTTATCACAGGACTTCCTCCATCATCCTTAGGTGGCTGCCAGGAGATAGTCATATGTTCAGGGGTAACATCTAGAATATTAATAGGCCCTGTTGGTGGACCAGGAACATCAAGAACAGTAAGATGTACAGATACTGTTTTAGTGCCAGCTGCATTGGAGACTGTGATCTGATATTCCCCAGTGTCTCTCCTTAAGCAGTTCTTAATGGTAAGTACTGATGAGAAGCTGTCAGTATCAACTTTATAGTGGTCATCTGTTGTAATCTCACTTCCGTCGGTTGTCCATTTTGCAGTAGGAACAGGTACACCTCTTATGATGGCAGGGAATCTGACTGTAGTTCCAGCTTTTACTACAAGGCCTTCAATCAGTTTTAAATCTAGTTCCACAGATGGAGGCACTGGAAATGAAACATGAGGAAATTAGATTTTGATTTCACAATATGAATAATTTTAAAAGGAAATAATAGTACCACTCCAAAAATTACCTAGCTTTTCTTGACATTCTATTGGGATAGTTGTGTCAGGGAGACCAAGACCCACAATATTTTCAGCTTTTACACGGAATTTATAGGTCTTTCCTTGTTGTAGTCCAGTAACAACACACTCTAAGTTTTTCACAGTCTTGAACTTAATCCAGTCTTCAGAGCCCTCTTCTTGGTATTCCACTAAATATCCAGTGATTGGAGAGCCGCCATCACGATCCGGTTTATTCCAAACAAGGGAAACTTCAGTCTTGTCAACATCAACATGGTGTAGATCCTTGGGTGGCCCTGGGGGGTCTTTAGAAAAAATGATGATGCGTAAGTAATATTCTCAAAGACAGTGAAACTGTACTTCTGTATCTAGAGAAAGCAACTTACGCAGAGGATCCAGAGCCTTGATGGGTTTAGGTGTTTCAACAAAAGGACCACGTCCATACTGGTTCTCAGCAGCTACTCGGAAGAGATACTGATTGCCTTCATTAAGATGCTTTGCCAAGTGACTCTTTTTCTTTGATGTAGTTGAAAGAGGTGACCACTGGCCACTGGCAACATCTCTCCTCTCAACCACATAATTGGTAACAACAGAACCACCATCATCCAGTGGTTCCTTCCAAGTAAGGTAACAAGAATCTTTCCTAATTTCACTGACTTCCAGATCTCTAGGTGGCCCAGGCTTATCTGAAAAGTGTTAAACAATACAGTTATAGAAGTGATTTAATCAAAATAAGAACTCAAAATGTATCAAAGCTTATTTTCCATGGATTATTAAATACATCATAAATTTTAAAATTCTTACCTAATACAAGAACTTTTACTGAGACCGTTTTAGAACCAGCTGCGTTCTCAACTGTTAAGGAATAAATTCCACCATCTTCATGGGCAGCATTACGAATTTCAAGTTTGCTACCAACTGGAGTAACATCGATTCTTGCTTTAGTTGGAGCCTCTCTGTCTTCTTTTTTCCAAGTTACTTTTGGGAATGGCACTCCTTTGATGATTGCACTAAGTCTTAGAGTATCACCAGCTTTTATGTGTTGTTCTCTTGCCATGTTGGCATCAAGAATCAACTCAGGGGGTTCTAGAATAAAAAGAACAGTACTTTCAGATTTGATTTATTAGTGTATTTTACAAGTAGGCGTATATAATGAGACAACTATCTTTCTTGCAAATTCAGTTGAGAACATTTTGCTTACCAAGTCTGTCTTTAACTAGCACTGGCTCAGGAACATGAGCTGGATCTGATTCACCAGCTTCATTGACTGCTATTACTCTGAACTTATATGTTTGACCATCCCGGAGACCAGTGACTTTATATTTAGTTTCAGGACATGATTCAGGAGTGTGATTGGCTCTTCTCCACTCTTCATCTCCAGCTTTCTGGTATTCAACAATATAACCCAGAATCTTGCTCCCACCATCATGACGTGGTGGTTGCCAAGTCAGATCAACTGAATTACATGTTGTATCTATTGCTTCAGGATTAATAGGTGGACTTGGTTTAGCTACATAATAAAAAGAAAAACAAGAAAGCATTAGCACAGAGCTGAAAACAAAGCTAGATGATATGAAAACTGAGTGAACATTTTAATACTATACCAATTGGATCTCTAGCAAAGACTGGTTTGGAAGGTGGACTGGGATCTCCAATACCAATTTCATTTTCTGCAGAAACCCGGAATTCATACTGACACCCTTCTAGAAGATCAGGAACCCTAAATTTAGTGTATGGATGGATAGATTCTTTGGTAACTCTGGCCCATCGTTTAGACATAGTCTCCTTCTTTTCTAAGATGTAGTTTGTGATGGGCTTTCCTCCGTCATTTGGCTTGTTCCAGGTTACTAATGCTGAGTCTTTTGTAACTTCTGTAACAATTGGCTGGTCAGGAGCATCAGGAACCCCTATAAGCAACATTAGCAATATGTGTTAGAAATCAAATCCTCCCTATGAATAGTATCAACCACTAAATCACTAAAAAGGAATCTAATTCTTACTGAAACGATCTTTGGCTTTCATTGAATCAGACACAAGAGGGTCACTTATTCCATACAGATTTTCAGCATGAATCCGGAAGATGTAGTCTTTTCCTTCAAGCAGTTTAGATACTTTGCATGTTGTTTTAGCACTGGCAGATGTCACAGGCATCCAAATGTCTTTTCCCACCTCCTTCTTCTCAATAATATAATTGGTGATTTCACTACCTCCATCATCCAAAGGTGGCTTCCAAGAGATGACCATGTGATCTTTGGTCACCTCATCAAAAGTAACCGGGCCTACTGGGGGTCCAGGACGATCTGAAAAAAACAAATTGCAGTACAAAATGTTATGTCCATTTTGGTTTTGTAAAGGACAGGGAATTTATTTTTCTCACTAAGGAATACGTACCAACAACATTCACTTGACAGAAACCTTTCCTAGAGCCTGTGCTGTTCTCCACAACCACACAGTATTTGCCAGAATCTGAACGTTTGGCCTTGATCTTCTCTAGAGCAAATTTTGTTGGAGTGGTCTTTATGTGCGTGCGATCATCTTCTAGCACATCAGCTTCATCTTTCAACCAAGTAATCTTAGGTTTTGGTTTGCCTGAGTAATGGCCAGTAAGGGCAAATGCTTCACCAACCCGAACTGTGAGTTTGTCTCTGAAGTCAAGGTCGAGTGTTGGGGGAGCTGAAGTTTAGAATCGTAAAAACAAGTCAGCTCACTGAAGTCTTATGACAGACACACCAACACATATGTCCTCATAGTACAGACTGCAGGAGACACTTACCCAGCTCATCCTTGCAAGTGATTGGTTTGGTGCAGAAGGATGGTTTGCCTTGTCCAACAATATTGACAGCACTCACACGGTACTCATAGGTATCACCTTCTTTTAAGCCTTTAACAGTGTATTTTCTGCTAAGCAAGTTGTCCTGTGTAACTTTGTGGAATTTCTCAGTTCCAATGAGTCGGCTTTCTAGGACATAGTTAATAATTTCTGATCCACCATCATATTTAGGAGGATTCCAAGTCAAAGTAACAGAATTTTTGGTAACTTCTTTGACTTCCAGATCCTCAGGACGCTCTGGTACAGCTGCAAGTATAAGTATAGAATTACAGTTAAAAATACTGTGTTAAGAATCTAGTAAATACAGCCTTTTGAAAATCACTTTCAAATATTAAATTATCTGCTTTGCTAACAACAACACAAAGATCTCCTTGTAGAACTATTAGACCTAAGAGGGATCCCATACACCTGATTTTCTGACAGATGAGGAAATAGAGATCAACTGAGGCCAAATAATTTTGGAAAGTTTTCTAGAGTTCGCTGTTTTAGAACTAGGAAAATGCTTTAGTTACTCTTTATACCTAATGGCATAATTAAGTGAGAAATTTTTAAAAATCAGCTTAGTACACATGAAAGGATTTGAAGAGGCATATACAGTCCCATAATCTTTTTCATAATCACTTTCAAATGTTGCCAACATCAGATATTGACTAATTGCCTGATGAATGCTTGTAAAATAAATGAAATGTTTGGCATTAATACACATCTTTTGTCACTATACCCTTTCATTAAATGAGGTCATTAAATCAATTCAAGAACCGATAAGGATAAAGTTGTTTTAAATTGTACTTACTTATTGGATCTCTGATGACAAGTTCATTTGTTGTCTCAACAAAAGGTCCCATGCCAATACTATTTTCAGCTGCAATTCGGAAAAAGTATGCTTTTCCTTGAATGAGACCCTGGACAGTAGCATTTTGTCGGGTAACGGTATATGTTACTGGGGTCCACGCTCTGCGGTCAGCTTCCCGCTTTTCAATGACATAATTGGTTATTGGAGAGCCTCCGTCATCTTCTGGAGAAAACCAGGTCAGTTTGCAGGAGTCATTGGTTAGGTTGTCAGGCAGGAACGGTATTCCGACAGGCCCTGGCACATCTGGAAATAAAAGGAAAAGATGTCTAGTTATTTTGTCTTTAGTGTACTAAGGGGTTTACAGGGTTCAATATTTGTTACTTTCTATTTTTTAAAAAAGAGACAAAAATATTTGAAGAAAGTAAGTTTTTTGTCTATTAATTGAGCTGTCTTTCATTTCCTTGATATCCGAATTCATCCATATTTTTAAATCAAGGTTTGCAGCAGTTACTGGTTGCCATTGTTTTAGTGGAAGTTGAAGGAGTAGTAACCTTTTTGTTAGGATTCAGCAATTTGTGAGTCAGATAGGTGGAAACTGTTGGGAGGAGAATGCACAGAGACAGGAGTGGGTGAGGAGTGGTATGGTCTTCGTGTGTCCAGTTTACTCTCCAGAGAGGAAAGGGGCAACAGTTTTTGGGGTGTATGTTTGTGAATCAATGAGCAATACAGGAGGCACCAAAATCTCAGAATGACCTTTGAGAGGGTTGCAGTTTAAACTGGAAGTGCCCCAGTTCTCAAATTAAAATAGGCACCTGCTAGTGACCTAGAAGTCTAGTACACCCTGGGTACAGTCCACATATCCCAGGGTCTGGTGTTCAAGACTCAGGGCTGGGGGTCGAGGTTGGGGAGAACAACCAATGTGAACAATTAAATAGGAAAAAAAAAAGTAAAGTGCTTCTTTCTCTTCTCTCTCTCTTCCTGCCTGCCTACTTGCCTTCATTCCTATCTGAACTTTTCCTTTAAAAAAATTGAAATAATAGTCATCAGGCAAAAGGGTTTCCAGGAGCTTGAAACAAATCTAAAGCTGATAGGACTATTGCTCAATGAGATGTTTTTCCTTATACCATTTTCATTAATGACAGCATAAAATACTGCCATAATAGTAACTATATTCATTAGAGAACTGGTTATTTTCACATAAAAACTATGGCTGTTTGGAGTATGGCTATGTCTAGAGACACAGAGAGATATCTGAGTGGGAGGGCTTCACTTTTGAACAAATAAAATAAATAAATAAATAAATAAATAAACAAGCAACAAATAAAACAGCCTGTGAGAGGCATGAAAAAACCTTATAGCATTCAACTCTGTGTTCAGTGACTTAAAATACAATATTGATAGCCAAATGAAACGCGTCTCTTAGAATACTGAAACCCTTCAAAGGGATTTTTGCATTATTGTTATAAGTAGCAAATAATTCATGATGTGAAAATGGTTAACATTAGTCAATTGTTAAACTTTCATGTATGTTTGAAGAAAGTTGCTTTTATGAAGATGACATAATAACACAGTACATGCTTATGGTGGCATATTATCTAAAAAAGCAGCAGATACAACTATGCGTAGGAGAGGTACAACCATATAAAATATGCACAGGATAAAAAAACCAAGGAGATAGTTTTAAAAATGCTTATAGGGGTGAATGGGATTGTTTTCCAAAATGTGTGTAATATGGTTTTATTGTAACACAGCTTTGTTGTCTATGTAATAAAATATTATTTTTCAATATTGCATGGACAAATTGAAATGCATTTACCTAACACATCAACAATAATTGTCTTCTTTCTTTCTCCGCCTTCATTTTTGGCTAGAAGAGAATAGATGCCTTGATGACTCCTCTGGCAATTCTTGATGACCATGGATGAACTAATAGCTGTGGTCTCAATACTGGCTTCTTGAGGTAATGCTCTCTCATTCATGTTCCAGGTGACGGTTGGAGGAGGCTTTCCAGACACATAGGCAATGATTCGGATCACCCCTCCAGCATGGACCACGATTCTGTCTCTGACACTGGCATCTAGCTGAAGGTCAGGTAAAACTGGAAAAAATGAAAATTACAAGTATTATTTTCATTTTCAGTTCAAAACATCACAACTTGTAAAAATAATCGAGGTCTTAATGGTTACCAATTCTATCCTTCATTTCGATAGCATCTGTGACTTCTCCAGGTTCTCCAATGCCAGCAATGTTAACGGCGCTAACTCTAAATTTGTAGAATGTACCTTCTTTTAATCCAGTCACAACAAGTTTTGTTCCTCTCACTTCTTTATCTTTAGCCTGGGAAAAAATATAAACATTTTATAATTATAATAATTTATAGCATCTTGTTTTAATAGCTTTCTAAAACATAATCAGCAGCATATTTAACTCAAGAAAATTGTTTCCTGTTTAGGTTTAGAGACCTGATATTACAAGTAAACACTGAATAGAATATCTTGTCAAAAATCATGTTTTGAAATTATTATCAAATGATAGGAAAAATTGAACTATTCATTTCAGGATTTACAACCAAAAGCTAAGTTAACAGTAACATGAGTTAACCTGTGTTTTGATTTTTGCCATAACAGATGTTTGGATTTTCAGTGGTTGTTATTTTTCTGGTTTCTAAATATGAAAATTTAAATAGAAGTTAATGGGATTCAGAACTCTACACTTTTAGTTTATTCAGAGCACATTTCTTAATGCCAAATGTTAGCTACCTTTTCCCATTCTTCTTTTCCTTCTTCTTTATATTCAACGATATATCCAGTTACTTTGGATCCACCATCTTTTAATGGGGGAGACCACTCTAAGTCTGCAGATGACTTAGTCCAGTCTGTGACTTGGGGAAATGGAGGGCCAGGACAGGCTGGAAAGTAGCAGTATACATTAGTATTTCTTATTTTTCTATGATTCTTTTGAAAAAAAAAAATAATAATGGTTTCAAGGCTTACCAATTGGGTCTCTAGCAGTCACGGGGTCTGATGGCAGACTTGCTGGACCCACACCAGCAGCATTGATTGCATACACCCGGAATTGATAATCAGAACCTTCAATCAGACCAGTTACTTTATGAGAAACACCTAAAGTCATGGCTTTGATAGGGTCTCGGTTAACTCTCTTCCATCTCTTTGAAGTCGTGTCTTTCATTTCTAGCCAGTATCCTGTCACAGGAGAGCCACCATCATATTCTGGCTCTTCCCAGTTGACAGTCATGGAGTTACGAGTAACACTGCTCACTGTTGGTTTATCTGGTGCTCCAGGGACAGCTGTGAAAAAAAATCACATTGATTCATAAAAAATTCTGAAATACACAATTAAGAATGACTTTATGTGTGAAACATGTTCTACTTACAGAAGAGGTTTCTTGCTGTCTCAGGTTCACTGTCAAGTGGCTCCCCAATGCCATACTTATTCTGAGCCATGATCCGAAATACATATTCATGGCCTTCTAGCAATTTGGGAATTGTGTACATACACTCCTTAGGTTCACTGGAGACATGCACCCATGTCTTCCTATTAGCTTCTCTTTTCTCAATGACGTAGTTTGTAATCTTAGACCCACCATCATCTTTAGGTGGAAGCCAAGATAATGTCATTTGATCTGCTGAAATAGATTCAAACTTTATTGGTCCCACTGGAGGGCCAGGACGACCTAAAGTGGTTTTAAAAAGGAACATTTTATTAGTTGAATGATTTTAAACCAAATATTTTATTTATGAACAGAAACATGCAGTTTTAATAAAACTATGCAGTCTTTACCAAGGACATTCAATCTCATCTCCTTAGATGCTGTTCCCAGATTATTTACGGCTGTGATGGAATATAAACCAGTGTCATTTCTTCGAGACTGTGGAATAACTAAAGTGCAAGTATCATCCACCACCAGTTTGTTGACATGGGTATCATAGACAATAGGTTCTTTGTTTTCAGGCTTCTTTGGAGGAGCTTTAAACCAAGTTAATGTTGGAAATGGCACACCTTTAATTTTAGCTACAATGCTAACATCAGTTCCTTCTTCAACCTCCATGAATTCTTTTAGATCAATTGATGGTGGACCTATATTATTAAAAAAGAGTTATTAAGAACATAACTCACTAAAGGATAGAAAGTAGAATTCATAGTGACTTTTTAAAGCTTTTAAAATTTACTGTAGGTAGGTTTTGTAGACCATCCCAACATAAAGAACAGACTTGTCTTCAACATTATTATACCATTTTGGGGAACAGGTACATGAGGTCATCATACTTTATTTGATCTACGTGTGGCTATGTATCAGCTATTGCCTTTCTTTTCTTTTCACCTGGCATTGCTATTCATGTAGATATTTTGTTAAAAGTGCAGCGAGAAGTGAGGATTGTAGTCATGTAGGCTTGGGAGTCTCTTCATGAAATTATCATTAGTATTTATGTAGCTACAAGCAGGTCAACTAATTTCACTCTGAGATGAATTCTCTTTTTAAGAAATATAACTGCTGGTAGAGGCAAAGCAATTTTCATGAATTTAGTTCAAGAAAATGCAGAGGGTAGTTTTTATAGCACTCCTGAATTTTAAAGATAGTACTGAACAAACAAATAGCAGTAGTGATGGTAACAATACTTAGAGGAAGAATTATTACCATAGTTACTCGTATATTTTATCTATTAAAATGAAGGTACATTTTTCTCAAATAGAGAAAATGAAACTAGTAAAGATAAATGGATTTCAGAAGTTGTTTTGCGTATAACGTGTTACTTTCTACCTATTTTAAAGGACACCCAGAATAACCCCTTGAAGCAGCCTGCCATGGAAAAAATTATAGTAAGAGAATTCCAAACATCCTCTCTTTTAAATAAAGATGAGGAAATAAGATAATTTGGTGGAAGTTGAGGGAATGAGTAATTGAGGAATGTGTCCATACCCACACTCAACTCAGGGTAGTTTCCCAATGTACAGATGTATCTTTTAATTTGGGCTGTTATTAAATATTGTAAAGGGGGCAGTCTCTGTCAATAAGTTGATACGTACATGTCTGATCTTTGACAATCACAGGGCCAACAGTGGCTGAAGGTTTGCTGACTCCTGCAGCATTGACAGCTTTGACTCGGAATTCATATTCCCCACCCTCTTTGAGATCTTCCACGGTAAATTGTAGTTCTTCCACATCGCGCCTATTACACTGTCTCCATGCTTCTTTCTTTGTCCCAGTAGGATCCCAGGCAAGGCACTCGACAATATAGTGAGTGACAGGAGAGCCCCCATCATTCTTTGGGGGTTTCCATGATAGGTGTACTGTGTTCTTTGTTATGAGGCCAATCTTGAGTTTAATAGGAGGATCCGGGGGATCTGGAAAAATAAGTATTTGAAAGAAGTATTAAGCATTGTTTATAGCATTATATTTCAAATTTGAGAAGCTATTTGAATCTCTGATTTAAAAACTTACATATTGGATCTCTGGCAGTAGTCCGCTGAATGGTTTCCACAGGTGCGCCAATACCAAAACGGTTTTCTGCACGCACACGGAAGAAATACTGCTGTTCCGAAATGAGATCAGGAACTACAAATGCGGTGCTTCCACAGTTTGGATTGACTTTAGTCCAGGCTTTTCCATCAATAGTCTTCTTCTCAATAACATAACCTTTAATCCTGTCTCCTCCATCATCATCTGGCATCTTCCATGAAAGTCTGCAACTACCCCTTGTGATATCACTGACTTTCAGATCTTTGGGTGGCCCTGGTACATCTGTTGGATGCAAATCATAACATAACCAATGTTATTTGGTTTAAAATAATTTGTTCTTATTACTCAGTGACTTTAAAAAATATTTCTTACCCATGACTTTAACTCTGCAATTTGCAGTCTTTTGTCCTGCTTTATTCTTGGCCGTGATGCTGTATTTGCCTGAATGAGATCGCTTACACTCCGGAATAATAATTACTGATGAGTTTTCAGCAGTCTCCAGCTGTATAAAGAATATGAGTCATACACTGAATGAAATAGTAATAATATTGAAGTCAGTCATTTCTGAAGTAATTCAATGTTTTTTTTACCTGTGCATCTTCTGGTATATCATGAACTCCATCCTATTAGAAAAGAAGGTAGTCAGTACTGTAAATACACTTTATAGTGGTTCAGTGAGACACAGAAAATTAAAAATTCCTTACCTTCATTGCCTTCTTTGCTTTTCCATCAAATTCCCAAGATGATTTTGGTGTTGGTCGTCCCTTGATGACTGCGGGAATCCTAATTTGTGAACCAGCTTGACAAACCAGGCAGTCTTGTGCCCCAATGTCAATGAAAACTTCTGGTACCTCTGTAATACCATAAATAATGTATTAAATTTTAGCTTCCCTTTAAAAAAAAGTGATGGACATATCTTCCACAAATTGATCTATTTTATAATAAGATCAAAAGACAAATATAAATGGATTAAGGATGGTACCTTGAATATCAGTGGCAGGGATTTCTCCAGTTGTGTCACTTGGCTCAGATTCACCAGCTTCATTGACAGCTTTCACTCTGAATCTGTACTTCCTGAGCTCTTTCAAATTAGGCACCACACATTCACACGTAGTTAGAAGTTTGTCTGGTTCATTTACTCTTTTCCAGTCTGTAGTACCTTCTTCTTGCATTTCCACAATGTACCCTTTGATTGGACTGCCACCATCTTTGGCTGGAGGTTTCCATGCTAGTGAGATGCTTGACTTCGTTTTATCTTTGACCTCTGGGCAAGAAGGTGGTCCAGGTGGATCTAACAAAGACAAAAAAACAAAAAAAAGGATATAACATTTTACGTTAATGGAATGTTTGATATATACTATAAGAATCTTTAACTATATATACATACTATAAAATCATATTTTATTTTCAATGTATTAAAATGTTAAAATAGGAATGCCAAGAGAATAATAAATTGCCTTCTAGGAAGAGAAATATATGAAAAAAAGTATTTTCACTTAGCATTAATGCAACAAAGAAAACAAACTAAGTGTAATTAGAAAGACTACTCGCTGTCTCTAGATAGACCTATATTTGATTTACACAGGATTGGTGAAAAGAGACTTTTCTTTTGCAACCTCTTTGAAGAGATTCTGCAGTATTCTTCACTAAAAAGTTAATTTACCATATAATTAAAATTAAAAATGATTTCATCATAGCTGGTAAAGCTTTGGATACAAACCAATCTTAAAGCTTGTTAAAGGCAGAGTCAGTGTCTACAACAATCACATAATCATCCTTTACATTTTTGACAGTGCTTTACAATTACAGAGATTCTGTTACTTTGTTTTTTTAATCATAACTCTTTCCTTACCACTGCACATAGCCTATGTTCAGTATTAGCTTTCTGAATGAATGACTACCTAATTTTATATATATGTGCCATAGAGAAATTAAGTCTATTTTTTTAACAAATAGTTGATTTTTTTTCTAATCAGATATATTAGATAACTAATACAATGAATTACCAAGGCCATGGTCTTTTAATGCTTGAACGGATCTGGTCTTTAAGAAGATTTTTCTTTCTTTAATTTGAACTCACAGACTATGCCTGAGAATCTTACATCTTTGTTCAGTAAATTTTAATGAAAAGTTAACATTTTACTTTTTATGATTTCCTTTTGGAGGGTTTGTGTATTTAGTGACGGAGATAATTTCCACAGTATCTAATGTGTTAGATGTTTATTTAAGATTTGGGAGCGGAGAGGAGCTTATAGTTCAGGGATGTTATTATTATTATTCCTCATAAAATAATAAGTTTATTACAATAATTAAAAGCCATATATATGCATAATCAACATCTATATACATACATGGATATATGTGCTAGTTTATATGCACACACTTAAATACACATACATATATACTTCTGATAAGTTTATGTAAATATGAACCTTATATTTTAATAGAGAAAATGATTTGGTAAAGAATAATACAAAAATGCAAAAACAAATTTATCAATTTAGTGGCTTTGCTCTTTATGAATGAGTCCCAGAAATGGAAGCATACTTACATATTGGCTCTCCTGCAACAGCAGGGTCTGATGGTTCACTGGGAGGGCCAATTCCTGCAGCATTTATTGCCATTGCTCTGAACTGGTACTTAACGCCTTCAATCAAGCGGGGAACGTTAAATTCCACACCTTTCAATCCCACTCTGGTTATGGGTGCTCGGCTAACACGTGACCAGTAGGAACCTCCCTCTTCTCGCTTCTCTAGCCAGTAGCCAGTAATTGGAGAGCCACCATTGTCCAAAGGAGGAGTCCAGCTCACTAGCATCGACCCTTTTGTGCGCTCCAAGACTTTAGGTTTTCCTGGTGGTCCAGGAAGGCGATAAGGATCTTGAATGACCACTTTATCGGATTTGCACTCATCACTGGTTCCATATTTATTCACTGCCCTAACTCGAAATTCATACTGACCATTGGGAATAAGTTTCCAGATCTAGAAACCAATGGATAGTAATTAATAAGTATATTATATATATATGCTGACTTGAAAATCAATTTACTATAAAAATAAATCAATGTATAAAATCAAGTAAAAAAAGAATCTAAAATATGCAGACTTAAACATGGGGAAAGCCTTTTAAAATAAGAATATGCAAATTTATTGCACCTAATAGTAGATCTCTCAAGTAGAAGATAATCTGTATATCAAATAGTATTTACTAAATGGCCTTATGCATGTGGTAATTAAACTACAGAAAGTTATTTTTAAAAAAAATGCAATCGTTAAATTTCAATGTTGGATTGTGTCAATTCAGTCATATCCTTTTAATGAATATAAGAAAACAAGAATTTACTCCATATTTCTTCTCTACAGCAGTGTTGGTGACTTCCTCCCATTCACTTTTCTTCCTACTTGCATCACGTTTGTCAATGACATAATGCGTGATTTCACTGCCACCGTTGTCTAGAGGGGCATCCCATGTCAAGTAGCAAGATTCTGCTTTAATGTCAGTAACAGCAAGATTTCTTGGTGGGGATGGACGATCTGGAAAGGCCAGCAGAGGAGACTGAAAAGGCAATTCTTATACAAACACTGATTTTGTTTTGACTTAAGAAAGCATGTCACTTACCATATACTTCAACGTGAACATTTCGGAACACTGTACCAAGGCGATTAGAAGCAGTAATTGTGTAAGTGCCTTTGTCTTCTCGGACCGCTTTGGGAATGCTAACCTCAGTCTTTGCCTCACTTCGGGATACTTCTTCCTTGGTTATTTTAAGTGCATCACTGGGTTTTTCAATCACAGTTTCATTCTTAGACCACTCAATCTTGGGCATTGGAAGGCCAGTCACATCTGCGGGGATGTTAACAGGCTCTCCTGCCTTAACTTTGATAGTATCTCCTCGAACAGACAGGCGTAACTTAATATTTGGAGGCACTGTAAAGAGGAGGGAAAGAGAAACAAAAATCCGGCAAAGTCATAAGGATGTTTGCTCAACTGATGAGACCAAAAATTAGTTCTGCAAAGAGCATTAAAAGGATTATGTTCAGATTCCACACCTTCATCATCTTGTATGACCACATTAAGAGGCAGGGATGGTTCACTTTCACCAATTCCATTGACAGCTTTGACACGGAACTCATACATTTGGTGTTCATCAAGATTTTCAACTAGAAAAGATGTGGTTGGGCAGAGTCTCTTGTTAACTCTTTCAAAGTCGGGTTTGTCATGACGCCGTTTTTCAATGATATAGCCTTGGATGGGACTGCCACCGTCACTGCGGGGTTCCTTCCAGTCAAGAGTGATAGTGGACTTTGTCCTTTCTGTATAGGTGAGCCTCTCAGGAGATGTTGGAGGACCTTTAATAGGAGGTACGTTGAAATGTCAAGCATGAAATAAATATTCATGTAAGAAATAATATTTTACTTCAAATTAATTATGTGAAAAATAGGGTTCTTATAATCTTACATCCATCTTTAAAATCCTTCTCAAAACATCTTAGTTACTAGAAATATAAGCATTTCTATGGGCACAATTTTTCCTAGTAAACTTTATAGGTAGGATTATTGCTTATAAGTAAATTGAGAGGTATGCATATTTTTGATATTTAACATTTTAGATATTTTACTTTTGCCATTGGGAAAGCTTCTAATCCTAATGAATCATGAGAACAGGTCTATAAAGTTTTGCTTTGGATGAGCAGTTGTGGGCAGTTATGTGTAGTAGAAAGGACTATGGAGTGGAAAGAAAATGTATGTAATTGTTTCCCAAAGAGTACAAAAGAGAAAGTTTTGAATGGTGAAACGAGACCGAATTCATGCTTATTGATTACTATTACAACTAGAAGCAGAACTTTACATTAAAGGCTCTGCTCAGTTGATACTTCTGACATAACTGGAGCTGTAGTGGACATTCTGTGATAAGATTAAGTGGTATAGGATATTATTTGGGGGGTGGGGATACGGCAGAAGAGGTTGTAGAAGAATAATTCCTTCTCTCTTGAGAAATGGGTCCTCTTCAAAGGCTTTGTTTTCTTGGATGAAGTGTCAGTATGCATTATAAAGTGTGCACAAATTGTGGGGTTACATATTTATCCATGCTGATCAGTGAGGTTTTGTTTGGCTGGTTTTCTGTTCTTTGATGATTCTTTTTAGTTCTGGGCTTCCATATCCACCCAGTGTGGGGACTGCTTCAGGACTACAGGAAGACTGAGACCTTTATTCTACGACAGTTATCTATCCTGTAATCTTTAAAAATAAAAACCCTCTTTAACTACTAGACTGTTAATTACTCCAGTGTATTCTATTATAAATATTTAATATTTTTAAACTCATTGTAGATTATTGCTAAGCCCCAGTATATTGAAGCTTTTCAGTATATAAAGCCATGTACTTTTCTTCTTCTGTAAAATTTTCAGAGTTAAAAATCACATTGAAATTATAGCATCCTTACAGTTGCTAGAGAGTATTTGATTAATCTTTCTTATTACTCTCTAGCTATAGATCTTGAGATTTTTTGGAGTTGGAAGCCACAAGTCTCAGTAAATAAAAGACACAGCTAGAAGCAAGCAACACTGACCATAATTACAATGAAAACCTTCTCTTTTTACCTAATGGGTCAACGGCAAGAATTGGTCCTATTTCAACAGGAGGGCCACAGCCAAACTTGTTCTTGGCAATTACACGGAATTTGTATTCTTGTCCCTCAAGTAGACCTGTGATGTCACATTTAGATCTCTCAGTCTCAATTGGTTGTCTCCAAGTATGCATCTTCGCATCTTTTCTTTCAATAATAAAGCCTGTGAGTTCACTTCCTCCATCATCTGCTGGATCAGACCAGTTAAGCAGACACATCTTTCTGTTTGTTACAACAGGTTTTAAATCAAGAACCGGACCAGGGACATCTGAATAATAGAGAAACAATCCCAAAAATCAATGTAATAATATAGCGTCACCCAGGAAAACCTATGAAAATCCACGCAACATTCCTTACCAAAAACTTCTACCCTGGCTGCTGCAAATTTGGAACCACAACTATTGGTAGCTGTAATCACATATCTGCCATGATCTTTTCTTAATGCACTCTTTATAAGTAGTTCAGATTTGGTTCCAACATTCTCTATTACAACACGGTCTTTATCCAGCTCCCCTTCTTCTATGGTCCATACTCTTGTAGGCACTGGACGACCAGTTACTACAGCTGGAATTCTCAGAGTTTTCCCAGCCATTATTTGTATTCCAGCCTTGACAGAAACATCTAGTTCCACACTTGGAGGCTCTGTTAAAAGAGAATAGTGTGTTTTAGCCCAAGAAAGATTAAAAAAATTCCATACTGTGAAAATATGTATACTTTAATTCATATAACTTTAACTTACCCTGTGGTTCTGCCACAGTAATAGGCTCTGTTTCTCCTGGTGGTCCTTCACCTGCAGCATTGACGGCACTCACCCGAAGTTTATAATCAGCACCTTCTCGAATTTCTTTGACAGTGAACTGACGAACCTTGATCATCTTCTCTGTGCAGCGGGACCATTCATTTGTACCAACCAGCTGCTTATCGACAAAGTAGCCAACAATTTCCCCACCACCATTGAAAGCTGGGGGTTCCCATTCTAGCTCAATGGTTGTAGAACTTGTGTCAGAGACTCTTGGGACAGGTGGCCCAGGTGGAGCTAGAATTAGTGAAAACACACAAATTAAAACACAATGATAATTAAAAAATGCATAGGAGCTTACTCCATCCAACTTTCCCCCTCCACAGTGCATTGTATGGAATATGGGTAAGTGTTCTGTGATACTTTAAAGTTATATATAAAGATGCTTAAAATTATGTAATTCAACCTTAATAGATGTGTTGATAGTCATTATTAGTATTTAAAAGTTCTTCCAACTGTATTGAGATATTAAATATATAAATTTGATTTAATACATGTGTATATATAGTGAAATGATTACTACAATAATTTATACCTCCATTCCCTCTCATAATTATCAGTTTTTATAGTGATAATATCTAAAATCTACTTTCATGACAATTCTAGAGTACATAATATAATACTGCTAACCATAGTCATGCGCTATACACCATTGGCTTAAGGGATCACTTACAGATTGGATCACGGGCTGTTTTGGGATCTGAAGGCGGACTGAATTTTCCAGGTCCAGCTGCATTCTCAGCACACACTCTGAAGACATATGTGAGTCCTTCTAATAGACCTTCTACTTTGGTCTTCAAAGAATTTAGAAGGTTTCTGTTGACGCGAGACCAGTGTGTACTATTAACCTCTCGTTTTTCAAGCCAGTAACCCAAGATGGGGCTTCCATTATCTTTTGGTTCATTCCATTTCACTAACATGCTGTTGCTGGTAACATCTTCTACAATGGGCTTATCGGGTGCATCAGGTGGTTCTGATTTAAAAAATAGTATATTTGAATTAATTCCTTACATGACAATAAAATTCAAATTTATAAATATTAATGTATGTACCAAAACATATGATCAAAAGACAAAGTTCAGATGTTGAAGGAATCTTACCAAATGGATCTTTAGCTAAAAGTGGCTTTGAAACACATGGTGGTCCAGGCCCAAACCTATTTTCAGCTCTTACACGAAAGAGGTATTCCTTTCCTTCAATCAGCTTTGTCACTGAATATTTGCAATGTCTAACTGTTGAAGTGATTGTAGTCCATTCTGAGTCAGGTTTTGTCTTGTCTTTCTTTTCCAAAGTGTAGTTGATGATTTCACTGCCACCATCATCAAGGGGTGGTTCCCATTTACAGAGGACTGAGTTCTTTCTGATATCTTCAAATACAAAGTTGACTGGTGGTCCTGGTGTATCTAATTCAGAAGAAAGCAGGATTAAAATTTGTGTGAAATGGTTACAGTGGAAAATGGAAATGTTTGTGTGCTCCTTTGATATAAATGTCTTCTTTTTCTACATCTGTTTTTGTATCACATTACCTAATGAATTATAAAATGGGTCATAGGATAACTTACTGAAGCTCTTTCCTACTTCTTTTAACTTCCCCGCAAATTCTTTATTTATTTTTGTTTTCTTTTACTGAAACTCTTATATATTCCATTGGGAAGTATAGTTTTACTACTTACCTAGCACACTAACTGTACAAGGAGCTTTTGCAGTACCATGGTCGTTTTCAACTTTGATCATATACAGGCCATGATCTGGTCGAAGAGAATCTCTGACACGTAGCTGAGCTTCCCCTTTTTTGCTAGTGTCAATACTCAAACGTTCCGTTAGAAGCAGGACAAATGGTTCTTCTTCTTGAACTTCACCCTTTTTTCTTCTAACGACAGGTGTTACTCGCTTCTTAATATCCTCCGGTTTAATAACTTGTTCATCCTTTAGCCATGTAATAGTTGGGTAAGGTGACCCAGAAATAGTTGCATCGAGTACTATGTCATCACCTCGTTTCACTTCTAGGCTTGTTTTCATAATGACTTTTGGTGCATCTATAATGATGAAAAATAATAATTGTTTTCAATTCTGATTAAACTATCTGGCAAAATGTAATTTTTGTTCATGTTATAGTGGAAAAATGGCAACTTGTTAAAAACAGCTTACCAGTAGGATCTACAGCTTTGGTTGGAGGAGTGGCCCGAGAAGGCTGACCAATACCAGCAGCATTTTCTGCTCGTACACGGAACTGGTATTCTTTTCCTTCTTCGAGTCCTTTTGCTGTATAGGTCAGGACTGGTACCAGATGTTCATTGCATCTCTTCCACCTGTCTTCACCCTTAGCAATCTTCTCTATGATATAACCCATTATCTTGCTCCCTCCATCATACAAAGGTGGCTTCCATGTAATAGTCATTGCCTCAGCTGTAGGATTAGTGACCTCAACATCAACAGGTGGATCAGGGGGCTCTGAAGAATAGGGGAAAAACTGTTATTGTAGGGAAACTCACTTTCTTAAAAAAATTGCACATTGATTCCTGGCTATATTAGTACATCCACCCAAACTTACGTTTTTGATCTTGAGCAATCACTGGATTTTTCAGCTCAATATATTCGCCTCCACCAATCTTATTGACAGCTTTAACACGGAAGAAGTATTCACCATTTGGTATGAGATCTTTTACAGTCCAAGACACTTTGTTCTCACCAGACATCACAGGTATATATGTCCTCCTCCCAGCTTCTCTGCGTTCCAGGACATAGTGAAGAATTGGGCTTCCACCATCATATTCTGGAGGTTCCCATGTTAATTTACAAGAACTCTTGGTTACATCACTTGCTTTAATATCTTTGCATGGTCCAGGTAGGCCTATTTGAAATAAAATTGAGAATCATTATTGTGATCTGAAAAGTCAGCATATCAATAATACAGTCTTTCTCTAAATGGAACTATTCACATTTTGGGTGGGATAATATTTGATGTGTTGGGGTATCCCTTATACTGCAGGTCATTTAACATTCCAATTAATAAATGTCAATAACTCCCCAAGAGTCTGTGTTCTGAGCAAATCTGGACCTCCAAATATCTAGACACTGTCTGTGGAGTGGGGTGGGGAAAGGAGGAGGCTAAAAATATTATTAACCCTGGTTGAGAACACAAGGAAAAATGCAATTACAATTAATAAGTGAATGTTGGTTATTTAAACATTCTTTGGTTATGCTATATATTTTATTTAAATTAGTGTTTCACATTCAAACACTTGCAACAGAAATAGTCTCATCAGAATGTAACTGATAATTAACAGCTCCTCAGAATTGTTTTACTTCTATATGGGAAGAAATAATCTGAAAGGACATTTAGTTTACAAATGGCCAACTCATGAACCCATTTTTACTAAGACTGAAAAGTTAACTAAATTTCCCAGCATGTTAAGTGTATCTAGTGTTTCATCAAAGAATGATTACCTATGACTTTGACATTGATTGAGGCAGTTGCTGAGCCAAGTTTATTCTCCACTGTAATGGTGTAGACTCCAGCATCTGCATGGACACTACTGGGAACTTCAAGGTTTGCAGAGATGTGATCACTCTTCATTGTTAATCTGTCACTTGCTTTAACTTCTTTCCCATCTTTATGCCAGCTAACAGTTGGAACTGGGACAGCTCTGAAGGGAACAGGAATGCTTAACTTTTCACCTTCAATAACAACAATATCATGAGTCTCCAGATCAATTGTTGGTTTGCCTATAAGATACAATCCAGTAGAGGAAAAAAAGAGATGTCAAAATGCCATGAATGAGGAAAGCTTACTTTATGAATTATTAAAGGAACTGTGTTCTTACAGTCTGGATCTTTGGCAACCACATTTTCAGAGATTTCAGATGGCTCACTCACACCAATAGCATTGACAGCTCTCACTCTCAGAACATATTCCTTGTCAGGAACAACACCTTCTTCGACCTTGAATTTCAAGTCTTTTATTGGACGAGAATTGACTCGCATCCATTTCTCAGTGCCTACTGGACACATTTCAACATGGTATCCTATAATGGGACTTCCACCATTTTTCTCTGGAGGCTTCCAAGCAATAGCAATGTGTTTCCTCCCAGCATCGGTCACATGTAGATCAAGGGGAGGTGAGGGAGGACCTGAAAAATGAATGAAACATTCAGGTCCACAATCTAATTATCAATCACTAGAAAGTATCTTTTGCATAATAAGCACTACTTACTTGTTGGATCTTCAATTGACAGAATTTCTGTGGGTTCACTTGGGTGACCAACTCCAGCTTCATTTTCTGCCCGAACTTGGAACTGGACCTCTGTTCCTTCAATGACATCAGTTACTCTGAAGTTACAGTCAGGTCCTGATGTCTTTCCAGCTTTCACCCAACGGGTACCTAACTTTTCTTTTTTCTCAATGATGTATCTATTGAAATAACAAAACATTTCATTCTCATTAATAGAAAAAACAAAGCAAAGAAATTTCAGCCATGTGTTAATTATTCTTTATGAATTAATTAAAACTATACCTTTGTATTGGTCTTCCACCATCATTTTTAGGTGGTTCCCACTTCAGATCAACATGTCGCTTTGTCACATCAACCACTGCCAGAGCATAGGGTGGTCCAGGAGTGGCTGAAAGCAAAATATTCAGTGGTTAGAACAAACAAAAGGAAGAATGATAATCCATTATAAATGGTGTCATGAAGATTAAGTTAGAGAACATACTAAAGGTGTCTTTGGCCAGGACAGAGTCCCCAATTTCACAGTAGTCACTTTGTCCGATGGCATTTTCTGCAGCAACTCGGAACACATATAAAGAGCCCTCTGTCAGTGGGGTTACTGTGCACTTGGTGTCCTTGACAGTTGTGTCCACGGTTTGCCAGCCTTTTCGTCTCACATCTCTCTTTTCCACAATGTAGTTGGTGATAGGGGACCCTCCATCTTTCTCAGGAACTGTCCATTTTAGGTCTGCTGTATTTTTTGTTATATTAATAACTTCAAGCCAGCGAGGTGGTGATGGCGGATCTGAAGCAGAAAAAAGGGAGAAATAAAATTTCAATTTTCTATTATTCAATATTCAGTCTCCACCAAATTCTCTACTAGTCAGTAGGAAATTATGCAATAATCTAGTAATGTGTTTTTCATATTTGTAGCTCCCAGATAGACTTTTAAAGGATTCCTCTGCCCTAACCATCAAAAGTGACTTACATAGCTTCTCCCGACAAAGCACAGGGTCACTGGGTTCACTGGGTTCACTTTCCCCAGCCTTGTTCACAGCTCTCACTCGGAAGGAGTATTCCTGTCCTTCCATGAGCCCTGTGAGTAAGTGCTCAGTGGTGGGCACCCCTTCAGCTACTCGGACCCAGTCCTCTGTTCCCGTCTTTAGCATTTCAATGATGTAAGATTCAATCTTTGCTCCCCCATCATGTTCTGGCTTTGTCCAATTTAATTTCAATGATGTTTTGCCTATATCCTTCACAGTAGGTTTTCCAGGGGGCCATGGAGGATCTACAAACCAATGAAATGAAATAATTATTTAAGTTTGTCAAAAAGGAATTAATAGATATTTCAAAATAACCACAAAAATACATAAACAATACCTATGGGATCCTTTATTAAAATTGGTTCAGTTGATCTACTTGGCTTTCCGGGTCCAGCAAGATTTTCAGCCAACACACGGAATCTGTACTTTTTCTTATTGGTGAGACCTTTTACTCTGAGTTAGTAACAAAGCGTGAGTTGAATAACAAGATAAGAAGCAGAAACTTCTGTTTATTTTACATAGAAAAGGATACATTATCTAAATTATAAAAAACCTATTTGTAAATTTAACTGAAAATATTATAAAGTTGCCTTTTGATGGTCACATTTTAAATTTGGCCCAAGTACCAACCTAATTATAAGTATAATCATTATTATAATATACTGGAGGACCAAACAACTTGAAACTTCCAGAAAGTTAATATTTTATAGTAAATTAAGAAATGTGCTCATTAATACAATTTATATTGTTTTTAAAATTTATGGAGTATAAAATATAAATAAAAATAATAAAAAATTTTGTAACACTATATAATCATGTGTGATCAAATGAATCACTAAAGAATGAAAATCAAAATCTACATATACTGTTGTTTTAACATCTTAATGGAGATTTGGGGTCTACCTGTATGTTGTGTCCTTTACGGGCATCTTATTGCATCTAACCCATTTGTCAGTATCAGGATCTAATCTTTCAACCCAGTATCCAGTGATTGGGCTGCCACCATCATCGTCGGGCTCACACCATGTCAGTGTTACTGCATCTTTTGTGATATCAGAAGGTTCTAGGCGAGTTGGAGGTCCGGGGGGATCTGTACACAGGATTATTATAAAAGTTTTATATATTCTATAAATATATGTGACACTTAAATTCATATTTGACACAAACATCCTCTCCCTACCCCAAAAAGATTAATGAGAAACTTACCAAACTGATATTTGGCTGTTATTGGAGCGGCCTGAACTGGTTCGCCAACTCCATACATGTTTTCTGCAGCAACTCTAAATATGTATTCTTTATTGGGTGTTAATTTGGTTGCCTTGAAGTTTGTATCCTTGACTGTTGATGAGAGCTTGTGCCACACTTCACTGTCTGTTGCTTTTCTCTCCACAACATAGTTTGTGACTTTAGATCCACCATCATCTCGTGGTGGATTCCATGTTAGAAGACATGACTCATTGGTCACATCTGTGATGTCAAAGGCAGCTGGTGGTCCGGGTTTATCTGTGGATAAAATTTCACATGAAGAAAGAAGTTTTTTAATCATATTTTATTTTTAAAAGTGGCTGAAATGAATTTGTCTTTTTAAAAGTGAGAGCCTGTCTTACCTAAGACATTCACTTCTACCACAGCAGTGGCCCGACCACAGACATTCACAGCCTCAATGATGTATGTTCCGGTGTCACTTCTCTTACTATCGACGATCGTCACTGTAGATTTTTTAGGAACATTTTCTATGGTGACTCTTTTGTCCTGCTTCAGAAGCGTATCAGCCTTTGTCCAAGTTATTGTAGGTGTAGGTTTTCCAGTTACAGTGGCAGGAAGCTCAATCTTAGTTCCTGCTTTAACAGTGAGTCCAGCAAGAAGCTTCACATCGAGGAAAATTTCTGGAGCCTCTGAATTGGGAAAGATTATTTACAATGTTAGCACATTCAAGCAGAATTAAAATCAGATGCCTGATTGCTAAAAACAAAGATTAAAAAATAAATACCCTGTGTATCTACAGCCTGGATTTCATCCGTGGGTTTGCTTGGTTTGCTCGCACCTTGCCTATTCAAGGCTTTCACGCGGTAGGCATACCACTTGCCTTCTTCGAGACCTGTCACTTCCATTCTGTCCGAAAACAGAATAGGATATGTAATGCATATAATCTGTTCCATTGTGTAGTATTCATAATCTTTCCAAAGTTCATGCCCTGGTATAATATTTATCTTTAAGTTAATTCTGGATTGCTTCAATATTGTAACTAATGAAATCCTAGAGTGGAGGATAATCAAAACACCACTTCTTTTAAAAATCAGACAGGCAGCTAGGGGAATTCTCAGTGGGAAAAAAAGATCTGACATGTAGATTTTCCCAAAAAAGTCCATTTTAGTAGCAGTGAACTCTTATGCCAAATAATTTAAGAGAACCTACTTTGTTTCTGCCACTGGTTCTCCACAGGCAACCCATCTATCAGAACCACGGGGACATTTTTCAACTATATATCCTTTGATACGTGAACCACCATCGTATTTAGGTGGATCCCATGTTAGGAAGATGCTCTTGGCTGTTCGATCTCTCCATTTAACATTCTCTGGTGGGTCCGGTACCGCTATAACATTTTAAAGAGAAAGACAGTCTTAGGCCATCTCTGAAAAACTTCCATCTTGCCAGCCTTTCCCCCCATAACATCAACTGTAGGTTTGAAAATGAAAAAAGGTTAACTGGGCTCAGTAAGAAATAATCACTTGCATGTACTTACTTGCAGGAGCTGACATATTTAGAGGTTCATCAGTATATGCAGGAGCTCCAGGGCCACACTTGTTACGAGCACAGACTTTAAATAAATATTCTTTTCCTTGAACAAGATCAGGAACTGTGAATTCTAGGTCAGTCACAAAGTCCATAACCTGGGACAAAGAAACAGTTGTTTCCTGAGTCAAAAGATTTTTTTTTTTTTCATGAGCAGGGATACAAATGGAAGTTATTTTGAATGCTAAGGATTATTCCTATATTAATAAAAATTACAAAGTAAGACACATATCAGTGGACCCTTAATACAGGGTAAACTGTTTCATAGTTTGTACACATTAAAATGGTGGCAAATAAGTTATTGATTCTTTCTACCCTTTGAGTATTAGAAATGTAGTTTTAAATCAAGGCAAAAAGTAATAATGTTTGGAAATGGAGGAGGAAAATAAAGCAGGTAAAACTAAGATAATTTAGTGGAGTGAGAAGAAGTATCACTACTGAAGAGTTATTTACTGTGCTTAGAATGACTCATAGCTTAATGGGTGAATTTGGATACTTATCAGGTATCAAATAAGTAGGTAAGTTTTATTTTATTTTTTAACATTTCTAGTTGAAAATTTGGTGAGACTCACAAAATGAATTGAACTATTGGTTGAAGTATCTCAAGAAGTATTAGCATCAATGCAGTTTAAACAGTTTTTGGTTCTTTTAAGCAGTGTAAAGATAAAAAGATGTGCACATATAAACTTTGTATGGTATCCGAGTATTCTGGGATTTCCTCTACTCTTTTTCGGGAGCTGGTGCATTGCTGCTCAAAACTCACTTTAGTCCATGTTTTCCGGCTGACTTCTCGCTTTTCAATAACGTATCCAGTTAATGGACTTCCTCCATCATCATCTGGTGGTTCCCAGGTCAAATGTACTGAGTCCTTGGTTACGTCACCAAATTTTAGATCTTTGGGTGCACTTGGGCGAGCTGAAAAAATGCAGTCTGAAGTCAGTATCATTAATAGCTTGAATCGATATTAATACTTTCAAACCATCTTAGATAGCAAAAGTTTTGTTCCTTACCAATTACATTGACATCAATTTCCCCAGAAATTTTTTTCACAGGGTTTTCTAATTTTAGTGTATAAATGCCCTTGTCTGAACGTTCACTAGGAGAAATAACAAGTTCCGCATAGGCAGATAAGGTTTTCATTTTCACACGGTCCTCCTCTTGTAGTATTTTATCTCCAATAGACCAGGTTGCAGTTGGCCTTGGGTAGCCGGTGCTTGGAACCAGGATCTTCACAGGATTTGGTACTATAATTTCCAAGCCATCTTTAAATGCACTTAAATCCATTGTTGGTTCAACTATCAAGAAGAAAATTTAATGAGTTTCCAGTAATATACTATATGTCTCTAGTACTCTGAAGTAGCCATGTGCCACTTCGCAAATCTAAAAATAAAATATTCATTTACCAAATGTATCATCGGCAGTTAGAGGACCAAGAATTTCAGATGGATCTGAAATGCCAGCTTCATTTTCTGCAGACACTCGATACAAGTATTTATTTCCTTTTTGTAATCCAGTAACCTAAAATTATGAATCAATTTGTTAAAATTATATGTATTTAAAGTCATAATCATACACTGAATTTTTTAATATGAATATGTCTTACCTTGTAAGTCAATTCAGGGACAGGTTTCATATTGCAACGGATCCAATTATCTTTCCCTTCTTCACATCGTTCAATTATGTAGCCCAATATTGGACTTCCTCCATCTTTCAGAGGAGGTTCCCATGTGAGCTGAACTGATGACTGAGTCTGATCTGAGGAGTTTAGGTTCACAGGAGGACTGGGTCTCTCTAAATGGTAGAAAGAGTTGGAGCATACCAATTAGTTCAGTGATATTTTCTTAAGACAATGCTGCTATCATTTCTATCAGCTTCATTAAAATGTCAGGTTTACTGAATTCACTGAATAAAAGTAGGCACAGTCTGAATTTCAATAATTTTGTTTACATTTTTCTGATGTTCTACCTTTTCATTAGCTTTTATAATTTGATTTATTTTAACTGATAAGCCTAATATCTAGATTTCATACCATAATTATTTCCTATTTTTATGATGGACTTACCAATGGGATCAGCAACTTTGATGAAGGGTGTGGCTGCACTTGGTTTTCCAACTCCAATTCGGTTTTGGGCTCTTACCCGGAAGCTATATTCCTGCCCTTCCACCACATCAGTGACAGTTGCAGACAGGTCTTCAGCTCTTACTGTCATGGCAGTTTCCCATCTGATAGAAGTCTTGTCCCTTAATTCAATGACGTAATTTGTGATCTCAGCACCTCCATCATACTCTGGGGGTTCCCATGTCAGTGAGACACCAAATCTATTCACATCAGTGATGGTGACATTCAAAGGAGGGCCTGGAACATCTGGTTTTATGACAGAAAAAGCAGGGACTTTGAGTTATATAGGAGATAAAAAGAAAGATAAGTTAGTTTGCTTTTTAAAAACTTACCATATTTACTCCGTGCTTCTACAGGATTGTCAGTTTCAACTGGTTCACCAGTGCCGACTCTGTTTTTTGCGCTCACACGGAATAGGTACTCGACGCCTCCTTTTTGTAGTCCAGTGACAGTAAACTCACAACTGTCTGCTCTGTCAGTGGCCAGAACCCAGGTCTTTCTCTTGATGTCACGTCTTTCAACAACATAGCCTGTGATTTTGCTTCCACCATCAGTTAATGGTTCCTCCCAAGCAAGGCTGACTTCACCATCAAATGTTTCTGTCACTTCTAAGTTACGTACTGGCCCGGGAACATCTGAAATTCACACATACATTTTTAAGTATGTTACTATGTGTTTAGCGTGCTTTGCCAATGAAGTGCAAGTGACTCAGAAGCTTACCAATAACTTGCAAATTGATGAATGCTTCTGCTTTTCCATGTTTGTTCTGAAGCACAATTTTATACCTTCCTTTATCTCCTTTCTTGGCTTCTAAAATTCTAAAAGAAGTTTGTTCAGCTGTAGTATCAACCGTTTTTGAAGACAGAGCCTCATTTTCTTTAAACCACTCAGCTTCTGCTTTGGGGTAGGCATCATAGGGCACCACCATTGTCAGAGGCTGGCCGGCGTCTACCACAAGGTCTTGATCAGCTGTCTTGATTTTAGGTGCCGCTAGAGAGAAAAACAGCATGTCGATGTTTTTGAGTTACTTATTGTAGTTGTGTGACAGCTTATTTACTATACATTTGTTAGAAAATACTAGCTACATAACTTTGAAACCATATCACAGTGACTTTACAATGGAGAACACTAACTGACTTAGCACTCTCATACCTTATTTTGCAAATTATCAGATTCTAAAGAACAGAATGATTAAGTATGATACATAAACACAAGATGTCCATTCTTTGCCAAAATTAATAAGAGAAGGAAAGCAAAACATGTATTACAAATATTTTATAAAGTAGGAATCTCATACTTAGTTCAATACAAAACAGGTAAACTTTTTCTTATGTACGAAAGTTACGCTAATGGTGTTTTCACAAGCACAACCTATAAGGCTATCTTGGAAACTTAGATCAGGATGAAAAAGAAGTCCCACAGGTATTTGGAAATTAGAAGAGAATGAGGCTGTCTCTAGTTCTTGGGTTACTGAGAAGATTCTCAGGGCCATAGGCTAATTCTAGAAATTAATAAACAGCTACCATGTGCTGGGAACAAGGTTCTGACATGTACAGAGGAATGCTCTCAATTTACTCTTAGGACACTTTGTGTTTAGAGGAGTCAGAATTTGTAATGTGGATAGGGTGTAAGAGAATTAGAAGCTTTCACAACCATTATTTCATTAATTAACTGTGGAATCTGAAATTTAACACAGTATCTGTGATACGGTAAGACTACTTGAAAATTTTAAAAAGGGACTTACCAGCTAGTTCAAGCTTAGCTCTGGCTTCTTTGTCTTTGGCAATAAATCTGTATTCACCCTGGTCACGGGGCTTAATATCGCATATCTGTAGCCTGTGTATCTTTCCCTCACTCATCATCTGGTGTTTGTCACCCTGGACAATAATCATGTTATTTCTTAGCCACTGAACTTCCACTTTATCTTTGTTGAGCTCAGCAAGAAAGGTGACATCAGCACCAGGGGCTTCGAGAATGTCTTGGGGAGGCCTGATGATCTCAACGGGGATTTCTGGAAAGAAAAAATATGAAATAAATATAAATATATTTATGCTTGGATTAGCAACATTTAAAAACTGGAGGTAATATTAAAATTATCCTATCACTTAGTACATACCTTCCACAAACAGTCTAGCTCGAGACTTCCTGTCTTCTACTCCACAAGCATATTCACATTCATCATCTAGTCTGCAATCTTTTATAATGAGTCTATGTATACTTCCTTCCTTTTCAAATGTATATCTAAAAGAGGAGGTTGAATCATTAGTTAGCTTGCATAATGAGAAATTGTCAAAATGTATATATATATATATATATATGTATATGTATATATATAGTACAGAAATAGAGATTAAGAAGCTTTTACTTACTTTTTGCCTTCTTTGATTTCTCTCCCATTTCTGTACCATTTTACATTTGCTTTCTCTCTGGAGAGCTGGCAGGAGAAGACAGCATCATCAAACTCGGTGACTGTCTGGTCTTCCAAGTGTTCTATAAATTCTGTAGGCGCTTCTATGATGAGAAGCTCAGCCACAGATTTATCTTGTCCAGCTGTGACAATATATTCACCCTCATCTGGGAAACCACAGTCTTTAATGATTAGAGAGTGCTTATATTTATCAATTCTGTATAAAATACGGTTGTCAAAAGCCACTTCTTCTCCATTTTTGGTCCACTTCAGTGTGACATTGAGACGATTCACCTTGCACCAGAATGTGACAGACTTCTTCTCCATTGTTTCGATATCTTGAAGAGGCTCAATAATTCTAAGATCTTCCTCTGTTGTGAAGGAGAAAAATAACTATTGAGTTTAGCTTTTTCATAATGGAAATGGCTTTAAAAATCTGTAATGTTATAAAAATGACTTACCTTCCACTATTAAATTAGCTGAGCTTTTAACATTTTCACCTCTGTGATTGGTTAGAGACACACTGTAGTTGGCTTGATCATCTAAGTGTGCATCTCTAATTCTGAGGGTATACACCATGTCTTTTTGGAGAATAATATATTTTGAACTATCAAATATAGCTGCTTCATTTCTGAACCATTTGGCTTTGGCACCTTCAGTATTGACTTCACAGTTGAAGACGGCTTCTTGTTGTTCCTTCACACGGGTGTCCTTAAGAGGAACGATGATCCTGAGTTTTTCTGAAAGCAATCAATAAGACTGCATAGTATGAAGAAGGACAAGAGGCACAGATACAAATGAAAGTAAACCCAAGATACGAAAACAAACTTACCAATTACTGTTAAGTGAGCTGCTGCTCTGGCAGCCCCAACCAGGATGACATAAGTGCCCATATCTTGTAAGGTAGCATCTTTCACAACGAGAATCCTCTTTTTGCCATCAGCAATAACATCATATTTATCTCCAGACTCAAGTGTCTCATCATCCCTCTTCCACTGGACTTTAAAGCTATCTTTTGATATGGTACAGGCAAATTCAGCCCTTTCTCCTTCAAGTATTTCAAGATTTTGAGGCTTTGTGATAAATTCAGCAGCAAGTTCTGGAAAGAAAAAGTTGCAAGATATTGAAAACTTAAGTACTTAGACCTTATATACAATAAATATGAATTTCTTAAAATAATATTCATTGTAGTTTTCATACCATGTACTTTGACTTTGCCATCGGTTCGAGAACTTGGGAGTCGACAGTTGTAGCTGCCAGCGTCCTCTAGGTGAGCATTCTGGATGGTTAGTATTCTCTTTCGTCCATCAGTAAGTATCTCGTATCTTCCTGTTTCTATGATCTCTTCATCCCCTTTGTACCAAATCACTTCTGCTCCAGGCTTGGAGACCTCACAAACCAGTTTTATCGTGTCTGTTTCACTAACTTCAACATTGTTGAGATTTTTTGTAAAGACAGCTTCTTCTTCTGCAAGTAGAATTTAAAAAATTGAGTTTAACTGGAAATTATTAGTATATTTCCCAAGACATATACTTCTGCAAAGAGAGATTTAACGCTTACCCAGTACTGTCAACATGCCAGAAGTTCTTGCTGTCCTGACTTCACAAGAATATTCCGCTTCATCATCCAGTAGACATTTGTTGATAACAAGAATGCGCACTGCTCCTTTAGATATGATATCATATTTTTTGCCCTTTTTAATTTCAGCACCATCTTTAAACCACTGAACCTATATTGAAGATGAATAATAAATACCTTTATTAATTTATTGTTCCTTCACATGTGTATTCTCAAGAGGAACAACTATCCTGAGCTTTTTGAAAGCAACCAATGAGATTTTTTTTTTTTTTTTTTTAAAAAAAAGGGAAAGGTTCAGGCAGGAATGAAAGCCAGCACACAGATGGGTAGGAAGAGAGGAAGGAAGGAGTATCTTTATTTTATTTTTTTTAGTTTACACTGGTTGCTTTGCCCCCGGGCACAGTACCTGAACTTAGGGGTATGTGGCTTGTTCCTCTGGAGGTGATTGTCCCACTGCTCCACCAGGGTACATTGCAACCAACAAGATTTTATGGCATGAAAAATCAAAGTGGTAGATACAAATACAACTAAACCCCCAAATCAAGAAGTTTCTTAGGTTATTAAGTGAGCTTCTGTGAGATTATTATCAGTTATTAAAAATAATGGCATGGGGTGTGCCCTGGTACCCTGGTGGTACAGTACACCCCACATACACCCCTAGGATCCTAGTTCAAGACCTGGACAGTAGGGGCGAGGGGTGCGGAAGGGGGAAAACTAAATAAAAATAAATAAGGTGCTTCTTTCTTCTCTCTCTTCCTGCCTATCTACTTGTCTTCATTCTTGTCTGCACCTTTCCTTAAAAAAAAAAAAAATTTAGAGCCACAGAAGACTTCAAATACCAAGCAGACCAACTCCTTTGTTTTCCTGATATGTAAATTGAGGCTCAAAGTTGACTTGCTAATGGTAGTTATGGCAACAAGTACTTAGGGAGACAGAGGAAATTGCTGATATTTGACTGTTTTTTTTTTCAGGAGAAAAACAAACTAATAATATATAGATTTCGTGATTGTGAATCTGTGCTTTTCAAATAACAGGAAATGAGTAATACTAAAAAGTGAACAATTAAATATGTATTTTATCCTAACGTAATCCTATCTACCAGAAAAGTCATGGTCAGAGGCAGGTTTGATGAACTGTTTTCCCATTTAGTTAGAGCAAAAGTAAACATAAAGTTATCTTACAAAATAAGATAGCAAACATGCAATTACAGACCTTAGCATTTTCTCTGGAAATTTCACACTCAAACCGAGCCATTTCTTTTTCCTTAACTTGAAGATCAGTGAGTGGTCTTAAGAATTCTACATGAGGAGCTGTAAGAGAAGATCATCAGAATTCAAAATGAAGTTACTAGAAATTTACTCTGGCTTAACATGGTATACATTAAGAAAAAGCAAGTCTTTTGCAAAGGACTTTGCATCTTAATAGGCTGAATTCAAAGTCATTTGAAACTGCCATTTAGGTGTGACACTTAACTTTTTACATATCTATGTAGTTTTCATAAAACTATGTAGTGTACTATATGCCCAACTTCTTTATGTCTACATCTATCTATTATCAGCTCAGTTTTCCTGAATGATAGTCAGAAGAAAAATCTTTATTCAAACTCCTCCAGAGTTGAAAGTTGTTATTGTCAAAGAAAAACCAGTAGCAAATAAATACTATCTTATTTAAGGCAGCCAGCATAATCTTTAAGAAATTAGCAGAATTCGAGGATAATGCAGCTTGAAGCACCATGACCAGTTTGCTTAGGGCTCAGAAGCATGAGTCTGCAATTTAAATCATATACATTCAGCATTTTTTTTTTTAAAGCAGCTTCAAAGATGTCATATATAAGGCAGGCGTAAAATTAATGTGGCAAAGCCATGTGTGTCGCATAGGAGGGTGACTTATTGCTGTTGTTTCAAATTTCTTGTTTTATTATCTCTGGAATTAAGTCAGCCCATATCTCTGAGAACTGCCTCCTTGGCCTTCCTCATTTCAGGATGCCTTGTGAGTACTTCCCGTGATGACCTTTCTTGATTAGTCAGAGTCTGAAGCACAAATGCTGGCGAGCAGGCTTGAAGATGTGCTCATTGAAGCCGGAACTTCTTGGAGTGGGGACAAAGTCGATAACAAAGGGAAGGAGACTAAGACACTGCTCTGTCTTCAGCTGAAGCTGAGCAACAGCACAGTGGAAAGTATAAAACAGTACACTGATGCATGGACGCACAATCAAAGACACTATATGTAGCCATTCACAGATGGGGAGCAAGTAAAACAAACAGCAAATACTAGGCAAGCACACACATTGAAAAATGTTATCAATGGACAAATGAATGAGTGAAAAAAATGAGGGTGCATTTTGAAAAAAAGAAGATGTTTTTTCTTTCACCAGAAGAAGAAGAAGTAATACCCAGGCTCCTCTCCATCTTCATATCCATTCTTATTCTCAAGGATAGTGTTATGTGAATGGGATTTTTTATTACAGCAGATCTCTAATATGTGCCTTTTCAAATTGAAATTTCATTCTCATTTTCTAGTTTTTGCCCACACCTGAGAATTCATTTTGCTTCCAAATGGAAATAGCTTTCATTTTCTTTTCTTTCTTTTTTTAAACCATGGCTCCCTTGTTTTTCCGTTCACTTATCCTCACTGTCCTCATCCCTACAGTAAGTTTGCCTGTGCAGACAAACACATCTGTTCACTACTCAATGGGAAGTACAGTGAAAACAGTCAATCTGTCTTTATCAACTTTCTTTCTTTTTAACACATAAAGGACCAAGTTGTGTCAGCATGAATACTATAAGTTATCAAGAAATGCAGTTAGACCAAGAAGGACACGCAAAAAGTGTTGCTTTGCTACCAAAGAGTTGCAAATGAAAAGTCTTGTGTCAGAAGAATACTTACGCACGACGTTCAAGTTACAGGAAGTCTTAAAGTCCTTAGCATCACAGGTGTATGTTTTAATATCTTCTGGAGTACAGCCATGTATAATAAGTTTTCTGACCCTGCCATCAGCAACAATTTCATACTTCTTGCTTTTGAGAATTTCTGTCCCATTTTTGAACCATTTCACCTTTGCATTTTCTCTGGATACTTCACACTCCAGGATTGCAGTGGCTTCCTCTTCGACCGTCTGGTCCTCAAGAGGCTTAGTGAACTCAACTGGGGGCTCTGAAAGAATCGTACTAATTAGCCAAGGTATTTTTCTTTCCTTCTCCAAGACTTTCAGCACTTCCTCAACTTTCCTCTGCTATCTCCAGGGCTTTTTCTGTTTTTAAGTAGTTTTCATTTGTAAATTTTGAGTCCACTCATGTTTTCCTCTGATAATGATGTTTCATCATTATTTGTCAATAGAGAGGAAAATTCCTTTTTTAAAACATGAAATACCAGAGAAATAACAGCCAACTTTCGGTTAGTAAAGTGACAGGATAACTTGTTTGGTGATAATTCTTCCCCCAGTTATTTACTGAGAGCAGTAAAAACTATTCTAGGAAATTTTGACTCTTTTTGAAAAAGTCTGAAGTATTTTGTTAGGTTAAAAAGTAAATTTAAACTTTTGGATAGTTGGTGAATTTTAATGAAAATTGAGAGTTGGCATTATTTGTGAACCTATGCATTATGCATGTCTTTAAAAATAAGTCTCGTAATTACCTTTCACAAAGAGGTTAGCTTGAGTTTTGAAATCTTTGGCTGTTAGTTGAACTTCTCCAGCATCTTCTAACTTTACATCCCTCAGAGTAAGGGTGTGAACTCTTCCTTCTGAACGTGTGACCACCTAGGTTTTTGCAAAAACATGCAGTTGAAGAACATATGAAGTAGCAATCATATATATGTATATTATATGTATGTATTCAATTCATATGCATTTAATCAAACAGTTTTAAATAGTGCTTTCTAAGCTGTTTTATAATCATACATAAAGCGCATATGTATTTGAAAATGGTTAATCAATTATTTAATTACTAGGTAGCTATTTATATTGAAGTAGCTAGGAAAATTTCTGTTTATATTTGTGATCTATTTGGTGCATATTTATATAAGAAAAAAATAGCCCAACTACTGGATATATATGCATATTTAAAAATACATATGTGTATGTATATATATATGTGTATGCATGTGTATATAAGTATATATACACATATATGTCTTTACATATATATATATATATATATATATATGAAAAACTAATGAATGAAAGGGAAAATGAGTACATCTGGTAAACTGAAAGTAAATATTTTGTTTTAAATATAAGGTGTCAGTGCTATGCAACAATGAGTTAGAACTTTTCTCTCCATTTACTTTAGTAACTGAAATTATTTTGTAAACCAAATAGACCTGTAATTAAAATAATTTGCACAGATCTTAATTTTGTTCAAAATTCTGGTGAAGATGTTCACTCATCTTCCCATTCACACGTTTGCAGTTCTGGCTGGGAAAACCAGGTATCAGGGTGCAGAGACAGTTGGAACTTCTTCTAGTTCTACCTAGAATTTCAAAAGATATCATGCCTGTCATTGAGATTGATTTTTGCCCTGCTTTAAGAGTTCATTTAAAGTTAAGAAAAATGTGGCACGCCCTTGTGAGACAGTGGTTTCGTCCACTGTCTCTTTCCAAGCACAGTCCACATGTATTCCAAGGACCCCATTTTCACATCCTGGAGGTGGGGGAACAACGAAGAGTCACAACAAAAATAAAAAATAAAATAAAAACATTTCCTCTGCATCTCTCTTCCAGTCTGCTTGCCTACTTGCCTTAATTTCTGTCTATACCTTTCCTTGAAAAAATAAAAATAAAAATGTAATCTTTTTTAAACCATGGAACTATTTATTATGCTGGTCTAAAGGAGAGAGTCAGGAATAAAGTTTCGTCGAAAGATTTTTCCTTACTTGAGATCTGGCCTGGTTATTAATGGTTATTAATATAGCTACCTTAAAAATTAAGAGAGATTGGAAACATAAGGGAAAATAAACAGATAGGAGAAGATAATTAACATATGTCCTGTGAACACAGCTGCTTATTCAAGGATGTGGTGCTTAAATAGGAAAAATTGTTTCTGTAATGATGTTTCAATATGTATTTTTAATGTAAATTTTGGACTGTGACATAGGACTATTAAAAAGAAAAGTTTCTCAGGCTCTACCTGCAACTCCTGCCCATATACAGATATACCTTATTTATCCCTCTGAGGCTACTTTGGAATATTCTCTGTTACCAAGCACTTGTCACTAAACACAGTGGTTTGCAATAAATAGTTCATATATAATGGACCTTGACTATTTTTACAAAAAGAAAAAGGAAAAACTAAACAGATACTTTATACAATTAAACTAATAAAATGAATATCAAATATTTTAATGGATTATGTATAATGTTAGACATTATTCTTTAAAAGTATTGTTAACTTTAATAGAAACTTATTGGTATAATACAATAGGCATGACTGTGCTCAAGCTACTACAGTTTAAATATAAAATTATTTAAGTTCATTTAGGATTTAACAGTCCTTTCTTGGATTAATAGACAAAGAAAAACACACAATTTATTTTTAGAAATCTCCCTTTAATTTCCTATTCGAATAACTTATTTTCGTTTGGTCCATTCCTGAAGGCTAAAATTTTTGCTAAGTAAAGAGGAAAAGCCTGAGTTAAATTAATAGCAAATTTGTTCTTAGCAGTAAGGGACACTGGAACTCTGGTGGTGGGTGTGATGTGAAATACAGACTGAGATGCATTTCAGTATCTTAAGTGGAATTTAGCATTGTGAGCTAAAGAAGCAGTAAATGTTAATTAACAAATAAAATGAAAATAAATACCTTAAACCGGTCTCACTCATAGTTTACAGTTTCTGTCTGCCCTGAAAGAGACTTCCTATACTGCACTCAAGGAACATCACATGTATCCATCTATGGATTCTGAATGCACTTTTAAGACTTCTTATGAACAAACTCTTTTTTCCTCTATATATCAAATTATAGAACTATATAAACAATAAACCTATATATTTGCATGAATTTCATATAAAATATGTTCTAATAAACTTAGTTTTTAAAAAGCTTGTACAGTGAAGTAAAATGACTTTGTTACTTCTAGTTTATATTTGAGTTCTTTTAAAAAAGAGGTATTTAAGTAATGTAAGAGCAAATTCAAAAAAGGTGAAAGTATTTTGGATGACTAAAGAATTAAAGTCCTGATGCCGAGAGAGATAAAAGGAGCCTAAAGGATTAAAAAGTAAGCTGATCCCCAGAAAAACTTGAATGACAATAATAGATATTTTTTGTTTGAGTAAAAGAAATGTGAATAAGATTTTTAGTCCTTGGCCTTTTAGTGTTGTTTCTATATTTAAATCGTGAATTTACAGATCTAGAAAAGTATGCAATTCTCTGCCTCTAGATGTGAAGACAATTAAACCACACTTAATAGGACACATGTATATTTTAAAACAATAAATTTAAAGGTAAAGATGACCCCAGTTCTAAATTTAGAAGACCTTACCATAAGGAAGGTTTCCTCATATGTATCTTAATTCTCAGGTTGCAATTTGAACATACTGCTGTTTTTTCTATGCTGGGTAAAGAAGCCCAGTTGGTCATTATTATCTGTGTAACAAACAAGATTTGTCTGCCAGCTGACTGCTACTGAGTCACCCATTGATTTTGATAATTTTGATAGAATACTAGGTTTCCGGTTTGTTTTAGAACAATTCAAAGGCATTTGCCTTCCTATACTTCTATCAACTTTGTGACTTTTTAAAACTGAACCTCTTTTTAATTATATTGCTTTAAGTCTTCAAAGTGTGATTTGTATTAAACTTTTGATGCTATATTTAATTATTTAATATTTCTTCTGAAATATTGAAGAATATACTGCTCTGTGCTTTATTGTCAATCCATGCTGGACATTTTCTACATATTTTATTTCAAGAATTCAAAATTAATAGTGAATTATCAAACATTTTCCCTAAGTTTTTATATATGGGTTAAAACTTGGGCATAAAAAAATCAACAGCATGTTCTTTCCTAAAACTTCTTAAAGTATATTTCTTTAGACATGTGCTACCAGCGTCCTTCTTTTTTGTCAATCCCATCAGTTGTACTTTAAATAGTCCACTTGCATTCCTGATTTTGCACAGCTCAAAGCACTTGAGGGTTAAAAATAGCTTTGGAGAAATGCTTGAAGAGCAAATCCACTCAGAAGTTATCTCCACTACTTGATCTACTGCCTGAAATGGAATTTCAACCCTCTCCTTAATCCTCTTATATGCAGAACACTAGATAGCATGGAGAAAATTAGCCTTAAAACTTAATATTGTGTTGGTACAGCTATCCAAATCAGACTTCCTGATTCTTCCTGGTCCTGTCTGCCAACTAATCAAACTATCACTGATAGCTAAAGAGTGTTTGCCTTTGATTCAAAAAGTAAAACTTGACTGTACTTAAAATTTTTATTTCAATAAAAATATCATCAAATTAATTCCAAAAAAAGTCAGGAATTTACAATTTCAGCAGACATCACACTAGCGTCAGGCAGAGAAAGGGAAAGAGGACATAAGAAAGAGCAAAGGATAAAGAACATGCACTTGGAGATAGAAGAATCAGAGAAAAAAGAAGAGCAAGACAAGGCGACCATCTGCCTGCTTTTTTACCTTATCACTGGGCTCTAGTTTCTTCCCTTTGAGATACCATTCCACTGGGATATCCTCATAAGAGAGCTCGCACTCAAAGGTGGCTGTTTCCCCAGCAATCACTGTGACATCCTTTAGAGGCCTCAGAAGACCAATGACTCGTGCTTTGCGAGAGGAAGGAATCAGCCTTGGATTATTCATTTTGTAATTCCAAGAATATATACAGATTTAGTTTGTCATCTCCATTGTTGCTGGCTTCAAGAAGGAAAGAGCCCCCAAACGGGTCACTATTTTAACTCCCCTGTGAACATAGCCCCGTGGTGCCGAAAAAGGGAGAGCTGGTAGCTGTAGGGGCCCTTTTGTTCTGATGTTCAAGGTCAGCAAGAAATTTGTGCTGCATCTGTCTCTCTGCCAGGCTTCAAGTTCCTCTTGCTACATAAGGTATTTGACTTCCAAAATAACTAAGGCTCTGATTGGGAGAGGACAAGGGTCCCTCAATCACATAGCCTGTTCATATCCTTCAAGCACTTTGCACCTTCCAAAAATGTTAGCCTGATGTTCTCGGCCTCCCTTTTTGAGTCTGAAATGCCTACACAGCAAGTTTCTCTTTATAGTGCTACAGTCACCTAAGGAATGTAGTCTTTTAAGGTCGTAAGTGAGATTCTTATTGTATGTTTATCTACTTTGATTGAAAGGATTACAAAGCAGGAGAATCTGACTTGCTTAACTTGCTTTCCTTCAAATGGCAAAGTCCATGCTATTACCCCAAAATCAGAATTTGAACCATGTTTGTATTAGGATATCAAAGAAGTAAATGCCAGGAAGCCAGTTTCTGGACTTTAATAATATTTTCTAATTAATTAAAAATTCAATTAATTACACTCACATTTCTCTTTCACAAAACTATACTGAACTTTCAACAGAAGCACATAGTACTTACGCTTTACTCTGAGGTGGGCACTTGATTTCACATTGGCAGCTTGGAAATCCACCCCACCTGTCTGGTCTAGATGGCAGTTGTGCAAAATAAGGAAGTGTATTTTGCCTTCTTCCTTGATCTCACACTCCTGTGTCAAAATAGAAAAAAGATTTCAGAGGAAGTCATCCTCTTTGATTTTTTTTCTTGAGCATATGTTTTAATTAAAGCAATGCTACAAAATAACTAATCAGAAGACTATATAATTTTAAACTTTCTCAGGAACTAAAATTTCCAAGTACTATCAGGACAGTAGGTTTACTTCAGTTGTATAATTCTGAACCAACAAGTAGCATCACAGAATATCAATAACTTGATATCCGCCATGGTTGATCAAAAATAATGCAAGTGTGCCTGTCCAAGCCCATTTCTGAACCCTAATGTCTCTCTCTGGCCTAAGCGCTGATAGAGAACCTAATAGTATGTTTTAATTGCCCTGCATGCACTCTGACTTTTTGCCGATCCTCTTCTATTTCACGTCTCCTCTTAGTGTTGACAAGTTCAGAAATAGCCTTACAGGTGTTTGGAGTAGTGCCTCTCCCTTGAGTTTCCAGTTGGCATGGATATCATCTTCAGAGATTTCAATTTCAAAGCGAGCTGTCTCGGTCTCTGTAACTTCCACACTGTACAGGGGTCGGACCAATTTAATTTCTCGGTCTAGAAAAGTAAAGGGTCAGTAAGCCTTATTAGTCTCTGGCAGAAATAACTCCAGCAGCATCGAGTGAAATTCATGGAAATTTCCTTACCCTCAATGTCAAGCTTTCCTGAGGTCTTATCTGTCCCACAGTCACAGGTATACTGCCCAATATCTGATTTCAAGGCTTTCTTTAGGATTAGCATGCGCTTCCTGCCATCTGCCTTAATAACAGCATTTTTAGATGGCTTTATTTCTTTCCCATCCTTAAACCATTTCACTGGTGCATCTGCTTTGCTAATTTCACACTGTAGAACCACTTCATCTTTCTCTACACCAGTGTAATCCTGAAGTTTTCCTGTAAAGTATGGATCTCCCTCTGCAAGTAAAGTAAAACAATTTCATTAGCCACCTAAAGAAATGACAATTCTTGGAAAGTATAGGAGGTAGCTCACAGAGTTCTGGGTCTATTTAAAAGTGTACAGATCTTTCACTCATTTTACAGATTTCTGTTCAAAATTTCTCTAAGTGTTAGAAAGGGAATCAATACATGGGATTTATCAAGATCTGATTTTTCTATATTATAGTTGAATGATTTTATTCACAGTAATTTAAAAAACTAAGAAATTTAGCTTCAAATATAATTGTTCCTTCATTTTTTCAGCTGAATTTCTAATTTCTTAACAAATAGATTATATCTAGTTTACCTTGAAACTTCCAGATTCATGCTATCAGTTTTTCTTATCTATCAATGAATAATTTACCTTTAATAGTTTCTATATCTGTTAGACTTCATATGTCATCTGTTTGATATTGAAGAGCCAAGAAAAACACAGATTTATTAATGTAAGCTCTATGTTTTCTCTCTTACTAGGAGCTAAATTGTTTTTTTCTGAGATAATTTTGATAAAGTGAAGAGACAAGAAATTCTTATATTCCTATTTTAAACAGGATAGTACTCAGTAACTAAGAATTTTAATTTCTATTTAAAGCTATTTCATGAGGCTGAGTCTTTATTACATTAAAACACACACATTGTAGGTGAAAATATTTTAGAAATGAGCCTGATAAGATATGTGACAGTTTCATAAGGACAGGGACTGCTTTTATGCCACATGACATTTGGAAGACTATTTTACATAAAAAATACTCCACAGATTTCTGCTGAATTTAATGCAATCAACAAATTGAAAAAGGCCCTTACCCAATACAGTAAGTTTAGCTTCTGAACTTATCCCCATAGCTTCTACTTTAATTTGAGATGTATCATCAATAGAAAGGTCTTTGAATGTGATTGAATGAGTTTTCCCTTCATCGTGCATTGAGACCAACTTGCTGGTATGTAGGCGCTGGTCATTCTTGAACCAGCTAACTGGGATATTATCATGGGATAGTTCCACAGTAAATACAGCACTTTCCCTCTCTTTTGCAGTTACATCCTTGAGGGGGGTGAGGAATTTGAGGCGGATTCCTATCAAGAAAAACAAACAAACACAACTCATTGACTCCTGCATTTGAAGGAGGAAATATAAAAATAAACACCCCCCTAAAAAAACATTTAAAAGTGTTCCATTTAAAAGTGTTCTGATACAAATATATACCTTCAATGATCAGTTTGCCACTTGTGTGCTTATCTTCAGCTTCAAAAATGTATTTTGCTTCATCTTCGAAAGCTACTGATTTGATCACCATTGAATGCCGGGTACCATCTTTGATAAGTTCAAATTTGTCATCACCAGTGAGTTCCTGGGTTCCTTTTAGCCAACGGAATGTTTTGGGCTCCCTGGATACTTCACACTCAAATCTAGCTTCATCTTTCTCAAAGACTTTAACGTCACTGAGAGGTGTGATAAAGATTAGTGGCAGTTCTGAAAGAAGAGGATGATGTGGATGAAGTTAGAATGTGCTTCCAGTCATGACCCCTGATCCATTCAGGGTCTCATATCTCACAAAGAAAATACAAAAAGCGTGACTGATAGAGCATACCTTTTACTTTCAAATTGGCTGCAGATTTAGCATTGGCAGCCTGGAAGGAGACTTCCCCTGTCATATCCAGTTGGCAGTTATAAAGGACCAGTGTATGCTTCTTCCCATCTTCAATGATTTCACAGTCCTGTTTGGAGTGAGGGTTTAGAAAGGAAGAAAACACATTTATAAGTAGTTCTTCCTACCATTTCCTCCACGATTATTCTTACTCATCAAGAGATTTCATCATCTTCATCAACATCAGAAGTGCAACTTTTTTTCACCCTAAACAACCAGGCCAGCCTATCGTGTGATGAGATAATATCGACTTACAGGGGAAGCAGTTAAAGGTTCTCCTTTTAACTTCCACTGGCCGTGAACATCTGGTTCAGAAAGCTCAATTTCGAAGCGAGCTGTTTCACCAACAAACAATTCTACTCCATACAGAGGTTTTTCCACTTTTATTAGTCGAGCTGAAATTATACAGTTTTATTAGGATGACTGAAAAATAACAGGTTCAGATAGGGTTCATTTAGTTTTTCAGCAACTCACCCTCAACAGTAACATTGGCATTAGTCTTGTCTGTGCCACAGTCACACACATAATCGCCTTTATCTGTTAGTTCTGCCTTTTTGATTTTTAAGATTCTGCGCAGGCCATCTGTCTTGATAGAGTGTTTGGGTGAAGGTACAAGCTCTTCTCCATTTTTGAACCATTTCACTGGCACATCTTTGCTCACTTCGCATTTCAGAATAATCTCATCCTTCTCGACTCCGGTTTTGTCATGTAATTTCACAGTGAAGTAAGGCTCAGCCTCTGTAAAGGACATTCAGTCGATAGAGAATTTGTGAAAATTCAAGTTTTAGTTACAGGTTGCAAAATGTAGCTGCTACCCACTTCCACCATCCCCATACTGGCTACCTAGTATGGTCAGTCACATTTACCTAAGACCTTTAGATTTGCTGTAGAGCTCAGGTCTTTAACTTGTGCTTTGATCTGGGATATATCATCCAGTGTCACTTCTCTCATTTCCAATTTGTGAGTTTTTCCCTCAGACGAAATGAGTACAGTCCTGCTTGTGTGGAGTTTGGCATCATTTTTGAACCAGACCATGTGCATTTTTTCATGAGAAAGTTCACAAACAAAAGTTGCGGTTTCACCTTCTTTCACTGTTTGATCTTCAAGAGGTGAGATGAATTTCAGTCTAATACCTGCAATGCAAGCACAGACAATATGCTCAGAATCACACTTTATCTTCAGAAATATTCTACTCTCATTAACCTGGGTAAACTGGATCCATTACTCAAAGCATTTATTTATTCATTGTTCAAGTGGAGCTATTCACCACTGAACAAAAATTAAGGGGGCTATTTTGGTGGTACTGTGCCAGTTGTCACGGATAACTATCATAATTTGATGTTCTGTCATTAAAGTTATATATTTGTGCCCCTAAATATAAGACAGCATAGTCTGATCTCATCAGCTCTTACCTGTAACAAATAATTGTGCTGAGGTCTTCTTTCCTTCTACCTCAGCAGTATAGACTCCTTCATCATCAAAATGAGAATCATTGATAACAAGAATGTGTTTCTTTCCATCAGCAATGATATCAAATTTGTCAGATGCCTTGATTATATCAGGTCCTTTAGACCATATAACATTTGCCTCCCGAGTGAGGACACACTCAAACCGAGCCTGTCTTCTTTCTGGTACAGTGACATCCTTCAGGGGTACGGCAAAGTCAAGTTCGATTTCTGAAAAGCAAACATTAAGAAAGGGATTTTTCAGGATGCAGAGGGACATGAAATGGAGTTGAGCCCACTCTATGATTTCCTGAAGTGCATACCTTTTACTGTCAGAATGGCTGTTGTAATTGCATTAAGTGCCTGATAAAGGACTTCACCAGCTTGGTCCAGTTTGACTTTATGCAAAGTTAAGAAGCGTTTTCCACCTTCTGCTTTGATTTCACAAGTCTAGAAACAATAGTTTTAGTTAGTAGTTGAATGAGATAAATTCCCTAGATGAGAAATATTTCAGATATATATTTCTAGAGAGTTTTAAAGATTATTACTAATAAAAGTAAGTAAAAATGTCTTGTCATGAAAATGTAAAATATTGTCTAAGCTTTCCAGAAATAGTGCACCAAACTTCTTAGAAGACAGGAGTAACTCCACTGTTATTTAGCCAACTCTGAATGTCGAACTTGAAAACAGAATATAGTGGTTTTATATGGCAAACAACTTAAAATGGGAAATTACTCACAGGTGAGGGCCTTAGAAGTTCTCCCTTTAGTTTCCACTGTCCAGGAATGTCTGCTTCTGAGATTTCTGCATCAAAGCTTGCACTTTCCTTTTCATAAATAGTAACATCTTCTATTGGTTTAAGCAATTCAACTTCACGATCTGTGTTGGTCAAGGATGAAGCACCACAATGTTTTAAACAACCTAGCAATGCTTCGCTTTCATGTTTAAAAAAAATATTTATAGTTCTTAATTTTTTTTTGTTTTGGGTGTGTTATTTTGCCTTTTGCATACACATAAAACTTATCTTTTATAACAAAAGACATTATTTTTATACCTCCAAGTGTCAGCTTTGCTGGATATCTTTTCCCTTCAATTTCCACTGCATATTCATCAATATCTTCTGGTGTAGCATTCTTAATTTTGAGGTATAGATGATTTCCATCTTTCAGTATCTCAGTCTTATCAGTTGGTTCCATGGGGATTTCATCATAGCCTTTGAACCATTTAATATTTGGAGTGTCCTTGGCTATATCACAGGTGAAAACAGCTGTTCCCTTGGGTTTCACATGCTGATCTCGTATGGGTTTCACCAACCAGTCTCTAATGACTTCTATAGGAAAATGAGGTCAGAAAAATAATTATGAGCTGAAACAAGTCATATAAATAACTTCCTTAATACATGTCAGAAATAGAAGGAAATTCTCAAAACTGGACAAAATGAATTTACTATGATGTTTTCCCTTTTAGATAAGGTAAGAGATACTTAGATTCTGATGCCTGGAAATAAAATACTTTGCTCCATTTTCTTCATCTCCTAATAAGCGTTTCTCAACATAGCACTGACCTACTACTTTCACACAGGATGAACACTGCAGGTCATTGGCATTTTCCACTGTAACTGTGTATGTGCCGGCATCAAAGTCGTCTGCATCATTGATGGTCAGGGCCCGCAACAAGCCGATGACTCCAGGCACAATTTTGCCAGGTTTCTCCACCACGATCTTTCCATCCTTCCTCCAGACTACATCGCGCTCTTTGTTTAGCTCACAGCTCAAGTACAATGGCTGTCCTTTGACCACTGTGACTTCCTCCTCAAGCGTTTTTACAAAGCGCACGGGAAGTTCTGTGGAGAAGTTCAGAATTAAATATATATGCAAAAATTTCAACATATACAATATTTTCAATGAAATAAAACTTGGGTGTGCCCTGGTGGAGTAGAGGTTTGGTCTGCTGCCTCTGGCCAAGAGCGCAATCCGCATGTATCCCAAGGACCTGGGTTTGTGTCCCTGGGCCAGAAAAACAACCAAGATGGACAATTAAATAAAAAAGTGCTTCTTCCTCCTCTCCCTTCCTGCCTGCCGACCTACATGCCTTCATTCCTATCCATACATTTCCTTAAAAACAAGGAAACAAAAACTTGGAAATAAAAGTTCTTGTCTAAAATTACAATGGAAGTTGCTACTGAGGTTTGTTGTGATAAAATTTATTATAAATCATATTCAGAAGTCTGGAAATTACCTTCTACAATAAGTTTAGCAGTGGAGGTCTTTTCTTTATTTCCCAAACGCAGAACACAGGTGTATTCGCCAGCATCAGAGAGTTGGACATCAATGATATGCAACTTTCTGTCTTTACCATCTGCGATGAATCTGTGCTTTGGACTCTCACGAATATTGCTACCATCCTTCATCCAGCTTGTAATTGCAGTGGAGGGGGAGACTAAACACTCAAAGATTGCAGAAGAACCAACTGACTCTGCTTCAGTCAAGACGATGTCTTTGATTTCTTTCACAAATTTCAATGGCACAGCCTTTAGCTGGTAAGTGAACGGAGCTTCATCAGGAGGTTTCTCCCCACCACTTCCTGGTCTTAACTTTTTCCTCTCAGCTTCTATTGGTGAAGGTGTCTTTTTGGCTACACCTAATATGAAAAAAATTAAAAGTTGATTTTACATTTCTGTACATGTCAGGAAGTGCATACTTGGTGGCCTCCTTGATAAAACCAGTGAGAGAGCAATAGAAAACAAGAACAGAAGTTAAACGCTAAGCAATTGAAAGGTCAATTGGATTTATACCGCCGTCTTTCAGATGGGAAAATAAAATGGCATAAGGAATCTATAAAGAATAAAATGCACTTCATTTCTCCATATTTTAAACCCAAGTATAAAATGTTCAGACTGATATCTAATGATTTTTATCTTTCATGTATAAATATGTATGTGAAGAATAAAGCTCAAAACATATAGGCTCATTATGTTAAAATATTGCTGGATATAACTATATCTATCTATGTATCTATCAAGATATAGCCCACTTGAATATTATTGGAAATATATTACTTGAACTGTTAGAAGACATACTAGTTTTAGCAGAATCAGTTATAATAATAAAGCTGTTCTAGGTGTGCCCTGGTGGTGCAGCATTTGGGTCAGTTGCCTCTGACTGAACAAGTGACATATCTCTGTGTTTGAGTCCTGGGCCCTCATGGGGGAGCAACCAGTGTGAACAACTGAATAGGAATGAAATAGGAATGCTTTTTCCTCTATCTTTCTGCCTGCTTGCTTGCCTTCATTCCTACAGGTAACTATCCTTTAAAAAAAAAAATAAAGTTGTTCTAAATTTTGAAAAAAATTTCCCCTTGAATACAAAGTTTCCCTCGACTGTAAAGCTTCCCAGGGAGAAAGAGTACAGTGCAGGCTGAGGAAATGATTCTTACCTTTGATGGGACCTTTTGGCTTGGCAGCCTCCTCTTTAGGTGCTTTTCCTTCTGAAATGAAAAGAACACTCAGAATTTAAACAATGTCCAAACTTAGTTCAGCTTACAGAGTAATCATATGGGTCAATCATGCTCTTTATTATAAATATGAAAGCACAAAGAGAAATTAGTTTTTTTATATGACTTCTATGGAGAATACTGTGATATTTCCAAGAGGAATATCTGACCATGATGTGGCCAAGATAAATTACCAACATATTCAGCTAGTACTTTTATCCTTCTCCCATTTCTGGAAAATGTAATCTTGCCTTGTGAAGAACATTTTTACTATAGCCTAGTTAAGCAAATTATTTTATATGTTTACATATGTGTTGGCTACATAAACCAAGGAAATATGTTTTTATCAATAAGAAATCAGTGTCAAATCAAAGGAAATGGCCTAGGCACAGCCTGGTGGTCTCACTAGACCAGGTGTAGTCCATATGTCCCAAGGTCCTGGGTTCAAGACAGGGCCAGGGATAGGGCTAGAGGGATGACCAAGATGAACACCTAAATAAAATAAAGTGCTTCTTTCTTCTCTCTGTTCCTGCCTGCCTGCCTACTCACCTGATTCCTGCCTGTACCTTTCCTTGAAAAAAAAAAAAAAAAAAGAGAATGTCTTTGTGTGAGTACGTTGAGCAGACAAATCTAGGGAAGACTAAAGAAAAAAAGGTTCATTGTGCTACACATGTATGGATTCCTTTGAAGATTCTTTTATCTAGACATTAAATGAGGTAGAAGTAAGACCATTCCTGCATTCAGAGTTTAATTCAATTATTAATGCAGGGACAGTATAAACTGTAAAACTAATTCTTTAGCTTCAGCCCTGGAGAATAAGTGAAAAAAACTTTGTTTTTACACATAATTAGTCCACTGTCAGTTGTCTTCTTTTTTTCTGAACTAAAGTCACATGGAAATTACTAAAAAGTGTAGAAGTAAGAATAATACCTAACCATAAATATGGTGATAAACTATATTAATATAAATATTAATATCAAACTACAGTGAAAAGAACACAGTGTATTGTCTCATGTTATTAGAATAAAAACACAAATCTTCCCAAGGAGTTTACTATATACCGGGCACTGTGCTGAATGTTTTGCATATATCTAATCCTCATAACAATCCTGTGGGGTAGACATTATTATTATTCTGATTTACAGATGAAAAATTGAAATCTACAGAGACCAATTTGCCAAGGATAAAACAGGGTCACACAGTTAAGATCAAGTAATTAGGATCATTGATCAATACACATCAAATCATTTTGGGCTTTCAGATGACCACCTAAGGGATTAACTACTAATGATATCTTAAGTTTAGGTTGGAGATCGTCTAGTACATGTAAAAAAAATATTTTTGATCAAATTCTTTCAAAAATATAAGAGCTGAAGCATTGTCTTTTATGTAATAAATACACTTAATATAAAATTCACCATTTAGCTTTTTTAAGTGTATGATTAAGTTGCATTAAATATACACAATATTGTATAATGATCAATCCTACCAATTTCCAGAACTTTCCCATTATCTCAATGTGCAATCTTTAAAAAATGATAAATAATTCTTATAGGGTACTTTGGAAATTTGAAGTCCCATGACATTTCTGTATGCATGTCCTTAGAGAGTGTCTGTCTGTCTCCTTAGTTTTCATTAGTTTTGAACACATTTATTACTTAAAAGGATGGTGCATCACAGGAATATACTTTCCAGTCAGAATACATGGTGCACTCACTGGGTAAAGAATATCAGATGAAGAAAATTTAATCAAGGGTTCTTTGTAAACCCCCATAGTTGAAATGAAGCCTTATCTGTCAGCATAAAAGGAGCTTGAATTCTGACGAGCAAAAAGAAAATTCATGGGATAAATAAATACCTGCTTTCTTTCCAACTACAGGCACTGTCACTGGGGCAGCAACCGGAGCAGGTGCAGGTTCCATAGGAGGTGGTTTGATTGTTTTCACTTCTGTAGAGAGATGCCCTTTGCATTAATGCTTCCAGTTGTTAATCCTAAAGCCTCATTTAGTGGTCTATTAGCTTTTTCTGATATAATATTAAAGTCTTCAAACAACTAATTTTTCAGAGGTTAATATAGTCCAACTATAACAGAATCTGCATTATATAATACATAATTATATAATATAAACTGTATAGTAACATATTTAATATACTTAATATGTTATATTAAATAAAATATAATAATATAGTGGGCCATTAGAAATTATTTCCTGAATACTAACTTTTACATACTTTTTCTTAGAAAGTACACATTATTTGTGTGAAATATGAAGGAGTAGGATTTTAACACTGAGATAAGCCTCCTTACCTGGTTCAGGCTTTGGTTTTGGTTCAGGTCCAGGGAGAGGTATTGGTGGCTTAATTTCAGGCACTGAAATAATTCACAGTAACAAACAGGTTATTATAGTACTTTGAAAACTTTTCACAAAGTCAAATCAAAATTGGACAGACATAATGTATCTTGGAAGATATTAGTGTTTAAACATATATAATTAACAAATCAAGTATTTAAGTTTGAATTTTAAATAAAACATTTGGAAAATGCAATAAGGCATTTGACTCTAGTGCTTTTATCCATGTCGTTACCCATCAATAGCCATAAGCCCCTAGCAATTTCCCCTAGTGTTTAAAACATAATTTATTTATCAAATGAATGGTCACAAACCAACTGCACATGAAAATAAAATGTTAAAGTCAATTAGTCATATAAAATGGCTAAATTAAGATCATGTGTTCAAATCTTAATGCCAGTGTAATGATTAATTTTAAATGATGCATATTTACATTTTTTAGAGACAATTAACTTGCCAGTAAGTTTGTACCTTTTGCTGGTTCAGGAACTTTCTTTTCCCTTTTGGTAATAGCTGGAGGTTCTTTAACTTCTTCAACAGCTTTTGGAGGTGGTTCTGGTATTAAGATAAAAAGATTAATTTCTAGTATTATTTCAAGATTATGAATACTTAGAAATCAGGGAATGTGAAATAAGCAGATCAGACTATTCTTCAAAACCTCAATAGATGGATTAAAAAAAACCCTTATATTCTGTCAATTCATTTCTATGTCTTCTTAACTTTGCCTCAATTTAATTTTTTCCCTTATTGTACTCACTTCTCCCTCAGTCTCATTAACTCTCCCATCCTAAATCACTTTCATATAGTTCTCAATAAGTACAGTTTTGAGAATAGGCTAATGATAAAAATCAACCCACTTAAACACCACCAAATTTTATAGAACATTGGCCAACACCCTCCATTGATATTAGCCAACTTGGTTATTTTGCAATAATTTCTATTGGAAAAACTTAACTGACAATGTAACGATGATGATGATGATGAAAAGCAGGGGGCTACATGAATGGATTTGAGAATGACTATAAAATTATTTAAACAGGAAGCAGACAATGGAAAACAGACTATATCACAAATGAAATATAAAGCTATGTTTATATTTAACTCCATTTATGTTTACAAGATAAACCTTTTGTTAAATGTACATTTGTTTAAAACCTCACAAACTGTTACTGAGATTCCTACCTGCAGGTTTTTTAATTTTTTCTACTTTTTTAGGTTCTACTTTAGGTTCTTCTTCTTCAGGTCTCTTTCTTAGCACTTAAAAGACAAAAAGGTTTACATGTAAATCAAGACAAATAAATGAAGATGTCCAGTAAATCTAAAAAATGCAAATAATGTACAAAGCAAGGAAACTGAAAAGCATGAGTATGTTGAGAAATTAGCATCAACACTCAGTATGCCTTTTTTAAAAAAGTAAAGGCTGTTATGTTAATTAGAATAGCACTCAGTCACTTTATATCTATGTAGATATATTCTATTCAGAGACAATTTGTGTCTCAAACACACAAGGAATAATTTGATTAGCAACAGATTATAATTATAATTCAATGTCATAATGAGGAGCATTTAAATAAGAGCAAAGTTATTTGAATAGAGAGAGCTAAAGAAATATAACCTATACATCAGTAATTCTATGTGAAGACAGTGTTAGAATGTGATTTTTTAATTTGATTTCTTATTTCTAAATCTTTTAATATTTTATTAGTAGAAAAAATGTACAGTTTTTTAAAAATATTATTTACTAGTTGTGGTGAGCCTGTGTTACATTTTAAAACTGAATACTGAATTTTAAGTTTAAATAGTCTGGTGTAATTTAGAGTATTTAATACGTTTAGTATATTTTATGATATAATTGATTATGGAAGTGACAGCTATGGTCATTTTTATTAGTTTAGAATATTGTCAATTCAGTTATGTCTATTAACCTTGTAAACTTCAAGATAATTTGAATGCTCACAAAATTTCTGTCTTCTTTTAAAGAATACAATAGCCTTAATTTTTCTTAATTTTCAGGACAACTGTACATGAATTTTGATAAAGAATCTAATTAAAAGAAAAACAAGACAGAATATTTTGTAAGCATTTAAATTTTTTTCACACTTAAAACTGATATAATGGTTAGAAATACTATACCGCTTTTGAGAACAACTTCTTCTTTTGGTTGAGGTTTAGGTTCAGGAAGTAATTTGCGAACTTTCTTTTCACCTCCAGGCACTTTTAAAAGAATATGATTTCAAATTTTGAAGTGAATTCATATAAAAATTAAATTCAGCAAGAAATATATCCCTTTCAAAAATAGTTAACTGCAGTGCATCCAGTAATTTTTGTTGCATATGAACATCACAGAATTTAAAAGCAAATAATACACTTCGTTATTTCTTTTGCAACCATCTATATAATCTTATGATGAAATTCAATTGCATGGTAATTGCAAGAAAATACATTCACCTTTAATAAACACAGAAGATGCTATTCAAGTGCAGGGGTTTTGACAGTACCACGTCCCCTTCTGCAATTGTATATTGCCCAAATCTATATTGGCATATTTTAGACCATTGATTACATTAAAATGTTGTCATTATTCGATCTTTGCCACAAATGAGAGATGAAAACCAAGGATTTGGATTTGCTTGAAAGGACCATCTCTCATCTTATGAACAGAAATGACTTTTCTTAAGGTCACTTTTAAAAAAATAACAGTAATTAAAAATTATAGAACTACAGCATTTGGAAGTTGGTACTGGAACTTTAATGAATAAGAAAATGTTTTTGAATGTAGACTACAAGGAATTCTAAATTATTTCCATCTTGCATCTTCAGTGACTATCAGGCATAGTGATATTATTGTGTACAGTAACTTTCTCTTACTATGATAATCCTCATGGATTTCAATTTTTTTGAAAAGGGAAACACGTATTGATTATTGATTCACTTCATATTTCCACTGATGTAAAGAAAATCTAATTTTAAAACATTACTTATTTGTATGACATTGCTTATCGACTCACATGAAATCTAAATTTCTTAATTGATATCAAATTTCCCATTTCATTCTTTTGAACAAGACATTGCAATTTGTTAAATAGTTTTTTATGTGATAAAGATAACATTGCCTAACTTTTACTTCAAAAATACATACATACAGAAGACAAATATGTAAATAGTTCAATTAAAATAATTTTTGTGTCAAGTATTTTGAGTAAAATTTCCCAAACACTAAATATTTTGCCCACAATAAATTATCTTGATTTTCAATACTATTTTAGAATTGTCAGTACTTTTAGTGGACTGATCGAATTTGACGAGAAGACTAGGTTTCTAATTAACGTTTTTTGGGATGGAATGATATCCTTTACTTACATAGTGGACATAGTAAAACTGTATCTGTGCATTTGTTTGTGTTCAGACAGAGGGAATATTGTTTGAAGGTCATTTGAAAAATGACCTGCAGTGATAATAAAATTTCCCTTAAGCATAGGTTTGTACACTTAAAAGAATGCCCTGCGGTCAGTGAGAAGAAAGAGACAGGAGAGTCAGGAGGAAATCCTTATGAATCATCTTAATAGTATAGGAAGAGGACATGACTTATTTTTGGTGGATTTTAACTCTGGCTAGACTACTATTATTACGGTGAAATTCTGAAGATTTCCACTACTAGTGCTCAGCACTTAATATGTGTTCTAATATTAATCTTAGCGAACCATTAAAGTATGCTGTTTGTAAGTGTAGGAAAATGTGAGAAATATGAGAAGACCTATGTAAATGAGACAAAGATAAATAATATGTCGGTATAATGCATGAAATTGGTGGGAGACAAAGCAATACTCATCAGCCAGGGCCATATAAGCTACAACAATACAAGAAATGAATATGACCACTCTGAATATTAAAAGAAAGAACATTCTAGAAGGCAGGGTCAGCAAGGTGTCAGATGAAGGGAGACTGTATTTGAATGCATTTTCCAGACTGAAATACCTTTCACAGGTGTAAGCTCCACCTTTTCTGGAACTTCAGGCTTTTCAGGAACTTTCTTCGGAACAGCTTTAAAGAATATGATCTGACTTTTATTATTTGTAGATTCAGAGCAATCTTAAGCAACTTATTTAGCATTTTTTCCAAGAATCAAAACCAAGCTTTGCTTATAACCCAAAGCATTAATCACTGCCACCAAGGAACATACATAAAGCATTAACAAACAAACACGGAAACAGATTGCAGTTTTACTACGAAATTGAGTAGTAAATTAAATTCTTGTTGAAAAGGAAGATCACCTTTGTTTTTCACAGAAGGAAGAAAATTTCCTTTTAGTATAAGGTTTTACAGTAAGGGGAACACATGTAAGTGCATGCCCTCATGGAGTATCAATCAACAGATGGGTAGACTTTGTAGAAGCACTCACTTTTCTATTTCTGACTTAAATGTCAAAAGTTTCCCCTACCAGCCAGGAGGATGATAGAGGAGCAAGAATCACAAGAGGCAAAGTCTGACTCTAGAAGATTCTGGCCTTGTACTTGTGTAGCTGAGAGTGGGAAAAGTAGTCCTTTAATATTATGTTGAGATTACTTTAGACTGGGAAATCTCGTGACACCACAATAAGCCAAGATTTTATTAAAGCAAAAAGAATAATGTATTTTTCCAGTTTCTTTCAGCTTTTAAAAATGTTGGTATTTAAAACAGTTAGTAATATTGCATTAATTCAAAGAAAAATCTAAATGCAAAAACAATGAAGGGAAGTCTAACAAAGGGAAGAGAAGTTAGATTCAAATGTAATCATAACCACTTTTTCCAATGGCTATGCTTAGGACCACCATGCAACACAAGTAGACTTTTATTAAGTTACAAACAAACAAAAAGGTGGAGAGCAGTGACATGTCCATTTTTTTCATGAGCCCATGTCAGCTACTGTATACTATAAAATATTACATCTATTTAAAATATGAAATTCTTTAAGAACAAAGTTTTCACTTTTGTATAAATCTGTTACTGCTACATTAAAAATATCTTGCAAAGATTTCTTATACATTCCACTTGAATAAGATCCCAAAAAGCTGCATAGCAAATCAGACTTAGAAGTCAGAAATCTCCACTCCCCACAAGAAAGTTAGTAGAACAGCTCTTGCAGCCTGAAGTCAGAGTGAAGCTAATGATGTACTTTTTGACATTTGGAACAGCAGGCATGGTCTGACAAGGCACCCTGAAGCCACTGGAGCAGCAGAATACACAGTTTGCTATGCAATTCTCACAGCAAAATCGTGTCTGGAAATACACACTTCTAAAGATTAAATGTTTCTTGCAAGCACCATTTCGGATTGGAGAGAAGTCTGAAGCAGGTTAATAAAACTTTGGAAGTGGCATTGTATACCTTTAAGTTGGAATGCTTTTTCCTTCAAGTCTTCCTTAGGTGGAGCGGGAGGAGCAGCTGGGGGCCTTGGTTTGAGTTTTGGTTTCTCAATAACCTTCTTTTCAGGTTCAGGTTCTTAAAAGAGTATTTTAGGAATGTTAGTATATGTGTATGTCCATTAGTGTCTGGATATATAATGTATTCAGTAGTAATTTAAATAAGTAAAAATAACTATATATTAACTTGAATATATATTTAATTTACTACTACACATATACGTATATATAAAGTGAAATTTGTGCTGTCTTATATATTATACGAGTGTCCATCATAAAACAGTATCCAACATGAAACATAACAATATTAACACTGAACACAGATGATGAAAAATACATAGAAAAAACACTAATAGAGACAACAAAGGAAGCATCCATATAAGCTACACTGACATGAGACAAATAGTACAATTACATGGATACATAAGAATGACATGAACATTTAAAACAAAGACTGTCACCACCAAAAAAACCCTCCTATACATGTAAACAACATAAACCACATAGATTTTAAGATGAAGAATATGATGATGAAGATGTAAGTCCAATGAATTGAATACCTTGCACTGGTATTTCTTCTGGCTGTGGTTCAGGTTCAGGTTGTTCAGGCTCAATGTACTTTTCAATTTCATGTTCTTTAAAGAATGTTGAAAAAGGGTATGAGATCGTAACATGAAGTTCCTCACAAAGACTCAGACAAATTTCACATAGATTCAAAGCAGTCACATAAAACCAAAAACATATCATATAAATTCACATGTAGAAAAAAAGAGTTAAGATTTCTCTTTTCTTACATTTTCACTTTCAATTAGCTACTTTATTCCATGTCTCTTGTAAAAAATGAGACGTCCTTTAAAATTTGAAATTAGATGGTCATTGAGGAGCCAATGCAGTAATTTCAGTTTTACTTCGGTAAACTATATGCTTTGGAATATATAATTACCATCAAGTATAATCAAATTAAGGATTTTACTTCAAAAGAAGAATAACTATTTGAAAAATGAAGTGAACACTTGTTGGAATGCTTTTGTATATAATTTCAGGATGGAATGCCATCCTACAAATACTTTAGCATTTCTAACGGGAGTTTTCAAGAGCTTAAAAAAATCACATATATGTGTATATATACCTTCAGCAGGGGGAGTCTCTTTCCTATCAATAGTTATGGGTGCTTTTTCTTCATATATTACTTCTTCAGGAGCCTCTTCAACTTAAAAAACACAGTATTTTATTTTAGACTACATTCAGAATACTGCAGTTACCCTTAGTTGTACTTATACCATATTCTTCAAATGACCCACAAATACCAGTAACTTTATTATGTAAGACAGACACCAGATAAAACATAAGGCCAGGATACAACCAAAGCAAGATGATCAAGACAGCTGTTATCTTTCTAAGATTTATAGAGTATTTGTGTACTTTCTATAGGTGGAGTTTCTGAATCTTTGAGATGAGAATGGACATTTTCTTTTCTGGGACGATTTCCTTGGGCACTTCAATCATTTAAAAAATACTGATTTTGTTTAATATTAAGAATTTAGAAGATGTGCGTGATTCTGCCAAGAGCAGGCAAAGAATACAAGAGAAAGAACTTCATCTTTTAAGACTTTTTAGGGAAAAATGACTTTGGAGGCATTACACTCTTTAGGACATCCTAATTTTACAAATCAATCTGCTTAGTTGTCTTCTTTTGCTTCTCATCCTCTGTGTATCTCAAATGTGGGTGTTCTCTACTGGTCTAATGTTGATGCCTTTATAAATTGCACTATATTCTTGGAGCTCCTGAACTTTTCACTCTAATATCCATGCAGATGACTTCTAGAGTAACTCCCTAACCCTGATCTCCTTCCTAAGCGCCAGATGCATGTTCCCAGCTTCCATACTTGAACAATATTGTCTTCTTTCCAATATCAATTCAGGGGTCCAATCTAGTTTGACGCTTTGGCCATCTCATTTTACCCTAAGCAATTATATTGGACTCCTTTGTTTTCCTAATTGCTTTGATAATAGACATCAACTCATTAACTCTCCATCTCTCTCAAATTCAGTCTCCTTTTTCATTTCTGCCATCACTGATATCCAATTCTTAATAACCTTAAATAACTGTAATGATTCATTACTATTATCAACTGCTGCCAGTTAGTTTTCTGAAGCACAAATCCTATTAATTTATACACCTGCTTCAAAAATTTTGAAACTTCCTATTTCCTACAGACTAGATAGAGTACATGCACTAAGTACAGATATTCAAAGAATCCCCCAATATGAGCCTCCTCTTTATATCCAGACTAATCTTTCAAGATACACTATAACCACCCTATACCCAAATTATGTGAATTGGACAGTCCTCGAGTTTCATAGACTTTTGTCCCTGTGCCTTTTGATATAATCTTGCACTTGCCTGCTGTAATATAAAAATACATCAAAACCTAAAATTCTGATTCTTGAACACAGCTTTCTCTAATGCTGCTGCCTGAAATTGATCCTTACTGTGTTCCTGTAGCCCTTTGTATTCATGTCCTATCTGTATTACAGTTGTGCTACACTATTTTCCTCTAACCACATTAAAGTTGCTTGAACACAGGCTCAGATTTTATCTTTCTAATGCGATGTCTTATTAATGGTACCCATGCAACAAAATATGCTGAACTGAGCTGTTCTACACAATGAGTTAGAGGAAACCCTTTTCTTCCACATATAGCTATGCCATAGTTTAGTGAATCTCACTCACGGGGCTTCTTTATTTTTTTCCTCCTGCTGGTCTGCTTCATTTTCTCTCTTTGCCCACATTTTTCACTCTAAGAACTATTATTAAAATGCTAGGATAGCATTCAGAGAAATATATATATATATATATATATATATATATATAATTTTCTTCCTATTAGGTACCTTTTTCTGGCTGAACTTCTGGTTTTTTGGTAACAGGCACAGGTTCTTTCTTTACTGGAACAAGTTTCTTGGGCACCTCAGGCACTTTGAAGATATTAGTTTTATGTTAAAAAGAGTATTTAAAACTTTAAAAATGTTAAGAATGAAGAATATGTAATTAATGGAGCAGTATTAAAAATTAATGGAAATAAGGGGATTTTTGTCCCTTGTTATACAACAATAAAGACAAATGGTTAGATTCCTCTTAAGATAGCAGAGTACTTAAAAATGATCATATATCAATGACAAAGTGAATACCTTTAACTGATGGTGTTTCTGGCTTCTTAACAGCTGGAACTTTCTTGACTGGGACTACTTTCTTTGACACCTCAGGTTCTTTAAAGATATTAGTTCATTTAATGATATAAAATTGCAAGATAGACGCATTAATTTGACAAGTCCATTCAACATTACAACATATAGATGACAAGTTAAATACATAATGCAGCACAACACATATTATGGAAAGAGTTCAAATTTTAGATATCACACAAAAATGGAGTAAATATTTATTTGACTTTAAGTACCTTTAGGTGGTGGAGCTTCTGGTTTTTTGATGACAGGAACTTTCTTCTCTGGAACAACCTTTTTGGGCTCTTCAGGTGCTTGAAAGATAGGAATTTCTTTTAAAGGCAATACAATAATAAAAAGTTTAATGCTAATGAATTTTTTAAAACCACCTGTATTTCTTCGATATGCATTTTGTAAAAGAGGATCAAAGTTTTATTGTGTGCAAATGAATTTTATTCTTGCCAGTGAGGTCAAATTTCAAGTAAGGAGATAGGAGACTGACATTTTAACTAAAAGAAGAGACAATTTAGGAATAAATATCAAATGATTTATTTCCCCAAAACAGTGGATCTGGCCTTGTACCTGCTGGGGCTGGAACTTCTGGTTCCTCCTCTTCTGCAACAGGAACTGGTTCTTCTTCTACAGGAGCAATTTCCTTAGGTTCTTCATATACTTGAAAGATATTGTTAGTTTTATTTAAGGGTGTGAACAATATTTGACAATACACCAAGTACAATAAATAATAATCTTGATTTCACTCCCTTTGTTTCAATAAATATCTTCTCTTATTTTCATTAAGATGAAATTTCTTATTGCACTGACTTTTGTTTCTATTGATTTGAGGGCTTGGAAAGCCCTTTTGATATGTAATGTCATTTATCATCATTGGCTCTCCCATCCTGCTTTCTGTGTAGATTAGGGAAGTTTTATCTAGTACACATCCTGATACCCTGTGTAGATGTCACTGACTGATAACCCAATATTGATTTGAGATTGGAGCTAATTAAAAATGATGAAGAAAGACAAATAAAGAAAAGAAAATGACCAAGAGATACTGAATTAGAAGAGGAACGAGGTTTAACTTAAAATAGTCACAGTGGCAAGCTCATAGATAATCTTATATGTACCTTCTGGAGGAGGAGGCTCTGCTTTCTTGGGAACAGGAACTGCTGGTTTCTCTTCTAAGACAGGTTTCTTTGGCACTTCTGGCACTTTAAAGATATTAGTTAGTTTTACTTCTGGCTAGTTGAGAAAATATATAACAATTACAACACATTTAATTCACATCTTGTTCAAATAGCCCTGGGGTAGACCCAAGAAAAAAATTCACAAGAAGACCAGTGATCTGTCTTTGGACCCACACATATTGGGGAGGACAATGCATTGTCCCATTAAGAATAATAAAACACTTTCAAATGCTTATAATAGATACATCCATTTTTTAAAAGAATGCTGTTATTTAAAAACATTTAAATCCTTAACATCCAGAATAACAAGTCTGTGGTTGTAAATATAAGAAGGTTGACAAATAAAAGGATTTCCTACAATTAGTGACAAGATACTAGAAGTGAGTGCTTTTCTGCAGAATCTCATTACAGACATGTACCTTTAGCTGGTGGAACTTCTGGCTTTTTGGGAACAGCTACTTTCTTTTCTGCAACAACTTCTTTTGGAACTTCAGGCACTTAAAAGATATTAGTATTTTAAACTTATGAAGAATCACTGGTAAACATTTATCACATTTATGCATAACAAAACTCGTTTTAAGAGCTGGAGGCTGCATCTACCGCCCTTAGAAGGTGACCAACCACATGTACCTTTAGCAGGTGGGACTTCTGGTTTTTTGGGAACCACTGGGGGCACTTTCTTTTCAGGAACAATCTCCTTGGGCATCTCAGGCACTTTAAAAGATATTAGTAGTTTTTAGCTCACAATTCCAATGACACATGAAACTCGTTAAGTAAAGCATCAGAACATAATATTTTAAAGACAGACATTTTTCTATGGGAAGATAATGGCAGTGAGAAATACCTTTCACTGGGGGTGGTTCAGGCTTTTTGGCAATGACAGCAGGTGGTTTCTTTTCTGGGACAGGTTTCTTAGGTGGCACGGTCACTAAAGATATTAGAATATATGTTTCACAGTTAGCAAAGATGAGTGAGAAACAAGACAAAAGTTCATAAAACCCAGAATTTTGAGGATAACAGTGAACAACTGGTCAAGGCAACCTAGCAGCAGGCCGACTGACTACCTTTTGGAGGAGGAGGGGGCTCTGGTTCTTCCACAACTTCTACTGGAGGCTCTTCTGGGGCAATTTCCTCAGGCTCTTCATATACTTAAAAGATACAAGCTCATTTTAACACGAGGATGGATTAAAGCATAAGAAATAATTGACAAAAAGATTGTTAAACACTAAGAAGAGTGTCTTTTAAAAAGACTACTTTAAATACTATCATTTTTACCTTCAGGGGGAGGACTTTCCGGTTTAGGGGGAATAACTTCAGGCACCTTCTTTTCTGGGACAGCTGCCTTTGGCATTTCTGGCACTTTAAAGATATTAGTATTTTCATGATTAGACAGAGTACAGACAGACAGACACAGTATCAAACAAAACGACTATCAAAGAAGGTGACTACCTTTGGCTGGTGGGACTTCAGGCTTTTTAGGAGGCAGTGCAGGCACTTTCTTTTCAGGGACCACTTCTTTGGGGGCCTCAGGCACTTAAAAGATATTAGTCAATTTACATTTAGGATCTTGAGACCACCAGAATAAAATCTTTTCAAGAGTAGAAGAGTAATATCTTTTTAAGCCTAAGGTCAATGACAAATACCTTTAACAGGAGGAACTTCAGGCTTTTTAGGAGGCACTGCAGGCACTTCCTTTTCAGGGACCACTTCTTTGGGGGCCTCAGGCACTTAAAAGATATTAGTCAATTTACATTTAGGATCTTGAGACCACCAGAATAAAATCTTTTCAAGAGTAGAAGAGTAATATCTTTTTAAGCCTAAGGTCAATGACAAATACCTTTAACAGGAGGAACTTCAGGCTTTTTAGGAGGCACTGCAGGCACTTTCTTTTCAGGGACCACTTTCTTGGGAGCTTCAGGTACTTAAGAGATATTGGTAAATTTATAGTTAGGAGTTAGGAGATCATTAGAACAAAATCTTTTCAAGCGCAGATGAGATAGCTTCTAAAGTCTAAGGTGAGTGATTAGTACCTGTTGCAGGTGGAATGTCAGGGTGTTTAGTAGGTACCACTGTGACTTTCTTTTCAGGGACAATATCTTCTGGAACTTCAGACACTTAAAAGATATTAGTAGTTTTACATTTAGGTTACTGAGATCAAGGAACTAAAAGCATTTCCCAGAGCCGAAGAGGCATTTCTTCTGAAGAATAAAATGGGTGTGAAAAATACCTGGAATTTGTGGGGCTTCTGCCTTTTTGGTTGATGCCTTGGGAACTTGCTTTTCTGGGACAACTTCTTGAGGAACTTCAGGCACTTGAAAGATATTAGTAGTTTTACACTTAGTAAGAATGGACTAAAACTATTTTCAATAGCAGAAGAGATAGTTCTTTTGCAGAGTGTGGCCAAGGTTAATATATACCTGTGACAGGTGGGGCTTCTGGTATTTTGGCTGGCACCTTGAGAACTTCCTTTTCTGGGACAACTTCTTGAGAAACTTGAGTCACTTGAAAGATATTAGTAGTTTTATATTTAGATTAATAAAGAGCAATGGACTGAAATATTCTCAGGAATGGAAGAGATGTATCTTCCGCAAAATGAAGTCAGGATGAACATGTACCTGTGACAGGTGGGGCTTCTGCTTTTTTAGGTGGTGCCTTGGGAACTCTCTTTTCTGGGACAACTTCTTGGAGAGCTTCAGCGACTTAAAAGATATTAGTATTTTTAGAATCAAAAGGAGTGAAGGAATATATTCCAATGATGGTGAAGCGTGTAACAGAAGAGTGTGAATAAATACCTTTAGCAGGTAAGGCTTCTGGTTTTTTGGGCATAGCCACAGACACTTGTTTTTCGGTTATAACTTCTCTAGGAGATTCAGGAACTTCGAAGATATTAGTATCTTTTCATTAGAAAATATATAGAGAGACAATGGGCAACACATATACCCAAAAACAATTTGTAAGACCGGCAGATGCGCTACACATACTTCCCAGCCCCCCAAAACAGATGACCCAATGACATGAAGGAATAAATACCTTTTGCAGGTGGAGATTCTGGTCTTTTAGGAGGAGTCACAGGCACTTTCTTTTCAGGGATGACTTCCTTTGGTGGCATCTCAGGAACTTCAAAGATATTGGTAATTTGTATTTAGAAAACATGAAAAAAAATTGATGATAATACCATTAATCATACACCTAGGTATTTTTTCTATGGGGTTATATCACCTTTATGCAGTGGGATTTTATACATTTTTATGTTTATGTAAATATCATTAAATGACAGTTAATTTTCTCCCAGGCATGTGACATTACCTTCAGGGGGAGGACTTTCCGGTTTAGGGGGAATAACTTCAGGCACCTTCTTTTCTGGGACAGCTGCCTTTGGCACTTCTGGCACTTTAAAGATATTAGTATTTTCATGATTAGACAGAGTACAGACAGACAGACACAGTGTCAAACAGAGCGACTATCAAAGAAGGTGACTACCTTTGGCTGGTGGGACTTCAGGCTTTTTAGGAGGCACTGCAGGCACTTTCTTTTCAGGGACCACTTCTTTGGGGACCTCAGGCACTTGAAAGATATTAGTCAATTTACATTTAGGATTTTGAGACCACCAGAATAAAATCTTTTCAAGAGTAAAAGAGTAATGTCTTTTTAAGCCTAAAGTCAATGACAAATACCTTTAACAGGAGGAACTTCAGGCTTTTTAGGAGGCAGTGCAGGCACTTTCTTTTCAGGGACCACTTTCTTGGGAGCTTCAGGTACTTAAGAGATATTGGTAAATTTATAGTTAGGTGTTAGGAGATCATTAGAACAAAATCTTTTCAAGAGTAATTGAGTTATATCTTCTTAAACCTCAGGCTTCTGACAAGTAAGTACCTGTCACAGGTGGGACTTCTGGCTCTTTGAGAGGTGCCACAGGCATTTTCCTTTCTGGGATAATCTCCTTGGGAGCTTCAGGCACTTTAAAGATATTAGTAAATTTACATTTGAGTCACAAGATTAACAGGCACCACACACCAGAATCACACTGACCCCTCAAAAGAGCTTAAAAAAAAATGTGAAGGTGGTTCTTTCAATTGCCTTCCCCATCCCACCTTGAAGGGTGGTTAGGAAAGTACCTTTGACAGGTACAGCTTCAGGCGCTGGGGGAGAATGCAATTTCTTTTCCAGGACAACTTCTTTGAGAACCACAGGCACTTTAAAGATATTAATATTTTTATGTTTAGTAGTTACAAGAATCAATCCAAACAGAAAATACATATACACAGAAGATATTTCCCTGAACCTCTAAGCTTCCAGCAATATATACCTTCATCAGGAGGGACTTCAGGTTTTTTGTGAGGCGCCACATATGTTTTCTTTTCAGGGGCAATTTCTTGGGAAGCTTCAGGCACTTTAAGAAATTAGTATTTTAACATTTAGTGTGTGATGATTATTGGGAACAGCATAATACTTTCAAATAATACAAAAAGCTACTTCTTGAACTTGAGGGCATGGTAACTTGTACCTTGAACTGATGCAGATTTTCTTTCTTTAGAAGACACTCTCTTTGCAGGAATAATTTCTTGAGGAGCTCCAGGCACTTTAAAGATATTAGTATTTCACATTCAAAAGTCAAAATGGTTAATTACCACAGTAACCATAATAAGCTAGCCATTCTAGTTTTCTCCCCTTGCCCCACCAATCAGATAAATCAAATGGGGTTAGAAAGATCCTTGAGAAGAGGTGTTTGCCCTTCTCCAGAGCCTAGCAGAGTTCCTGTGACACTAGATCCTCCTTACTAAGTATTTGTTGAATAAAAATTTTAATAGGAGGATTTTCTGTTTTGCTAGAAACAGCCACAACTACTTTCCAGAGGAAACACTACTTGTGGAACTTCAGGAGCTTAAGATATTAGTATGTTTACATTCCGGATTTATGAAGAGCATGACAAAAGTCATTTTAAAACAGAGGGCAGTTAATTTCTTTTGTATTTATTCAGCAATAGCATGTACCTTTCACAGGCAGAGGTTCTGGCTTTTTAGGAACATCCTCAGATACACCCATTTCAGAAGGAACTTCTTTCATAACTTCTGGTGCTTTGAAGATATTAGTATTAGAGGTTAAAAGATCAGTGGCAACATTAATCACATTAACTGAACCAAATGAATTTATATAGTTATAGGGGTACTTTCTTCAAAAATTGTGATGAGTTTAAAAGTCTTGAGGAAAGTAATAGAATTTTACGTCTGTTCATTATTCCCAAGCTCCATAACATCACGCACATAATAGATATGTGTTAAATAAATGGAGGAAGGAATGACAGAAAGAATTATACCTTTAGTGGAAGGTATTTCTATTTCAGGGGGAGCAGTCATGGGTGTTTCCTTTACATGAACAACTTGAGGTATATTAATGCACTGTATGTCAGAGTGATGAAGAGCAATGAAAAGTTTTAGTCATGATTCTACCTCAGGAACATTCCAGGCTGGGAAACTTTTCCGCCGTCGCAATCTGATTTTTTGGTAATCAGGAGCTGATTTCTTGGTAATTGTAGGTACTCACAATATTTATATTGGAATGGTAGATACAAAGAAAATTAAATTATGGAAAGCTAGTTTTAAGTGAAATATGTGATTTCTTATAATCAATGAAGTATGTTTATTAGTTTTAAGAGAAAAAAACAGCTCCTTTCTTATCAAGATCGAATTTATTTTGTACCCTGACCTTAGGCACTTTAAAAAGGTTCTTGTTTTTCAAGTATAGGAGAGAGTAGTTAAATCCAAATATTCTTGATTGAGAAAACAATGTCACAGTTTTTAGATGGTCTTTCAATTAGAGAATATCATGAGCATTGTGAAAAAATTATCATGCTGAATGTTCTAAAACTTTCTCATCTTTGGATATATTTTAAAATGTTCAGAGTGGAAAAACGTAATACTATTTAAAAATAAAGGATGAGAGGACCAAGTAAATATTTTGGGGTAGAATTCCAACTTTTACTGGTTTTGGTTTTTTACTGCCTTAGGTTTTATTTACATTTTTTTTAAAGGAAAAATGCAGGCAGGAATGAAGGTAAGTAGGCAGGCAGGCAGGAAGAGAGAGGAGGAAAAAGCATTTTTAATTATTTTATTTAGTTGTTCATCCTGGTTGTTTTCTCTGACCCTGGGACACGAACCTGGGACCTCAGGTTGTATGTGGACTAAGCCCAATCCCTGCTTCCTACTCCACCAAGATGCACCCTGCCTTAGATTTTAAAAAGCTCTCAGGTGGAGATGAGATTATAGGTAGAAGAGCTCCACACTGAATTTAATATATTAAATTTAATACTTTTATTTATTGAGGTATAATTGATACGTAACTCATTTATTTCAGATGTACAGAGTAATAAATTAATATCTTATGTACTGTGAAATAATCACCATAATAATTCTAGTTAACTTATTTTCAGTCACGATTTTCTGAAAAATAGCTCTATGATATTTAAGTCTTATGGGAAATCAATTATTTTAAATTTATACGTTTGCTTTTACTACTAAGTTTATTTTAATAGAAAAACAATTCCAATGAAAGAGTATATATTGCCCTGGAATTTCAATTCCACAGAATTGAGTTATTGATTTATTGTCTAGAGTCAACCTTGTCTATCACTTGGTGCCACTGAGTTTTACTCTAAAGTGGGTACACTGAGTAAATAAAAAAATCTGGCTTTAGGAATGTAAATGTCAAGAGTGATCTCATGTAGATTTTTTCTAGTTAGTCTGATTTTTATCTTTTAAGGAAACAATAATAGCCTTTCTTATTGAAAGAGTTTCTGGGTAACATCTGCACATTACAAATATACATATTTTCCCCAGAGGGCTCACAGATAGAACTAATAGCTCAGGCTCTTCCATGTGTAAAAATTATATATAGCCCCCTCTGTTTTCTCTTCAATGACTTATGGGGACATGTAGAGACTTGGTTGAGCTATTATTTTGGGGAATCCACTTCTTTGAAGTTTTTTTTGGGCAGTATCCAAAGTTGTAAAGATATTAGTATTTTTAAATATATTAAGGACAACGATGATGAGACGGAGAGTAGGCTTTCTTCTGGCTTATACCCTTCAATGGTGGTGTTTTTATTTTAGCAACGGGACTTTGTTCCTCTGGAATACTTTCCTTGAAGACTTCCAACTCTTTAAAGATGTTAATATTTTTTAATTGAGAAAAATCAAAGACATAAAGACATGAAGACATGACAACAGAAACAGTTAGGTCTCTTTACAGAGACCGTAACTTCAAATTAGAAGTTTTATTTTTGCCCTAAAATTATTTTTCATTGCATGAGGGGAACTTAACTTTTGGGGGCAAAGTCATAGGTTCTTGTCTTGGGTACATAAGGCACTCTAAAGATGTTAGTATTTCAGCATTAGAGGTTGCAAGAATCTACATAAAATGTTAAATATATTGCAGACTGAAGGAGAAAGACTTTTTTATTTAGATTTTCATAGCTAAGAATTGTACCTTCATTTGGAAGATACTCTGGAATTTCGGAAACAGCTGCAGGTAACTCCATGTGTGGGAAAACTTCTCTGGTTGTATCAGGTTCTTTAAAGATATTAGTAGGTTTTTGCTTAGAAGTTATAAAAAGCAAATTATGTAACACATAATTTTTGAATGTTGAAGCCAGAGAGTCTGATCCAAATTTAATATAGTTGAAATGTACCTTTAATTGCTGGTGTTTCATTCTTTTTAGGAATAGTCACATATATTTTGTCCTCTGGAGCAGCTTTCTTGGGTGGTTCAGGCACTTAAAAGATATGAGTATAGTTATATTTATAAATATTAACGGAAAGTATTGAGTTTCTAAAATGATCCCAAAATGAATTTTCTTTATACTGGTGTCCTATATACCTTCTGTTCGTTTGGTTTTGGTCTTTTGAGGATGAGTCACAAGTACTTTTTCTTCTGGAGTTGATTCTTCAAATACTTCATAAACTTTAAAGATATTAGTATTTATATAATCAGGGGTGTTTCAAGGTGGATAAAGAATAATAGTAAGAAAAACATAATGCGTAGCACACTTTCCTCACTCAAATTAACACTCAAATTAATGTTACATAGACAGAAATTAGTGACAATGGCTAAGGCTAAATCTCATTGTTACTGGCAAAATTGTTCTGTTGCTCTTATTTTGTATGATTTTGTGTATAAATAGTGTTGATATTGAGATGCATGTTTGACCTACTGGAAATTCATGTAAATCTGTTTCTTTTTCCAGAATCTCATTATCTATATTTGCAAACCACATCTTGTTTATGGCTTCATAGTTTAATATAAATAGAAAGGTGGAAGAAGAAACCAAAAAATGATTAAAGGTTTGGAAAATAAGGCAAAGAAAGACAATAAAGATTTCTCCACATTATGAAAGAAATATTGACTGATAACAATAACCAAATTCAAGCATAGGAAGTGCATTCTACAGATATTCTATAGAGATTATCCCAATCTAACATTACAAGTGACAAAAATTGAGTCTAAAAACAGGGAATGTTTTTCAGATTCAAATAAATGGAGGAATATCTTGACTACTAAAGTTTTTATTAGTCATATTACTGATATATTCTACTCAGAACATTTTACTCTTTAGATTACTTTATAACTCAAATTACTTGACAATTTTGCAAGGAAGCAAAAAAAAATTATAACAGACTTGAAAATTCTATTAGGGTTCCAATAGTCGTCTGAGTAGCATCACTAAAATATTTCCAATGAATGCTGTGAAGCATAAAATAAATAATAATGGTGGAGTATTCTGATTCTATAAAATTCAACTAAAGCTTTTTTATAAAGTTAAATAAAGTAAGTTACTTCGTGATCTGAGAAAACAAATTGTTTCAAAGAAGACTTCTGTATATAGAACAGGTTAACAAGACATACTATGACAAAGTCAACAAAACAAAGAACTTTTCTAAAATTGGGTATAAATACAGGAATATTAATTTTTAAGTTAGTGAGAAAATATACCTTTTCTGACACTAATAGTCATTAAAGTTATTCAATTTGAGTCAAATATTTTTGGCATATTAGACTTTCACAAGACATTAGTGTATTTACTTTTAAAAGTTAGGAAGACATACAGTGTATTTAAGGACATAAATGAAACCAAAGAGAACCAACATCTTTTCCACATTCACTGTAAATCTTTATGCCTTCAGAAAGAACTGAAGGTAATTTTCTCTTGAATATTTTTCTTAAGCACCTCAGGAACTTGAACGATGTTAGTATGTTAATTGTTATAAATTAACAAATATAAGATATTGAGTATAAAGAAACAATGATTTAACTACACACATTCACTTTAAACCATGAATTACTAAACAAAGAGTTATTCAATGTCATGATTACTATCAGTGTATACCTTTAGCTGCTGGTGGAACTTCAGGTTTTTTAGGAAGAGCTTCATGAACCTTTTCCTCTGGAACAATTTTCTCGGGTACTTCAGGTGCTTTAAAGATATTTTTTTTTTTAAGAATATCATAATTGGGTATAAAATATCAAGACAAAAAGGGGCATTTGACAAGGAGAACGTCAGAAATTCCAAATTTTAAGTCAACTAAGCACAGTCAATTCATCTCTCTATAGTTTGCCTTGTTGTGGAGTTCTAGATTTGTTGTATCTGAGAAACATTGCCCTTTGGACATAGCATCATTTCTATTATCACTTGAAACACATTTGTTTCCTGAGTTACTTGACAATAGCTTCCAAAATGAATTATTTTGAAAAAAAGTTGAAGAGTAATATTATTTAATTTATTGCTTAGGAAGTTCAATACAAACAATCACCATTAGGCCTATACTTTTGTTCCCAGACATCATCATGAAAGGGAAGATTATGTTATAGAACATAAATCGAAGTTTGTCATTTAGCCATATTGTATGGCATTGAGGAGAGAATAACCTCTCTTTTCTTGATAGTAAGTGAAGAAAAGAAGTTTTTATCTTAGTGAAAATTAGCCAAGACAGGTACCTTTAGCTGGTGGAACTTTGGGCTCTTCAGGAACATGTAGTTTTTCTTCTACCACAATTTTCTTGGGCTTTTCAGGTACTTTAAAGATAGTGGTAATGATTTGTTTTACTTTAAAAGTTTATAAAGATTTTTTAATAAGCAGAGCATAAGAGAAATGTAAACACAGAACATCACAGTCACATAGACATCACTTTATCAAAAACATTACAGTTGAATTTTGACAACAAATATGACAACAAAAATTCAGGGAAATTTCCCATGTTAGAATCATAAGAACTTGACAAGAAAAACTGACAACGGATTTTTAGCTGGTGCTATTTCTACTTGTTTTGATAGAATAATTAGCAATGTCTCTTCAATGACAATGTTCTTAAACGCTTCAGGGACTTCAAAAATGTAAGTATACACTATTCTTTAGATTAATTGTTTTTTTGTTTCTATTTTGAAATTCAAGAGGTTTTCAAAAATTAACAAAACAGGGATATCAAACACACAGTCACATGTATTCATATATACTGGGCTATTAAAATACATAATATGAAAATATGAACTTATCGATAAGCATGTTAATGAATATATAATCAAATTGTGCCAAAGAAGGAAACTTGAGTCCACTACTTGGTTAATAGGGTTATTTGCTTTGGGAACATTAGTTATAATAACAGTGACTTTCTTTTTTGGTAGAATTTCCTTTGGGCCCTCAGTCATTGTAATTAGGTTGTTTTAGAAATTCCACAGCCACAAAACACAGAAGAAAAACAAATTAAACAACCAAGGTGTTACGCTATGTAAAATTAGGCAAGTAATTTTTTTAACCAATAAAATACCTTTAGTTGGTGTCTCTTTTCGAGGAACAACTTTAGTGGGTAGTTTTTTTGGAGGAACGATTTTCTCAGATATCTCAGGTCCTTCAAAGATATTAGTGTTTTAGCTTAGAAGCTTGTTTTTTGAAGTATTATGGAGCACTGCTACTAAAGTTAGTATAATGAGAGTTCATAAAATATGTTACCTCTTTATATATTTTGAATTTATACCATATTTTCAAAAAAGATTTGATTTTTCTAAATTTCATCTATACTATAGATTTATTAAAATTGTAAAAATACATTCCCCTTCATAATAAACATACATTATTAAGATCGGGAGTGGTACTGTAAATAACTTATTTGTATTCTGGGCTATCCTTAGACTATACTAGAATGCAGATACTGTTCTCAACACTTAATTTACTTCCTTAATGTTATTTCTCAAATGAAAGTATCATAAAATGGTAGAATCTTTTAATAAGCATTACTTTGTAAACAGCTGATTGAAATTTTAACAAAACAACAGTTGTTTGCCTAAATGTGTAAATACTTCAGTAAAATGAGTTTCTTTTTCACTCTGTTGATGATATTGGTCAGTTATTTTGAGTTCTGTAACAATCATATAACCTTCTTACTGGAATTTTATTAAAAAAAAACCTGACAAATGAATATAATGACTTCCATTAATTAGTAGATATCAAATATTACTATCTTATTGGCTAAAATTATATTCTGTGTTAAACTCTGTACCACTCTATATCAAATAGTTTAAAATAAAGTTTAAAGTATCTCACAATTTTATAATGGAAAGTAAATGGGTTCCTAGTGCTCCAAAATGGACAAGAAATGCACTTTTAAAATAAATGAAGTTAGAGTAAGATATAACAATTTGTAATATCCATAGAATTCCCTATACCTTTAGGTGGAGCTTTGGGTTTTTCATATACTTTCACTTCTTCAGCCTTTAGAACTTCTACTACCCTATGGACTTCTTCAACTTTGTGTACTTCTTGAAATCTATGTTCCTCTACTTTGATGAACTCTTCCACTTCATGGAACTCTTCATCTTCAAAATACTCTTCAACTTCATGGAACTCTTCTTCTTCTTCAAGAACTTCTTCCACTTTTGCTTCCACTATTTCAAATTCTGCTTTTTCTTTGACTACTTCCTCTTTGTGGAAGGCAATTGTTAGCTTTTCTTCAAGGACAGTTCTCCCTGAAAGAGCAGCTATTTTAAGTTTCATCTTTTTTTTTAATCACAGAAGAAACAAAGATGTAATTAAAAATATAAAAGAAAGACAACTGGAAAAAGATTTTTATGCAACAATATATGAAAATCAAAGATCTTTCTGAAAATACCTTTAGCTGGGGTAACAGCTTCTTTTTTAGGCACGGGGACTTTCTTATCTGTGATTTTCTTTTCTGGGACTTTCTTTTGTACTTCAGGCACTTTAAAGATACAGTTTTAATATTACAGACTGTTAAGAGCAAGCTTTCAGAGACAGTAGATATCAAAAACAATCAAGACACAAAGACATAAAACATAAAAATCTTAATGAAAAAGATTAAAAAGATTTTCAGGTTTAAAATAGAAGATGTACCTTCGGCTGCAGGTGCCTCTTTTTTCGGAACAGGAACAGGTGCTTTTTCCTCAGGAACTTTCTTTGGCACTTTAAAGATATTAGGCATTTTAGTTAGCTCACAATACTCAATAAGAAACATAAAATAAAAACATCAGCAACAATATAAACATTACAATAATCAAAGTTAAGAATCATTGTATATACTTTTGGACACCAGTTTTAGAGGCAATAAATGTATTTTCCCAAATCACTCATTTGTGCTTAACCATACCCTTAAAAGAAGATAGATCTTATTTATTAGATAACTGATTTTTTATATTTATTTTGAAATTCAAGAGGTTTGCAAAGAGAAATTGTACTGTTTTATTTTTCTAAATAACAGGAATTAACAATTTTAGGCCTACTTCTATTTGTTTTAATTCAATGAAGACTTAAAATTTTTTATAGTATGTTGATGAAGACTTTTTAGAAGTAATTACTTAAGCCTTGACATAGGCGTCATGTTCTGTGAGGCACTATTGTAGCTGCTGAGAATGTCTACTGTGATGAGGCCAGCAAAATCTAACCAGAGTACCACTGGAGCATTAATCTAATTGGAAACAACTAGAAGTAGACATTTTGTAATGACCTTAAATACTTAGGTCAAATGTTACAGAAGGCACGTGAGATTCTGTAAAATAGTTAATAATCAAACATTAGAACAGATATTCTTCTTTAAAAAAGAATATAGTGAAAATAATTATAGTCATATGACAAAACTCTGTATGAATAGAATAACATCTAGGAATGGAATGAGGGGAAGAGAGAGTGTTGTTATGTATGTAAGTACAGAGATATGCAGTATTAACACTAAAATTCTCAGGTATTTTAAATAAGAAATATCTCAAATAATTCATGCATACAAACACACCCATCATTAATATTCCTAAGAAGGCTAAAGAAGGCTAAAGAAATTTCTTAATTTAATAAGTTTACTATTTAAATGACTTTTAAAAGAGCCATGAAAGAAGTTACTTTTGTTTTTTAAAAAGAAAATTAATGAGAATTTAAAGATAGTCTTAACTAGAATTTGTTATACCTTTAGCTGGTGGTGGCTCCACTTTTTTAGGAGCAGGAGTAGGTACTTCAGGTACTGCTTTCTTAATCACTTCAGGCACTTAAAGATATTTTACAGACATTTTGAAAAAATGACATACAATGAACAGAACACCACCCATACACCAAAATAAGCATACAAATAACAAAAAATCCAAACAAAACCCAAAAAGCAGACCACAAATTATTGATTTACTTCAAAAAGATATTAGCAACCTAAATAGTATATATATATATATATATAGCTATATGGAGTAGTGACTCAAAAAGTAAGAAAGATATTACTTAGAAATCTTATAAGTAAACATAATGTTAACTATGCAAAAGATTGTCATAGTCTTTAGAAACAATAGGTTAAAATTATTCTAAAAAGTGAACATCACAGAAATAGATGTCCACCCACCTTAATACTGGAGAAAAAAATTAATAACCAAAGACTAGGAGAGAGTATACTAGGATCTGGCCAGAAAAAAATTAAAGCGCCAATAACATAAAAATAATAATCTCTAATTCTTAATTTTGCATTGTAGGTAAAGTAGAAAACAATAAAAGGGGGGACACAAAATTTAAGTGGCAGTAAAAATTAATAATAACATGATGTAATAAAAGCATGCTAATTAATTCTGAGAAATTTTTGGAATACCAAGTATTTTAAATGTCCAACTCATAAAAGCGACTGTACCTCTAGGTGGTACCACCTCCTCAACCTCCTCTGTGCTAGGTGGTTCTTCCAGGATCTCTTCTTCGGAAATGGGCTCTTCAGGCTCCTCAAACACTTTAAAAAGATTATTATTTTGTAAATTATTTTTATAATTCTTTTGAATATTAGACCAAGTGATACTTTAAAGACTGAAGTTGTCTGATCAATGTATGTAGCTTATAGCTAAGTTTTCCACACGTGTGTAGAAATTCACTAGTCCAAATAAATCTAGCTTTTCAAAAAAAGTTAGGTCCTTCTCAGAATTTTAGATTTAGAAAGGACCTCAGAGAGAATTTAGTTAAAATTATTATTATTTTAAATGGCAATGGACTTGTTTGATGTCAAACATCCCCTTAGGGATGGAAGTCAGATTTTCTGCACCAGTTATTCAGCCTTAGCTGGAATTTTTCTTGGACAAATTTATTCCCCAGTTTCCAATCAAGTCACTGATGAAAAATTTCCCACATAAAGATTCTTATTAAAATAAAATGAACAACAAACAAGCAAACAAACAGGCTAAGTATGTAAGAAAAGAGACTCGGTTTTAGTTTGTCTTCCTCATTTCTATTAGGTAAATAAAAATTTCTTTTAGAGTCTGAATATGTTTATTTTCTGGAAAGAAGTGTTTATTTATCCCTTTAAATATTAGACAATAAGACAATGATAACTTTGAAAATGCTATTTTCTTACAAAAGCATCTACCTTCAGCTGGTGGAACTTCCTCTTCTTTAGGGAGAATGATTCGTCTTTCTTCCACTTTCTTAGGTACCTCAGGAACTTAAAAGATATTGATTGTTTTAAGAACTTAAAATGGAAGAATCAAAGAAGAATACAAAGAGACTGATCTCCCATTTTTTCAATGCAAGAGAGTAAATATCAGAACACACATGCACAAGATGAAACATTGACATTTCACAGAATCAACTAACAAGACAAAAATAAAGAGGTATGTTGTTTAAGATTAAGGGCGCATTAAAGAGATATTCTTTTACTGTGGAGCCTCTACATTTTTAGCAAGAGCAATGGGTACTTCAGAGACTAGTTTCTTAATTAACATCTGGTTCTTAAAGATACACGAGTTCAGTATTTTTATTTTTTAGAAATAACATACATAGAGAATGGACATAAACTACACAAAGTGGAAAAATTGACATAACAAACATTTTGCTACAGTGTTACAAATAACAGATGTAAATAACAGACCACACTATGCAAACATTTATGTTGAACACCCAGTTCAACATTACTGCAGCAGACATATCCCTGTTTGGGGGAGATATACCTTTAGCAGGAGGAGCCACTGCTTTCTTAAGACCAGGAGGAGGCACCTTCTTTTCTGGTTCAGGTTTCTTAGGCACCACAGGCACTTTAAAGATATTATTTTGTATTATAATTTCAGTTACACAAACACAGATACAATGGACATAGCAATAATCTGTTATGTTAACACACACTGAAATAGGACATTTTGACTTCTACAGGTGAAGAAAGAAATGGCAGTGCCTAACTTGCTTGGTAATAGCAATACCTGTGGCAGGAGGCACCTCTTCCTTCTTGGGAATGGTCACTTTCTTCTCTGGCACTTTCTTCTTAACCTCAGGCACTTTAAAGACATCATTTCATGATAAGAATTTTTTGTGAGGGATGAAAAAGCAAGAAAACAAGAAGCCCCCACACAGAAAGACTAACATGCAACAGGCACTCAGACTAGAAACCTCATGTAAACTGGGAGGTCAAATGTTATATATAACCATTTTGTAGAGCAAGAAATCAGTAACCTAACTGAATACCAAAGGATGGAGCTGTCAGTTTATCCATTTAAATTTTTACTAGTAATTTATTAAAACATTATGAATCCTATGAATCCTTGAAGCTGAATAAAAATCAGCGTTCACCATTTCATTGAGTATAATGATGAGTTAGTTAGCCTGGTGGAGGGGTTCTGCTTATTTTAAGTAGTGATGCCATGAGGGTTTACTAAAAATATTATTGAAGTTTAAGATATAAAATGTATTTATTATGTCCTCTAATATGAACTGATTCAATATGTTAGATTGGGACCCTATTTACTCAGTGACAGAGTACTTCTATAGATTTTCCTTTGTTTTATCCTCACAAGTTATCTGAGTCCACTGGTATTAGAGTCTCCATTTTATAAGGAAGAATTTGAAGTTCAGATTGGTTAAAGAGGTTTACTCTGTAACCAACCAAAGTATAAAGCCGAGGTTAAAATCAAAACCTGCTGGGCTACCATTTATATAGATGTTTTAGAAGACATAAACCATTATTCAGTGTTTTGATAAATACCTTCACCTTTCTTTTTTTTCTATTGATTCCAGTGTTATAAAAGGATGGAAATTTAGGAAGACTGATTCATCACATTTTTCAGGTAATTTTTTTCATGATAATAATTTAGCTTTATAAAATATCTTTATGAAAATGATAATGTTTAATAAATTATAGGGAATCAGGTAGAACTTTTATGGCAGTTTTGGGATACTTCCTTTCATCTTTTTTCTTGAATACTACTTTATATCTAATGAAAAGTGGACACTGATATTTTAAAACATTTTTAGAAGTAAAAATGTGACTTCCATTTTATAACTTTTTCTAAAACCCAGTTCCACCATAATTTTCTGGCAAAGCTACATTTGAAGAACATGATTCATTGGAGGGGAGAGCAGTGTACCTTTGGGTGGTGGGGGTTCCACTTTTTTAGGAGCAGGAACAGGGGCTTTCTTCTCTGGTACAGGTTTCTTAGGCACTTCAGGCACTTAAAAACATTTATTTTTTAAGACATTAAAATCACATGTCAAGTATTGTATATATGACAAAAAGACACATGAGAATAAGAACACAAATAATGAAATAACATTTCATGTCATAAAATTTGAAATGACACTAGGTAATTTACAACAGACAGATACACAAGACAGACATACAATAATAAGAGTACGGATGACTGGTATATTTTCTAAGATTTAAAGGGTAGACAACGCAGAGAGTAAAGCACTATAGATAAAACTGGAGATGAACAAAAAGATGGAAAGGCAGAATTCAACACAAAAGAGGCTTTGATGATTCCAAGAAGAAATGATGTACCTTGAGCAGGTACTGGCACCTTAGGTTTAATTTCTGGAAGAACTTCTTCTTCAGATACAACTTCTTCCTCAGGTACAAATTCTTCCACCTCGGGAGGAACTTCCTCTTCCTCTTCTTCTGGTAGAATTTCTTCTTCCTCAGGTGGAACTTCATCTTCAGGAATAATTTCTTCTTCAAATGGAACTTCCTCTTTCTGAGGTAGAGCTACCGGAACTGGAATTGGCTCACGTTTCTTTGGAACTTTAAAGATATGTATTCAATTATGTAAGTGTCAATACTTTAGGTACAATTATCTTTAACAGTGGGACAACTTGGAAAGCCAATAATGTGTAATCATAGAGTATCAACTGCCATCAGAGGAAATGTCACCAGCATTAGTTAGAATGAGCAGGCTATAGGAGAGCATTAGTTTTCCTTTTTGCCCTGATTCTATTAGAGATCAATGTACCTTTGGGTGGTGGAGCTTCCACTTTTTTTGGAACAGGTGTTGGTTCTTTTTCTTCTGGAATAAGCTTCTTGGGCACCTCTGGCACTTTAAAGACATTATTTGTTTTTAAGAATGAGGGTTTTGTTTTGTTTTGTTTTGTTTTTTTTACTGTCTTAGAACAATAAATGTGAAAAGGAATCACAAAGTACCCAACTTATGAATTTCTAACAAAACACATATTTTCAAATATGAAACATTATGGGAGAATTTGTATGTGAATATACAGAGTCTAAGTTTTTCTCCCCTGTGCACTTTAAATGATGAAGGGGAGTACCTTTTGCAGGTGGAGCCTCTACTTTCTTTGGAGCAGGAACTGGCACCTTCTTTTCAGGCTCAGGCTTCTTGGGGACTTCTGGCACTTTAAAGAAATGATTTGGAGAGAAAAATTTATGCAAAATAAAATTGCATAATAAAATTTTGAGTTCAAGCAGTTTCAAAAAGATTAAGATAAAGTAATAAAAAAAAGTATGACTAAGGCATTTAAAAAAGCATTTCATCTTTAAAATAAAATATTTTCTTTTCCATACAGGAATATAAAAGAATTGCATCCCTAAGGATCATGGAATTGAACCAATTAATTTTCTACTCACACAAACATGAAATAAAACTAATTCCATGAGACTATAACTTCAAGTACCTTTGGCAGGTGGAGCTGCCACCTTTTTAGGAACCGGTGTTGGCACTTTCTCCTCTGGTACAGGTTTCTTGGGTACTTCAGGAACTTTAAAGATATCAAGCAGGGTTAGTGTCACATTTTTCACCTATAGTTCAGAATCTAGCAATTTCTGGTCTTAATTGATGCATCATAGATATCCTAATGATTTCCCTTTACGAGTGAAAACAATAACATCCACAAACATGTGCCAGGAAATGTATAAGAATTAAAATAAAAAACACTGAAAAAACATAGACTGTTGATAAAGACAACACACAATGCCTGTTAAATGGTGATTTTGTCCATTTTGTTCTTACAACACAAATCTACTTCACACTAAGAACTTTCCATGAAAGAGGGAGAGCCAAGTATTAGCATCAGCATGCTTTAATAGCAAAATTCAGAGATGAGTACATGGTAGACTGTTCTTGTATTAGTTGAGTGAGCCTGGTTTTGATTTTAGTATTGCTAATATCATCATGGGAAAAGAGCTGGCATGGCCTACCAAGTCATACTACATGGGAAAACCATAATGGATTATAAGGAGATGTACCTTTAGCTGGTGGAGCCTTCTCTTTTTTAGGAGTGGGCACAGGAACTTTCTCTTCTGGCTTCTTAGGAATCTCAGGCACTTTAAAGATATTATTAATGGTAAGTCTAACTATAAGTAACAACACATCCATACTAAACACAGTTAACATTTCTAACAACAGATAGCAAATGCACAAGTTTTGAAATCATAAGATAGGTAACTGTTGATATGTGGATAAAGACTTTTACATGCCTATGAGACAAAATGTGGTATACCTTTGGCTGGTGGGGCTTCCTTCTTTTTGGGAACAGGTACAGGTTTCTTCTCTTCTGGAACAGGTTTCTTGGGTACCTCAGGCACTTTAAAGGTAATATTAAGATTTTAGAAATGTTACAAAAGAGATAACATGTGCAAAGCAATTGATAAATCAATCATACTCTAACATTTAAGAGTGTTGCTAAAATAAGCAGCATTGGTCATTGGTGATATTAAACCTGAGAATCTGACCAAACTAGACACTCAGACTCCAAAGAAGGTGCTGTGTATTTCTTTAAAGAAGATATAATCTACCTTTGACTGGTATTACTGGCACCACTTCTTCCTCAGTTACAAGTTCCTCTTCCTCATAAATGTACTCTTCCTCTTCAAGATATTCCTCTTCTTGGGTTACAACTTCCTCTTCGAAGGCAATCTCTTCTGGTTCTTGTCTTTTAGGTACTTCAGGCACTTTAAAGACATTATCTTTAGGTTGGACATTCTCCAATTACTCAACAAAATTAAGAAACTGTAGAAACATGGCTATTTGTAACACAAGGAAGAACAGGCTCGGCCTTATCCATAGAACTTTACACATAGAACTGAACATGAATTTCATAGCAAAGAAGACGAACAACACATGAAAAAGAGTGGCATTAGGTACCTCTAACAGGTGCTTCTACTTCTTTTTTAGGAACAGGTACTTTTTCTTCTGTGACAACCCTCTTGGGCTTCATTGGCACTTAAAGTATTAAGTAGAAGGAAATTTTATTGTCAGAAACAGTCCACGAAGCCAATATTTGGATTATTTTACTTTTAACAGAGTAGGTTCATAAGTGCCTCTAGTGATTGAGGCTTGTTATGCAATTTTTCATTTATAAGAAACTATATTTTCCATGGAAAGGGTGCTAAACTTCATTAGGATAAAAAACACACATAGAAGTATTTAAGTAAATCTGAGGTAGCAGAGCCCACATGTGAAATGCTAGTATTCAGGAATCTCTGCTTGTAGGACACATCTTATTGAGAAGTGAAATTTACTTCTGGGTTAGGATACTTTCTGAAATTGCAGAGATGGTATTTCAAACTGAGTAAAAACCAGGGGAAAATGACTAGAGATTGAACTGACATTTAATAAAATCTTCAAAATGACTCTAAAATCAATAAACAGATATCAAACTATGATGAATATTTATGTCATTACACCAATTTAGATAAATAAAAACATGACAGTTGGCCAATTATTTTAAATCCAAATATTCTATTTATATATGTTATAGCTAAGTGGTATGACACAGTCATGTATAGGAAGCTGTGGATATACTTCGAAATAACTTTTCCTTTTAAAGACAACATCATCTTCTTAACCTATAAAAATATGTATAACCACTGTCCTCTTAGTGATTAATTTAAAGGACACAAAACAATGAAATAAAACAAAACATTAATTTTAAAAGAAGCACTATAAAAGACTACAGCCTAGGAAGGAAATTATTATACCTTTCACAGCTGGTTCAGTCACCTGCTCTTTTTCTCGTTTGGTAATAGAAATGTGTATTTTTTCCTCAACAATTTTCTTTGGTTCTTCAGGCACTTTAAAGATATTAATTATTAAAGATCATTAAAACCAGCCACATGAATATGGTGTAAATAAAAATACACACAAAACAAACATGACATGTAAGAATCAGGACCAGAACTGTACAGTCAGTGAAAACAAGACCATTAGATGAGGCAGGAAGACACATTCATACAACACAAGCAACAAAGATGCTTTGGTAGCTATTACTCTGCAATGTACCTTTGGGTGGTAGAGGTTTGAGTTTCTTTGGAATGAGCACTGGTACTTTTTCTTCAGGAACAGCTTTCTTTGGCACTTTAAAATACCAATGAGCAAATTTAAAAACTTGAACCAGGTTTCTCAAGAGTCAGAAGAATAAAAAGTTAAGAAATACAAAGTACAACATAATATCCCAAAACATATACACAATTGGTGCACTGTCACTTCAACATGTATTTACAGTACAACAGACATGTAAGAAACAGGTCTTGTAACAGAATGTTTTTCTCATACTACCTTTAGCGGGTGGAGCCTTTGGTTTTTTGGGAACTGGTTCTTCTTGCACAGCCTTTACTGGAACAGGCTTCTCAGGTTCTTTGAGAGTATACATAGAGTGTTTAATGTGAGACTTTAGAACAGAAAGTAAAAATAGTATTTCTTAAATGGACACAATGAATTAAAATGATATTATCTCTATCTACTATGTTGTCATAACTTCTGGCGGTGAAGAATTACACATCCAAGTAGAATATCTTCTAAAAGACCTACATAAGCTTATAGTGCCCTGTTCACCTTGCTGTTTACTTCAGTTAGGCAACTGCAACTCTCTCTTATATTAAACTTCTCATTTCACTTTAAGTAGACAAAATAGTGATTAAAACTCCTTTACATATAATATTAGTTTTCAATGCTATCTATAAGACTGTACATAAATTCTCAATGTTAGATTATAAAACATCAGAAATTGAGTAAGTGAAATAATATTGATTCATTAAAAATTCTAGTAGGAACTTATTTTTTGAGCAAAATACATAAAGTCCTTAGAATTGAAACTTATATGCCTACAAATTGAATCCTTGCTAGATAAAACACAATTGCTTATGTGAGTCTTCTTGTCTGTCTTTAGTTTTGAAGTACTTTCTGTCAGATTTTGATATAATTTGGGAGCCCAAAAGATAGTATACTTTATGATTAGTTGATCATGCTTGGTAATAACAAATTTCAGAGAAAGAGATGATCAGAAATTTTTGATCATGCACTAGAGTGATTATGGGCTTTTGATAAATTTCTAACCTTTTTGAGAAATTTATGGACATTTGCTGTTTTGTGTCTAAGAAAAATGATGGGGTAAATATATTACTCCCAGAACCAAAGTCTAAGAAATACCGAATTTTTTTCCTAAAACTTATCCAAGAAAATAAATTTCTAAAGCAAAATTTGTTCCAAATTTCTCTGGATATCCAAATTTTTATCCTGTTCCAATGAATTTGCATGTATTGAATGTGGCTTTTGAGTGTGTGGTTTTGCTCATACCTGTGATATATTCTTCATGCTCTTTATATTCTTCATAATGCTCATATTCACGTTCCTCATATTCTTCATATTGGTCGTATTCTTCTGTTGGTTCATATTCCTCAAATTCTTTAGAATCATATTCTTCATATTCTTCATATTCCTCATATTCTTCTTCCCTTTGGACTGAAACAGTTTCTTCTTCTCTGGTATAAGACCATTCTTTCTCTTCTGTTACAGTTACTTCTGGAATAATATTGACAACAGGCAGTATTTTACTTGAAGCTCATTTGGGGATGATAGTGACGATGTATTTTGATTTCATTCTTTTATGATGGTCTCATGCATTGGTTATGGGAGACTCTGACAGTCCTTTGCTAGTCAAGGTATTAAAGACTGTACATTTGCGATTTTTGATTTCAAAAGTTAGACTGCCTGCCTTTCATCAATGATAAGTCAATAAAGGATAAGAATCAAATCAGGACCTAACAGGCAAAGAGCTGCATAGTTTCATGCTTTTATTATTTAGTCAAAGAACAATATACCTTTAGTGGGACGAGCTTCTCTTTTTGGGACTTCGATGGATACCTTTTCTTCTACAACAGCTTTTTTCCTGAATTCAGCCACTTTAAAAAGAGCAATTGTAAAAAATGAATTGTAAGATTCTGCATATATGTATTAAGGGAAATTTTGTATGAATAATCCAAGGACGATGATAACTGTGCTACTTGTTTAATTTTTTCATTTAAATGGCAAGAAAATCAATAAACTTGGAAATAAACATGCTATCTTTATACTAGGAATACTTTTTCTAGAATACTTGATATTTTAAAGATATTAGAATAACTTGAGGAAGATCAAATAGCACTTAGAAAAAAGTTAGCAGATATCGAGACAGCGCAATGTCATCAAACAGGCATTGGAACAGAAACTTGTGTTACAAAGTTTTTTCACCTAAATTCTAAAGTGTTTTCATAATATATACTTGCACAATGTGAAATATTCAGGATTGAACAACATTTAAATTTCATTAAAGATAGTCACACAAAACAGCATTTAGGCGGATGGTTTTTTAGTATGTGGACAAAGACATATGAGAGGACAAGTGTATTTTAAGGGAAACTACAAATGTCTGGGGATTCACTTTCTTTTTCAGAAAAGAAAGGAGAGAGAATACTTTCTGGTATCAGAACTGTTGAGCTTGGTAATGATATGGAATAATGCAGGCATATTATTTTATAATATATTCAAATTATTTTCTCAAATGATCTGAATTCCACTAAATTAGTTTCGATACCTATAGGCTTATTTTGATTTTAGAAAAGTTAGTATACCTTTTGTTGGTGGTTCTTCCTCTTTTTTAGGTTTAAGTTTTGGAACTTTTTCTTCTGGGACAGGTCTCTTGGGTTCCTCCGGCACTTTAAAGACAGATTTCACTTTGAAGAAATGTTTCCCTCATTCAAACCACAAAAAGGCAGTCATATCATAGTAACCCAAACACCAAAGACTTGAAATTTTCATTATTTCCAACATAAAACAACAAGTTTAACAATGACAATAAAAACCTTCACCCGAACCAGTGTGTTTGTAAAGAGAACAGGTGAAGTACAACATTCGTGTCTTGAAAGTCCCCATGTACCTCTTGCTCTTGGAGGCTCCTCTTTTTCAGTTACAGCAACATGAACTTTTTCTTCCTGGGTAATTTTCATGTGCCTCTCAGTCACTTGAAAAATAATTTTAGGATGAGGGAGTTGTATTACTTCAAGTGGATTTAAAAAAAAATGTATATATATATATATATATATATATAATGTGTGTGTATATATATATAATGTGTATATATATATATATATATATATATATATATATATACACATTAGCCAGAAAGTACTGTAACTTTAGAATATAACAGTTTACAAGGTACACACATCAACTTTACAACAGGTAAATACTCCACCCAGAGACAAGGCATTAATACACATTGCCACCAACATATACCAGTAAACTCCATAGAGAAGATATGGCCCAAGGACAGCAGCGAGAGGACAAAAGACAAGACATGTTTCTAGGCTTGGAGCTGGGGTTCAGTTTACCTTTGGTGGGGGGAGGTTCTTCTATCTTAGCCACTTTGGGAGGAGCTTTTTTCTCTGGAGCTGGTTTCTTTGGCTCTTCTGGCACTTAAAATATGTCAGACAACACAGTCAAACATACCATATGAAAAACACTGAACACCAACATACTCATTTTCTTGTTTACAAAAAAATGTGAAGAATGCGTGTATCCATTTAAAGTGAATAAAAAAAGACAGACATTATTCAAGAGTATAGGGAAACCCAATGTACCTTTAGCTGGTGGCACCTTTTCCTTTTTAGGGAGTGCCGCAGGAATTTTCTTTTCTGGCACAGTTTTCTTAGGTGTTTCAGGAACTTCGGAAAGATTAGTTTTAAGAATATTAGTGTGCATTACAAAAGAAGTGACACAAAAACACAAACTGCTCACTTTTTGAAAATTCACACACATGCACCAACAATGACTGTATTCAGCAAATATGATTATACATAGAGGTTTCCCCTGGAATCCCAAAGTAGACTGTTCTTATTTGCAATGATTTGGCAGGTCACTTTGGGAGTCTAGGAAAACTACTCCCATTCACTGATAAGGAAACATTTTTGAGGATTCCCAGACCCCCCTCCAAAAACCACACAAGCAAACAACTACCAAATCATACAAAATAAGAAGGTTCTACTCTTGGGGATTCAGGGGAACATGTGCATGTTGAAAAAAACAGGCAGTTACCAAACTAAAGGCATTATTATAGTTATTAAGACAGATAGTATCACATTTCTTTGAGAGAGAATTGTACCTTCAGCTTGCGGTGGTTCTTCTATTTTAGCAGGAATTTTTGGTTTTGGTACAATAATCTTCTCATGCTTCTCAGGCACTTGAAGAGATTGGAAAACATGCTTGTGTAAATTTCCATATTCCTTTTTTTAAATGTAAGGTATCTTTTTACTTCGATATGCTATTTATCAATATCAACATTTCCAATGCAGATGATAAATTATTACAAGAGAAAATAAAGAACGGGACAAACTAACATACATGATTAGAACAAACTTAAAGAGTATGTATACCTTTGGCTGGTTCAGCCTCCACTCTCTTAGAAATAAAGTGCAGCTTTTCTTCCACAATGTATTCCTCAGGCTCTTCCATCACTTTAAAGACATCAATTTTAGAGAAGATAAGTTGTAGTGTTTTTCATGTTTGAGCTGTAATTGCTTGTAAGAGTAGTTAAAATAGCAAAAGTTGAACATTTTCCAAGTCCCTGATTAGTTCTACTTAAAATACCTGAAGAAGAATACTTTTTGATCAAAGCATATGCTTCAATAAAGAGTATGGGAAATATATTTCATCCTTTAATCTTCAAGTGTATCATAAAGATAACAATGTATTCACAAGAAAAGTAGGACAATATAAGACACACAAACAATTCTAGTGGCTAAATTAAGAAGAACACAAGAATTTGAAGATATGTTTCAAAAATGACAACACCAGATTGAAGGTTATAGGACAAAAACACAAACTTGAGGACTCATAAATAAGTTTATAACAAAGAAAAGATCTGTTACACTGGAAAAAATCTATTGAAGACCCAGAAGCAAACATTTTCCCCCATGGTTTTTTCTGGGAAGATATAATAGATGAGGCAAGAGTCTTCATATGATTTTGAAGCTATGTTATAAAATTACAGAATAGAAAGATTTAGTTACAAACATATCTCTTTACATAGGAAGGCTATCCAACAGTCATTTAAATAGGCTATACCTCTTTTACCTAAATATTTGGGGCTTAACAAAAGCGTAAGATTATTATAGAATCTATCTCCTTTTAATGAGTACTCAAATTTATAATGCATATTGTCAAAAAACTGAAATGAAATTCATACAGTGAGAACTTTCCTTGTGTATGTGACATGTTTGGTTTCTCAAGCACTTCTAGAAGTGATGGGTTCCTCTTTGAATCTATTATATTACTAATTTATCCCCAACACTTTGGCATCTCTCAGGAAGCACAACAGAAATGTAAGTGTCCTCTCAGGAGTCATCTCCCATCTTACTTTTTCCAATCTATTTCATTTAGACTGAACATTCTGAATTTCCCATGGACTTGTCTTACACATGGAGAAGGGGTGGGAGTACCTTATATTAGCCAGATATGTGCTGTGTTCAAAGGCAAAGAAATGTACACGTCTACTCATTTTTCATGGGGAAGAGAGTTAATTTGTTAAGGAATATATTGATTTCCCTTTAAAGCAAAGTTACATTAGACCTTTCTTAGGAAAATTCTTTTAGGTAGATAGCTTTAGCTAGAAGGCCAAACCTTATCAGTAAACCTAGTGATGTCTTAATTTATTGAGAAGGAATTTCAACCCTGAAATAAAGCTGTTGCTAGTCCTTAAGAAACTACAGAGAAAAGTATTACATGGGAAGTATGGGAACATCTGAATAACAAATTAATTTAACTGAAGAGATTGTATAATGTTTTCTCCAACATGGAAATATGGAAAAGTATTCCAGTGCTTCATTCTCAAACATGGTATTGACTTCTGAAATATAATAAGGTAATACAGTTTCTTATTCATTTTAAAATTGAGTCAGAACACATTACTGAGTTGTGCTACCAACTTGACTTTACCCACAACTTTAGACATTAGACAACCAACATAAATATGATGCCAGTCCACTATGCTGACACCAAGTCTTGTTTAGTAAAAGGTGAATGTATATGGAGATACCTGATCCAGTTTTCACCTATAAATATGAAGCTCCCCTCCACCATATAACCAAGTAAGAAGGTATGAACAAGAATACATTAGATGTTTAAGCAATGCTTCTGAATCTTGTGTTTAATCAAAAGGTATTTCTTATGAGGTCAGTAGGTCTTCACTCATTTTGTGCCACTTTCATTAGTCTGATAAACATTCTGTGAAAGAAAACCTCTCACCAAGGCTCCAGATCATTTCTAGTTTATTTGCATGTTTACCTTCATATTCTGTAACCTCTACTTCCTCCTCCTCCTCCTCTCTTTCTTCTTCTCTATAAACTGAAACAGACACTCTTTCCTCTTCTTCTGAATAACTCCATTCCTCCTCAGCAGATACTTAAAAAAATAAAATTTAGTTTAAATTTAGCCTCCTGAAATACAAGTAGCCATTTGTTGGCAACATATTGATAAGGTTTTTCTAGCTGCTTAGGGTATGACTTCACAATACTTCCCTCATTACAAGAAGGAGAGATTCAATTTAAGATGAGAGGACAGGATAGCACTAGACTGAGAAGAATTCAAACTATGTCAAATGTGACCACTTTCATAATTATCACATTTTTAGCAGCCCATTCACTCTCTTAGAGTGATTTGTGATCAATTTAGACACAAAAGATTCCATCTCAGAAGTCTATCATAAGTGGACTCTGTTAAGGGTTACTTCTGAAGTAAACAATTACATTGGCAAGAAGAAAAGACTTTGAGAAAATACTGCAAGTTCATTTCTGCCCTCATTCGATAATATACCTTCATGCCGAATGACTTCCATTCTTTGAGGAGCAGCAACAGATAGTTTTTCTTCAGCAACAAATCTTTTTTCTTCCACGACAGTTTTCTTAGCTACTTCAGCTTTAAAAAAGCATTAAAGTTGAAGTTCAGAATTCAAGAATCTTCAATTATGTCTCCCTCTAGTATGAGGGAAAGACTTACACAGTACACTTTCATTAGCAAAATGGGAAAACGAGTTACATATTACAAATATATACACACAAGAATTCTAACAGAAGAGAGACAAAGGGTGAGTACAAGAAGACACCAAACAGAAAAAAGCAAGAATTCATAGGCTAAAAGATGTTTGTCAGAGGCTTAAGACAAATCCTACCTTGGGGAGGAGCTTTCTTAGCTACAGGGATGGGCACTGGAACTTTCTCCTCAGGGACAGGTTTCTTAGGCAGAGCTGGCACTTTGGAAACATTATGCATTTTTAGAACTTCAATGCTATTGCATTTGAAGTCCAACACAAAACACAGCTATACACTCACAGGGCACTCATGTCACAAAACTAATAAAATTTATCATTTGCCTATAACATAATCTTATAAAGATGCTCCCCTCAAAGATGAGACAAATACCTTTTGGTGGTGGAGCTTCTTCCTCTTTCTGAGGAACAGGTCTTTTTCCTTCAGGAACTTTCTTCTTTGGTATTTCTTGCACTTAAAGGATAGTATGTGATTTAAAATCCTCAGAAAGGCGAAATAAATGAACAACACAGAACTGGCAGGACTATTCAAGAAGACATGCAAGTAAAGAAGCTTCAAGGGAAAGAAGTTTATTTCATGAAATGGGGCTAAGTACCTGCTGGTGGTGGAGATTCCTCTCTTTGAATAACAACAGTTACTTTTTCTTCTGTGATAACCCTCTTCTGTACTTCAGGAACTTGAAAAGACATTAAGTTTTAGAATTGATTTTGCATTTTCCAAAGTAGTTCAGTTACTTCATAAGAAAGTAGATGGGTAGACAGACATTTCTGCTGAATTCTCACTCGTATCACAAAACATTAATCTTGGATTAAACTAACTCAATTACAGATTACACACAAAAATGTTTTGTACTCAAGACATAAAAGTAGGTCTTCTTTACTAAGCAAGTTACTGTACCTTTAGCTGGTGGAACTTCCTTTTTCTTTGCAATAGTTATCTTTTCTTCAGGGACAGGTTTCTTTGGCACCTCTGGGACTGAAAAGTTTTAAAAACAGAATGTTAGGTCAGATATATATCACTTTTATGAATGGACATAAGCACATACCCAAATCTTTATGTAGCTTATTAATGCTACTGTAGATTTTCTATTCATCAGCAAAATAGTGCAGAAAATTAAACTTAGTGTTAGAAAGATCACAATGTGGTAGATATCACCATAATGTTAAAGAGGCATTAGGCACTTGAAAATGAATTATATACATGGAAGGATGTGTTCAGAATTAATTCTTCATATATGTTATGCCTTTGATAAAGTTAAATTAGTATTACACAAATAAAATGAAGTGTGTATACAGTACATGTATATAGAGCATCTCTTTGTGCATTGCATTGAGGAGTAGAATCCATAGCAACAATGGGCTTGGTTTATCTAAGAGTAACAAAAACTAAGACTAAAAACTCCTTAGAATAGTTCTATCAATATGAATTACTGCTTGTCCCATTTTCCTTCTGATTTTTTGGTATGCCTTAGTGTATTCAAACTGAGGAAAAACACTCTTATTTTGAAGTGTTGATGACTGATATTCATGTGTTGATGAACTTGGGGAGTTCTGTGTAAGAAATTTTGCGGGTGTGTGCCTATGTGTGTCTCTCTAAGAGGCTCCATTGTTTCCAACATGGTCTCTGAATATACCTCCCTCTCCAAAAGAAAGATTTATAATGGGTTTAATTCATCTATTTTAAGTGTTGACTATGTTGAACTTTTAATGGCAGGCATAGTTTGACCTCATATCTTACTGATAATAATTGTTTCCATTTAAATGAGATAATGGAACCCCAAGATATGTGAGCCCCAATATTCTGTAATTATACACACATGCATGTATGTGCATATACATTGTGATATAAATATGGGATATATACATATATATATATACATGTTACTATGCACATTTGTTTCTGTGGATACATGTCTCCTTCGAGTGACCAAGTATTTGGTATTGGTTAAATCTTTGACATTAATATTGGTTTTAATAATATAATTAATCATATTCCATAACTCATAATAATTTATTTGAATATAGATACATTTTCATGACTACATAATCAAAAATAATTTAAGAAATAATTTAATTAAAAATAAATAAGACCCAGAGTTCTGAAAGAAATACAGAGTGAGAAAGAGAATCAAACATTGGGAAGTCAGGTAAAGGGAACACTTTAAAATGCATGGTTTCAGTGAGTCTTTTTTTGGTTCTTCAACATATCCTGATGTTGAATTCTTACTGAATCTCTCTAGAACTGATCAGATATGTGCTGTTTGTAGCAACATTGACTCACTAGTGTCTTTTATCACCAAAACAAAAACAAAAAAATAAAAAAACAAAAACAAACGAGTAGTATGTTTAATCCAAACATACCAATATGCAAGATGCCCTGACTGATTATTTCAACATTTATGCAAATACTGAAATTCAATTAATGTCTTTAGAAACATGACAAAAATGAATGTCAAAAATACATGTTTCCAACTATCCAAGTCTCGACATTACTAGCATGTGCTGTGTAGTTAATATTCAGTTCCACCAATCACTCTCAAGTCATCACTGTTTATATCCTGTCACAACTCAAGGGAGCATTTTTATTAAGAAAAAGTCACATCTATAAGGAGTGAGTGTTTTTTTCCTGGAAATACGTCTGTAGAAAACAAGTTTCACAAATATTTCTTTTTCTTCTAAGAGAAGGAAGACATTGAACATTTAGAATAACAGTTTAGCATAGTCAGTTCTTTTAATAACAGTTTTTGATGTTGTCTTTGGAATATTCAGCATCACAAATTACGTGATGTCAGCCCCAAAGCTGACAAACGCACACAAGGAGCACATACAAGACATAAAATACGAAGAAGCATACTGTATACAAACATGCCCTAAAGCAAAGGACTGGCATTTGGGCCAAAATGTGGCTCCTTGATCAGCTCTGGTGTACCTTTTGGGGGAGCAGCAACTTCCTTCTTGGGTACAGGAACTGGCTTTTTCTCCTCTGGCACAGGCTTCTTGGAAACTTCAGGAACTTAAAGATATCATTGTAGAAACAATGTTGAGAAGTCTATTCTCTGTCTCAGATATTTAAGATTACATGAAAGCATAAATCTTCAGTAAGAATGGAAGAATTTACTGCATAATTTAATATGGTCTTTTGTGATGGAAATATACGCTAAATACAGCAATACAATGGAGACATTACATACATCAAAGAAGCAAACAAGGATGTAATTAGCTTGGTGTGAGACCTGTGTAACACATTACCACAAATCAATGAAATCAACATACACAGAATTAAATTTATTACAGATGGTTTACAGATGTTATTTCCATAATACACAGATCACAGAGAAAAGATAGACAAAGACAGGCAGAAATTTTTTCAAAAGTAATATTCTTCCTTTGGGTGGTAGGGGTTTGACCTTTTTAGGATTAGGGATAGGGACTATTCTAGGATTGGTTTCTTAGGTGGTGCAGGGACTTTAAATAAGGGATTTTTTTTTTTTTTTTTTGAGATACTGTGCATTTGGCAACAAGGTTATGTTGTTGCTAGACATTTCCCTTTTATACTCAATAGTGTAAGATAATTTTGTGCTAGAACACAGGGTAAAGAGAAATAATGAATGACTAATTAGAAAATGTTGTGACTGTTCTATTCGCCTCCCTTTCTTAGGAAAACACTTTCCTCAGAGGTCCCAGTGCCCGCTTCTCTGACTCCAGCTTTAGAGGCTACTTTTACAAAGCAGCTGCATTAGAACAAATTCACTGAATCATCTTAAATATTTTTAAAATCTTAAATGTTCAGCAATTTGACTGGCGTGGACCTCTGATTTGTACCAGCTTCCAAATGCCAATTTCTCTGGTGGTGTGAATACTCACACCCAGCCCACCAACTGTGACATCACTGTTGGAAAGAGTCTCAGAGTTGGAAAGAGAGTCACAGTAGTACATGACATTTTATACTATTTCCATCACAGACATACAGTTGACGTAAACAACCTCAGAAACAGAGATGATAGTAATAGGCAGTAAAATGGGAAGTAATGAATTTTTGAGTATTTAATACCATTCTTTCAATAAAATGTATTTAAGTATCAGTTAATAAAATTTAATTTTTAATCACAGAGACGTGAACTCACTGGGTCAGAGATTTTCTGAATATTTAAGCAGCAGGTAAGCTCACAAGGTGAATTATTATGAAGTGGCTGCAGGATTTTGTCTATTTCCAATCAGCTGGTTACTAGGCTGAGAGTTCCCTCAAATAGGAAACATAGCCTCCATTCATTTCATCCCCATCTCCCTGTGATGACCTTTGTACACAGTGGTTATAGGTCTGCTGACTGCGTGACCAAATCTGTTATCGGCATTAACATTCAGTGCTCACTATGGGAATTTTAGATTATTTTAAACTTAGAATGAATCACAAATACCTTTAGGTGGAGGTTCAATCTTTTTGGAAACAGCAATGTGAATTTTCTCTTCAGTAACAGCTTTCTTTTGTACTTCAGGGACTTAAAAAAATTAGTGAACATTTTAATTACTGGCGCCATATTCTGGGTGATAATTTGTAATTTACAAAGAACACTGAAATATAAATTAAAACAGACACGTGAAATGAAATGACGACAAGAGATGCCTACATAATCACAAATAAGATATAAAGAAGAGGGATAAAAAATGCATCTAAAACCCTTCCATTTGAGCCCCTAAATTCAAATTTGTCTTATACCTGTGACTGATACCTCCTCCTCTGTGTGTGAAGCAAAGAACATCTTTTCTTCAGAAATAACCATCTTCTTTGTATGCACAGCTGGTACTTTAAAGAGAGTATTTCACATTAGTATTTCTTTTTCTAGAACAAGACATCAGATCAAATACATAGACCATACACTATAAATCTCTAGACACAGAATGCGTTAGGTTAATACAGCTTGAGAACAAATTCAGTATTGACAAGAAAACAAGTCATGTGTTGAGCTGTAGGAAAAAACAGCCCATGCAGCTTTTAACAAACATGGGAATCAAATAGACACAACTTCTTCACACATTAAATGGCGATTTTCCAAATCTGTTAGGGTCTATTCATATAAATGAAAGGATAGGGAATATTATATGCAATGGAATACATTGCATAGTAAGTTAGAAGGCTACTCATTAAACACAAAACCTTCCTTAAAGAAAAAAGAAAGCACAATGGCAATTTTAAAGCAAAACTAGAAACAATGATAAAGAATATTATTTACTTAAATTACACATATGTACAACTCAGTATAAAATGTATAGCACATACGAATGTCTTTATTTTGGTTGTTTCAGGTTTGTGATCTGTTTAGTAATAACTGTACACATAGCCATATATATATATAAATTAAATATGTTTAAAGCTTTAGCTGAAACACAAAGATGTATATACCTTTCACTTCAATAACTTCTTCCTGCACTGGAGTCCGGGAAGGTTTTTGTGGAACAATCTTCTTTGAAACTTCAGGTACTTAAAAAATATGTACAAATATAGTTGTATTGTGAAGAATATTGCTTTGTACAAAGTATCTTAGACTACATGACTATATAAATAACTAGCATGTGAATATATCGCAGGAAACAAATTACTTGTGTACATAGTACTAGAAATGTTTTAAATGATAATACCTTTGGTGACTTGAACTTTTTCTTCCTCCATTCTTCGAGAAGTCTTTTCAATTTTTTCAACTACTGGCTTCTTTACAACTGCAAGTATTTTAAAGAAATTGCAGTACTTTTAGAATTTCTACTAAAATACTCTTTCTCATATATATATATATATGTATGCACATGTATGCACAGATACAAATGCAGATATCCCCTGCTTTTTTAAAAGTGGCATTATACCACTTTGCTCTTATAAAAGGTCTACATTAATACCTGCTTTTGATAACCAAAAGAAATCAGAAAATGTTTGCTTTTTTGACCCAAGGATGAAAAGTAAATATATTGTTCAGTGTGTCCATTTTTTTGCAGCAATTCTAGGTGCAATGTGTACTCTGAGCAGAGTGGCACTACCAAGCTCCTTCCTCAGGAGTTACTTTATACAGGACATGTTTTCACTATATCATTATCACTTTTGCTATATGTTAGTGTCATTTTAGGTTTTATGTATTAAGACCTGAACATTTTTCCATATAAATGAATGGTAATTCTTCTTTAGCTTATACCATTTTGGCTTATGACAGCAATTCTTTTATTTTTATGTAGTGGGAGAAACATGTATACATATGCTTTTTAGAGACAGACAAATTTGATGTGCTGAACTTTAAGTATAAGCTTCTGTATTTCAAGTAGTTGGGTTGTGTTTATTTTATATTCACTATAGAATGCTTTTTATTATTCTTGGTTTTTTTTTTTTTTTTAAGTAAATGAATCAGATGTTAGAAAAAAATTCACAGATCCAATAAATCTTAGAGAAGAAGTTGTGCCTATTGGATTGAACTGGTGATTTCTATGTCTGCTAAACAAGCCATGATACATGATAATGATGTTGATGCTCCAGATGATTTAAACAATCTCAATTACATACCTTTAGGAGGTGGTGCTTCTTTCTTTACAGGCACTTTTGCTGGAATTTTTCTCTCATGTGATTCTTGAATGAAACATAGGAGTAAGACGAGATGATTAAATAGGTAAGTTCTAACAAGCTGCACTAATTAAGAATGAAGTAACAGTAATATATAATTGTGTAAAGCATTGTATTTGGGATCTATATTGCTAACATGATTCCTTGTGTTGGATTTCTAAGCAGAATTAACTGAAGATGAAGCAAGGCAATGAAAGCAAAACTTGAACTTTTGCATCAGAGAATAGCATTTGAAATTTAGTGTTAGTAACATTGGATTTCTAAGCAGAATTAACTGAAGATGAAGCAAGGCAATGAAAGCAAAACTTGAACTTTTGCATCAGAGAATAGCATTTGAAATTTAGTGTTAGTAACAGGACTAAGTGATTTGTCTCACTGCCTCCAAGCCTGTAAGTAACTGAAGAAAATGATTCTCCTAAAGGGTAGGTTTCTAAAGATTTTAACCTTAAGATTGAAAAGACCATTTCATTATTTCATAGCAATTGTAAATCAGGTTAATAATACTGAAAATAAATTGAACAAAACCATAATGAAGAAAGGTGGAAAAAAAGTTGCCCAGTTTATGCATACCTTCATAAATTTCCTTTTGAACTTGAATTACTTCTCTTTCTCTAGAGGTCTCCTCCCATTCTTCCTCCTCTTCATCATAACCTTCTTCTCTTTCAAAGTATTCCTGCCCTTCTTCATAATCTTCTTCCCATTCCTCATAAACTTCCTTTTTAGCTTCCACCTTGGTCTCTTCATAGTCTTCATCAGGTTCTTCGTAGTAAGGTTCTTCGAAGGGCTCTGTGTATGGCTCTACTTCCAGTTCGTCGTAGGGTTCTTCCATGGACTCTATGTAAATTTTCTTCTCCTCATAGACTGCTTGCTTCTTCTCATATATAGTTTCTTTTTCTTTCTGAACTTCTTTCTTTCTGGTGACAGTCATAATTTTTACTTCTTCAGCCTTGGAGGATACATCAATCATTTCAGGAGCTAAAATAAACAAATAAACAAATCAATGATAAAATGAGCACGCTAATTACAATTATATCCATGTAATTGCTTCACTAAACAAAAAGTCAAGTGCTACTATCTCAGATCTCAGTATTTTAGGGATAATTTGTTAAGTTTACTTTGTGTTGGTTTTGCACTGACATTTTTGTTGACTATGGAACATAATAAAAAGTATCAGGATGCACTCTGTTCTCAAATTGAAGATTTTTCCAGAGTGAACAAAATAAATTCATTGAATATTATCAAATGGACACATTTTCTCTTGTTCCCTGGGAGTTCCAGTTTGCAAAACTCTTAGCTTCCTATAGAACATTTCAATATTTGACCACTTAGTGAAATTTATATTTAATGCATCTGCAGTTAATCTCTATTTAAATTTCCATTTTTTTCAAAAACATTTTAATCTTAAAGCTACATGTTTGATAGTTGACAGTGTCTTTAGTCAGTCCAATACAGATAACATAACTAAATCAATGATACAACAACTAAAAAAATCTTTTAAGACTAACGTTAATGTTTAATCTTAGTATTAGCTACACTGCAATATTAAGGGGTTACCCCTCCTATTCAAGCCTTCCCCACTTCTTTCTCTGTTCATTGCTCTGAAGCTGTGTGAACATCTACGTGGGTTTCCTTTATTGGGATAAGAGCAATATGAAGAAGCCATCATTTCCAATGCTAAGTTTAACATAGCAGAGGAGACTCTACAACTTTATGACCAGCTGGAAGCTAATATTTAAAAATAAGATTGTGGGAAGGGAAGGGGTGGGCAGATTGGAGAGAGGGGATTGTTGTATGGTGAAGGAAGAACTGGACTGTTGATAGCAAGCTTAATATAGCATATACACATGTTGATGATTTACAGTGATGTGCAACTTAATGTTATGATACAATGTTCCTCCAAAAACATTAATTACGTAAAAAACAATTTAAAAAATTAATCAAAGAAATGTGCTTAAAAAATAAAAAGAGAAGTGAACCTTATGGCTCAGGTAGCTAAGGCAATTGAGGTGCAGGCCATGCAAAGTCTATAGACCTGGGTTTGAGACATACAACTGGGAGTAAGAAACACAGTAAAACAGAACTGCAATGTAAAGCAAAGATGCTAATCTTAGAAATAAACAGAGTAAAGTATCAGTTTTATGTCTGTTTCTATCATAATTATGTTTAATTCATATGAAAATCATTTCACTTACCTTTTGCTGGAATTAAAGAAGTAGGAGGTGGGGGCTTCTTGGCAACCTCTGGCACTGTAAAAACACAAAATACATGTTTATATGCACATCATGCATCGTTTAATGTTGTTAATTCTTTGCACTCTTATTAGTCATTTGTACAAACAGTGACTACTCCTAGTATACTAAATGTTTTTGTAGTTTCCAGATTTCACTCACCAGAAATGCAATGCAATGCCAGGTTAACAAAAATGCAGAAACGCTAAAGTTTGGTTCTATTTTAGGTTGATATACAATAACTTAAATTAACACAAAACACGAAGCGAATATTTAATGTGTAATGCTAAAAAAATTAATGTTTAATTTTTTCATGATTAACTATAAAGTTCATGAGATATCCATGTTTTTTGAGCTTCATCCTATTCTATGTTTCACAAATGACCACTCAGTGAAAAGTCTTAGAGAATGATGCCTTTTGCTTTTGGAGTCTCCTGTTAGGAAGCTGCTGTTCTTTGATCTTAGTCAAATGAGTAAAATTATTTGTTTCCATTAGTTATTCAATCTTATTCCTTTGATGGATTCTCCTTCAAAAAGTGTTTGGTTGTTTTGTCTGCAAGTATTGACATTTAGTTTAGATTCCTGAGTTGGGCCGTAGAAGCCCCCGTGCTAAGCTTTAGTCCTGTTCTAATGTGACTTGATCAAGACCAGCTGTTGGATGAGAGAGCAGTGCCTTCTTTTAGTCACCATCCAGAGATGACAAGCTGTCTCTGGCATTGTCTTTGGGTCCCAAGGACAATAGAAGCCCAAGAAAGGCGACAAAAAAAAAAAAAAAAAAAAAAAAAAAAAAAAAAAAAAAAAAAAAAAAAAGAAGCTGAGAAAGAAAAAGTGAGGATTGAGTTAAAGAGGGTGAGAGGGAGGACAGAAAATCCATTTTGTGAATGCAAACTCTTATCCTTCCTCTATTCTCTATTACTTAGAATTTAAAAAACTTAACCAAAAGAAAAGGATTGTGACCGAATGTTGATAAATTGATTATAATACCTTTAGGTGCTTCTTCTTTGGGCTTTGAGACCGCCTTTTTGGTATCTTTCTTCACAGCCTTTTTGGTCACTGAAAAAATAAGATGTCAGATGTAAGTAACTAAATTTTTTTTTTTTTTTTTAATGAAATCAGGATGTTTACGGAAAATTTCCATCTTTTTCGTGTTTTGATGGTAACAAAAGGCTCTGTACATTATTGCAAGATACCTATTTCTAAAAAATATTGGACTAAAAGGCAGAAAATTTTGGAGGATGATAGAATAGGTACTGTGATCTGACCTTACTGGTGCTAAGAATTAAAGCTTTCAAAAACTTAAGAGTGGACCTAAGTGATCTATTAAATAGAAAAGCACACATTTTCACCTGTCTCATTTAAAATAACAAATGAATTAGTAAAATTGAAATCTATGATATATTGTGGAAGGTTCCTATGTTGTTGCTGACATTAAACCTTGATTGTGATCCCTCGTCAAAACTTGATTTAGCTCCTGATATACATATAAACACTTGTTCATTTTTAAAATACGACTTCATTTTTTCACATTTTCCAATGGGCATTCACTTAGCTGTGTTGACACTAGCACTCAAAGACTAAATCAATCATTAATTAACCCCACCAAATACAAACAGGAGCCTAATTTATTATTATTGTTTCTTTTGCTTTTTGCTAGCAGAAGTAGATGAACTATACTTACCTATGTTCATATAAATTATAAAAATACTTTCTTGTGTTACTGATTTAGTAGTCACAAATGTGGTAGTTTTTTTAATTAATTGAATTTTCCCTGAGGATGACTGAAAAACAGCTCAAGCTTTTGACACCAGTTTCAGTGGACATTAGGGGACTAAGTATGCAAAACCCTTGAAATTACACAGTTGTGGTGGTTTGGCTATGGGAAAAGATGACTCACATGCTGAATTTTCTCTCATGGGGAAAAGTCTAACAGCAATTCTGAACTTCACAGCACTCTAGTAAATCTTAGGTAGCCTGTAGACCGACTTAGTTGGGCAGATTTGAGGCACAACTAGCTCAGTTGATCTACTGAAATATTTGAGTGGAGCATTTTTCTGACACTCAAGAACTTCTTGTTGGTAAACAAGCTTAGCTAAAAATATTAACTGTTTCAAAGATTTTCTAAATAAAATTTTTGCAAAAAATAGTGACTTGTAAGGAGTATCTAACATTAAAACTCAGAAAAAATCTATAATTTGAAACTTGACTATAATATACTATGATTTATTTCCATAACCGTGGTTTATTTTACTAGAAATTAATTCCGTTATTTCTTTATATGTCAGATAGGAAAATATGACATGTTAATCAAATGGAAATTGATTCTTAAGTGATGCTACTAAAATAAAAATTAATGTTAAGCATCGTGTTTGACTTATTTGAGAATTTTCAGTCTTTTAGGCATATGTCTTACATATTTAATAAGAACAAATAATTTTAAAGAGCAATTTAGCTTGTTGACCACTAGAGGGCCAACACGTTGCATTAAACATTTTCCAGGTTTACAGTTTTGAATTCTATATTTTGACTTTTAGATAAATAACATGTAATACCTTCAGTGCGTTTTGCTGGTGGTTTCTTTTCTTCAGGTGACGGTAGCAACAGAGGAATAAGAGGAGCAACAGTAGGAGGGATTTCTGAAGAAAATAATTATCAGTAACATGGTTTGGTGTGAAGTATAATGAAAAGTCTCAGACTTTTTTTAGGCCTTCAAAGGTATTACAGTATTAATTAATCAATCAGAATGAATGAAAATACCATATATTTAAAATTATAGTTACTATTTTGCTTTGATTTTTAATTACATGTGAAGGATATAGCAGGATATGGAGTATACTGAATGGCGATGGATCGACCTATTCTGACTCCTGCTCTCACTTGGCATTGGTTATTACCTAGTGGTAGAATATTGCTAACCTAAAACCAGATGTTGTGTTACTGGATCTTACCTTCTGGTGGTACTGCTCTGATAGGCATGGTTGGGATTGGAACTCTAGAGTCAGGAATATCTGAAATGAGACATATAATGATAAGCATAGAGGAACTGAAAAGACAGATATTTATTAGATAATTAAGATGTGTTTGATTCGTCAGCATTTCCAACAGCAGAATCTGACATATAGACACAAAGATACATTATTTCTATGTAACTACATAGGCAAATTCATTCCTTGTGAAGATTTGGTTTGTTCTCTGAATATACCATTTGTCATGTGTCTATAAGCTGAATGATTATCTCTGATTTCCCAAACTCCAGAAACCTGGCATTTGTATTATTTTTCTGAAGATAATTTCACCAAACAATATTTTACTGAAAGAAATGAATATTTTAGACACGAGTTGACTTATCATTTACAAAATTCTACTGAATGTACCATCGACGAGGATTGATTTTTTTTTTTTTAAACTTACCAGGAGGCTTCATCTCAAGTTTGATTTCTGCCAAAGGAAAGAAAAAAAGAAAAAGACATTTTTGTATTTAGTACTGACTGGGCAGGCTACATTGTTTTAAAGATTGCAATGTGGTTTTAAGTGTTTTCTGACCTTTAGTTGTTAAGTACAGCTCTGCTGTGCTTCTTGCTTCACCTCTCGGCTCCAGGCGAGCAATTACTGAATAGACACCTGAGGTAAAGAATCATTGAAACCTTGTTTTCTGATATGTTTGCAAAGAACTCTTCATTGTTTACCTAGAATGTGTTTATTTACACTTCTCTTTTCCCCCAAAGTATTTTATAGAGAATTACAGAGAATAAGCATAATTTGAGGTAGAAATACAGAAAACAAAATTTTAATTATATATCCACAGAAACAGTCAATTAAATTACCTTCATCATCTGGGGTTACGTTGTGGATAGTCATATAATGGCAGCGACCATCATTCCTGAAGTTGTATTTCTGGCTCTCTGTCAGTTCTGTTGGCCCTTTGTACCAGGTCACTATGGCATCATCAAAGGACACTTCACACTCAAAGGTGGCAGATTGATGTTCACTCACCACGATGTTCTGTATGCGCTTTGTAAACTGAATCGGTTCAGCTGTTTAAGTACAAGGAGGACTCAAAGTTAGATAGTATAGGAAGGAATTTCTTTCAACGTGCTTTACCCTAAGATAGTCAAAGGATCCATTTATTTATATAAAAAATAAGAAAGGCTTTCTTTGTATCAGTGTAAAAAATTATACCAATATCTATGTGTACTTCTGCAGGATCAATGTTAAATGAATTAAAAAAATCCCTCAGAGTCCTTAAGATATTTCCATGAAGACAACAACCAAGTTCTAACCCCAAAGTTAAATTAAACTTTAAAAATGTTAGTGAATTTATTTTGAGGGGGTGGTTCAAAATAAGAAAATATAAACTTAATTTTACTCTATTTTTTATTCCCCTTTGCAATTTTTTCTTTCTTCTAAAAATAATTTTGTTACTCAGGAAATAGACATTTATTTTTTAATATGCATAAATTTTCCTGTGCAATCATTTCAGACTTAATAGGAAATGTGCACTGAGAAATTTCAGAGGGTCATACATCGCTGTAGCAATGCATGAAAAAGTCAACCACTGCAAACGGCTGGGGTAGGAGAAAAGGATGAAAATGAGAGTTCTCCTGAAAAATTTCATCTAGAAGTCAGAAATTCAATGTATGACAGCATCTTTAACATCTTAGACGTCATCTGTATTCTGGTGAGTTTTTATAGGATTACATCAAAAGCATGCAATTATTTTTAAAAAATAAGTGGTTGCAACCTTAATATGAAAATAATTAAAATGTATGAACTTTAAAATACAAGCAGGCATTGATTTCCACTCTAAAGCAAGTCAGAGAATTTGAAAAGCTCATGTAAATAAGAAGCCATGTAGCTGTATTTCAACAACTATACATGGGCATTAACAGTGGTTAATAGAGATTATCATTATAGTACAAGTATTGCTCAGTGTAGCCCCAGAATGTCATGAGACAGTGCATTCAATCAAAGGATTGGGAAAGGAATATTTTCATTCTTAAATCCTGAGATTTCATTTTATTTCAGTGATTCGGAGAGTTGGAATATCATCCTCATGTGAAAATGATTTTTCAAACATAGCTGCTAATCACATATCATGTGTTAAATTTTATCTATAAAATTTCATATAGAGTTCAATTAATTCTGATAAATATCAACTTCTAGGCAAGATCTTCTAGACAGATAGGCAAGAAATCTGGCTCTTTCCAAGATTTCTTTCCAGGAATCAGAATTATAAATACGAGAATTATGGAACTTAATAGAATTATTTCTATTCAAATCAGTAATTCAATAGAAATAATTTAATAATTGAACAGAAATAACTGTTAAAAGTTATGTCAGTTTAGACCAAAATCTGGTCAAAAAGACCCATGAAAAAGAACTCACACTTGGTGAATGTTTCCTTTTTGACTTTATGTGGATATTGAGATGTGAGTGGATGCTTGAGTTTATGTGTTGGGAAGTGAGGACACACAAGTACTTCAGGGTGTGATGACAGAGCTGCAGAGACCTGCACAACACTTGCTGTTGACTCGTGCTATGATTACTTCACTAATGTTTTTCAACCCACCTTCAATTCTGAGCTCTGCCGAAGTTTCAAGGTCTTCGTATTTGCAGGTATACTGCCCTTGGTCTTCTGCTCGAACATCTGCAATAGTCAGTTTATGGACTTTGTGTTCCACTTCTGTTTTATGCCTTCCTTGGGGTTTAAGGATTCTGCCATTTTGAAACCATTCAGATTTTACATTTGGCACAGAAAACTGACATGTCATGGTACAAGTCTGGCCTTCTTTCAAGGTGACATCCTGGAGATGCCGTTCCCAAGCAGGCTCTGTTCATATATAATACACATTTTGCTCAATGTCACATGCAGATGAGTCAACAGTAAATTAATCTCACAAGATTTTTAATAGAAAAATTTAACTTACCAATTACAGTCAGTTTAGCACTAGCAATGTGTGGACCACACACCAATCGATAATTGCCCTGATCTTTAAGTTGACAGTTTTTGACTGTGAGTGTGTGCCGATCACCATCAATGTTTATTTTAAATTTATCACTGGGTTCCAGTTTTTCAGTCCCTTTGTACCAGGAGAGCTTGATTTCTGGATAATTAATCTTAATGTCAATTTCAAATACAGCATCATTATCTTTCAAAACTGTCTGATTTTCAATGTCCTTGATCAGAGTGACAGGCTAGGAGAATAAAGAATTAAAATGCATTAGTCACTCCAGCCCTTATAATTCTCTAATATGTTGTTGACTTATTATTGGCAAAATTTATTTCACCTCTGTCTGTGACAGCCTTTGCTGGATAAATGATACAAGTTCCTCAAATTCTTTTTCTTCCTTCTCTGACTTCTCTATTTCCTCAATTTCCTGAGGAGGAAAAAAAAGATACTTATTATCAATGAAATAAAATCTGAATAAGAGGATGCATGATTACATTGTTTCCATTCTTGATGCTACTTAAGTTATATTAAATGATCTCAGATATCACAGAATTCTGGAAATTCAAAAGGCATATATTAGAAGTTTCAGGTGGGAATTTGTAAAGGTAATACTATTTACAAAAGACCATACCAATCGATGAGTTTCCTCTTCTTGACTTTGCTTTAGCAGTTCAAATGCTTGAAGAAGACCCCGGAAGTCAGTGATTCCGTATAGGCGGGCATATTTTTCATATTCTTTAGGGTCAACATTTTTGAGAAGTTCCATGATATCTATTTCTTCTTCTTCCCCAGATCCTTTCCTTAAGGCAGGAGTCCTAAACGAAATATGAAATAAACATAAATCACCTGTCTTCTACTTATTGTGAATTGTCTATCATCATTCAAAGATTATAAATATCATGTTTTTTCTCACAAAGGAATATTTTTATGTTTTATTCAAAAAAGATTAATTTTACCATATTGACTGTGAGATAATAAAAAAGACATGGGTTTGGAGATAAAGGAGATTGTTTGGACCATTTCCTCAAAGTACAGAAAGTTGTTCAAAAAGTTTAAGAATGGAAAGATTAATAGAAATATTCCTATAATATTTATAATCAAAGAACCTACCAAAATAATTATAAAGAAAACTAGCAGCATCAATTGGAGAACATTAATAATAACTAAATAAATAATTTCATGGAAATATGTGTGGAAATTAAATTCAATAATTATACTGATAGAAATTATCAGTATTTATAGAAAATCCTTAGAATAGCTGATATGAAAACCATGAAGAACATGAGAAGTCATACAGAGAAAAAAAAGTCATACCTAAATACACACAGGTGTCTCTACAGGTCATTTCCTTTTGTTTAAAATTTTAATAAAAATACACTTTATTCTAAAAACTGACCTCAGAAATTGGTCTCAGTAAACCATTATCTTCCATCCAAAGAGTGTATATTTGCTTATCTGCTTGTGTTAAAGTGCCTATATGCTTATGTTCTTTCACAAACTGAATCTTGAAGGGAATGGATTATGTCTCTTCAGGAATCCCTTTTGTGAACTGGAAAATTACTTTGCATGGTGTTCTATTAAACTTACTTTTTCAGCATGGCTCTAAGATCTCCCTCAATTTTCTCTTGTTTCTTCCTTTCATCCACCTGTAGATTCACATTGCTTTCAATTTCTCCATGTTTATTAAACGCCACACAGCGGTATAAACCAGAATCAGTTTTTGTGGTGTCTCTGATCTCCAGCTTGGCTTCATCACCTTTCTGGTGGATAAAAACACGGCCTCCTTGGTTCAGCTGTCTCCATTTCCCTTTTGTCCACTTAACACTTGGAATGGGGTCGCCTCCAACTTTTGCGATGAATGTTGCGGTGGTTTCTATGGCAAAATGAAAATAGATGGATAAAAAACTCAGTTTTTCAAAATCAGTGCTTCCAAAAGTGAATCAGTAATAAAATGTAAAAGTTAGACAAAGATGTACTTTTCATGAAGAACTTACTTTCTACAACCTTGATGCTCTGAGGTTCTGATACAAAGAAGAGTCTCCCATCGACTGCTGCTTTTTTAGCTGCTGGGGCAGCAGCTGGTTTGTCTGAAAAACATGTTTAAATGATTTTAAAAAGACAATTACAATTAACTTAAAATTGTAACAAATAATTCCCCATGTAAAATAATAGCCAAAGGAGCTTGGTAAGTGTCACAAACATCATTCCTTCTAGGACTCCTGATATGTGAAAGAGGGTTATAGAAAATAAAGCGGTTTCATAGATGTTTATATCATGTAACTATGGCACCCAGGTTGAGCTGCAATCATATTAGTAGCATTAACTCATGTTTATAGATTTGATTTTATTATGATTTAATTCTCTTCAGGGTTATAACATCAGACTGCTTGGGAACACATTATTATAACATCGCCATTGGAATTTCACTTAATGGTACCCTTTAGATATGGTGAAAAGAGTTTCAAGAATATAGTGGTAAACTTGAGGTAATTCCAGACAATTTGAATGGAAATTATTTCCATTATATTATCCAATTTTTCAATTATAATAATGAGAATATACATTGAAAATGAGTAATAACTGATGCTTCTAAACACAGAATTCCATTCTTATTTCCATTGTAATCAGCAACATGGGCAGTTGGTTTAATTTAAAAAATACTTCTGAGGTATTGTTTGAGGCATATGTACCTTTAATGGTCACTTTTGACTTGGAAGTATCACTTCCAGCCACATTTGAAGCTTTACACACATAATCTCCTGAATCTGCTTTAGCCACGTCCTTGAGTTCCAGCACAGCAGTCCCGCTGGCAAAGCTGAAGCTGCATCGCTCTGAAGGTTTTATTTCCCTGCCAGCCTTCATCCATTGGATCCTGATGGGCTCTGACCCCTGGACATGGCAGCTGAGCTGCACAAATTCCCCTTCACTCGCTGTTATCGGAGTGAGGTGCTGATCAAACACAGGTGCCTTCTTAGGTTCTGGAATTTTAAAAAGGTATTTTCATGAGGAAGACAAGCAGAAAAAAGTACTAATTTCCAGAAAAAAACCAACATATTTTGCTTCTAACAGGTAACAAGTTGCCATGGTAGAATGGAATCACATGCCTGGTTGACTGCTCTCTGAAGACACTAGTCACACTTACTGGATATTTAAAAAAGATACATGTGTGAAAACAGGCAAAGAACAGATGTCATGTTACCCATAAATCACCAAAGTGTCCTGATTAAGCACTGCAAACAAATTGAAATGGCACTTACTAGAAACTTCTGTGCCACCTTGCACACTATTGATTCTCTCAAGCCTGCATACAACTGCATTTTCACTGAACCCTAAAAACTAAGGGCTTATAGGAAAAATTCTGCTCACTTAGAGCAGCAATTTTTGCCACCTTCTGAGAGAGGAAGCCAACATTTGAATAATTCATGAGTCTTCATCTTAATATAGGCTTTTCTCTGATATTCATGTTAAGCTATTTAATACAGCTACAGTAGCATTTGAAATCCAATCTTTGCCCAAAGGAATTAGGAGTTGTAGCTCAGTATTCAACTGGTAACCAATGAAAAAGACACAAGTAACAGGATAGGAAGGCCTTGTATAATTCACTGTTATGTAAAATTTTATGCAACAGTTCTGAGACATATACAAAGGAAGAAAGAGGCAAAATTCATGTTTCTAAAGATTAAAACTTCTGTTTACTTTTAATAAAAATTCTATAGACAACCTCGGAATTCTATAGAAAGTATCTGCTCTTTGACAGCACCATCACAAATGTAAATCACGCATATAAGCAAACTATTTTCATTTTATTAAAGATGTTTTAAAACTAAATGCATTTAAATTCTATTAAATGAGTGATGAGTTTTTATTTTAAGTTAACTTATATGTAAATGTTAGTTAATTAGCCTAGGAAAATTAGCCTAGTAATAATATTAATCTATTAATGATATTAACCTAGTACCTGGGTACCTGAAATGACCAACTTGATCATCAGAATTAGTGATTAACTCCTATCTAGAAGATTGATTTATATAGATATTTTGATGAGTCTACACTGGAATTATCTGGATAAAATCATTATGGTCTGTGGATGAGATCCAGAAGATGTCCTTAAACAATATAATCTATTTCTTTGTCTCAAGCTGTGACTACACATATATATATGCACATACATATATACATACTACACATATATATGGATGTATATATATTCCATAATAATATGTACAACTTTCCACCCATTTTTTTTTTTTGTTTTTGAGTATATTTTATCCTTTGTATGGGATTACTATTCATTTACAGGCTAACAGTTTTGGGCAATGTACATTAAACAATAATCTTTTAGAAATAAACTTAGACCAAGAGAATGGCTTAAACTGTGATATAACTAATGATAAGCAAAACCAGTACACTATTCATTGGTGGTTTTTTAAAAATAAATGTGCTCCATAAAAATGTGTCCCTTAAGGATGAATTTCTAAATAGACTTCTATATATCCGAGAACATGCTGATATGATTTCCAAGCTAAAATGTAATCTGTTTATGATATGACACATACTTTCATGAACCACATAATTAAATTACAGATAATACATATTTTTAGTCAACCTATATAGAATCATGGGAAATCAACTAAATAATCTGTATTTATATCTGATAATTTACTTTGTCAAGATGTCAGAAAACGTGCATGTAACCTCTAATAGACAGTGACGCCTCACACCATGCTGAGAGATGTGAGGACAACTAACCTTTGATGACAATTGAAGATGTACACAGAGCGGAGCCTGCATCATTGGACACTTTGCACGTGTACAAACCAGCATCGCCCATGCCCGCCTTCTTGACTTGCAGCAAGAGTATGTTGTTCTTGAATGTAATTTCACAGTTAGAAGTTGGATGGAGCTCTAAATTATTTTTGTACCAAGCAACAGCTATAGGCTGGGAACCAGAAACACGGCCCTCAAGTTTAAAAGAGTTTCCTTCAGTTTCTTCTACTGTCTCTGAGAGTTTTTTAGTGAAACTCGGTGGGATTAACCGTTCTGTAAGAAAATTTGAAGAAATGTGAAATGGAATCCAGAATCAAGTTATTCATAGAGGATTTTCAAGAATAAGCCATCATTTTAGTCAAAAGTCAATGCTGACCAATGGAATACAGCATGTCTATGTATGCTTTTAAATATTTTAGCCTCCTTCCACCAGCACATTCTAAATAGTTCTCTGATTTATGGGATGGATAAAAATAACATAAGGCCTTTTACAGACCCACATATTTGTAAAACAAAACAACAAAGAGGGGAATGGTTTTAGGGTTATGTGTTATATATAAAATTTTAGAGAAATGCTGATTTTAAAATGTCATTTTTTTTTTCTAGAGAAATTTATTTCCTCTTAAACACTTTTATATCATTTGTTTAAGAATATTGGCCCAAACTTCACTTGTCCTCATAAAACTGCACCTTTAGGATAGAATATAAAATGATTACATTTTGTTGGCTCACACATGAAATAATGCTACCTTTTATATTCAGTTGAGCTGTGCAGGAATCCTTTCCCACTTCATTCACAGCATAGCAGGTGTATTTTCCAGAGTCTCCTTTGTCAACTTTCACAATAGTCAGGTGGGCACTGTTTTCCAGATAACTAATCTGGTAGTTGCCACCACTTCGTATCTCTCGGTTGTCTTTGGCCCAATTGACTTTTATTGGTTGTGTCCCAGTAACATGACACTCAAAGTCCGCACTTTCTCCCACCACAGCATCCACAGGGGCAAGGGGAATGTCAAAGAAAGGTGGGTTCTTGCCCTCTATGAAGAGAGCAGAAAACAGGTTTTAGGTTCCACCTGGACTACCCCACTTTATAGAAATCATCACTGTCCCCTTAATTTCATACGTGATTATGAAAATTTTAATGACAGAAACAGAAAGGTGTTTAAGAATCCACAAACCTGTGAGAATGAGCTTGGCGCTAGAAGAAGCAGAACCTATAGGATTTGTAGCTGTGCAGGAATACTGGCCTGCAAAGCTCCTGTCTGTTTTAAAAATATTGAGAGTGGCTATATTATCTAAAAATGATGTTTGTACATTTGGGTCATCTTTCAATGGCTTGCCGTCCTTATACCAAGACACTGAGATAGGTTCTGATCCATTTATGGCACATTCGAAAACAATGGGCAGTCCAACTGTTTCTTGAATGTCTCTCAATTGTCGAGAAAATGACGGTGGAAGTTTTTGCTCTGTAAAAACAGAAATAAGGTGGTGAATATTTCTGAACATTTAAAATTTGCTGGCTAGACTTCTCATAATGATTGTTTTCGAGGTAATGGGATTTCTATAAAAATAGCAGGAAGTATTAACATCTCTTGGATTAATTTAGAGACTAAGAAAAGCATGTAAACTTTAGGAGCAAAAGTTTTACTCTGAGGCTATCCTAATGCGTAGTAGGTGCAAACATCTAGAATTCAATAGAGAAGTAGCATTCTACTACTCTTTAAGCTTGCCTTCTAGCAATTTGAACGAGAGACTCATGAGGTAGAATTTAAAATGTGTGTCACTCATTTTTCTCAAATATTTAATTATAGGGACAAATGATTCCATGATCCTTCCAACTGAAGAATTAGTCATCTTATCTCTCTCAGTAAAGGCTACAGAAAAAGGCCAATAATTGTAGATGGAAACAAAACCAGAAAAATTTGCATATGGAAAGATGTTTCTAAGTAGAAGGCCTTTACTAGATATTTTAAGTCTTGTTCAAAAGAAAACACAAATCCATTCACTTAAAATATTGCAATCACCTTGAACAGTAAGGAAAGTTGATGAAGAAACTTCCCCAACACCGTTTTCAGCTCTGCAAATATATTCTCCACTGTCATTACTACCAACTTGATTAAAAACCACTGTAGCAACATTGTTTCTAAAATGCATTTTGTACGTAGCACTGGGTCTCAATTTTGTATCTCCTTTATACCAGGACACCACTATTTCAGGGGTCCCAGCAAGCTGGCATTGCAAAGAGGCTGAGTCTCCAACCATCACCTTCACAGGCTCCAACTGCTTGACAAAATATGGTGGTTCTGCAGCCAAGAGAAATAATCAGTTATGAAGGAGACATGCCAGAATAATTTATAAAGATCCGAGTGTGTGACCATAACAAACCTAGTATTAGTATTTGTGCTGAACAGGAATCTTTTCCGGAAGCATTTTCTATGTAGCAGTTATATTGTCCTGCATCGTCTACTGTGCTACTTGGAATTTCCAGGATTGCTGATTTGTCAGTGGTGGTTATGTTACACCTCTGAGAAGGAGTTATATTTATGCCATTTTTCTTCCATGTAACTGAGACGGGAGGAGTACCAGTGTATGTGCCCTCTAGGATCAGGGGTCTTCCTTTCTCTATGCTATAATCATTGAGCCTCTTCACAAATTTGGCTGGGGCTATAGTAAACAAATAGAAAATGTGAAATCAAACACATATCCACACCAACACAGACACAGCTATCACTTCATGTATGTTAATTGCAAAATGTGGGATAGCAGTCAAACAAACCTTTTACATGGAGACGTGTGGTACAAGAAACTTTGCCAGCTTCATTACTAACTATGCAGGTATAGTCACCACTTTGCGTTGTATCCACATCAAACAACTCCAGTTCAGCAAGAGAATCCTCCAAAGACACATTACATCTATCCCCTGCTACTAATTCACTGCTACCCTTGAACCAGCTGACACCAAAAGGAGGTGTTCCTTTGATGATACTTGTGAAAGTAACATTGGTTCCTGTTAAAACATCCATGGGATCAGGTGTCTGAACAAAAGATGGTGGTTCTAAAAAAAAGAAAAAAGAGAACATATATCAGAAAAAAATAACACTTTTAAAATTTTGAAGAAAACATTTTAATATATTATGAAATGCAATTCTATTTTACTGAACTTCTAACTGACCTCTCACAATCAAAGGAGCCCTGCATTCATCAGAACCAGCAACATTAGTAGCTACACAGGTATAGTCACCAGCATCTGATTCTTCCAGCATGTTCACAGTTAAAGCACAAGTGTTATCTGTCAGGGTGGTCTGGTATTTCCTTCCACTGCTGATCTCCTTTCCAGCATGGAACCAGGAGACAGAGATTGGAGGTGATCCATAAACTTTGCACTCCATTACAACCGAAGAACCAGACAGACCATTTGTCTCCTTCAATTTTCTTGTGAATGAAGGAGGAACAGTTCGGTCTGAAAGTGATTTAAAAAAAAGAAACAAACAAATATGGAACATCAGTTATAAATGATTTGTTAAGAGAATTATTGTCTTTTTGATGGAAACTTCCACTCAGTTCTTTTGTGAGAGCCTCAGAGAATTCCCTCTTGCTTCCCACAATCAAAAGGCTAGAGAATCAATGGGTAAGCTGGTTGACTTATAAAAGATTTTAGTCTCTCTTGGGTGTGAATCATTTTACAGTGAGTTATTCTAGCATATGTGATTGTAGAAGACTACTTTATCCTTATCCAGGGATTAAGTTCTGCTCTTACCCTCTGAATTGAGGAAATTCCTCCAAAAGAAAGGTTTATTACATCTTAAAGCAATATATATATATATATATATATATATATATATATATACACACACACACATATATATTGCTCTAAAGATATATATACACATATATGTATATGTGTGTATATACATATATACACATAAACATATATATTACTCATATTAAAATTAAATATAATTAAGATTATCATAAGCATATATCTTTCAACTTTTTCCCAATGTAGTTTGCGCAATTTTACACATTAGTACATGCACACTTAATTATACAAACATTACTTTTGAACTTGTTTTTTATTTCTCTACCTCTATAGGTATGTGACTTCTGAGTTTGCTGATTCAGAGGATGTCAGACTGATGCTATAGAAGATGAAGCTTCCATACACAATATGTAAACCAGGAACTACATTATAATAGCATCGAAATAAAAACCCAACCAACGAACCTGAAACTTGAACTGAAGTTGTGCAGCTGTCTTTGCCAACAGGGTTTTGCACCTCAAAACTGTATACCCCACTGTCACTGGGTGCCACATTGATAATCTTCAGGCCAGATACTTTATTGAAGAAGCTTATTTTGTATTTGCTGTCACTTGTCAGCTCTTTCCCATCCTTAAACCACTTAGTACTGAGTTCAGGTGTGCCCGTAACCGTGCATTCCAAGGTACAGGTATCTCCAGTGGTAACTTTTATGGATTCTGGTTTTTCCACAATTGCTGCAGGTTCTGGAATGAGACGGAAATTGCATCCATATTTTAAAATTCAAGTTGAAAAACAAGAGAAAACACAGACACTGGTAAGTGCATGCCTTGTATTCATGACGACATCCTATTTGTACTAACCGAGAATGGATAGCGTGGCAAAACATTCTTGCATGCCAGCATCATTTTTGATCTGGCATGTATATTTCCCAGCATTGGCTATTTCCGTTCTTGAAAACTGTAGGGTTGCAATGTTTTCTGAGTAAGAAATCCATGTATTGTCACTTTCTCTGACGATTTCCCCCTTGTCTTTGAACCACACCACTGAAATGGGCTCTGCGCCTTCAATAGTAGTCTGCAGCTGAGCTTCTTTCCCAATGATGGTAGAAATGTCACTGAGCTTCTTCACAAATCTTGGTGGTGCTGATAAAAGAGATACAAATCTGGGATTTAAAATGTGTGGTGCTAATCATCTGTCTCTCAAGTTATGAATGTAAAGACTCAATTTTCATTCTTAAATAAGAGAGAGGGCTGATCATGCTGTCCACTCTACCTTTCTAAATTCATCAAAACCTATTGGGAAAACTGTCTAAAAGGACATTAGGTAGAATTTAGAAATGGGATACCCACTAAACAAAAAAGAATTTGGAAAGTAAATAAACACGTGTTAAAAAAGATTTGGAAAGCAAAAAAAAGGGGGAAAAATCCAAGAAATAGCTTGTAATAAAGGACTGGGAAATAGCAGAGTAGGCAACAGAGCACTACAATGAGAAGAAAGATAGTAAACAGAATAGAATAAAGTCATTCTAACCTTTCAGAGTGATGGAACCAACACAGGTGTCACTCCCTACGTCGTTTGTGGCTTTACACTGATAGTCCCCAACGTCTGCAGTGTCAACGTTCAGGATGTGGATACTTGCAAGGAAGTTCTCAGACATTATCTTGTACTTCTTGCCACTCCTAAGTTCTCTCTTGTCTTTATGCCAAGAAACTTGAAATGGCGGAGTGCCCCGAAGCTCACATTCAAGGTGAACATCGGCTCCCTTCAGTGTCTCAACCGGATGAGGTTTTTTACGGAAAGTGGGTGGTGCTAAAATTAGAAGGTAATCAAATTAGGAAAAAAAAGGAAAACTCGGATATATTCTGTAAGCAATGGTGAGACCCGTCTTCCAGGCCATTGTAGAGAAAACGGAATTTTCCATTAATACTGTATCTTTAAACATTTTTTTGACTACGATGGAGAGTCAAACAGGGAATTGAGAGCACAAACTGAGAGCATGCCATAGTGAAAAACCCAAAAGAAGGGGTTATCTGACCTTTCACTTTTAGGGAGGTGCTGCTGCTTGCACTGCCTGCTGCATTACGCGCCTCACAAGTGTAGTCCCCACCGTCCTCAACACTGAGACTGTGCATTTCCAGCACTGCCACCGAGTCAACAAATGACATTCTGAATTTACTGCTCTCTTGAATTTCAGTCTCATCTTTGTACCATAAAATTTTGATTTCTGGAGACCCTCCTATTTTACATTCATATCGTGTGAATTCATCCTGTTTCACAATTCTTGAAGGCTCTAGCTTCTTAATGAACCTGGGTGGTTCTGTGGAGTCAAAAAGGAAAACATACAGTAAGAGATAGTAAAGAATAATTTAAGATGAAGTGAAAAAAGGAATCTGTCAAACAAAGTGGCCTTTAGCCCTGAAAAATAAATTCATTTAGTGCATCAACAGAAGACCCTTGAGAAGTTTTAGGAACTCACATCAAATATTATTGTAAAAGGAGGAAGGAAAAGACATTAGCCTCTATTACGTAATTCTCTTCCTAGCAAAATAATCATTTTTCTAGTGTAAGATCAGGCAGTGTTTGTATCTGTTGATGGAAGCACTCTGAGGTTCACAGGGAAGAGAGTGATTACTCCCTCTGCATGTGAACCAGCGGAGAGCTGTCTATTTTCTATAGCTGCAAAGATAATCAGTTATGTACCATGAAGAACCAGAGTAGCAAAATCGGATCAGATATTGTGACAATTTTAAAGTTCCACTTTCTTGTAGAGGTCCTAAATAGGTATTTATTCAACCTCCATTGTTTCCTTTTGATATGGTGAGAGCAATGTTTTCTTCATTAACTGAAGCAAAAACTTAATGTTTGGGGCATAAAAATGATTAACTATGTGTCACAGAAAATGGACTACTAAATCTAAGTTTATTCTAATTAAAAATATTTATAAACTACCACTACAAAAATCCTTAAAAAATGTTCGAACATCAACTCATTAAGTATTTAACTTCTAACAACAGCAGCCATGAACATGGTATAAGAAGAAATGGTTACTCTCCATCTAATGTCAGATATGAGTATCCCCAGTCCCCTGACTTCCACTATTATTGAAGAGGGGTTAGTGAAAGAAATGAAGTTGACACAATTAATCTAACTCTTCTTGAAGTGCTTGATAGAGGATCTATTATTCTTTAGGGAGACAAAATCCATTACTTAACTAACTACAATATAAAATAAGTCGTTTGAGATAACATCTTCATTTTTTATCTCAAGATAAATTCTTTCGAACTTGGATTTTCTTGCAAGTCTGTGAGAAGATTTTTTCCACTTTCTAGTCTCTATGTTTAGCCTATCAGAATGAACTTTCTTTATGTTTTCCCAGTTTTATATTTTTTAATAAAAATTTAGACCCTGTTTGGAAGGCCCTGTAACCATTGATAATTTCTAATCACTAGACCATTGTCCTAAATATAATTCAAGCACACCCTTCCTCCTAATTTTTGAAATATTGAAAGTGTAAAAGAGACCTTGCCACTCTACTTGAACAAGTACCTTGTACACCCAAATGAGCAGAACAAGAGTCTTTTCCGGCCACATTGCTTGCATAGCAGGTATACTGCCCAGCATCTCCTTTGCCTACTTTGAGAACTGTCAGAGAGGCAGTATTTTCAACCAAAGTCATCTTGTAGTTGCCTCCAGGGCGAATCTCCCGATTATCTTTGGCCCAAGTGATTTTGATTGGTGCAGTTCCAGTTACATGGCATTTAAAAGAACCACTTTCTCCAAGAGCAACATCCACTGATGTAGGCTTCAGATCAAAGAAAGGTGGCACTTCATGCTCTGAAAATAATGAGGACCAACATGGTGATGTCAGTTTTCATGCTCCCAGACATGGAGCAGAAACTTAATGGCCCCAGTCCTTTGGGAGCCTGGAACAATGAGGCTGCTTTATAATGAAGAGGGTAATGTGTGAGCTACTCACCTGAAAGAATGAGCTTGGCACTGGAGGAAGCAGTCCCAAGAGGATTAGAAGCTGAGCAATTGTACTGACCAACATGGCTTTGGTCAGTTTGTAAAATCTGAAGAGTTGCTACATTATGAACAAAAGATGTCTGCAAATTGGAATCATCTTTCAAAAGTACCCCATCCTTATACCAAGACACTTGAAGAGGTTCTGAGCCATTAATGCGACATTCAAATGCAACTGGGAAACCAAGAGTCTCATGCACATCCTTCAATTTTCTTGCAAAGGTAGGTGGAAGTTTACGCTCTGTAAAGAAGTTACAGGTAATCTTTATTTACGGCAGAAAACATCACAATATATTTCAACCCAGTAAAATGTTGGCGTCTTTAAGAAAATGAATCTATCAACACACAGCAAGACTTGTTAAGCAAAACCATCATCACCTTTGATTACAATCACAGCTGAAGAAGCGACAGCCCCCACACTGTTTTCTGCTTTGCATGTATATTCTCCCACATCACTATGATCCACTTTGTTGATAACTAAAGAAGCAACATTATTTTTGAACTGCATTTTATATGCGGGAGCCGATCGCAGCTTTGTGTGTTCCTTGTACCAAGAAATTCTAATTTCTGGGGTTCCGTCCACTTTACACTGTAAAGTTGTAGGTTCTCCAATAGCTGCTTCCATGTGTTCCAGAGGTTCAATAAAGTAAGGTGGTTCTAAGGTACAAAAGATAGTGATCAATAAATCACGCTAACTAAAGTAAGATATCTTAAAAGAAAGAAAAGAGAGCAAATAGAAGAGATAACTGTCAACACACCTAAGACAGATACTAAAGCTTCACAAATATCTTGACCGGCCTCATTTTCTATGAGACAAGTGTATTGTGCATAATCCTCTACTGTGCTGTCAAGAATTTCCAGTATGGTAGATTTTTCTGTCATGGTAATGCTGCAGTTCTGAGACTGTGAAAGAGCATACTCATTCTTCATCCAGCTCACAGAGACTGGAGGTGTGCCGGTGTACGTGGCCTCGAGAACTATGGGACTTCCTGCCTCCACACTGCAATCAGTCAATCTTTTCACAAAGGTGGCAGGTTCTACCAAGAGAAAGCACCAGGGTAAAATGAACACCTTCTAATGAAGGTTTTGAAACATTTAAAAGATACGCAAATTGGATAACGGAGCAAACCTTTCACAAAAAGATGTGTGGTACAGGAAGCACTGCCAGCATCATTAGTGACAAGACAAGAATAGTCTCCACTCTGCAATGGCGCCACCTCAAACAACTCCAGTTCTGTGACAGAATCTTCCAGGGAGATGGTGCATGCCTCTCCTGAGACCAGCTCCTTGCTGCCTTTAAACCATTTGACCTTGAAAGGAGGGGTACCTCTAATGACACTAGTAAATGTGAGGCTCATTCCAGGTAAAACTTCCACTGAGTCAGGGATTTGTTCAAAAGATGGTGGTTCTAGACATACCAGGGTGAGAGGGAGAGCAAAAGAAAAAAATGAAAAGAAATTCAAGTGAGAAGCACTTTTGCTACTTGAAAAAATAAAAGCTAAGATGGAAAATGAAGACAGAATAAAGAAATGTCATGTAAGGCAGGTGTCTCGTCACACCGAAGAGATGGCAGAGAAGCAGCAACTGTGGTACACTGACCTTGCACAGTCAAGACTGCTGAGCATTCATCAGAACCAGCCATGTTGGCAGCCACACATGTGTATGTGCCTGTGTCAGAGGACTCCAGTAAGTTCAGTTTCAAAGTACAGACATTTTCCGCAAAGCTAGACTGGCATTTGGGCCCACCAGCTATCTCATTTCCGTCCTGAAACCAGCCAACTGAGATGGGGGTCGAGCCAGCAACTCTGCATTCCAGAACCACTGAGGACCCCAAGATGGCATTTGTGTCTTTCAGCTTTCGGATGAATGAAGGAGGCACAACTCGATCTATGTGGAGAAGGGTAGTTTCGTTTAAAATGCAGCTTTATATTTTCTGGGAAAAATTATATATTCATAAAAACCTCATACTACTCACCGGAAATGTGAACAGATACAGTGCAGTTACTTTTACCAACACTGTTTTTCACTTCAAAGCTATATAATCCCTTATCACTCATTTCTGCAGAGGGGATTTTAAGTGAAGCTACTTTGTTGATAAATGTAATGTGATGTTTGCTGTCTGCAGATAATTCTCTTCCATCTTTGAACCACTTGGTGGAAAGTTCTGGTGTTCCAGCCACTATGCACTCTAATGCAAAAGGATTTCCAGTAGTGACCGTCATGGGTTCTGGTCTCTCTATGATTCTGGCTGGTTCTAAGAGAATAAGTACATTGCATTGAAAATAAAATCACCTTCCAAACTGTTAGAATGTAATTATTATTGGGTAAGAGTAATACTTGCAGAAAATGATCATGGGCCAATCAACTTGATTTTTTTTCTCAGACTACTATACTAACCTAGTACAGTCAAGACCGCAGAACACTCTCTCATTCCAGCATCATTTTTGATTTGGCACACATATTTTCCAGAATTAGATGCTTCTGGGATCCCAAGTTGGAGGGTTGCAATGTTATCAATGAATGAAATCTTAGTGTTTTCACTTTCTCTGATGACTTCTCCTTTATCTTTCAGCCAGGCAACAGAAATTGGCTGGAAGCCTTCCACTATAGCCTGTAACTCAACAGCATCCCCAACAAGGGTTGAGGTGTCACTTAGCTTTTTCACGAATCGTGGAGGTTCTAATGAAAAAAAATTCATGGTTAGATGGAAAAAATGGGAATCACCTAAATTCTTATTCAAGTAAGAAAAGATGAAATGAAAAGGCACATATTTTTGTTTTCATGTATACAAACCTTTGAACTTGACAGAGCAAATACATGTGTCACTTCCCACTTCATTAGTAGCTTTGCAGTGATATTCTCCTACATCAGAGTTTTCAAGATTAAGGATATGAAGACTAGTATCAACATTTTTGGAAGTGATTTTAAATTTCTTGCTGCTTCGAACTTGCTTTCGATCTTTAACCCACACCACTTCAAAGGGAGGGGTTCCTGAAATTTCACATTGGAAGACAATATCAGATCCTTTCAGAGCTCCTACTGGAGAAGGCTTCTTGGTGAAAACAGGAGGAGCTAAAAGAGAATAAGGAAGATACACCATGAGAAAAATTGTTTCCTGAAAGGGAAAATAAAAAACATTTAGAATCTTGATCATTAAGGGCGACTGTACGACCATATGCCAGTAAATTAACATAAGAAATGACAGTTCATAAAAAAACTAGTTCAAGAATTGGCAGGCAAATGCCCTTAACTAGCTTTTTCATTTTAGAGCTCATTACATTGCTGAGAAAGAATTCCAGTCAGAGGAGAAGAAAGAAAGACAGAAACTTAGTGTGCCTAACCTTTAACGGTCAGGGCTGTGCTGCAGCTGGCTTCACCAACACCATTGTGAGCTTCACAGATATAGTCCCCACTGTCCTCAGTGCTGGCCTCATTGATGGTGAGCAGTGCCACAGAGTTGATGAAGGACATGTTGTACTTCCAACTTTCATGAAGTTCGCTGTCATTTCGGAACCATGAAACTTTGATTTCTGGGGAACCACTTAGTTTACATTCCAGTTGGATGGATTCTCCCTGCTTTGCAACTTTTGAAGCTTCTAATTTCTTAACAAACTTTGGAGGTTCTAATAAATCAAGAGAAAAATAGCTTATGTTTATAGCTGAAGATCCATAAGTATAGATTTTAACTGGTTTACCATTAAGAATATACGTTCTAGTAACAAAGTTATCTTTTCTATGTAATAGGTTTTTAATATTTTTAATCAAGATTTCGCTGCCAAGTTTTTTTTGAAGTTTAAATATAAAAACTAAAACATATAAGTTAATGTATTATAGAGATATGTGATAAAAATTTAGCATTGAGAAATCAGAATGACATAACAGAGAAGAATAAATAATGAGAATAGAGAGATGAAGCGACATTTACACTTCAATTAAACAACACTTGGAGAAACACTAGCTTAAAGAGTAATAAAAGAGAACACATTAATTAATGCTGGCACTAACACCCATATACAGATTTTGACATGATCCCACTAGTTGACCCCAAACATTTAAAAGTTAAAGAGACTTTTAGAAGATAGTTACACAACGGTGGGAAAGAACAAAAATGGGTCAATGGCACTTTATGATACCTTTTACACTGAGTTGTGCTGAGCACATGTCTTTGCCAACATCATTGGTTGCTTGGCAAGTATATTGACCAGAATCTCCTTTGCCTACTTTAAGAATTCTCAAATGCGGAGTGTTTCCCACACATGTGATTGTATAGTTTCCTCCAGGTCGGATCTCCTTGTTATCTTTTGACCAAGTGATTCGCATTGGTTGAGCACCGGTAACGTGACACTCAAAATCAGCACTTTCACCAGCAATCACATCAATAGATACAGGCTTGATGTCAAAGAAGGGAGATTTTTTAGGTTCTGGAAGATGAGAAGAAAAGGCAATGTGTTTTGTGTTTTTTTTTTTCTTTTTTGTTTTAAATTGGACAATGAATAAGAAGTCATGGTTTACAAAGACAAAGATTAACATAGGAACAAACCTCTTGCTGTCAGTCTAGCACTAGAAGATGCAGTTCCCAGTGGATTAGAAGCTGAGCAAGAGTACTGGCCAGAGTGACTCAGGTCAGTTTGCAAAATTTTTAAAGTTGCCACATTATCTACAAAAGATGTCTGTAGATTTTCATCATCTCTTAAAAGTACCCCATCCCTGTACCAGCACACTTGGATGGGTGCAGAGCCATTTAATCGACAAGTGAGTGTAACTGGTAACCCAACAGTTTGTTCAATGTCTTTTAATTGTCTTGCAAAAGAAGGTGGGAGTTGGCGCTCTGTAGAAAGAGAAAGAATACGTGAGGCACTGGTAGATAAAAGAAAAATTTCCCCATCAAACAAAAAAGTCAAGATAAGGAAAGAAGAAATTTCTTCATTTCTAGGATAAGATCACCTTGTATTCTGAAGACAGTCTTAGAAGAAGCGGTTCCTATACTATTTTCTGCTTTACATGTGTACTCTCCACTGTCATTGATATTCGCTTTATTAAAAACAAGTGTGGCTACATTATTTGTAAAGTAGGTCCTGTATTCAGGAGTTGACCGTAATTTAGTATCTCCTTTGTACCAAGACACGGTTATCTCTGGTGTCCCAGCAACTTGACATTGTAAAGAAACGGAATCTCCAACTGATGCCTCCAGAGCTTCCAGTTCCATAACAAAATAAGGTGGTTCTAAAGAAGAAAGACTCACAATCAGCAACTAGAATTAAAGAAAACAACAACAACCAAAAAAAAACAAGCTTCCTGGCAGAGAAATGCTAATCATGTATGAGAATAAGACAACACACCTAATGTGGACACCAGAGCATCACAAACATCCCTTCCTGCCTCATTTTCAACCTCACAGGAATATTGTCCCGCATCTCTTTTTGTGCTATTCAGAATTTCCAGGATGCAAGTTTTCTCTGTTGTGACTATGCTGCATTTCTCAGATGGAGTTATGGCAAAACCATCCTTTTTCCAAGTAACTGAAATCGGAAGTGTCCCAGTGTAGGTGCTCTCCAGAATGATAGACTTCCCTGGTTCTACGGCGTGATCACTTAATTTCTTCACAAATACAGCTGGTTCTGGTGAGTGACAAAGCACAGTGGTTAAAGACAATAAAAACACAAACAAAGATGTCAGTCTATAGAAAACAGGAAGAGTAAATGCACTTGAGCAAACCTTTAACAAATAGGCGAGCAGTGCAGGATGTTTGACCAGCATTGTTAGAAACCACACAGGTATATTCCCCACTTTGAGATATGTCCACATTGAATAATTCTAGTTCTGCCACGGTGTCTTCAAAGTAGATGTTGCATCGGTCTCCTTTCACCAGTTCTCGGGCACCTCTGAACCAGCCAACCTTGAATGGAGGGCTTCCTCTAATGACACTTGTGAAGGTGACATTTTTGCCTGGAAGCACTTCCAAAGGTTCTGGTTCCTTCACAAAAGAAGGTGGTTCTACACAGACATGGAGGACAATGAAAAGGTTCTGTAAGCTTCTAATTTAGTTGAAATTTGAATAAAAAAGAGTACTTTCTAATGTGTATCAATCTGGATGTGTCCAAAGAGGAGTTTGTAAGGAAGGGTTTGGGTGCCTAACACTGACCTTGTACAGTCAACGCTGCACAGCATTCATCAGATCCTGCGGTGTTAGCAGCCACACATGTGTAATTGCCCATATCTGAGGAATCCAGAGAATTCAGCTGCAAGGAGCAGATATTATCTGAAAACGTAGTTTGGTACTTTGCTCCACTGACAATCTTAGTTTTTTCATGAAACCACGCAACAGAGATAGGGGATGATCCAGCCACTTTGCACTCCAAGATGCAAGAAGTACCCAGCACCCCACAGGTATCTTTCAGTCTTCGTGTGAAAGAGGGAGGAACCATTCGGTCTGTGTGAGGAAAGGGAGAGACTCATGACTTTTAGAGAATATTAGAGACTGGAGAGCAAGAAACTTGTGAAACTAATTTGCATAAGGAATAGGAGAAGTATATCTGGACTGACCTGAGACATCAACCACAGCTGTGCAGCTGCTTTTTCCAACATTATTTTGAACCTGGAATGTGTATGTGCCTGCATCTTGATTTTCCACAGAGAGAATCTTTAAGGAAGAGATTTTGTTGTAGAAGCTAAATTTGTGTTTTTGGCTGCTGGTCAACAGCTTTCCATCCTTGTACCATTCAACTGAGAGTTCAGGAGTGCCAGCCACCTTACACTCCAGAGTACATGTTTCTCCTACCGTCACTGTCATTGATCCTGCCTTCTCAACAATGACTGCAGGCTCTGAAATAAAATGTGATAGTCATCTGTCAAAGTCTGCTACCTTAACTATGTCTCCACTCTCAAATGCACAATGATTGTTTCTTTCAATGATAAGGGTATGTTTGGGTTCTTTCTCAACTTTAAAGAGTATTTTATAATTGCATGTTGTCATGAGCTTATAGGAGCTATTATTAAGAAATAAGTTTGTGCTCTAGTGGATTTCTAAAACAATTCAGACAGTACACATAGATAAAGCATATTGACTTGCACTTAATTCTCTTTCGAGGACAAGCTACAGGGTATTATGAATTATTCTTTATTTTTGCTCTACTTTAAGGTGCCAAAGAGTTACTTGAAAGTTATTACACAGATTGTTGCTATATCAAAATTGAATATGGTCAAAGATTACAGTGCCACTCAAACATTGATTTCTGGAGTTCTTGCCAGGTTTACTAACTGGTACTTTGGAAACAAAATTTCCTTGGAGTACATGTTGGACTCTTTTTTTCAGGCTTAACTAAAAGTTATGATAATGTATGCCAATCCATCAAGAAAAGTAGTAAGTAAATAAGCCAGACGGCTAATTTTTGTAGGATCACAGGAACAGAATAATGTTTGAAATGTTGATTAGATCCCCTAGATCATTCAAATAGGTAAGGATCAATATAGTTCTAGAAGAATTCAGACAAGGGAATTCTACCAATATACTTTAGTAATTCATCTCAGCGTTTGGCACCAATTTGTGTCAGGGGGCTAGTCTACCATATTGTACCAACCTAAAACAGTCAATGTGGCCATGTTTTCCCTCATTCCACCATCATTCTTGATCTGGCAGATGTATTTCCCAGCATTAGCTGGTTCTGCTTTTGCAAACTGTAGAGTTGCAACATTTTCCACAAATGTAATTCTGATGTTTTCACTCTCTCTAATCACGTCTTCCTTTTCTTTAAGCCACTGGACCGAAATAGGCAGGGGGCCTTCTATGGATGCTTGTAATTCAGCAGGCTCGCCAGCTACAACTGTGAGGCTGTTCAGTTTGGAGACAAATCTTGGTGGTTCTGAACAAGGAAAAATGGATGCAGATTGTTGAAAAGATTGTCCCAACAATGGAAGAGGGAGAAAGGGAAGAAAGATTTGCACATTCCTGCCATTTCTGCCATGTGCAGGAAATATGCTTACCTTTTAATTTCACAGAGCAAATGCAAGTGTCGCTTCCCACTTCATTCTGTGCTTTGCAGTGGTATTCACCAATGTCTGATGTTTCAACATTGAGGATGTGAATACTTGCATGGAAGTTTTTGGATGCAATCTTATATTTCTTGCTACTTCGGAGTTGTCGCTTATCTTTGTACCAGACCACCTCAAATGGTGGTGTTCCCGAAAGTTCACATTCAAGAGTAACTTCAGTATTTTTAAGGGTTTCTACTACAGGAGGGAAGCTGCTAAAAACAGGTGGTTCTGTGAAACAAACAAGAGTTTCTCATGAATTGGACTATTTAATTTCTTAGAATGAGGAATTTTCAGTTCTTTGTTTTTAAATCGGAAGAGTCAAAGGTAGTGTCCAGCATTACCACTTTATCGTGGAGGGAAAATAGCTTCAGAGTGGTCCCTAGCTTTTGCAAATCATTCAGTTTCACTGGCAAAGAGTTGAGTAGACTCTACCTGTCCTGATGAAGCAGTTCACTGCACCTTACTAATTTAGCTTGAACTCTAAGAATTGATGAAAAATGTATTTTAAAACTCATAAGCCCCAAAGACATATTAATTAAAATTTTTTTGCATGAACTATAGAATCCTGACCCCAGGATGTAGAAATCATCACAACATCTGTAATCTCAATCTTTTACTTTAACAAATTTTTCTACGCTAATTGCTCACCACATGACAAAGTTGAGCTATGTGATAAAAAAAAACTGGAAAATGGAGACAAAATAGTGCCCTATTTTCATCAAGTTATATAGTGATATAATATTTAAAAGATAGAAACTGATTCTTGAGAGAGAAAAAAATGTAATTGTCCTGTTTTCAATGTAAGGCTTAAACCTAATATTGGAATATATATGTAGTAAATATTCCTTGCTATTAGTAATAAAGATTACAGTGATTATTTACGTTACTTGGAGGCAAATTTTTTTTTAAATTCTATTCTTTTTTTTACATGTTTTAGAAACATCATATTTGATTTGCTTGGCTAATAGGTTGAAGTGATCAGAATAATGACATCAAAATAACAAAATATCCCAGAAAGACTAGCTAAATGTAAATAAAACTTAAGAAGGAATAATATCTTAAAAGAGAAATCAGTGCCAGTTTGGAATTTATTCCAGGATTTCAAATGGAAGCTAAAATGACAGTGAAGGAATAAAGAGCTGTGGAGAGAAGAAGGTGGGGTTCAGGCGATGACGAACAGAAGAGAAAGATTTCTACCTTTTACTATAACCTTGGTACTGGAGCCTGTGCTGCCAGCAGGGTTCTGAGCTTCACAGATGAAGCTCCCACTGTCCTCAGTTCCAAGATTGTTCATCTGAATGACGGCCACTGAGTCAATAAAAGTCATTCTGTATTTATCACTGGCTGAGAGTTCATGTTCATTTCTGTACCACACAACTCTGATTTCTGGGGATCCAGTTATCTTGCATTCAAGTCGTGCTGAGTCACCTGCTTTCACTATTTTGGATGCTTCTAACTTCTTTATAAATTTGGGTGGTTCTGGAGAGTGAAAGAAAGAAGATTTATAAGGGAACAGAAATGAATAACAAAAGTTAAATTAGGAAATACATAGAAAGGACAAAAATGTAAATAATGCCTGGCAAATAAATAAGAGTTCTGTGTTAGAAAGAAGCATACTCCTGGACTGGATCAATGCATTGTAACAGATTACAGAAAGGACAGGAGCCACTGGTTAGACATAAACATAAAACAATCAAACTCGCACACCTGTCACAAGCAACATTGTAGTACAAGAGTCGCTACCAACATCATTGGTAACGTGGCAAGCATATTGGCCAGTTTTAGAAGCATCCACTGAGTAGAGATTTAAGAAGCTAGTTGACCCTTCCAATCCAATAAAACATTTAGGTCCAGAGATAAGTTCAACATCATCCTTAAACCACTTTATTTTAAATGGTGGTGTTCCTTTGAGGACTGCTTTAAATTCCACTGTAGAATCAGGTATGGCTTGCTGTCGCTCAGGTTTCACTAGGAAGCTTGGTGGTTCTATAGATTTCAAGAGAGATACATTTAATTAAATTTCTGTAGTTGATTAATTTGACAGTTGTATGGACACAGAAGAAAACATGACTTGAAAGAGATAACTGAATAGTTTTGAACTCAATGAACATGTATCTAAAGAAACAGAACTTTTGAGACTTTTAGTGTTAAAGGATAGAAGGATTTGAAGATATATATTGAATTTAAAGATATATATTGAAAACTAAAGCATTCACAAAGAAGAATCAAGAAGAGGTAACGAGTTTCTACCTTTCACAGTTAAGATGCCACTGCATGCATCATCCCCTGCAACATTTGACACCTTGCAGGTGTAATTCCCAGTGTCTTCTAATTCCAGATTATTAACTTCCAGTGACACAGTATTCTCGTGACAGACAAGTCTGTATTTTGCACTTGTAGATATTTCTTTTCCATCCTTAAACCAATGAGCACTAAGAGGTAGTGACCCAGAGACCTTGCACTCCATATGAATTGAAGAGTCTAGAACTTTGTCCATCTTGGTTAATTTTTTGGTGAATGATGGAGGAATATTTTGATCTGTCCAATGTAAATAGCAAAACACATGCATTAATAGGCTGCCATTTACTTACAAAGGACACAATATAAATAAGGGAGGCCAATGGTGAGGAAGATACACACCGAGCACTCTCAAGTAGGCATCACAGCTACTGCTTCCAAAGTCATTTTCCACTTTGAAAGTATACTGACCACTGTCTTGCTTCATTACTGACTGGATCCTAAAACTGGCCACATTATTTTCAAAACTCATTGAGAAATATCTACTGGGTACAATCTGCTTCCCATCTTTAAGCCATTTCACTTTGAGTTCTGGTGTTCCAGCCACAACACACTCCAAGGTCACCGGGTCTTTCTCAGTAACATCAACTGATTTAGCTTTCTCTAGGATTTGAGCAGGTTCTATAGTAACAATGAAAACATGGGTGAGTTGCAGCGATAATTCCACTAGAGAGAAGGGTGCTTATGAAAGTGTCTCCACAGACTAACTTCAAAAGGGAATCGCTTACAAACCTTGCACCAAAAGGAAAGCATAACACCTCTCAGCTCCTGACTGATTCTTGGCTTGACACGTGTATCTTCCGCTGTGTGCATTATCCACAGTTCTGATTTGAAGAGTGGCCACATTGTTCACAAAGGAGATGTGAACATTATCGTCTTCATCAAGAATCTCATCATCCTTTAGCCAGGTTACAGAAATGGGGGGAGAGCCTGCCACCGTGCTCTGAAAGGTGGCAGAACTCTTCAGAACCGTGGTGACATTTTCTATCTTTTTGGTGAACGATGGTGGTTCTGTGGTTAAACAAGATTGTGGGAAAAGAAGAGCATATTTTAATTCCTACCCATAGCATAAAAGTAAAGAGCATTATTGGATTTTTTGGGGGCAGCCTGCTTCTTGTGTGTAGAACTGACCTTTCAGGGAGACTCTAGCACTGCAGGAGCAGCTGCCGCCTTCATTGGATACAATGCACTGGTATTCCCCTGTGTCTGAAGGGTCACACTTGGTTATATGGAGGTTAAACACTGACACTCTGTCTGTCAGTGTGTATTTTTTGCTGCTTCGGATTTCCTTGTTATTCTTTAACCAAGTGACTTCAAAAGGAGATGTTCCCGCAACTTCACACTCCAGCTCTACGTCACTATCTCTTACTACTTCCACAGGCTTCAGCTCCCTGATAAGGGTGGGAGGTTCTGAAGATTCAAAGGAAGACAGAGACTAGCTTACTCAAGGGACAATCTGGGTCCTGTGGACAGCCCAGCAGAAGGGGAAAGCAGAACTAGTAACGAACCTTTCACTTTTAGTTCAATGCTACAGCTTGCTGTGCCTGCATCATTTCGAGCTTCACAGACATAAGTGCCACTGTTCTCCACCCTGGCACCAGAAATCTGGAAAGTGGCTAAACCATCGACAAAAGAAATGCCATGTTTCTCAATGGCTGTGACTTCATTCCCATCCAGATACCAAGAAACTCTAATTTCAGGAGTGCCTGTGATTTGGCATTCAAATGTGGCAGATTGTCCATTCTTCAGCACTAATACTGGGCTGGGCTTCTTAATGAATTGAGGAGGTTCTAAAGGTAGGAAAAAGGCATGATGTTAAACACTTTTAAAAACAATGGTCATTGAGCAAAATGGCTCATAAGCTTCTTCCCCCCGTCCCTCCTTCCACCAAAGAACATCTAGACAAGAAAGTGAGATATGGAGATCAGACCTTTTACAAAGAGAGTGGCTTTACTGGTTGCTGTGCCAACATCATTGCTTAGTTGGCAAATGTAGGTTCCAGAATCGGCTGCTTTGACTGAAAAGAGCTCTAAAATGGTAGAGGTGTTATCCTTCCAAATGGAGCGGGCTGCCCCTGAGTGCAACTCTTTGTTATCTTTAAACCACTTGATTGTCATGGGTGCCGTGCCCCCGACAAGAGCCTTTAATTGAACCCTTGTATTAGGATTGACATCTTGTGATTGTGGTTTTTCCACAAAGCAAGGGGGTTCTAAGGTGAAAGAGAAAAGAAGCAAAAGGAGAAGGGAAGTTTGTTTTAGAACTGGACAACAAAGATAAGAACTAAAGAGTGAAAGATCAATATGTGCAAAGGTGGAGATAAAAATTGCCAACCTTTGACAGTCAGATGGCCACTGCACTGGTTGTGTCCTGCCTTATTGGTGGCAGAACAAGTGTATGTCCCACTGTCTGTACCTTCCAGCTGACTAATTTCCAGGAAGGCAGTATTGTCATGAAAAGAGAATTTGTATTTATCACCAGCTGATATTTCTTGGTCGTCTTTGAACCATTGGATGCTTATGGGATGTGACCCAGCCACTATACATTCTAAGTCAATAAAAGACCCTTTAATGCTGTCCATTTTCTTCAGCTTCTTCGTAAATGAGGGAGGTATAATAAGATCTATGCAATGAAAAAGCCAAAAAAAATTGTCAGTTCACCAATTTGCATTTTCTCTTAAATTGTAAGATATGAAGTAACACAGAAATGCCCATTTACTCTGGGCAATACTAACCTAAGACATTAATGCTAGCCTTGCAGCTGCTTCTCCCAACATCATTTTGGACTTCAAAAGTATATTCTCCACTATCTTTCTTTTCTGTTGAAATAATCTTCAGTATAGAAACAGTGTCAGTGACACTGATTTTATATTTTTGGCTCAGGGTCAGTTCTTGGCCACCTTTAAACCATTTGGCTACAAGTTCCTTAGTCCCTGAAAATTTCACCTGCAGAGTGGCTGGGTCTCCATGGGTGACATCTATAGAGACAGCCTCCTCAATAATTGTTGCAGGTTCTGTAGAAAATAAAGGGATAGGTGTGGGTTGTGAATGACTCTGATAAAAGACTTACATCTACATATGTTTTTGCTTTAAAAGCACCAGCCAACTTTCTGGACCAACCTTTCACTGAGAGCAATGCAGAACACCTTTGTATCCCTGCATCATTTTTGGCTTGACAGACATATTTCCCATCATGCTTGACTTCAATACCACTGAGGTACAGACTGGCCACATTGTTCTCAAAGGTCATTCTTATATTATCATCTTCAGTGATTTCATCGTTGTCTTTTAACCAAGTCACAGAGATTGGCATGGAGCCCTTTAGAGTGGCCTGGAAAGCAGCTGTGCCTCCACGAAGGGAGCTGGTGCCCTCAATCTTCTTTACAAAGGTTGGGGGTTCTAATAGAAGAACAAATTCTCAATCAATACCAGCTTGAGAGAAAAACTGGCTCTTTTTTTTCAAAGAACTAATTTTGCAGAAGAGTCTGTCAATTGTTAGAATGGACACTGACCTCTTAATGTCACCCTGGCACTGCAGATGCTGCTGCCCACCTCATTGGTCACCCGACACTGGTATTCGCCAGCATCTGCTGCTACAAACTTGAGGATCTGCAAGCTAACCAACTGATCCTGAATGAAGGTTTTATATTTTCTACCACTTCGCAGCGTTGTGTTGTCTTTGAACCAAGTGATCTCAAAGGGAGGCGTGCCCGCTACCTCGGCCAGCAGCATGACATCATACTCTTTCAACACTTCAATGGGCTGAAATTCCTTGGCAAAGTAAGGTGATTCTATAGCAGAGAAGGAATTATTTTAAGTTAATGGGGAGGGGTCTGCGCTATGAGTCTTAACAGTGGTAACACTGGGGGCAGTGTGAACACGAACCTTTGACTATTAAAATGCTACCGCAGTGGTCACTGCCAGCCTCGTTTTGAGCTTCGCACATATATTCGCCGCTGTCTTCAATGGCAATGTCTGTAAGTCTTAGAACTGCAGTAGACTCCGCAAAGGACATCTTGTGTTTGCTGCTTTCCTTAATTTCTCTATCGTTTGCAAACCATGTTATTTTAATTGGAGGGGTGCCAGTTACTTTGCAGGCCAGTTGGGTGGCATCTCCCTTCTTTAATAACTGTGATGGTTCTAACTTTTCAACAAATGTAGCAGGTCCTGTGGAAGGAAGTTTTTAAGAAATATGAGAAAGATGAAAGAACTGTCAACAACAGTAGCACAAAGATGTCAAGAAATCAATGCAAACCTTTAACAAATAAGTTTGCACTGCACTCCACGCTGCCGGCAACATTGCTGACTTTACAGGTGTATGTGCCTGAATCAGAGGTTTTTACTGCATAGAGTTCCAGGGAACTTTCTAAAGCTTCTTTGGTAATATAGCAGCTTCCACCAGAAACCAGCTCTTTGTCTCCCTTAAACCACCTGATGGTGAGAGGGGTAGACCCTTGGAAGCTGCTCTTCAGGCAGACTGCTGAGCCAGGCAGAACATCCTTCGATGCAGGTTTAGTTACAAAACTGGGTGGTTCTAAAGAAGGGGTATAAGAAAGAGTTTCAAAGAGTTAAGAGGCCAGAGCTAAGGGAAGAAGTCTTAGTTTGAACATTGTAGTAAGAAGGAAAGGCAAAGTCTCCAGCCAACCTTGCACGATCAGGGCTCCGCTGCTGTCTTTGCTTCCCACGGAATTGGTGGCTCGACAAGTGAAATTCCCTGCGTCATTCATGTCTACTCTGCTTATCTCCAAAGAGGCTGTGCCTTCCACAAATGCTATTCTGTATTTGTTAGAAGAAGCTATTTCCTTTCCATCCTTAAACCAGGACACCCTCATGGGGAGGGAGCCAGCGATTTTGCAGTCCAGCCTGCAGGGACTGTTGACAACGCTGTCCACAGTACGTAGGGGTTTAGTGAAAAACGGAGCAATGTCGCGATCTGTTCGTGGCGTAAGAAGGGAAGAAAGATCAATGGGGAAAAGTGCTCAGTCATTTTACTGCCATCATTTGTGGAGTTTCAACGGGATATGGAAGACAGGTTTGTAAGGATACTGACCTAAGACCGTGAAAGTCGTCTCACAGGAGCTGCTGCCCACTTCATTGGCAATCTCAAAGGTGTATTGGCCACTGTCATGCAGCTCAGCTGAGTAAAATTTGAGCTGGGCAACATTGTTTTTAAAACTTATTCGGTACTTTTTACTGGCAACCAAAGGTCTCCCATCTTTGTACCATTTGGGCTTGAGTTCTGGGGTGCCCGTGACTGTGTATTCCAGTGTGGCTGGGTCTCCTGCTGTCACCTGGATGAGTTCTGCTCTCTCAATGATCTTGGCAGGTTCTACAATGGTATTAAAGAGTTAGGGTTCTGAAGGGTACACTGGGGTTTCATCTTAAATGGAAATATTGATTCAAAGTGATCATGTTCCTACACGAACCTTTAACTATTAATTCCCCAACAGATGTTTGGCTTCCGGCTTCGTTTTCAGCCAGGCACGTGTATTTGTCACCAAAACTAGTCTGAACATCAGGGATTATCAAAACAGCCACACCACTGGAAAAGCTCATTTTGATTTTTCCATCTTCTTTAATGGTCTCTTGCCCTTTCATCCATGTGACAGAGATGGGTTCTGACCCTTTCACAGCCGCTTGTAAGGTAACAGTTTGTCCTGCTAGTGCAGTGAAATCATTCACTTTCTTTACAAAGGTTGGTGGTTCTAGTTAAAGAAACAGTACACAAAAGTTTTAAATTCCCCAATACTTTCAACACCATATATATTTGAGACTTCTGTCGAGATTATATTTATCTTGCCTAATATTTCTATTGCATATTGTTGGTTAAGTAGAAGACGATACACAACTTAAGATGAATTACAATTCCACCCAAGAGACTGAGCATAGAAGATGCATGTTATAAGATGCCAAAATGACTTATTCTAGAATTCACTTTTGTTATCAGAGAATAAATATTTACACAGCTTTCAGGATAAAGACTGGATCAAGGTCACTGACCTTGTCTCCCAAATAACAGGTGAAACCAAAGGCAAAACATATTTTCAAAGGTTAGGAGAAAAAAGGTAAGTATCTGTTTTCCTTCCAGGAATTAAGAAAGCTATTTTGACATTTTGTAATTAGAGAACCATTTTTCAAGTACTAACCTTTTAACAAGTGTGTTGCGCTGCAGCCACACTTTCCAACTTCATTAGCGACCACACATTCATATTCACCAACATCTGCACTATTAAAAGAAAAGATCTCCAGAGACACCAGAGACTTCTGAGAAAACAATCTGTACTTTTTACTACTTCGAATTTGCTTCTTATCCTTGAACCAACTAATTTCAAATGGTCCAGTGCCTGAGATCTCACACTGAAGGAGGGCATTTGTTCCTCTCACTATGTCTGCAGGCTCAAGAGTTTTGACGAAAGAAGGAGGTTCTACAAAAGCACGAAAGCATTGCATAAGTAATGTGTGATGAGCAATCGTAAAGAAACGCTTTTCTCAGAAACACAACAAATTGACGGAGTCAACAAACCTTTGATAACTATTTCAGCACTGCAGCTGTCACTGCCAACATCATTCACTGCTTCACATGAGTAACTGCCACTGTCTTCTACTTTTACATCCGTAATGTCAAGCACAGCCTCAGAATTGAAAAAAGACATTCGGACTGTGTTACTCTCATTAAGTTCTTTATTATTTTTAAACCAAGTAACCTGGATCACAGGTGAGCCTTTCAACTTGCAATGGAGGCGTGCTGCTTCACCTGGGAGCATTAAATAAGAGGGATCCACCTTCTTCACAAAGGATGGTGGCTCTAAATGAAGTTAATAAAGAGAAAAAGGAAAAGATAACTGAAGCATAAACTCCACACCAGAAAAGGAGACACAACAAGAAGACACAACGGACATAAAAAAAATCTTCACCAAATCCCTGAAAATGTTGACGTACACTCAATAGCTATCAATAGTCTCTGACTGAGCAAACAAAAAAAGCAAACTCTAATTATACAAAGAGCAATTTTATAAAAGAAGTTTAGGGACTGCCTCAACACAAAGAACTCTTTAGAAGACATTTTAAGCACACTCTGCTAATGGCAAGCAGTTTTAAAAGAACGACAATAAATGAAGAAGATTGAAAAGTAAACTCAAACAATGCCAGGATTTCCCCCAAACAAAATGGTTGTTTGGATGAAATTATTTTAGTAATAAAAGGCAACAACTGCAATGTGTGTCAACAACTTTTCTACTGAGACATACTTTCAGATAAGAAGTGAAAACCAATGCTCACACATTTCTTACCTCTGATCGATACTGTTGCTGAAGAGGAGCTGCTTCCAGCCTCATTTGAAGCTGTGCAGACATAGGCTCCTGAATCTTTTAATTTGGCCAGAGGAATCTCAAGCGATGCTATTTTATCTTCAAAATAGATCTTATAATCTTTCCCTGGTGGAATTTTTTGCCCGTCTTTATTCCATGTAACTGTGACTTTTCTGTCTTCATCTACTTGACACTCAAGGTGGATCTTCTTATTGATAGCTGATTGCACAGACTCTAATTCTTTAATGAAATGTGGTTTGTCAATTATGCTCAACTCTGCTTGGCATATGTCGGCTCCAAACTTGTTAGATGCCTTACAAGAATAAACTCCTCTGTCTTGAACTGTAAGATTTGAGAGTTCTAAACTGTGTTTGTTTTCTGCATCTGAAATCTTGTGATTAGGTGAAGGTGAGAGAGCAGCACCATCTTTCTGCCAAATGGTTTCAATCACAGGTGTCCCTGTTACTGTGCAAAGGAACTTGGCTACCTTACCCACAAAAGTTGTAATGGATTTAGGTCTGGAGAGAAAAGTTGGTGGATATGCCTCTGCAAAAGAAATTTGTTCAGCATTACAATCTGTTCCCACCAAAGTGCTTGTTGTAATTAGACATTCCAAGAAAAAGAAAAGATGAGTTATAGCTTTGCATAGACACCAGACATTACTTAAAATAGGGTAATGCGTTAATAAGATGAAAAGATTTATCAAAGGAAAAGGATTACAGAGTTCTTTATAGAGGAGTGAGACATCGCTTTAAAATATGTCTATCAAAGGAAAGAACAAATGTTCTTTTACTTAGCTATGTTAACTTTTTATTGCTAAAGATTTGTTCATTTTGGGAGCTGATCTATTGTTTGAATTATGTGATATGCAATTCAATAGATACTTTAATTCTGAGAATTAGAAGACTGTGTAAGGAAGATAAAGAAAAGGTACTTGACTTTTCTGGAGAGAAGGCATATTAAGTGATCGAGTAGTTTTGCAGTTTTTCTCACCCTCATGTCAGCCACCAATCCTTAAATGATTTAACTTCAAATGCACTGACTAAGTCATTTCAAACTTATAAAAATATTTATAGCACTAATTTCCCATTTCCATTCTGCATTTTGAAGCCAGCCTTTTGTAATCTCTCTTTCAGATTAAAAAAATTAATCATCCTCCTTCCTCTTATTTAAAGTTTGGGCAGTAGTCTCATTACCAAATTGGCCTATTTTGGTTAAAACGGTTTTCAAAAGTGTCATTAAAAATAATGTCATGTATGTGGTTGCATGGAGACACTTTGATCATAAAGTGGAAACCAGTGGCTGTGTCACTGTCTCCCTGGATTGGGGATTTATATATATATATATATATATATATATATATATATATATATATATATATATATAGGAGTTGCAGAGGAAGGAGCTAGAGCAGAAGCCTGACTTTTTCAAGTCAAGATGTCCTGTATTTTCTTGCTTTCACAGAAAAAGAAGACCAAGGGACAGCCTCATCCTAAGATTTAGCGAGACCTCTCTCAGCAACACAGGTCAATACCACCTCTGACTTTGAGCCTAGTTCATATTCAACATTACCTTGGGAAGAAGAAGGTAAAAAAAGAGAGAAAGCAAAAGAGGGGTGGGGGCAGGGATCTTTTATTTTTTCTTGCTAATGAGGAATTTCAAGCACTCCATGATTATTAATTAACTACTGGAAAGTTACCTTGTGTGTTAATGGGAATAGAATTTGTTTAGTTGCTCTTATAGGACTGTTGGTAACCTTAATTCATTATATGCATATGATGATTTATGCTGATGCACACCTTAAACCTACATAATGTCATGACACAATGTTCCTTCAATAAAAAATATGAAAATTAGTGATGAAGTTCATGGTGAGAATTCTAGTTTAGTTCTGCACTAGCTCCCTGTCACCCATTGGAATTTGTTCAACTTTATCCTTATTCTCTGGCTTTTTTCACTTTGAGATTCTACTCTTCATGGTTAACCCGCACAAACTTATTAAAACCAATTAACACCTTTTATTTTTAGTAGCACCAGGTTGTCCAAGCCAGGCAATTAGCAGTTATCTTAAATGTTTTCACCAAACTAGCCATTTGTGTGTGTGTGTGTGTTTTTTTTTTTTAAAGAGAACAAAATAAACAAACCTAAAAAACCCCAAAACAAACTTTTGGGAACCACTTCTCAGTTAATTAACATTATTCTCAAAATAATGAATTATTCTCATTTTTTTCTTTAGCTGGCTGTTGCTAAAAATATGACTGTAGACACTGATTTATTGTCCTGTAGAGGTTCTACAGGACCTAGTCCCATGTTACCATCTTGGCTACTGGTCTCTCCAGTGGATACAACAAGCACCTCCTGCACCTGTATGAAAAGCAAAATAAGTAAAAATATTAAATGGGATGGTAACATCCTTGTCACTCTATGGTATTTACCTGTCACAGTTAGTGTGGCTGTACAGCTGACACTGCCATACTGATTGGAAGCTTTGCAGGTATACTCGCCGCAATCAACCACCTGGGTTCTCAGGATCTCTAGGCTGGAGACATAATTTGAAGATCGAATAGAGCATTTGTCACTCTCATAGATTTCTCGGCCAGCTTTAAACCACTGGAACCGGACATTGGGGGCACTTTGGATCTCGCAGGTGAATTTGGCTAAGTGGCCCAGAGCTACTTCCAGGGGTTCAATTCTCCTCTTGATCACTGGCGCAGCTGTAAAGGAAAGTGGAGTCCATTAGCATGATTCCTTAGCAGGTACACCACATTCGTCTTTTCCTTCTAACTTGTGTTCTTGTTAATGAGGTAAAACAGCTGAAATTGGTGAGACGGATTGCAGTAGTTTAAGACAAGTGACTAGAAAATGAGAAAAATCTTCGAAGGCAAAACAATACAATAAGCAGCTCTGAACATATTCAAGAGTTACTTTACAGTGAATTGTGAATTCTTAAAATGTGATGCTATTGGTTTACATGCATAACAACATGACATATTCTTTAAATATACCATGCTGACTAGGACCACTGAGAATACTGTGAAAAAAATTATCATGTGCTAAATCAAGTGATGAAGTGATACAACAAAAATAAATAGAAATAGGAAACAGAAATGGACAATTAATCATGGTTATTCTGAATTTAGGGATGAGACTGGTGATTTCAAAGAGGCAAAGTCTTCACTGACAGCTTTTTATTACACATTATTAAAGCATTTTCATATATAAATAAACTAAAAGCCTATATATTAGTGTTACATTTGGAAATTTATTTAAAAAAGAGATGTAGACATGATAGCATACTACCAATAAGGCAGTAAGAAAAAGGGAGAGGAGTTAATAACCATGATTATGTCTGTGGTTTTATTCTTATTCTAAGTAATTTCATTCTGGCTGTGGCAGATTAGTGAAAATTCAGTGATGTAACCTAAATCATTACAATCCAGTGAGTGTTAGAAACTGATCCATTAAATCCTTAAAATCTAACCTCTTTTGACTACAGTGAGTTTTGCTGAAGTTGCTGTTTTTCCGTTGTCATTCGAGGCCTTGCAGGTATACTCTCCTTGATGTTCTTTATCTACTTTGTTGATTACTAACACATATGTATTTTGATCTTTTAAACACTTGAACTTTTCATCTGAAGGCACCAGTTTCCTTTCAAAGTACCAATTCACCTCTTTGGCATTTGTTATTGACAATGAGAGAGTTATGATGTCCCCTTCCTCAGCAATGGTATTGACCAAGGGAGTGTGTATAACAGGACAGTCTTCCTTGATTAAGCTACTCTGAGCTTCCTGTATCTCCATCACCAAGTTGGTGCTACTTTCAGAGGACTCCTCTTTTTCCTCTGGTGGTTTTAGCACCTCGCCTTGTTCTACATCAGGGACTACAGCTGAATCAACCCCATCAGTAACCGTTGTGGTATCCAGAACTTTGACCTGACTTTCCACATTAAAACAATTGACCTCCTCACTTGAAACAAGATCGTTAGATTCAACTCCTGGTTCAGTGATTGCTTTAACCATCTGTGAATCTGAAAAAGAACCCATTTCTTTCTGTAAGATTGTTTTGGCTCCTTCCTGAATTCTAGGATCCTCAGCTATTAAGATGTTTATTTCTTCACATATGATAGCACACAAAGCATCCTTCAGTTCAGTTTTCAAGTTAGCCATTTGAGGATCAATGCCTTCAATAGTGATGGTTAATTCTTCTGTTACGGCTCTCATTGAGGTAATAAGGTAGGTGCAAATAATGCGTCTGGGCTCTTGGGTAAAATTTATGGACTTGACGTCTACTGTTTCAATGTTTCTCAACCACTCAGAGAAAAGAACTGGTTGCTCCCTGGCCACTGCTGCTTGCAAAGCCCTGTGGATCTGAGTTTTCAGGTTTGGTCGTTGCTCTTCTGGAAGACCAGAAAGCAAACTTTCCTTAGATAGAACGTCACTTCTCTGAATCCCTTGTACACCTTTTACTGCCATGGGCTCTTTTGTGTGCTCAGTGGCTTGGTTCGGGGGCACTGCAAGGTTGTCAGAATGCTCTTCCTTGAGCAGTACTTGCTTCTCCTCACAGGCCAGGGGAAATCTTAAGGATTCACCTTCCTTAGCCCTGGCTACAAAATCTTGCCCTGCACTTTCCAGTTGATCCACACTTTCCATCAAGATTTCACCTTCTCCAGTGCACATGTGTTCTGAAGGGACCTGAGTCAGCTCATCGTCTCTTTCAGGTAACATGACATCAGGATCCTGGAAACTTCCCACACATCCCTCAGCTAAGCTTTGATGCAGGATGAGAGCACTTTGTGTCTCTTGCTTTTGAAGAGTCACTCCTTGTTCTTTGTCCGTAACAGACACTGTCTTTTCTTTTGGTAAAAATACTTCCTCTGTCACAGAGGTTAGACATGAATTAGTTGGAGGTGCTCCCATTGAAGATTGTGGATGACCCCCTTCAGTTTCAGCTAATAAAGTTTTCAGAGACCCAATTGTTAATGACCCAATTTCTTCTGTGGACGTGGCACTTGAGCAGATTTTTTCAGTAACTGATAGAACCACCTCTGATGCAGACTCCTGGAGCATTAGACTATCTTCTTTGGGGAAGGTTTTCTGGGGCTGGCCAATCTGCAGCTGTAAAGTGGGAAGTGGCTCCTTGGCAGGCTGATCATGAGTACTGCCACTGGAGGACAGAAGCTCCTCTGTGCTGTCAGGAGTGGACATGTCCTGGTCTAACATGACTGTGAATTGCCGTTGCTCAGCCACTAAAGTATCTTGACTGCTCAGTTCCTTGCTTTTAACCATATGCTCATAAGAAAACTGCTGTTTTTCTTCTGCAATGGAAGTGGCTTTCAAAATGGTGTCCTTTACAAAAGTTGCAATTTCCCGCTCTGAGTCAAAGCTCTCAATGGTAGGGCCCTTTAATGACATCTGTGGAGAATCTTCAGGAACCTCTGGCATGGCCTTGGTTTTGTAGGGGACCTCAGTTGTGTCTGTGTCTTCCAAAAGTACAAACAGCTCTGCTGCACAGGTGGACTCACCCCACATATTCTCTGCTTTACAGACATAGAGGCCGCTGTCTTCTTTCTGAGGGTCATTGACAATGAACGTCCCAGAACCATCAGGATTATGAATTATAGTGTAATAAACATTAGTGCAGAGCTGCTTGCTTTCTTTGAACCACAAAACACTGGGTGCAGGATCTCCAAGCACCATATACTCAAAGATGGCAGGAAGCCCCTGAGCACAGTGAATTGGTTTTAACTCTTTAAAGAAGTAAGGAGGACAAGGACCTTCAAGCTTTTCCAGAGATTTCTCCAGTGCCAATTCTGTTTCTGTCTTTTTGTGTCCCTCACCTTTGGAATTTATTTTGAGATAGGCACTACATACTGCCTGTCCATATTCATTACTGGCAATACATGTATACTCTCCCTCATCTTCAAATTTGGTGAACAGAATTATCAAGCTATGATCATTACCATCAAAAACAAATTTGTAGTCAGTAGAAGGGGTTAACATTACTCCATTAAAGAACCATTGAATTTTAGGCTTGGGAATGCCAATGACAGTAACAGATAGCTTAGCCACATCCCCCTGGCTTATTTCAGCATTTGACATTTCTTTGATGAAAACTGGAATGTTGCCTTCCTTTTTCGAATCGAATTTAGTTGAATGAACTGGAGGTTCAGACAAAAGTTCAAGTGTTTCATTTCTACTAGGTAAGTGAACGTCTGAGCTACAGGTATGGAGTTCTTCTTCCTCAGCAGACAGAAGAGAGCTAGAAAACTCTGTATGGGGAAAAATGATGATTATTTGCTTATCAATTTTATTTACCAACAACAACCAAAGAAGTAAAAGAATTATGTATCGATTGATGTTCTTCCTGAAATCTTTAGATAATCCTGAGATCATTTTGTCAAAAAGCACACTTTTCTAAGGATGCAGCGTTCCTTCAATAAAATTACTTAAAAAAGAAAAAGTTAAAAGAAATTCTTAACTTTAGTTATTATATATTACATGATTATACTACATTAATGCAACTTTTGATCCACTTCTTTGTGTTACCTTATGCATTTAAAAACATTCTTGTGAGTTTTTCTTTATGCTCTAAACCATTTCTATAGCTAAATAACTGCTGATTATTTATAAGAGTAATAAGCATTATTTAAATCAATTTCTAAAAAGATCCAGAATTATTATTTTTATTAGAATTTTCTTGACTTTCAATAATGATCTTCATTTGAAGACTATTTACAAAATAAAATATATATTTAGTTATTGTTTATAAACCGAACCACTATTTTTAGTTACTAGAAATGTAGGCTTTTTTTGTCTCTGTTAAATTGCCATACTACTTCAATAAGGCTTATATAAAAAGACTTACATTAAGTCAAGAAATGAATTAGAAGTGATAGAAAACAATTCTAACTTAAAAATCAGATTGTATTTTATTATGCAAAAAATCTCTTACATCATTATTGCACAGAAAAACCAGATAGTGAGTAACATACTCTCTAAACAGATTCATGGATGACAGGAGGGAGGACATGTAATTTGATAACAAGGAATTATATTTTTCATTAATATGTTAGGTTTTAGAAAAGTTCTAATAGTAGTTTTATTACTTTATTAAAGTAAGTTTTAATATTTTATTAGTTCACTCTACTTCATCATATGGAATAGTCTTATCACTTAATTCCTTTCTGTTCTAGAGTATAATAAGTCTTAGAGGGCAGGACTTTAGTGTCTGTTAGTTATAAATGTATGCATAAAATGTATGTATAGCATGAGAATACATACTCAATTATTTTTATTTCAATTAGTAAGCCATAAAACCTTTGAGGAATTTCACATATGTGAAACTTTACACTAAATCTATAACAACATGTCAGTTCTCCTTTCATTTGAACTTCTTAAGTATTGATAAGGGAATTAATGTGAATATAATTAAAATAGCTCAGACTTACTTAAATGTAATATTTCAGTTGTTCTGCCTTATTATTAAACATGAGGTATTAACCACAAAAAGACAGTAAGAAAATTCAAATGTGCTAAAACATGAAAGGTGTAGTATAAAAAACAAGTAGTAGTAGGCACTAAACTCTACTATGTGTTATACAATGAATTCTTGCATACAGCATCAGAGAAATTAAAATTTCAGGTTTTTCAGTTATGTTCCATTGACTCAGAAAATAAAAAGATTCCATTTAATTACTTCAACAATTAATAAATAAGTCAAGTGTGGGTGAAGTCTTATTTTTCTTTATACAGACATTGTTATTCTGCATATCCTCAAATCCTATGCATTTAACTAACCGAATTACAATAAGCAAAGTCAAATAAAGCCCTCCTTCTTATGTGAATACAAGTATATTTTCAGCCCTTCCTGCAAGTCCAACAATAAGATATTCTTCCTTCTTTCCTCTTTCTCTTCTACCCTCCTCCTTCCCCATCCTCCCTCCTTTTCTCCTTCATTCTTTTCTCCCAAGAGATAGATTTTGAATTATTGCTATGCTGTATAGTGTTTGAGTAAAGTGTGCTTGTCATATATATTATGACCTGAATTTCTAATTTGTTTAAACATCCATTATGTGACTAATAGAATAAATTCTTAAGGCCCTACACTATAAAATTTTATTTCAGGAATTTATGACAAGATGTTATATCTATAATTATTATAGATACTGTATGCTCACTGTGTAGAAACAAAAACAATTGTTTCACAGTAGTGTATCTATCTTGGTGAGTTATGGTGCCTTAAAATTAGTAAAACAAATTTTTTTTTTTTTAGAGAGTGAGGTATAAGTCTCACTGCTCTGTCTATATTCTGCATACTCTTCCAATTGTTTCTTTAATGTGGAAACTCCCAGGGAATTTCCATTGTGGGAATAAAAATTTTGATATTGAAGAAACATAATAAGCATAATAGGATATATGCATTCTTTTGAAATTTAAATTAAACATTTAATTCTTTAGGATTAATCAAGGCATTTAGAAATTGCTCATTTTCAGGACAAATAAAGCAATTAGGGAACAGCAAATTACTTAAAGAATTGGAGGGAAGATTCATAATTCCATTACCATATTAAGTTATTTCTCTCATCTGTTGCAAAATTCAAGTTTACTTTAAACTGTGTTAAGAAAGTAGTTACCACTGATAAGAGCAGAATTATAAAACTGAATGATCACCTCTGAAATCTTTTTGTTCAACTCATTTCCAGATAAGAAGATTGAATTTCTTTACATTTATTATGTCTTACATAAGCTATAGATACATCCTGTTACATAAAATTAAACATATAAATTTCAAAATAATTTGAGTGTTTTATTATGTTTTTATGTCTCTTGAATCTGTCAATTTTTGTTTCCCTCAAAACTAATGATTTCATACATTTATTTGAAAAGCAGTAAGTCCTTTAAAAATACATACATCTTATATGTGATTGCCTATTAATTACCAGTTTTAAAAATGAAATTCAGTTACAATGACAGGAAAACTAATAATCTTGTTATTGTCTACAATATAAATGACCATCTTGCCTGAATTCTAAAAGTATTCACCTTCTTTTTTTGAATTTTAAAGATTCATAAATTGGACTGCAGTTTAAAAATCTATAAATAAATGTAAAATGGTAGCTTCCTGCCCTCACCCCTGTCCAATATTAAATTAATATTGCATTTTATACTTAATACCATTTCAACAATTAAGAAAATGCGCTATTTCCAAAAGTAGAAAGATCTTTATATGCATATTCTACAAATGTCCTAATGGACTCTATCCAAAAAAAAGCAAACAAAAACCACCATCAGTCCTTTCAAAACCAGCAAGAATTAAAACACTTACACAGAGATATATTAATAATCAATTATTCTTAAAGCCAAAAACTATATTCAGAACATTATGTAAAACAGATTAGAGTTAGTTACCACTGGGGAAAGTTTGTTTCTGTTGTTCTGCTTATTCTACGTCTGAGTAAATAAGCATAGATTTGGATGGAAAAGGTTTGTAATTTCAAAAATGACTTCTATTTAGAGCAGAAAGGAGATCTTCCCTTACCAACTTGTATGGTCATCTGTCATGATCATTTTACATTTTACTTTACATTTAGAGCTTATCTGCTAAAAAATTGCATTCTGCCAAAACCCTTTGTGGAGGAGGAAGGAGGACAAAGTAGAAGTACAAGCAAGTAGGTGGTCAAGGAGATATTTAATCACGCTTGATAAGTCACAGCATAATTGACACAAGTGATGATACCACAGTTGAGGTCACAGAATATTTACATGTGTTACAAACACGAGATTTCTACAAAGAGAAATTGTTTTCCCAAGGGACTTCAATGTAATGCGTAGGAGTAGCATAGACATATTTGGAAATTTATTAGGTCTTCACAATTGGGAATACACGAAAGCACTGAAATTAATTCTAAGCATTATTTAAGGCATTAATCATTGCATAAGAAACTTTAGGTTAAGGTGAGGGCTGCGCAGGACTCGGAGGTTCCTGACTTGTTCGTAGCTACACACCTGTACTCACCTTCGTCCTCTTTTCCTAAGCTTGTTATGAATAGGTTGTGGAACCCTATGCCACTTTCCTCAGCACTGAACTTTGCTCCTTTTACCAATTTTCCATCTTTGTACCAGCAAACTGTGGGTCTTGGGGAGCCACGAACTAAACATTGGAAATAAGCTGCTGTGCCTAGTGGTGCACAGCAGTTAGAAATATCTTTAATAAACCTGGGAGGCCCTTCCACCACCTGAAATTCAAAAAAGCTGTCTGAATATTTACTTCTTAAGACTAATTCTTCCTTCAAACTGCTTAAAGTCACTTTACTTTTCTTCGTTATCATAGCAAATATTTCGGAATCTCCCATGGTGAGGAATCCCCGACAGATAGCCTCTCCTACACAGTTCATAGCTCTGCACCTGTATGCTGCACTATCAGAAAGACAGACGTTTCGAATTCTAAGGGTGTGACTTCCATTTTCCTCACTAATCACATATTTAACATCATCTGGCTCTATGCACATATATTCTTTATACCATTTAACTTCGGGAGTAGGTATGCCTATGACTGAGCTTTTGAACACGGCATCTGAATTTTCTGGTATTTTAAAGTCACAAATAGGCATTGTGAACCGAGGAGGCATTTCAAATACTTCTAGATCAATTTTTAAATCTTTGTCTTCTCCCTGCCTTGAAGCCATATTTGGATCCACAAAATTCAGGGGAAGAACATCTAGACTCACTATCATACTTTTATGATCAGGAGTAAATTCAGGTACTGTGACTATTTTCACTTGCTTCTCAAATTCTTTAACATCTTTTTCACTTAATTCAACTTCCAGGACAATTTCTTGAGGAGAAGGTGTTCTTGATGATGCGGTATTTTCCAAATCAAATTCCATGACATGCTGATGTGTAACTGGAGATGGGAGTGCCACTGCTCTTTCTTTTTGGGGTATTATGTCCACTTTTGCAAAACTCTTTGCCTCTCCTATGATGTTTACAGCATGGCACATATACTCTCCCCCATCTCCTTTTTGAATGTTAGAAATTACCAAAGAACACACATTACCCACCCTTTCTATCTTGATTCTTTCATTTGGCTCTAGCAAAGATTTATTTAGATACCATTTCACACCAGGAATTGGAAGGCCCTCAACTTCAACAATGAAGCCTAATGTTGTGTTTTGATATATCTTCCTTTTGGTCAGCGGTTCAATAAAAGATGGAGGCATTTCATTGTCTTTTGGTTCAATGGCTTCATTGGGTGTGCCAAATGAATCAGAACGCCATATTTCATAAGTTGAACTTCTCTCTCCTGTAGGTGTATGGAAATGTTCATTTGGCATACTATCCTCCCTTTCTATTTCTGATGGGTTTCTTTTTAAATTTCCAGTGGGATTTGGTCCTCCAGTAGGAATAGTATATCTTTCGATTGCTCCATTTCCTAAAGGTGTAGAGTATCTTTCTAGTGTCTCTCCTGGGGGTGTAGAATATCTCTCCAGAGCCTCCCCTGGGGGTGTAGAGTATCTCTCCAGAGCCTCCCCTGGAGGTGTAGAATATCTTTCTAGGGCCTCTCCTGGAGGTGTGGAATATCTTTCTGTTACTTCATTTTCGGAAGGTGTTGAGTACCTTTCAGAAGTTTCCTTGACAAGTGTGTTCCTTTCAACAATCTCACCTCCTGATTTTGTTGAGTACTGTTTAGGAGTAAAACATGTATCAGGAGATTTTGGAATTTCAAAATGTTCAACTGAAGATGGTGGAGTATAAAACTGATCTAAATCAGGTATTTCCTCACTGCTTGTACTTCCCAAATCAATTGAAATTTCAGATTCAGGAGAAAATGGACGATCTAATGATTCCTGTTTTTGGTTATAATATTCATACACAGTGTTGAAAGTTACTTCTTCCACCTCCATTGATGTGATTGATTCACTCTGGACAAGTTTTGCCTTGGATTTGATGTCTTTAGTTTCAGGAACTTCATGCTTTCCAGCAGCAAGTAAATAATGTGTTAGAGAGGTCTCAGATTCTATTACTTCCATTGCATGTGCTTCACGCAATTTAGGAACACTGTCAGAAAAACAAGTTTCTATCATTTCTCCTTCAGTAGTAGAGAAGGAAGTTTCATTTTTAACTTCAACTTTTTCATGACATTTTTCTTCTTCAGAAACATCTATGTTCTCACTTATTTGTTCATGTGGATTCTGTTCCTCAGTTATAAAGAATGGAAAGCACTGGCTCAGGGAGAGTTTTCTGTGGAGTGTGTCTACTTCTTGAACATCACCTTTGTGGTCTCCCAACATTCCGTCGGCATATCCTTGTGTCTCTCTATCCTGTGTTTGAAAAGATGCCAACTCTGGTTCCAAAGTGTGCTCTTCCATTTCACAAACCTCTAAAAGTTTTTCCTCACTTGCTGCTTTTTTCAAATGTGAAATGAAACTTTGATGTCCATTTTCTGGAGAACTTTTCTGCTCGGACAGATCAGTTTTTCCTGTATCAGCAGATGAGGCTTGAAGTAGAATGCATGAGTCACTAATGATTTTTTCAGCAAAGGATTTAAGAGAAATATGAGTGTTTAAAATGTCTAAATTTTGCTCGTGTTTATGTTGGACTTCTTTTTCCAAATAAAAAGTATTTTCATCAATATGTCTTTTCTCAGTCACAGTCCTATATGAAAACTCCCGACTGGAAGAAATTTCTGGATTGGCAAGTAAGTCATTTTGCACATGGTTAGAGGTATTCATTGTATCAGAATGAAATATTTCAGGGCTAGGAATTTCTTCTTTATAGTGTATTTCCTGCTGTTGTCTAGCTTCTTGCCCTTGGAACTCCCGAGCTGAATTTCCAATATGAGAATATATTTGTTTTAGATCAAATACAATGTTATCAGCATCAGTTGTTTCAGAAGCAGGATGCTGAGTTTTACAAAAAGTTTCTTCTGGTTGATCACTATGTATTTCTTGGTATTTTATATCTGCATTTTCTATTTGAGACTGAAACCGCTTTAGGTCAAACGTAATAGGTTCTTCATGTTCAGTCCTTTCAATATCTATAGACTGATTGAGAGGGCCTATTTCTTTCTGTTGTTCCCCCTCTTGTATTTCAAATTCCTTGTAAGTTTGTGAAGAAAGCAACTTTAAATTCATTACAATGTTAGATGAATCTGATTCAGTATTTGGAGACATTAGCTCTGCCTGCTGCATCTCTGTGCTTAGGTTACTTGACCTCAGTTCTCTTTGCTTTGCTGAAAAGTCTATATCATCACATTTCTTTTGGGGAGGATTAACAAATGATTTCCTGGGAGGCCTTTTTTCTAGAAGTCCTTTTTCAACATGTTGTAATTTTTCAAATGCAATGATTCTATGTTTCACATTTTTGCCTGGGTAGTGTCTCTGTTCATCTAGGGGTTCTTCATATACAATGACAGATGAGTCTTTCATATCATATCTATCTGAAGTTCTCTCTGAGAAGATATTTAATAATTGGTCACCCTGGCACCATTCTTGCACATTTTCTCTTCTTGGTCCACCAAGTATTCCAAAATTATTTCTTACTTCTTTTTTAATTTTACCTTCCCTGAAATCATCAACACATGGATAAACGGTACCCTCTGCTTGTTGTAGCTTTGAGTTTTCACTTATGTGCCCCTCTTTTTCTTCATCATGACATTGTATGAGTTCCTCCCTGATAGGTTTGTTGATTTGCATTGACCTAGACATACTCTGCATAAATCTGGGTATTTTTTCTCTAGAAGATGTACAATGAATATGGCCTTTCTGGTCTATTAGCTCAGTCGTTTCAAGGTTTTGAAAATATTCTTCTATAGAACATTCTTTTACATTAGATTGAGGAATGAAATGACCAGAAGGATAATCATAAAACTGTGCCTCTACATATTCTCCCTTAATCTGTTGATCTTTGGAATATTTTTCATAAATTCCACCAATATTTTCTAATTGGCTATGTTCCATGTAAGTGACAGGTTCCACTGTTAGATCTGATATACTCTGAACACTTCCCGAATTGTTTTCAGCAACACATTTATATTTTCCAGAATCCTGAGAATTAGCATCTTTAATATATAATCTGTAGCTACAATTGACTTTTTCAAATTGAAACTTCTGGTTCTGCTTTAAAGGGACTCCATTTTTAAACCACGTTACAACTGGTTGTGGTTCACCTGATAGTAAACATTTAAGTATTATAGAATCCCCTTCTCTACACCTAGCATGCTTTGGCATTTCCCGTAACATTTTGGGAGTCTCATTTGTTATATCAGATGAAAATATAAATTTGTGTTTTGGTGACTGACTATCCTCCATTTGTGGTGTTGCTTTAGATTCCAACTCCTCAGGTTGAAACACTTCTCTTGACTCTTTATCTTGTTCTGGGGTAGGAGTAGCTGCTGTTATCTGAATTTCTACAGGAAAGGAAAGTAAGTCTATGTTTGCAGGGAGAGGACCTGGTGGGTTAGTCTTTAACATATGGAAATTTGTTTGGCGTTCTTGTCTCAAAGACGGATGAATGACTTTCTCTTGATCAAACACCAGTGCCAGCTCATCTTCCTCATCTGTGTAGTCATACAACACTGGGATTTTACGTGCCTCTGTGTCATGTCTTTGTTTTGCTTTTACTTTAAGTATAGCAGTTGTTTTTACAGTTCCATACTGGTTAAACAGCACACAGGTAATAGAACCTTCATTCTGACGAAGAACAGAAGAAAAAGTTAATGTTGAATGGTTTTCCAAGGTCTGAGTGATGAAGCCTCTATTCCGCGGGATTGGTAAATCATTGTTATACCATGTCACTATAGGCTGAGGGTATCCTTGAAAATGACACACAAATTTACAACTGTCACATTCATAAACTTCTTGAGATTCAATTTCTTGAAGAAATGAAGGTGGGCAACGTTGAGGATGTTTTTGGAAAGAATTTTCAAAAAATCTTGTGGTTTTTGCTTCCAGTTCAGTTTTGAATTCATCCACTTTTTTAGAAGTAGAGTATTGTAATTCTCTCAAATCATCCTTTCTTACTCTTTCACTATCTACTTCCTCATTTTTTTTAATATTTGTAAGTGTATTGAAAGATTTGCTGGCATATGGTATAATGACCTTTTCAGGAGTATCCTCTATTTCCTCATTCTTATATACATTAGTAATATATTTAGATGACTCCCCAATTTCAGTTTTGGTCATATTTTTTTCAAATTGTCCTTCTGATTGGGTATTCTCACTTACTAGAATCCTACCAGGTAAATGATCTTTTGGCAGACACTCTTGGCTCATTCTTTCAGTCTGGAGAACTTCTTCAACAATAGTTTGAAAACTTGTGGGAAGTTCCCCTGATTCTACATTTTGATTTGGAAGGGCATGTGGATAATGGACAATACCCTCATCTGAATTATCTATTTTGTTCCTACTTTCAGCAAAAGCAGGCATACACCTACTTTTTATTTCCTCTCTAGAGAAGAGAATGTCTTTATCACTAACTTCACTTCTCAAAGTTCTTGAGCTTATTTCAGATGACATATCTAAAAGAGATAATTTCTTTCTCTCTATTAACACTTTTCTAGCCTGCCGTAAACGTTGCAATTTCATTTTGGTCTCTTCATCCAGGAAACTTTCACCTATGTTAAGCCATCCTCCTATGTCAGGTTTACTTTCTAAATATTCTTCATCATACACAAAATCTGTTTTCCTGCCAGGACTTGCTGTCTCGAACTGTATAGTTCGCATCATTCCCTTTTGTTCCACGTCTTGTCTTTTGTTAAAGGGAGAGCCAGTAAACCTGAGGTCGACCTTTATCCTAGCTTCTCTCCTTTCAGCTAAAGTTTCTATATTTTCTGTTGTCTGTTCTGCTCTTTTCAGAAATTCTAAATATTTCATGTCTTGACCTTTTTTGATCACATGCAATGATGCAGTTGATTCAGCTGAACCTTCACTGTTAATTGCTAATAACCTATAACTTCCAGAATCTCTGTCTTGGACCCTTTTAACCTCTAAACTGGACGAGTGATGATGTAAATCACTCTCAGTTTTTATAACCCGTCGAAAACCTGTCGGAATAGGTCGACTGTTATGAAACCAAGTTATTTCTGGAGTTGGACAGGCAATTAACTGACACATAAAAACAACAGGTTCACCTTCTAAAACATATTTAAATATAAGTTTCTGGGTAAAAGAGGGCTTGAAATATTCAGGCCAAGAGCTTGTAGATGATATTCTACTTGCATATCTTTTAGCAGACATGGAGCTGTGATCTAGGTCTTCAGAATCTGAAAAAGCATCACGTGCATCTCTTTCTGAATCTTCAGATTCCCCCTCAGAGAATAATTCTGAAAAAAATTAAATTATAAAGCATTTTACTATTTTCCAAAGTATTTGAAAAAGTTGATAATAAATGAAATTGCAAAATAGAAAATGAAATAAAGTGCATGCTACAAAGTCTCACAAATCCATAAAAAATTTCACTCACCATATTTGTTCGAATAAACGCAACACCATGCTCTGTTTAAAAGATTCTGACACGAATATCGTTCGTTGTCTGGTCTTTTCTTCAAACTGTTGAACTTTCTTCTTGAACAAGCAAAAATGCATTTCAAAATAACATGTTCCTATGCATACTTGTTTTAAGAGCAGGAAAACTATTTTTTTTTGATGGTTAAGAGGAAAATCTTACCTGACTTGCAGAGAGTGGAATAAACGCCCTTTCTGATCCTTTTGATTGTGGATTAAATTATTATATTATTGAGAATTAACTATTTAAAAATATTTATGCAAGAACTATATCCATATATAGTTAGCTAAAATAAAATGAGAAGGCGTTTATTCGAACTAATACAGCCATAAAGTCACAATGTTATGCAAAGAAAAGCAGGCAATAAGGATCACATAAGGCAGCTATCTGCAAGCCAGTGTAAGACACATATCAGTGTTAAAATGATCTATATGCATGAGGATAGTGTAATGAGAATGAGAATGTAACATTTTCACATACCCTAAATAAGGTGGCATTTCAATCACAATTCATTCATGACATTGCATTCTGAGGATGACTGCTAAGTTATTGTCTATTGTTCAGTTTAATTCACTGTGATTTTAAGACAAACTTCTTCATTTCATGCATTAAGATGACAAATTCTTCTAATATGCACTTTTGAAAATGACTGCAAACATTAAGTTGAATATACTGATAAATTTTAAATAAAATATTATAAATTACCATAAAACAAATTACTATGAAATGCATGTAACCATCAGCATACTAAACCAGGCATGCGACATAGTAATATATTCTCTAAGAGATATATTTGTACATCTATGTCATTTTTCTTAATAATACTAAAAATGAGAAGGCAACCCAAGGATTCTATTAATCCTTCCAAATATCTACTTAAACCTTACATTCAATATGAAAATACCTTTCATCTCCATCTCAATCTGTTGTTCAATCCTCTCGTGTAAAATTGATTCAGGGGCTAAAATGGAAAAGCAAAGAGATTTTAATGATTAATTTCACATACTTTCTGTTTCAATTCACGATCATACAATTAAATTTTTTTCTTTATTATGGCAAGAGAAAAATACATTCCCCAAATGCACCCACCAAAAAAACCCAAAAAACAACATGCCAAACAATTCAATGAGCATAAAATACATGACAGTGTAGACAGAAAAATTTTAAAACAGTTTTATTCTAGGTTCTTTATGAAATTTCCACTTTTAGTTCCATAACTCCCCATGCCTTTACATGCATTCAGAAAAGCAATCCACAAACTAGAGGAATAGTTGTTTTTCTAAGGGTCGTAGTGATTCAACACATTTATTATTATTGATGAATTCACATTTAGAAGGAACATGCATTTTCTAACTTGTCACTTTTAGTTGAAGACTATTCTCAGTTTTTCCTGCAGAATTAAACATTTCTGCTAGCAAAAACTCTTTGAATTTGAAACACCTTTAAACTTTCAACTACAAAAAGTCCAATTACAAATTAAGAGCAAAACAAGGAGACCTCAACTCAAAATTTCTTTTATTACATAAGGCAAAGGCACAGCCTTTAGACACAACTGTTTCTGGGGTAGCTTCTTGAGAAAGGCAGGTGCCTGGTGCCTCTCTCCTGCTTCGGTCTGTGTGGCCTTGTGTCGGTTTGCTTGACTCCCTGGCTTCTCAGCTCCTTGTGGTCTTTGGCATGAAGTTATTGACAAACTTGATGTTTTCTTTGAAGTTTCTCTCCTTACTTCCCGGGTTGTTTTAATTTCTGACTCTTTGAATGTTTTAATACTTTTAGTGTCTGAACCAAGGGTAATTTTTGTAACTGCTCTGGCTTGTGATTCTTTTGCTAGGTAAGAATAAAGTTGGGAAAAGGAATAAATTAGCTGTGTTTGTAAGAGTAAAATACACGCTGAATTTAGAGAAGATGGAATGTCATTAGGATGAGAAGGAAAGCAGCACGTTAGTCTTAAAACTAATATGTGACAGAGCTATGCTTACTATGCTCATAAGGACTCTATTTAAATAGACATTAGGTTTTACATTCCTACTTGATCGTCATGAATAAGTAGGTAGCCACCATAAAGTTAATAGGCCAAAATAAGAGGGGCATACAAAGACCGGTCTTATGTTAGAGCCTTCACTCTTCAAACACTTAAATGTGGCTTTTAACTTTAAGTACAAGTAAAGTAGTCACAACTTCACATGAAAAAAAATGCTCATGTTCCAGGAATATTTCAGTGGGAATTGAGTGAACAAGAAATCCTGGGGCAAAAATGTCAGCACAAAAATCCACTCTAGGAATGTCATGCTCAAGCACTAAACTGCAGCACTAGTTTCTTCAGGAAGCAAACTAAAAGACCTATAGTTCTCCCACCTCCATAATACAGTCACATTATACATGATACTGTAAGACTTATAGACAGTCCCTCCAGAGGTAACTCTGTGATGGCTGTGCTCGCTGCAGGTGCAGTGAAATCAAGACTCAGTCCTACAACTGGTGGAATTCCCTATAATTTGCATATTGAGATGCAGTTCTTGAGATATTCCTTTGGAAGCTATGGAAATAAAGCCAAAATAACTGTAGAACAAAAAAGCCAGAATAAAAAAGTTCAAAGTCTTCTCTCAATGAGTGAATATTATAGAGGCACTAAGTGAATTTACAAACTTCTTTAAAAATTCAATGCAGAGGAGACAATGTACACAGCACTGTATTGTCTCCTTTTCATGTCTAACACCTCAACAAATAAAATGCCAGATCAGGGAAGAACTTGATGTGTAAGTTCTTCATAGACCCCTGAAGTGTTTCAACGTCTTTCAGCTGCTTCCTTCTATGGGCCTCAGTGAAGCTCCTTTACCTGCAGACACATAGCACAGAGCGCATGTGAAGAATAACTTTCTAATTCCACTGATATCTAAGAGAAAGGTTCCTGGATAAGAATTTATCCTTTCCCTGAATTTATTCATGTCTTAAAATCTAGAATCAAGCACAATATCAACAAAAAAATCAAGATCTTGCTATTAAGATAATTCTACAATTCCAGAAGGATGGGAGGTATCATTTATTGAGAAATATCTAGAGACTACTAATTTGGGTCCAGATAAAGCTCTATTATTTTCAGTACCAAATTTTCTGCTTTTATGACCTCCTTGTAAACAGCTAAAACTTCTGGATCTAAAAACAGAGTGTATAAGATTTTTTGAGTCTCCTAGTAATTGAAACAATTAAAATTTAACACAGCTTCATGCATAATAATACCTATTAAGTACCCGATGAACTATAACATCTTAACCTTCTTTGGTACACCATCTAGACGGCACATTTGGTAAATATCAGAAAAATCAGGTGCAGTTAGGTTAGTCGCCTCTAAAGAAGCACAGTTCACATATATCCCAAGGACCCAGATTTACTTCCTGGGCTGGGCAGGAGGGGTGGGGAGTGGGTTTGGGGAGGTGGACATGGGGAGGAAAATAAACAATGTGAACAACTAAATATACATAAAGTGCTTCTTCCTCCTCTCTTCCTGCCTGCCTGCCTATTTGCTACCTTCATTCCTGCCTGTACCTTTTGAAAAAGCAGAACATATTAAAGACGTCTTAACTTCCTTAACCTAGATTTGAAAGTTAGATTTCTGGTTTGTACTGGAAAGTTAAATGTTCAATAAAGTTTGGTCAGTGTCATTGGACTTTCAAATGTCATTTATTAATAGAGTGCTAATTTAGGGATATTTTAATTAATATATTCATTGAATCAATTTGCATGGAAGGAAAGCTGCATCAAGCAATGAGGGTGAAATGAAGCAAGTCATAACTGAAAAATCAAACAGCCACCTTCTACGCTTAGTACTGCTGACGTTGTCTTCTCTCCACACGCATTGTGCACAATGCAGTTGTATAATCCTTGGTCTACCAGCTGAACATTGCTTATGGTAAGAAACTGAATATTTCCATTTTGTGACTGCTTCACTCTCTCAGAGTCCTCTATCTTTACACCTTCATGAGTCCAGGTTGTATCAACTGAAGATTCATCTTCTAAAGCACAGAGGAATTGAGCGGTGTCTCCACACTTTACAGAGAGGTCCTGGAGATGTAGGAGAATCTTCGGTGCCTCACCCATTGTCTCTTCTGCATGGGTGTCAGATAATTCAGTGTGTTCTGCAATTTGTGAAAGGGATGCAGCATGGTGCAACCTTAAGTCTCGAACAGATGCAGCTGTGTGGATGGAACTCTGAGACACACTTTCAGAAACCTGCATTTCATATGATGATCCTTGAAATGACTTAATTTCACTTTGGGATATTTTGCTCTCCTGCTTTGTGAAAGAGGACTGTGCCACTGCCTGGGACTTGGTGGACTCTCTTACATCTTTCCCAGAACTTTGCCTAGCTAGGATTTGCACTGTATAATCAAGTGACAAGAAAAAGAAAAAAATATTAAGATCTAGGCTTTGTCACTTGGCTGGGTTAGTAACATAAAATGGCATGGAAGATGAAGATGAAAGACATCACTGTCACTTGGAAGCAGCATGCCCAATGTAATACGTGCTAGGATGTCAGGATCACACAAATGAAAATTTGTTCCCAGTGATCCAATGATGAATGGATGATGAAGGCTCATGCAGATGCCACACAGTATCTGATTCCTTTCTTCTGTTTTCATTGTAGCTATCCAGAGCCATTTGTACCCCCTACACCATAGACTTTACAAATAATATACAATAAATAGATAATTTGTTGACGCATTGATGAGATGTTCTTTAGAAAAGTAAACTGTCAAAGTTGGTGCATAACAAAATAATGACTAGTTCTCTAGTGTAGAGAATACATACTTCAGTGAAATTTAAAATTCAAACATTTACCCATAATTGAGAATTTAGGAGGATTTGTTGGGTATTATTTTATTAGTAAGCTATGAACTTATCTCAATATGCAGTGAGACAAACAACTGAGATTCTCATTAGTAACAGTGGGAGCAGAAGGTAAGTCCTTGAAGCAAGATGGGCTTTACCTGTTGGAGTCACAGTGAGTGCAGCAGCACAAACGGCTTCCCCAGCACTATTGGAGGCTTTGCAAGAGTACTGCCCAGCATGCTCTGAGTAAGCATCAACTATTAGCATTAAAGCCATGCCCGTGGACTCCTCAAAATGGAAAACTACATCTTTGGTTGGTAGCATTGGCTGCTGGTTATGAAACCACTGGATTTCTGGTTTGGGAATGCCAGAAATCCTTGCATGAAATCTGACTGTCTCCCCGCTGTGCACCCTGAAGCTCGATAGAGGCTGGATGAAGATGGGCTTTTGGCCAAGGGACTCCTTCTTAAATGAAATTGATGAAGAGACATGCCATTGGGAGTTGGATGTAATTTCTTCAAGTTTGCTAAATCCTGAAAAGAAGCATGCCAACCTTTAATGTCTTACCTTGCATTGAAATTAGAACTCATTTGGAGTTGTCTACAGATTAGTCACAAATTTCAATGGTGGACAAGAATCCACTCCAGTCCTCATGCCTTGTATGACATGATTTAAAGTTGCACAAGTTCACTTTCATTTTCAGACAAACAAGCGGAGACGGGAGTAGTCTAAAGAATCTCACTACTTTTTTCACGAAGGTAGTAGAAGAGTATGAAATTTGGTTTAGGAATTCTTGTTTTCTGTTTTGAAATTTTCCCTTCTGGTTGTAAAATCAGCCTTTCTAATTTGTAAAAGCATTTTAAATTATTAAGAAAACATCTAGTAAGTGTCTAAAATTAAGGGAAAAAAAGTTACCCTAAATTCGTATGCATTTGTATATACTTATCACTAAATTAGCTAAGGGAAAATAGTGTGGCCATGTAAAAATAGTATTATCTCATTTTGAATCAAAATGTTCCACTCTAAGGAAGTGTTTCTGATTGCAATGTAAGAGCCACAAGTAACATAAAATGTTAAGCCATATTAGGACCTGGCCCCTCAACTCTCAGGCTTCTTTGAATAATGCTGAATACATTGAATAATGCTGAATCTGTTGTACAGATCTGAAATCATCCAAAATAGCATCTATGCAATCATAATTGTGTCAACACAGTAAGGGGAATTAGATTTTTAAATCTCAGATTTTTTTTTTAAAGTTGATTTTCGTCTTAGTTAAATGAAAAGATATACCTATTTATTCAGCATATCTCTCCCCATTCTGATACATGCTGATCAGGAAGCATGGGATTTATGATGAGAGCAGTATGTTACAAAAGGTTATGGAGATAAAAGCAAAGCAAAATTTAAAAAGCTTGGCTCGTGATTCATAATGAGAAAGGGTAATTGAAAAGTGAGTACATTGCCTGTAACATGGAAAATATTAGTTGCACTAAAAGAGAATGTTAGGATCAATGATGATTTACGTGAAATATTTAGTGTATCTGACATTGTGAAATTAGAACCACATTTAAATATGTTTCTTAAAGATGTTTTACTCTACCTTCCAATCTCAAGTTGGCTGTGCTTGATACTTGACCTACAATATTACTGGCAACAAAGGTATAAATTCCTTCATCTTCTGGGTAAGCTTCAGCAATTTCCAGTTGGTAAGTGTCTTCAAACTGAGTCATTCTAAAGAACCGAGATGGCTTGATTTGCTTGTCTTTGCTGTACCATGACACTTTCAGATCTATATCACAAAAAAAATTGACATTTAAATCACAACTACAAGTGGATATTTTTTATTTACCTGCAAATATAGTATTGATTATACATGATTGCATTTCATATTTTTCTTAATAACACTATACTTTGGGGAGGGGGGACAGGCCACATCTGCTCTCGTATGAGTTTATCTTTATCAAGAACACATGGTTCTAGAAAAATCCAGGTTATAAACTGGTTGTAATGTTTGAAATTTTACAATTTCAATTATATTCTTTTTAGCGATTTGCATCTCATGCAGTGAGTGGAAGCTGGGACAAAATTTTTGCATATCCATTGACTTTGAGAAAAGCATCCTGAGAAATAGCCATCGTGAAGGATTTGATCTGGAATTGTGGTTTCCTACTGGGAATAGCAAATGAGGAAAATATGCACTTCTGGGTACAGAGTGATCAGTCAAAAAGAACTGAGATGATCAACAAAGTCTAAAATAAACATCTTTAAGATCGAAGAAAAAAAGTCTATTTTTTAACCCATGAGCAAAAGCATTGAAAGTTCTCAGCAGATCAGAAAATTCATTTTTTAATTGAAAGAGCTATGGAATTTGGGCATTTAGATATATTTCAAAGTAAAAATAATGACAATAAATAATTGTAAAACTAGCTATTCCCATACAAGGATTTGAACCATCTTAAAATGATAGAAAATAAAACCCCCAAAGCAAAGATAAATGGACACAGTATTATGGTAGAATTTAAGGTACTATGCACCTTAAAAATATGATACTTCCATTAAAATGATAACCCTTTAAGTCAAAAGTGAATTTAAACATACTCATTTTAAAAGTCAGAATCAAAGCCATCTTGCTTTGGAGTATAGTCACCATAACTCTTCCTTACTACCATCCCTGGGGATAATCTAGTAGTCGAATCATCTAGTATTGGTTTGTATTTTAGCATAAATTATTGGATTATGAAGTTTCTCTTACTTCCCATAAGGGTAGTTGTTTATAAACTATAGGTTCTGTGAATCTTTTTACTTCCTAGGTAAAGTAGAAAATGGAATTCTAGCACTACAATTTACCAACTGTGTGACCCTAGACTTATATTTTATCTCTCTGAGTCAGGCTTCTCATTTGTAAAATGATATGCAAAATAATTCATGGGCTATTTATTGCAAAAAAATTGCTGTGTGAATTAAAAGGCACATACATATGAAAAGCCTTTATAAACTGGTACAAGTCAATCACAAACGGAGAAGGTCTAACATGACAGAAGGGATCAGCAATGACTTCAATTAACATAATAAAAGACAAGGCCATGAGATAAAATTATTAACATCATCATATTGAATTTAATAATCATCCTACAGCTAGTTACCTTATTCTTAAATAATAATTTTATCATTATTTATTTGTTTACAAAGCCATACTCATTTCATGATACTGAACTGGCTTCTCAGTGTATGGGTGTTCCACACGGCACCCACCACCAGAGTTCCAGTGTCCTTACCACCACCTTGTCCCTTCTCTCCTACAGCTAGTTATTTTGTTTAATCATCAATGGAAATGGAAGACTGAAGAGTTTAGTATGCCTTCTTACGCGGTTCTCTGTTTATTCCTACTGACAACTTCTTCCTTTGGTAAACTGAACGAGGCACCAAGATAGGCATAAATTGCCAACAATAAATGAGCCTTTAAAAGGTGAGGCCTCTTTTGGTAAAGAGCTTAGAGTTTCTGGCTGAGCTGCACTGTCTGTGTTGGTCACTGGCCTCTGGTGGCTTCTGTGAGGCTACCCCACTACTCCTGCTCCTCATCCTCACCACTCTTTTGTATTTGGTCTCTAAATTGTGTTCTTTCATCGCACCTGAATTCTACTATAAATCTACCTCCTTCCTTCTCATGATTCTCCTAGTTGAGGACCTGTCAACACCCTCTTATACATGTGATAGCCTCCCTCTTGGTCCCTTTCCACCAGTCTCACCTCCCACATCTGCTTATTTCTCCTTTCACTATTACAGTACTGTTTCTAAAAATTAAAAATAAAAAGCAAACATGATCATGTTATCTAGGATCTTAAAAACCCTTCAGTGCTTCCTTGATGTAAACAAGATAAAAATCTAAAACCCTAAGCATAGAATGCTAAGCACTTTAGTAGCTGGCCCTTGCCTTTGTTTCTAGCCTTCTCTCCCACTCACTGCATCATTTTCTAGCCATACCTAAACCACTTTCATTTCTGACATCCAATGTCTTAAAAGCTTTTGTAACTTTGTGAATGTTGGTTTCTGCCTGGAATGACATTGTACTCAATGATCCTATTGATTCTTCAATGTTAAGTCCATGCATCTTTCTGTGTGTGTGTGTGTGTGTGTGTGAGAGAGAGAGAGAGAGAGAGAGAGAGAGAGAGAGAGAGAGAGAGAGAGAGAGAGAGAGAGAGAGAGAGAGAGAGAGAGAGAGAGAGAGAAAGAGAGAGAGAGAGAGAGAGAGACTGACTCAACACTAAGTATAAGGACAGTTACAGCACTAACAATATTTGAATCTAGTTGGTCGCATGTATCTCCTGACCTACACAATGAACTCTGTAAACTCTGTGAAGATAAGAACCGGATCCAGGGAATGCCCACCACAATGTCCCAATAGCAGGGACACATTAAATATTGGGAGAAGAAAACTAAACAGATGCATAAATGAATGATGGACATCCATTGCTGATAGACTAATTACTTGTCATTTCATTTAGCTCGCTGTCACTTTGTCAGCCTTCAAGTTATACTAATGATCTGTAGAATAAACACTAGCTAAAAGCTTGCCTTACTATAAAATTCAAAATCCTACTTTTTCAAATGCTCTTCTACCAGCGGGTGGCATCAGAGATCTTTACTAGACAATGTTTTTACTGTTAGAAAAACACAAGATCAAGCAAGACCTTGTTCCATGGTTCTCCAAAAAATGTAATTGGGACTTCTGAGGACTCCTTTTTTTTTTTTTTTCAATCCCTCCAATTTGTAAAAGGTAGGGATGCAATTACTTTTTAAAGGCATTCCCTGCTGTGAGGGAGTTATATAAATATTTTCAGCCCAAGGGGCATGAAACTGATTTGTTGACCTTTTGAAAGGACATTTTATTTAATGAATTAATTTTAGTCAAATAGAAATACATATTATAGGGGGAGGATAAATAAAATATTATATGTATATAATATAATCTCATATAGAGAGTTAATGATCTCATGAATTTATGAAGTCCATTCAAACATTTACATTTCAGCTATAAAAGAGATAAAGATTTTTCTCTTTCTCTTTTCTACCCCCGTTAGAATTTTAAAGATTTCAAACATATTTTTGCAACACCATGAAGCCAAAACTATAATATGACTTATAAAGTAAAAAGCACTAGGCAAACATAGTTAAGACTATTACTACTTTAATGACTCATTATGTTTATTTGAAAATTTCTCTCTAGAAATTCAATGATAATGTATGTCTGAAACTAATACAATATATCAAGTCCACCTCAATGGAAAATTCAGTGACTGGATAAATTAACGTGACTTTAGTGAATTTGATATTGAAATGCATTTTTCTCTATTGTTTTAGTTGGAGATCATCAGGTCAGTATTCATTTGTTGATCTTTACTATTTCTCAGACTATACTTTGAAGTCATGAAGTCTATGGTATTTGTCTATGTTGGTTGCCCTATATCAGACTTTAATGTTTATGTAATTCCCCTCTATGACCAAAATAAAATTAATGAACTGAGCACCAATCACTTGCCAGCCATGCCTATAGTTGCTTTACATACATTATATCCTTTAATTATGCTCATAAATTCAAACATGTCCATTTGGTTGCTACATCTGCATATCCAATCCAGAGGAGGAAATCACTAGGTCACAGATGCTCAAATGAAACACTAACTTGTTTTGGAAAATGGCTCTGGGCAATGTAGAGATTGGGTCATAAACGAATGGGAGAAACATAATAAACAAAACAATAAAACTTATTAGGAATACTACGAAACACCCAAACTTTGAGAATTTCCCTTTGGAACTGAAGAAAATTCAGGGGTGATTTTCACTTGAGATAAAGCTGATTTATATTTTCATCATTGTATATTCTCAAGAGATAACAAATGTACAACTACAATACAATATGATCCTTTTTGAAGTTTAAACATTCAAGATTACTAGTGTACTTTTCATTGTGATTAAGAAAACACATATCAGGAGATGTATCATCTTAACCATTTGTACATATAACCCAGTAGTGTAAAACCCTGCTCAAATTCTTAATTTAATAATTCAAGTAAGTCTTCTGAAAAAATTCCACTAAAACTTCAATTACGTATGAGAGATGTTTATGAGAGAAAAAGATAAGACAACTTTCTCCCATATCATTCTTTGTAAATGTTAGCAGTGATACCATTGCTTATAAACCTACCTGTTCCAGAAACTCTGCATTGGAAACGGGCTGGCCGTCCCTCTGATGTCATAGTGTCCTGAAGTGGGACGATCACGGCAGGAGGATACACTGGCATTTCTTCATCAGGAGACACAACTTCTGGAACTAAAGCAAGGAATCATAAGATCTATCATGAGCAAGTCATTGACAGGCCTCCTAGAACAGAGCATAGGAATTTATCTTTATTTCACAGTGGAGCGCTTTCAAAGTTGGGTAGCAATCTACTTTTAGAGCTCCAAATTGTATTTCTAAATGTACTAGGGGAACACAAAAGCTGGTTTCTTGGATTTTATTTTAAGCTGAGAGGTGGTAACTAAGGTACCTTCCACTGAGAGTGAAGCTGAGGTTGTGGCAACTCCGTAGTCATTCTTGGCTTCACAGGTATAGACAGCAGCATCCTCCGGGAAGGCTTCAATCAACAGAAGCGTGTACTCTTGCCCATCATGAAGAAATTTGCACTTGAAGCCAGTGGAAAGCAGCTGCTCTTCCTTGTACCACGAAATTTTAGGCTGAGGTCTGCCGGATATCACCGCACAGAAGCGGGCAGGCTTACCAGACTGCACAGTAACCGGCTGCAGCTCCTGCAGAATCTGGGGTGCCTCTGGGGCTGGGAGCAAATGGAAACAGCCCATGAAAATGTGCAAATACACAAGAGAGTCTGCGACACTCTACATTATTTTGTTGCCAGGTAGCTATGGGCCCAAAAACAAAACTTTGCAATTGTGATGTCTTTATTTGCCTCAAAACACTGGAATATTCTTTGTGCTAAAAAGGAAGAAAACACTTGTACTTGGAATTCTGTACTCAAGTAGAGGGAATAGCTTTAGAAAAATACTTCTCTGCTATTTGGGGGATGCTGGGAAGTTTGAGTTTCTCAACATAACACGATTACCCCCGTTTCTGGTTGGGGTCTGGGTGGGAGTCCAGCAATGCAAGTTACCCTAAAGAACTCATAAACGACTTTCAGGTAATACCTACTTTCAAAATGATGAAGTGGCGCATCCCATTCAGGTGTGTTTGTTTTGCATGCATTTGTGTTTATGTCTTTGTCAAGTCTTTATATACAGAGGCCAGTGAATTACAATCAGTGAGCATGAAAGAATGAATATTACTTCAGATCTATTCAAATGTAATTAGGTATAGGAAAAAAATAGCTTTCCTGTTATACAAATAAAGCATATTATAGGGCTGTGATGAGTGAGGAGAACTGGTTAGTTCATGGAACCCCAAAATGGGAAGAAATGACTTCTGCGAGACTGGTTTCTGATGCTGCACAGAAAATAATGCTACTTTTCTGGTCCTCAGTTTCCCTACCATTAAAGTAGAAATAATTATTGGGTGCCATGACTCTGATCTTCTAAGGATGGAAGGAATATGGTTTATGTTTGTGAACCCTAAAATTACTCCTAGTAATTAGTTTCTTCAACTGCTTCAGAGGTCTTTGTCAAGATAACTATGGCCCAAGATGAGGACAGGGACGGAGGCTCCATTTTCTGTATACTATTAGTCTCAATTCAGGCCAGCCTCAAATTCAATGCTCATGCATTTAAAGAGGAAAATAAAGGGTTTAATAGCACCCCTCTGAGGACTTGGTAGCATGTGGACTGTATCTTTCAAAGTAAGCACTGGCCCTAGAACTTAGAAAAGAGAGAACCTCATTCCACATTATCTGTGCTCTCTAGGCCCTCCATGGCCTCAAAGGGGATCTTGGGGTTCTCCCAGGTCTTGAATATTAGAGCCTAGAAATGCCCCTATTACTAGGTAGTGCTACTAGAACTTAAGCTGTTAGAGCCAAGGATAGTGAGCCAGAACAGCTAAATCCTATCTACAGACACCCCCTTGGGGTCATTATGATTGACACACAGTCGATGTTCAGTGGTGTTAACCAACTAAATATGGATATTGTCTTTAGGTGCTTTCTGGAAATGATATCTTAAAATTCTTTTAACAGCCACTATCCTTTCTCTATAGATATAAAATGAAAATAAAAAATGAATACAATGTGAAAATACAGTAACTGCAACTATATCGGTAGTAATGAGTTCCTTAAAAACTGCCTAGGAAATAGTAGAACTTTAGTAATTTAAAGGAGATAGGCATACAAAATAAGTTAAAATTTCTACCTACCATTGACATAGAGAGTAACAGAACTCCTGTTTCTTCCGGCCACGAAGGTGTATTCTCCAGCATCACTAAGCCTTGTCTCAGAGATAAACATCCGGTGGATTCTTCTCTCCACCACATATTGGTGTCGTTCTTGAATTTGGAAATTGATTTCAATGCCATCTTTGTACCAGTGGGCGTCAACATCATCTTCATTGACCTCAAACTCCACAACTGCACGTTGTTTCTCAATAACCTTTTGAAGTGGATAACATAAAAAGAAAATTGAAGTCCTGGTTTCCTTTCCGCTAACCTGTTTCTATACCTGCTCATTTGAAGTCATGCAAAAGCCACAACTTAGGACGTGATAAATTGACTGGTTATAGCACAGTTGAGTACTTCCTGCCTATCCTTGGACAAGTGGTATCCAGACTTCTTTTGTAGAGAATCATACTTACTGCACCTTTACTGAGGAGGGAGGCTGCCTAAAGAGACCTTTATTTCATTATTAAATGCTTGCTTACTTCCTCATTGATAACTAGCATAATGAACTTTCCATCTGTGGGCTTTTTATTATTTACAAAGCTGTTCTAATTTACTATTCAATTTTATTTCATGTGATATGAATAATAACCTTGTGGATGAGGTAGGAATTATTATCCTCATTTTAAAAGTGAGGAAATTATGGTTCAGAATAGGAAAGTAATGGTTGGAGGATATATCCAGGTTGCCTAAGTTCTTAGTGAAGCCTTTTTCACTAGGTCTATAGTGCCTGGTTCTTCTTGGAAAAGCAATAAGATAAAGCTGAACTCATATGATATTTTTCTTAACATGCTAAATCATGTGGGAAGGCTGGCATCTATGAGGATAAGCTCTGCATAGGCAAGAGAGAGCAAAGGTGTTTACTCATTATCCAGGCTAAGAATTCAACTTTTCTCAAACTGGTCTTCCTCTTGGACCTCACAGGAAGTGTTCCCACTCACCACATCCCTACAGACCTGCCTCTCCATACAGTGAAACCTTAAAATCTGCCACCTTCTCAATTCCTTAACTCTGTCTAGTTGATGTGTAAACACCACAATTTAATTTTTGGTTCTTTTCTGGTTGGTGTTTTTTGGCAAATAGCCATTTATTAGACAGTGAAATTTCCATGGCTGCTGTAATTAAGTATTTAGACAACTGTGAGGACACACTTATTCCTAAGTGAGTGGAAACAAGTCACTAAATTGATGCCAGCATAAGAGTTTAAGCCAGTAGAAATCAACTGATTTCATTCTTTAGAGGACTGTGTTTAGAAAATTGAAAAGCCAAATATTGAAAATTAAAAAAAAGACTATGGATTAAGGGCTATTGATGATTTCTAAAAAAATTCAGCATGTAGATCATACCTGAACCGCCTTTTTAATACTTCGTATTCGAACATCTCTGCCCTCTACGAAGAGGTTAGCTGTGGACATGCTGCCTCCTGCCACCACTGTGAACTGCCCAGCATCCGACATCCGGGCAGACGGGATCAGAAGGCGGTGGATGAATTTCTCCTTTTGTACCTTTATTCTATGGATAAAGTACAAATTAAAGTTCAGTAGATGATGACTCAGAGGTAACTGGGAATTGGGGAATGTAGCAAGACAAAACAACTGACCTGTCCCCAATCTGCAGTTCTTGCCCATCTTTCATCCACTGCACAGTGATGTCAGGTTCAGAGATTTCACATTCGAACATGGCTCGCTTCTTTTCAAGAACCTTAATGTCCTTAATGTGTTTTCTAAATTCTATATGACGAGCTGGAAAGCAGCATATGAAATAATTAGTTTTTTTGACAATTTCATGACATTTTACTTCATATATTGCACAATTTACCTCTTTAAAAATACAAAGAATGATATAACCTTCACATCAAATATTCTCATTACCCTCAAAAGAAATCATGCACCCCTTATCTATCACTGCCTTCCCCCCACCCCCAGCCACTGCCGTTGTCTCCTCTTAGACTGAGGCACCAATCTGTGTCCCTTAGATTTGTGTATTATGAATATTTCTTATAGATGGAATCAAACAATAGGTGATCCTTTGTGACTAGTTTTCTTCACCTGCCATTGTTTTTATGGTTCATCCATGTTGTTGCAAGTGTCAGGGCTTCCTTACACTGCTGAATTATATTCGAATGCATGGATAAACCAAACTTTATTTATCCATCATCAATTGATGCACCGATTAAGGTTTTATATAGCGTGTCTGTCATTTATTTTTAGGATAAGACATTTACAGAACCATACCTTCCACATAAAGGGTGGCTGTCGATGTAGATTTTCCAGCCACAAAGGTATACTCAGCAGCATCTCCAAAATGAACATTCCTGATGTTCAGTGAGTGTGTGAGCTTTTTGGTTCTCATCTGGCACCTGTCAGTTGATTTGATTTCCACACCGTTCTTTAACCATTTGTAAGAGATGCCTTCATAGTTCACTGTTACCTCAAAGGTAATGGTGTCTTTTTCTTCAGCATTAATGTCCTTCAGCATGGATGTAATCATGATTGCTATAAAAGGTGAAAGAAAAGACACCCAAGGAGACTTTGTCAATATGATATGGATGTATGCAAATAGCAAGATTTCATCTTTTCTTTTTTTTTCGTATCTCTGTAGTATTACATGTTAAATATATTTACCAAGATGTGAAGCTGTACTCCTGAAATTTATATAGCATTGAAACTTGTATTGAAACCTACATAGTATTGTATATCAATAAAAATAAGTAAAGTAACTTTTAAAATGTGATGTGGATTAAAAGAGGTGCAGAATAAAAACTTGCAAGAATCATCATAAGGTGATCACAATTTGGAGATATGAGCTGTGATACCTTTGAGGTACACCTCTTCAGGATAATTCCAAGTGAGAGAATGATAAACGACCAACCAATAGACACTGGAAGATTTTTATAAGCAGCCTTTTTGAATACTACTCCAACAGAAAAAATTTAACCAAGCAAAGATACTAGAATCTAACTCAGTATTAACACAGGAGATGTTTCAATGAAGGATTTTTGAGTGGATTAAATGGTCAGGAAGGAAAAGTGTAGGATATAGAATAATGAGGAGTTTACTGGATAGTCTACATACATATTTATTTATTTATCTTACTCACGGGTCACTTTCAGGGTGGCACTGACTTGGTCATTGCCACAGACAAAGGTGTATTCTGCTGAGTCCTCTGTACTGGTGTTCATGATGATCAGCTGGTGGAGTTTTCCTTGCACGACTATCTTGAACTTTTCACTCATCTCAATTTCCACGCCGTTCTTCAGCCACATGGAAGGGACATTGAAGTGGGAGACTTCGCACTCAAAAGAGGCAGTTTTGGTTTCAGGTACCTCAATGCTTTTCATGGTTTTTGTAATATGTAATGCTGGAGAAAATCAGAGAGACCTTCAATTAGTATATTTTACTTTTCAAAAACAGACAAAGCAAGCAAACAAACAAATGAACAGATAGGGATCATCTGGGAAAGTGCTGCCTAATACTCACTCTCCACAAACAATTTAGCTTTGCATTCCAATTGTCCCACCACCGCTGTGTACTCTCCAGCATCTGAGGGTGAAATATGCTGCAGCATCAGCTTGTGGACCTTCCTCTCAGAGACCAGTCTGTGCTTGTTACTTGGCTTAATTTCCACATTCTTGTAGAACCATTTTACTGGAACTGTGTCATGGGAAACACTAACTTCAAAGGCCACAGTGGCATTTTCCAAAGCGGTCACATCCTTTGGCTTTTTAATGATCTTGACAGCTAAGAAGGAAAATTGAAGTAATTTAGTGATGTGGGTTAACCTAATGGTCACCATGAATTGGCTACATATAAAATGTGTCTTGGTCAACTTACTTTCCACGTGCAGTCTGGCACTGGCTCCTAGCCTTCCAAGCTTGAAGCCATACACAGATTCATCCACAACAGCACAGTTTTTAATTCTCAGAGAGTAAGTTGTTCCTTTGATGGAGATATCATACTTATCACTGGGTTGCAGTACAACCCCATTTTTGATCCACTGGACATCTTTGACATCCGGGTGTGTAAGTTCAACAGTGAAAACAGCATCCTGTGTTTCTGTCACTGTGAGATTCTTCAGAGTCTTCTTAATTTTGACAGCTGAAGATAAATTTAGGATTGTTTCAGAAAACAATGATGATATCATCAAGTAAAAGAAGTCCTGGATGAGATCATTACCCGGCGATCTTGTGTAAGAATGGTTATCAAAAATTTTGCAATTAGATATCACCTCTTTTAAAACACCTTGGTATTATGTAGGAAAACATAGAGTATGGGCTGAAATGTACATTGTGCAATGATTTTTCCATATTGGGATGGTATGAAGTTTGCATCACCATGTACTAATCTAGGTTAATGAATGGAGTGGAAAAGATTAAAATAAGAATGTGGTTTGGGAGCATCTAATTGAGCTATTCTACAGAGCTGAAACCTAAGAAATGGCTTCTTCATATAACCACAACTTTCAGTTATATGGATCAGAAAGTTTAGAAAGTTTGTAATGATTTTATGAAATAAAGTGTTATGGTATCTAAAATGGTTATATTATCTGACTTTAAAATGGTAATTTTCAAGAACATGATATAATTTGCAATGTACAGGTATTATTTATTGCATCACTGACCTTCAACTTTGAGTTTGGCAGATGTTTTGGAGGTGGCCACCTTGTAGGTATATTCTCCAATATCATCTAATTTGGTTGCAACAATGATAAGTCTTCTTTTGTGGCCATCAGATTCACTTCTGATATTGTTACTCAGAGGTACATGTTTGCCTTCCTTTAACCATTCGCCTTCAGAGTCTGGGTTGGCAACTTCACATTCAAATACAGCTTCTTGGGATTCAGCTACAGTCTGATCTGTGAGTGGCTTGGAGATGGCTCCACCTTTCAGAACAAGAGTAGTACAACTGTGAGTCCTTCAACTGTACTTAGATATTATAGAATCTGTGTATAGTTAAATATAAAACAGATACTCTAAAAACATAATTTTAAACATCATGAAATGTCTAATAAATTATTTTACTCATATTCAGAAGATATTATGGAAACCCCTTATTCTAAGTATGGATGACTGATAACCAAGGGAAAAACTGGAATCAGGCAAGTTTTGCAAAGGAAGAGCAACAGTCAAGTTAATACAGAATTCTAAGTACCATAACATGCAGCACACCACATGAATGGCCACTAGTTCAATTCCTTCTTCTCAAAAGAAGTTTATTTAGTCTTCTAAAGATTATTTCCTGGAAACATTTCTAACATTTTATTGGGAAAAAATTAATGATGACTTCTAGTTTTTTCTTGACAATTGGTTTATACTTTTGACTTCATTTCAAAGCTAAGGATTTCTGCCGAATAAGAATATTTTGCCAGATAAAATGTTCAAGTCATCAATGTTTAGTGATGCCCATTCACTAAAAATCACTATTTTGACAAATGTCATCTTTTCCATGAAGTTTATCCCCTATTACCTCCAATGTCATCATCTACTGGAAAAAATGAATTACCCCTTCAGCAAGTTAGTTGCTGATGTATCTGTCCCTCTCTAAATCGTAAATTCTTCAAGAAAAAATATGAAGCCTTATTTATTTTTGTGACCTGGGTTCCTAGCAATATTTGACCTGAAAAATGTTGGATAAAATCACAGAGGGGATATAGTTATTTCCTGTTTTTCATATATCTAAAAACATAATTTTATTAACCACATCAAAGTACAGGATGTGAAATTTTGTGTTAGAAGTTTTTCATGGTCAAATCTTTGAGGAAATCTTATAATGTAATAATAAAGTATAAACCATGAAACTCATATAAATATGACACTCTATTCCCCTATGACTTGCCTATATACCAGATGTCATAGACAGTGCAATTTAATATCAATGTAATAACCCAGTTCCTCAATACTTCAATTGTAATGAGTCACACAAATGAAAGACTACTTTAGATTTTTCTTGAAAATTAGTTTATTATTTTGATTTTACAGCTAGAGATTTCTGCTGAATGAGAATAATCTACGTTATGTCATAAGAAAGCGAAACTGCTACATTGTGCTGTGTTTTTAAAATATTCATTAGGTTTATAAAGTATGAAGGGAACAAAAGAAACAAAAGTTAAAGAAAGAGGGTAAAAGAGAAATCCATCTTTAGAGTAGGAAATTTAAATACAGCTCAGTTCAATAGACATTTAATGATTATCTATTATATGTAATATATTAGAACACACAAATAATTGAGGAAAAGCAATTCTAGGGCTTGAAAGCTTATACCCTGGTATAGGAAAAAGAAATGAGGAATATGAAAAGCATATAGCAAAAGCCAAAAAAGGGCACACATAAGTTGATCCTGAGGTTTGAGTAGTAAGATCCCATATAAATGGGGAGATTTAGAAAGTTTCAGGAGGCTACGGCATTTGAAGTAGGCCTACCTGGAACAACATTCGGAATTGAGGGTTGTGGGGGCTTCGAGAACAGAAACAGCAGACACACAGGAATGAGAAACTGATGATAGTGTGAGAGGAAATGGACATTTCCTTAAGTTAAAACAACTGTCCCACATAAAAACATAGATTAAATGACAAACATACTTACCTGCCACAATAAGTTTCCCAGATGTCATATTTTCTCCAGCATAAAATGTATAGTCTCCTTCATCGTCTTTCATCATATTTAGAACTATCAACTTATATATTTTTCCATGAGCTTCAATTTTATATTTAGAACTGGGTTTGATTTCCTTCTCCTTAAAATTCCACAAGACGTCGATTCCTGAGTGGGAGAGCTCGACTTCAAACACCACATTTTGGGTTTCTGTACAGGTAAGGTCATGAAGACCTCTGATAATTTTAATTTCTGGAGAGAAATAACAAAATCACTTGTTTACTACAACACTGGAAAAGGAGCAGGCTTAAAATAATGATTCAATGGAAGGATCCTTACTTTCTACAGAGAGATTACAGCTGGTTTCAACTCGGCCAACCATCAGCTTGTAAGGGCCTTCATCTGATGCATGGGTCCTGTTAATCACTAGTCTCTGCTTAGTGCCTTTGACAATGGCTTGTACTCGATCATCAGGCTTGATTTGTTCATCATTTACATACCATTTGACAGAAGTCACATCAGGTACTGAGACCTTACACTCGAGCACAGCCTTGGTACCCTCAATCACATTAACATCTTTTAGAGGTGTTATCACATCAACACCTGCAAAACCACACACACACACACAAAAGATTTATGAATGTGAAATTTGTTTAAAATGCCTGGTATATGTCTTAAACCTATATACTGTTATAATTTAATGCTGCTTAAATACATTTTTAGAAAACAGATCAGTATCTGATTATTATCTCACTTAACACTGTACACCTAAAACTGTTAAGTTGCACTCACTATAGACAGAGACACGCCCACTGGTGGACAGTTCAAGGGCTGGAATGGTGAAGGAGTAATTTCCAGCATCTTCCTTAGTCATGTCTTCAATGAGCAGCATGTGTGACTGTTTGTCTATCACAATGTGAATCCTGTCACTCGGTTGTACTTCCTGGCCATCTTTCATCCAGACGCCTTCCACATTTTCTAAGGAGACTTTAACTTCAAGCTGAACAATGTCACCCTCACAGACTTTTTGATCACTCAGCCCTTGTAGGATAGCAATGGGGCGAGCTATAAAACAGCAAGAGAGAAAAGAATGTCATGATCATTTTTTAAAAAATCCATAAACCACAATGATGCTCACTGTAGGCCAACAGAAATGGGAAGACTTACGTCTCATCTTTAGTTTACAGGTTGTCTTTTTTCCATCAACAACAAAGCTGTATTCTCCCTGGTCTTCTTTAGTCACATCCTTGACAGTGAGGTTCTGACGTCCACGGCGGGATGTAATTGTGTATTTTCCATTGGATTTAAGCTCCACATCATTATGATACCATTTGCCTTCTATATTTTCTGGAGCTACAATGCACTCTAACTCTCCTGAAAATGATTCTGGAACTTCTATATCCTGAAGTTCTTTCACAAACTCAACAACTGCACCTGAGGCATAGGATAAGAAATTAATTTCTTAGAGTTATGCATCTAAACTTAGGATAAAGAAAATTCCTTATATATCTCTTATCATCCCTATTTTATTAGGGATATCTTAATAGCTACCTGCTGATAGGCTGCAAAATAAATTTTCAATAAAAAGGACTTACATGAATTTTATATTATTTTTCCTAAAGCACAGTTATATTTGAATAAAAAATTTAAAAACAGAACATCAAAATAACCTTGTTTTTTAGAAATCCAAATTGTCAATATTTTTAATTAGCAATTAAAGTCATTATTTCTTTTCACAATGTATAGAAATTCAAAACACTTTGTTATATACTGGAAACTAACATGTTATATGTGAATGAGACCTCAATTGAAAAAAATCATGATTCTTGCTATGAGGTTTATAGCCAATTAACAAATATTTTGTGAAAGGAAAATTGCATAGCTAATTTTATCACCTACTAAAGGTGACTTTCAAAGTTGAGTAAACAATGAAATCATTCTTTACTACCTTCAACAATGAGTTTAGCTGTTGTTTTTACATTTTCATCTTCTACAAGTACACAGCTGTAATCTTCAGCATCGGATGTGTCTATTGTCAGTATGGAGAGGAAGTGAACTTTTCTGTCAGAGTGCATCCTATATTTATCTCCCTTCTGAACTGCCATACCATCTTTATACCATTTCACTTTGACAAATGGTTCAGAAGTTTCACATTCAAAGGTTGCCATGGTGTCTTTTTCCTTAGCAACAACATCTTGTAATTCCTGTGTGAAAGTGATTGATTGCTTGGCTATAGGAAAAAAGAAAAGAAAAAGAGCATTATATTAAATTAAATTCACAATTTGAATAATGGGGAAAGAAAATAAAAATAAACACACTAATGCATATTCATGGTTTAATAGACAAATCCATCAAATGAAAGAAATTCAAATTACCTTGAACAAGTAAGAATGCATGGCTTGAGGTTTCCCCAGCTATATTGATGGCTTTTACCATGATGCTGGCAGAGTCCTCAGCAGTCACATCTCTTATGACAAGTTCACAGACATTGTCTTCCGGCCAGTACCAGTAGATTCGGTCAGAACGTTCAATTTTTACACCATTTTTGTACCATTCACATTCAGGATCGGGTTTCCCCACAACTCTGACTCGGAAGTGTGCATCAGACCCTTGCCCCACTGTTTGACTTTGGATTCTTTCAAAGATTTTGGGGGCCTCCATACTAGGACTTAGTTCAATTTTATCAGGTTTAAATGTTGGAATAGTGACTTTGCCTTCTTCGGCAAGGGCTTTCTTCTCCTCTTCAGTTAACTCTTTGGTCCAGTGGAGAAGCTCATCTTTTGTCTTCTTTAGGAGTTCTTCATAGGATTCATCCTTCTTACGAGACTTGAGCTCCACAGCAGTAATGGCTTCGTAATAGCCCTCCTCTGTTCTGCGCTTGAATTTACTGCGCAGTTCTTCAGACTCTTCGGAAACTTTTTCATGGGTAATTCTTTCAGCCCTTTTCAATTTCACAACTTCTTTGGTTTCAGCGGTGTCGACAGGTCTATCTACTTTCTGTACTTCAAACTGAAGTTTTCCAGGTTCATGTATGTGGAACTCTGGCTTCGGTTCAGGGGCTCGCCGAAGGACAGACCTAAAGTCTTCCCTCTGCTGGATCTCAAGTTTCACTTTATGCTCGGTCACACCTTCAGGATTTTCAGCGGTGACTTTGACTTCACCTGTATCATAGGATTTGCAGTCTACAATGTCCAGATAATGAATGCCATCATAGCGAACTCTGAACCTTTTGCTTTTGCGGATGAGCTGTCCATTGAGGTACCAGTTGACTTTGGGTTGAGGATAACCTGTCACTCGGCAACGGAATCTAGCTGTCTCTCCTTCAAGTACTCTTACTGGTTCTGGGAACAAGACAATGTCTGGCTTTTGCTTTTCTTTTTGATCTGTTGTTATACCTGTAAGTGCACCCTCATGAGCCATCCTCTCTAATTCTTCAATTCTCTGTAAGCCTTTCCTCCCCTCAGGCAATTGAGATTCTTCCACAAGACTTTTCTCATCCTTAACGATAAGGGTAGCAGAAGTATGATCTGTTCCATATTTGTTTGTGGCTCTGCAAGTAATGATACCACTGTCTCTGGAGTATGCAACTCCATAATCAAGGCTGCAATACCCAAATTCATTGATCATACGCAGCCTGTTGGCTGCCTCAAGTGGTTTCCCATCATGGAGCCATTCTACCACCATTGTTGGATCACCAATGGGTGTTAGCCTGCATTCAAAGTGGGCAGGCCCAAAGCGCTTGAGTCTTAAGGAAGTGAGTTTCTTCTTGAAAAACGGTTTCTGCTGTTTCTCTTTGTCGTAGAGGTCACCCTCTTCCCATTGCTCTTGACCATATCGCAAATGGAGGGGCTCCAGTTCTGGGGCTGCAATCTCCTTTGCTCTATATGTCCCTCGTGGAATGATTAGTTTTCTCTCTGGTTCAGGTTCTGCAAACTCAACTTCAACATTGACTTTGCATCTTGTAGTGTCTCGGCCAGCCTTATTAATAGCAGTTGCAGTATACCAGGCAGAATCTTGGCTGGCAGTGGAATCAATTTTAAGAGCAGCTTCTCCCTTGGTTCCTTCAATTCTATATGAAGTGGGGGAAAAAAAACCCAAAACGTATCAATATAGAAGTAGTTGTATTTTCTTTGTTTACCAAATTTGTATATTGAGTTTAGTTTTATTACATCCAAGCAAATTTACCTGATTTTGGGATACTTATGAGGTACAATGATTTCACTATTTTTCAACCACACAATGTCAGGATTGGGATTACCCGTAGCCTTGACTTTCATTTCAAGTCGGGAACCTTCCTTTATGTTGACATTTTTCAGTTTTTCCACAAACAATGGTTTTACTTGATGTTCCACAGCTGAAAAAGAAAGATCATGTTTTAGAGCAAGTAGTGCTGAAATACAAGTTTATAACCCAAGTGATGGAGTAACAGCATTTTTATTTTTTAAGAGCAAATACCTTCCACAGTTAGAGTCACTGAAATTGAAGATCTGCCTGCTCTGTTTTGTGCAACCACAATCCATTCTCCAGAATCACTGGGTGTTGCAGGTACAATGATCAATGACTGCGTACCATCTTCTTTAATGACTACTTTATGAGTATAGTCATTGACAACTTGCTGGCCTGTAAAAAAATAAAATAAAAAGAAGATGTTGAAATATTTTTCTTTTAAATTGTTTTTACACGTAAGCTAATTTTGTATTTAATAATTTGTGAGTTAACCCTTATCATACTCACCATTATGAAACCAGAAGGTCTCTGGCATAGGTCTACCCACAACTTTTAAGTCAAATCTGGCAGTTTGACCTTCTAAGCATTTGAAAGAAGCAGGTTTTAACACAAAGACTGGCTTATACAGTCTCTCAAGTTGTGACTCATCTGTTTCCTCCAGTCTGCGTCCAGGGGACATGCGTGCAGGGGACATACGTGCAGGAGACATGCGAGCAGGAGACATGCGTATTGGAGATCTGCTCACTGAGCGTGGAGAAACAGATCTGAAAAATAAAGACAAAATGGAATATTTTCAGGAGGCACAGAGAAAACAGCAAAATAATAAAACCCTTTCTGTCTTGTTCATTATGTTATTTTAGCATTTATTTCTTGTATGTACTAGACACCTCAAACTCACTGGGATCCAAACAATGTATTTTTATTGCACCTGCAGTTATATTTTGTATATACTCTCCATTCCAGTTAGCAGTCATTCAACACAGATAGGGGTACTCAGCCTCAAAATCGTGAAACAATCCTTAATGCTGACTTTTCCTCATCGCCTGGATTTAATTACTTTAAAAACATTTTTAAGTCAACTGCCAGATCATCTCAATAAATATTGGTCACTTAAATAAACCAATGAATAAATTTATGGAAGAAGAAGCATGGATTTATTTATCTAAGAGGAGGAAAAACCACAAATTATATTTGAAAAACACCAAGACCCTATCTATACATTGAAGCCAAACTGCCTTGGATTGAATTTCAAGTGCTGGCACACTCACTAATAGGCTAGGTGAACTAAAATATTTTCATCGGATGGCAGAGACTCAATGTTTTCACCTCCAAAATAGTAATAATTCCTACTTTGCAGGGTTATTGTATGAATTAGTTATGACATGTAAACTCAAATGTCAAATAAACCTTTATAACCTTCATTAGATTAGCAAAATAAATAATATACCATACTAATAAAAATGCTTTGCTTATGTTATATATGGGCAAGAGATAAAACCTCTGGGCAACCATCTGTATTGAAATGGAAAGTTTCTGTGCTGTCTCAGACTTCAAAATTTCCCCCATATACAAAAGCAATTTGCTACTGGGATGTCAGATGTTTTAACCAATTTAAATACTAGTCAATCTAAACTATTACTAGTCTTACCTGATTCTGCTCACTGGCTCTGGTGTGGGTATAAAAGTTGGAGCGCCAAGTGGTGCAGCAGGCTCAACATACAATTTCCCGGAGCAAATTGCATTTCCTTTAAGATTGCTGGCAAATGCTGTGTAGATGCCTTCATCTTCTGGAAGAACAACAGGTATACGCAAACTGGCTCTGCCATCTTGCAGAAAGTCCATTTGGTATCTCTCTCCATGTTTGATGCGCTTGCCATCTTTGTACCATGCAATCTGCAAAGATACCATGCATATGTGAATCAAATGTATATAAAATAATTATATTATAATCTATTTGTCTTTACTGTGGCATCATGTTAAAACAGATGTTTCTTTTTTACCTTGGGTACTGGATATCCAGACATCTTGCAATGAAAAGTAACACCCATCCCCTCAAGAATTCTATAATTTTTGATTCTTAAGTCAAATCCTGCTTCGACAGCTTCAAATTCAGATATGTCAACTGCCATTTTTTCTTCTCCATCTTCTTCAAGAAGTTCTTCTAATGTAGTCTTTATTATTCTGTATTCAATTTCTTTAATAAGTCTTTCTTCAAAGGATGAGATATGAAATTCCTGTGGTTTAAAAGAGAAGACAGTTTGTTAAAAAGATATAACCTGACTGAGAAATTCTTTAAAGTTATGTACTCATTTCAGAGATAAGAATGATTATAAAATTTTTAACTGGGAGAAAATTCTAGAAGGCTTTATTCTTTTTATTTTTTTAATCTACATTATAATCATCTTTGTCAACTCGTATTGTGACATTTTTAGTCAATGACATTCTAAGAGTAAGTTACATGTGGGATAATCATTACATAGGTGAAGGGATCTTGGCAGTAATTAATTGGTTGTGCTAATAGTTGTCTTTTCATATGTGTGTGTAATGTAGTCTAAAGTCATATTTTGTTACATACATGTAATATTTATTTCCAAGGTTATATATGCAACATGTCATGAAAATTAAGGAAACTTGTCAATGGTGAAACTTGACCTACTAATACTAAACCTGACCCCATCGCTTGAAAATTAAAATAGCAAACAAAAAGAACGGCATTGTGGAGGGAAGCATAACTTATCTATTTATTTACTTGGTGTTTACTGTTATACTTACCTGGTCTTCTACAAAAGTTCTAACCATTACAGTATCTTTGGCCATTTTCTTCCTAATTAAGGCCTGTTCTTTTTCATATTCTTTTTCATAATCAGAGTATACAAATCCAGGTGCTATTTCTCCAACTTTAGGTTCTTGCACAAATGCAGTCATCTGTGTCTGGTAAAACATTTCTTGCTGGGACTTCATCAGTGACTCATAATCAGCTAGGAGTTAAGAATATAAGTTAATGCTGAATGTTCTTATGAAAAAAATCCTCCATGCCACTGTTTACTCAAGTATGCTCTACACAACGGAAGATTGATAACCAAAAGTCAGATTTTCCAAATTTTACTGTCAAAGTGCTCAATAAATATATTTTTGATTGAATTTCAAAATCAAACTTATACTAACTTGCTAAATCAGTCACAATTATTGTAGAAAGAATTTTTGTACTAGCAGTCAGTGCTTTAGGATCTACCCTAGATAACTTGCTAATTTACTGTGTGGCTTTGGCAATTTATTTCTGGGACCTTAGTGCTTTACCTTTTATGGGGATAATTTCTAACTTTCTCTAAGGGTTTGCACAGATTCAGTGAGACACAGTGTGGGATGGGCCCACTGTAAATGTGAACAGATACATTTGCTTGGCATAAATTCTACTATATTTTGTTTCAAATTACTTGTATATATTGAAAATCCTGCTTTTAAAATCTGGGGAGTTTTAGCAACGTTCAATTTAGTAGACATGGTCTTGGCAAAATATTGTAGGTGGAGTGCTACTGTCCCCTGGAGGCAGGGCTTATACCCTCCAGCGTGCCTTGTATCTGCCTGGATCTTCAGATTAAATGGGAATGAACAATCCCTGCATCTTCAAAGGCATATTATGCCTAGAAATGAATGCACAAAACAGAAACTATTGCTAGAACCTTAAGTGTCCAACACCTGTATGTTTTTTGAGACTATGCTGTCTAAACCATTTCCTATATATGAAATGGAGAGAGATAATGGGAACAGGACACCACAGAAACAAGATACTACAACAGCTCTTTCAGTAAACAGATGGCATTGTTACTTTTCTGGACTTATCATAAACACAGGAACTACTTAGAGTTACACTTACCTTCTTCAAGCAAGGAGGCAGAGGCAGAAGTTTCTCCATGTTTATTACGAATAACAATAGTGTATTCTCCAGCATCATCAGCAAAAGTCATTGAAATCACCAGTTTGCACTCCCCGGTTTGTTTGTTGTAACTCACTTTGTATCTTTATGGATATGAACAAACAAACAAACAAAAATCAATCCTAAATGCCCTTTATATGAGTACATATAGATTCCTATATTCTTTAAAATAAATATAAATGTATAAGCATTTAAATATATAATAAATATATAATACACATGTTCTTCAAAAGTTTATGTTCCACTTTGCTTTTGCAAAAGGCCAACAAGAGTACTTTTTTTTTTGCTAGCCAAAAGAAATTAAAAAGGATTTTCACTTTTATGTAAAAAGGCAAAAAGTAAAAATAGTGATCAGCATTCATTTTGTAGCAACTATTCTGGAGGCAGTATGCACTCTGAGCAGCAAGAGTAGCACAACCAAACTCCATCCTTGGGTACTACTCTGCTAAATGACTTGGCCATTATGTTTTCATTTATAAATTTATGTATTTGTTATATTATTCCTAATTTTACCATATATTATTTTAGATTTTATTATTTGGTAGGTTATTTTTGAGGTCTGAGAATACTCAAAATTTTTCCATAAAAATTAATATTAATTACTTCTCTGTTTTATTCCACTTCAGCTTACAAAAGACTTCATAGGAACACTCTCCTTTTGGATAGCCCAGGAAACCTACACTATGAGAATCAACCATAGAAAATACGTTGCTTATGTTTATGATAGCAAATTATGAGGTGACTTAAACTTTTGGGTATTTTCTTTGTTCATTATGTTGCTCATTTTCTCATTTGAAGATCAAATTAATCAAAGCAATAAACTCCTTTAAATATTTCATTATTAAGTCTCTAGTACACTATAGTTCTTATTATTAAGATAGGATAGCTAGATTTTTAGCTTATCAGGCTACCCTTTGTCTTAAGTTTCAGGAAATTTGAAGTTAAATTTTATAGTCAGTTCCAGCAAATTTATTATCACGGATTTTCATGTATAACTAGTTTTGTTCTTTATTACATTACCCTTATTGTTTTATCTTTTAGTGAGTCAATTACTCTGTATTTTTATTAAAAGTTGCCTCAGATCCTTTTGTGGAGGAAAGTGTGTGTGTTTCTGTAAGTTTACATCTTTATTTTGCTAGTGTTATAAATGGATCAAACTAAACTATAAACAAATATTTCTTTTATCCACTTTTTTTCACATAACTTTGATAAGACTTTGTACAAAAGCATGAAAATACTTCAAAGCAAACTACTATGGCTCCATAATGAAAGCTCCTACATTTGAGAGATTGTGGGGTCAGTAAGTAGGTTCTATTTCTTTCTAAGAGTCATATATATATATATCATGCAAATCACAGAGAACACTATCATTCAACTATCAAAATACCTGTATCCAGTAGTTAGAGGAACACCAGATTTTTTCCAGTAGACATGAGGCTTGGGATTGCCACCGATCTGGCATTCAAACACAATGCTCCCACCTTCCACCAGTTTCTGAACCATTGGTTTGGTAATAAAAAAAGGAGCTGCAGGTTCTCCAGGACCTGCTTGTTCCTCTGTGATACTAGTATCAGTCATTACCACATCTCTTGACTCCACAAAACTGGAAAGAGAATTTCCTCATTAGATTCTGAATGCAATTTGCCAAGAATAAAGGAACTCAAAAAATAAAAATAGGCAAAAGAAAGTTTTACCGTTTCTCTTCTGTGGTATATTTCACTGCTGTTTCCTTTTCAAAGTCTTCTGACACTAAAAGAAAATAGAAGTTTCTCATTTAAGTCAATAATTTAGTCCATTTTGTTACTGTCTCTATTTAGTATGACAATTAAGTTGGTCCATAATCAGCCCTTGTAATTCTTTAAAGGGACACCATTATGAGCTATGCAGAAAGCACACAGTGGAAAGAAGCTTTGGGTGAGAATGATGGCAGGTGTGGGAAGACAGTGGAAGGTGACCACTCACCCTGCACAGCTAGATAGCAGGATGTGCTGACGGTGCCAGCCTCGTTCACAGCACTGCAAGTAAATCTCCCGCTGTCCTCTGCAAAGGCTTCCCGGATCAGAAGACGAGCAATTCCATTCTGGAAGGTTATCTGGAAATCAATGGAACTTTCTATTTGGTAGTCTTCTCGGTACCATGTCACTTTAGGGGAGGGGTATCCAGAGATGTGGCACTCCAAGGTGACATATTCACCTTCTATGACAGTTACGTTTTTTAAGCCCTGAAAAGAGAAGAAAAGGATAGATTGGTATGTATTCATAGTCATTAATCATCTCTCTATATAAGAACAAATCTGGGGGTTTGATCTTATACATTCTAATTGCCATAATTTTTTTTTACATGATTCAGATTCTACAAGTATTAGTAAAGGAACAATCCATCGGGAAATGGAATACAGGAATCTCTTGCTTTTTGAAAGTTCCCCTTAAACCATTTCATATTTATAAAAGACCTACATTAGTACCTGTTATTTGCTAATCAAAAGAAATCTAAAACAGACTTTTACTTTTATGACAGATGTCGAGAAAGGAAAACAGCGTTCAGTGTTTCAAGCCGTTTCCTTTCCGGTGGACATTCCAGAGCTATAGCGCAGGCACTGCCAGTAGCGCGATGGAAGACGCACCGCCAAGATCCTTCCACCGGAACTACTTTATTCTGCCACGTCTTTACCATATCATTCTTGTTTTTACTATACGTTAGTGTTATTTTAGGTTTTATGTGTTACTTGATAAGGTTGGTGGGTTATTTTTGAGTCTGGGAATACTCAAAAAGTGTCCATATAAATCCATATCAATAAATTTCCGTATAAATCCATCACTTTACAACAGGCATTTGAAAGGCTTCATAGGAACACTCTACTTTCAGCTCGAGGGGGAAGTCTGTATCCCCAATGTGAAATAAATGTGAGGCACTTTCAAATTCGTAAGGTGAAACTGTACTAATACCATGTCATGGGCAACTCTGCATCCTCTGTTATTCTCACATATTTAAATCCTGACAAAGCTTGAAGGCTCAGCATCAAATGCTGGCCTTCAACAGAGCTTCCTATGCTATTCCCAGTTAGAAATAATCTATCCTTCCTCTGGATCCTCCCTCTGTTGAGGTGCTTATCACCTTCTAAATTTTTATACTTGTCGCTGTACATTTTCTCTGCTAATAAGGCAAAGATTTCAAAGAAGGCTAGATTGATCTTTATCTTGCCATAGTTCTCACAATAATGTCTTAAACATACTAGAAACTCATTCATCTGTTGAATACATGATTACTGGTTATCCATAGAACACCCCCATTCCTTACCAAATATAATGTTAAAATTAGCATTGGTAAACTCACCAATGCCATTTTTCAATCTGTGCATATATTGAAATCATTTGACCAGTTCTACATAACTTCTAACACAATCAACATCTTTACTTACTGAGACTAAAGTTGGTGGAGTAACAGGGATTTCAACAGGCGCAGGTACTCTTGCTGTTTCTGTGACCTACAAATTTTACAAAACATGTTACCAAATTCCAAAGAAATTAGAGGATTCTTACAAACACTTAGCACATGCAAAATCATAAAAATAATTTGAGAAAAAGAATTCTGACTCAGACTGTGTTCAATCAAATTAGGCTTGAGCATGGTGCAAAGAAAGGCAAGACGCCTGCTGACCACTTCTGTGGTACACAACTGGTTGAGTGCCTGACTCTACTCAGTAGGGATGGGTCATGAGACAGCATGCAGAACAGTGACCAACCTTGGCTTCCCGTCCGTGCCGTACTTCAAAGTGCTCTTCACGGACTGTGTCACTTGTGATGCTCACCCCTACTTCTTTTTTAACTTCAATGCCAGCCTGACTCTTGTAAGTCTCTGGTGTGTCAGCGAAGGGGAACTGGGGTGAGGGAGTAGGCTCTGCTCTCACTCTAGTCTCACCAGGCTTCACCATAGGTGCTTTCACTGATTTGGTGATCTTCTGAGTAGAAGATGTGGCTGACAACTCTTTTTGTAATGTGGCAATAGCACTACCAGCTATTGATGCCTAAATGGAAACAGTCAGAGAGTACAGTCATTTCACTGTCATCTGAATCATCATTCAGAGGCACTTTGACAGTAGCATACTGTAGTGAGTCAACATTCTATAGTCCATTTTAATGTCCTCATACTCTTATGGGCTAATGAAAAGTCAATTATAGATAAACCAGTTATAAGCTCCTGATCACTCCTGCCAGTCTGCTAAATATATTTGAAATAGCTTTCTTAACAAGTTGTATTAAGAGTTTCTTATTTTATGTTTTTATCATAAAGGGACTGAGGGTCTTCTAAAGCTCAGTCATGAATTTTCATTTAATTCTCCTGAAGCAAGTTGTATCTGAAAACACAGGAGGAAATTCAGAATCACGAAATTATTAAAATACTTGATAAATTCCCTAAGAACTACTTTGAAATAGTTCACGGTAAACATGTGATTTCAGCTACAAATCTGTGTGAAACGTGAAAATGGAGACATTCAGAAAAAATATTTTAAAGGCTTTTTGGCAGTTTTTATTCAGTTGCTGCCTAATACTATTTGGTTTTAAACATGATTTGGGATCATCTCAAATATAGGTATTAAATGTACCTAACAATTCTTTGAAGGCATACAATGCTTGGGTTCTGTCTTGGATTTGTTTAATAAGAACAATAGTGACTAATATTGAGGGTTCTTATGTGCTAAGGTTTTTAGATGAATTAACTTGTCCCTGAGGACAGCTAGGACACTTCAGGCTGTTTGATTCCAAAGTGCAATCTAATCACCACACAATACCATATCTCCATCTTGCTACATTGGAGACATGAATATAGAATTCTCAATGTCTGTCATTATTGATAAACATTCTTAGTTAGGTTACTCTGAAATGTCTCACAGCATAAGGAAAACTAACCATTTTCCACAAATTGTGAAACAGAGAGAAGCTTGTATGTATTTGTGTCTTCCCAGTGGTGTAAGATAACCACCTGCTACTCATGGACTCACCCTGATGGGTAAGTTTCTGAAACCAACGTTAGCGGCTTCTTAGTTCACTATGAATGCAGACATTACCCAAAAGAGACCCACATTCCTCTGCACCAAAGATACTCTGCATCATGAATTTGATAATTATTTCCTTTGTGCTCAAACATTTCTGTCTTGCTCTTTAACATCTTACCTCATATCCATGTTCTGTCTTTGGAACAGAAATTTTTGAAACAGTAAAGTGAGGACTTGCTGTGCGAGGGCGTTTATCCACATGAACTAATCTTTCAGTTGTTAGATCTGTAGTTTTCTTGATCTGCATTGAAATGAGACTCAATGATACCACTATTCACCAGAGGACCATAGCAGTTAAGTTTGTTTTCTCATGAACAGGGCGAAAAATTGGGTACAATCTTACCTGTGATGATATGTGCATTCCCATTTGATCAGTAGTTGTGATGTGAGTCTCAGAAGGAGCCTGGATCACTCCAGACTTGACTGCTTTAGGGACAACGTGGGGTTCTGAAGCTGGACGCTGGGGTTGCTCAGCTACCTTTGCAGTGGAAATGTGCTCCTTATAGCCATATTCCAAAGTGGTCTGTTGAGCATAAGTTTCTTCAAGATGCCCCGGCTCTCTGGGCTCTCTAACACGGGCCTGGTCTACTGCAGCAACAACTGTTGCTACGGCTTCTGCCTTTGCCCCAAGGTCCACCTAAAGACAAGGTTTCCAGAATTAATATACAGTAATATCAAAGTCAGGATGGGACATTGCCTAGGAGATTCATTGACAAAATACAAATGCCAAAAGATATGAAAGATGGCATCCACGTTTTGGAACTATGTTAATGTCTTCAGAAATGTGACTCAGAAATGCATTTAGGAACTTAATATTTCATTAATACTATAATGCTTAGGCATTTATTTAGATATTCTACAAATACCTGCTTAATTAGACTAGACATTAAATCACATAGACACAACAGAGGACAACACAATATGTATATGTATACACATGAAATAGCAAGCAGATTTTTAGTATTTCTAGTATTTTGTCTGAGGCCAATAGTCAATTAGCACTTGGGAAATCAGAGTTTTGGAGCTGGTTAACGTCATTGATTATTTTCATTATTTCGTTGATCGCTTAGTCTGGTGTTGATGTAATGACAGTGATGATAAAAATGCACTCAGAGACTGTCATAGTCCCATCCAGAAAAATCAGTCACTACAGAATAGTTGTACAGTTGCATGCAAATGTGAGATAACATGAAAACTCATAAACACACAGGGAGCATATTAATTTATTTATGATTCCCTAGGGATAAGAATTTTTAATCTATTAGAAAATATCTTTCCTAAAACACATGAATGAAGATATTGTGATTAAAATGAAAGTGCTATCATATTTGGATTCGAGTGAACAACCTTTCATAGAGAAGTTCAATTTACTTTCATTAATACTGAAATTTAAGGTGAAGAAGGAAACAGACATGTTGTTTTCTCATTTCTATGAATCAGATTAACAGAAATGGAAACACAGTTTGCAAAGAAGTTTCTCTTAAAAAAAAACCCAGTTGATGCGGCTTACATATTATGATTCTATGCAATACTTGGAAACAACATATTGCAAAAAATCACATCACATCTAACAGTGCTTTTTAAAAGTAATGCTGGATATTAAAATAATGCCCAGTTTCATTTTCTGCTGCTGTGAATAGAATCTAGATTGCATCTGAATTTTTTTCTTATATTCTACCTCTGTATCTTCTAAAATTATTTTCTAAACCACTAAAGATAAAAATGAGCTTTTTTCCAGATGAAATTGCAGTCTTAATGATCATGGTCTTCAGCCAGTGCTTTTTCCTAGATGCTACAATGTAATCTGTCTTGAAGGACAGCAAATACCATTTTCACATTAGATTTCATCTTAGAAAAAAACTGTAAAGTCAATGTGAGTTAAGGTGAGTTAAGTTTGTTAATTATTTTTAACCATATAGGCCATTAGTTGTCCTTAATTTTATGGATGTTTAAAATGTCAACATCTTCAACAGATAACACACACATATATATGTGTATATGTGTGTATGTGTACTATATATACCTATATATTATATGTATTTGTGTATATGTATAATATTTGTGTATTATATATACACACCTATATATTATGTGTATATATGCTGTGGACACACACACATGTATGGCTTTTCTTGCAGAATGATTGCATTTACTATATATCATTTGAAACTTTAAACCAGTTTACAAGGTAGTAAATTGAGATTTAGCTATTTAATTTAACAATGAGAAATTTTAGGCACAAAAATGGTAATTTATCAACTAAAAAGTAAATATTTTTTAAAATTCAAACTGAATGCAAAGAAAGAATAATTGCAGTAGGACATTTCAAATGGGATGAGCATTTATGTAGTCTTTTTCCTGAGTTAATGTATAGAAAATCCATACATTATGCTGTTCATTGGACATTATAAATGAGACTCTATGCTTTTAGCTATTTTTATTTCTTAGTGGCTTCTATATTTTTGCAACCTAGAGAAGCAGGGAGCAGGAAGAAAAATTGGGTTAGAAGACCCCCAAGTACATACTAGTTAAGTTTCTGATAATTTATTTAGGATATACAGAAAAGTATTTTTTAATCTGGCTTTTCACAGGTAGCAAAGCCACCTGTTCCATGGGAAGAAGCAAACTGTGTCTAACACCTCTGATGTTTTGATGAGTTAAGCAATTAAATAGAGCACTCAAGAGCACACTGACTCATGACGGATGAAAAGTTATGAGAACTGATGATGAGATGGGATGAAATGATGTTTTTCACCTCCACAGCATCAGATTTCATCTCCTCATGAAAAAGACATATTTGCTCTTGCTTAATAGCAAATTCTTTTCTAGTCCTTGGTAGTGTGGCTGGTTCAGTAGATTTTGCAGAGGTAACTATTACTTTAGGTATAGACATTTTCTCAGCTTCCATTCTTTGCTAATTTTGAAAAACAAAAATAAGATAGTCAAACTTATGTGATTCTGAACAAATAACTTTAAATACAATTGCTCATGAAATAGGTTACATATTGGAATTTCTGTCATCAGTGAGTTTTCTAAAAGGTTGATATATCTTTCAATATTAGACCTGGGTAAATGTTTTAAAGTTTTTATTTAAAATCATGTCTTGAAAAGAAAAATAAATGAGATAAATAAATAAAAAGGAAAGTACAGACAGTATTCAGCCATGATGCTAAAGAAATGGAAAAAACCTAGTTGCTAATTTTCAAATATTATATTGGCAATAAAAAATAAAATTAGGTAAATATCTCATTTAGAGTAAATGGTAGACTCATGGGAAATAAGTAATCCATATAAATTTTATAGCTACAAATAGATACAATAATCTTTTCATGGCTTATATGAATCTATACTGGTTGGATAATTCCTTCTATAGATTTTAATATCGCATGTTGTTTAGTTTTAGTGGGAGCTACTATGGCAGGCACTATAATGTTCTCAGCCCAGATGTTTATCGGGGACCAAAGATACAGTTTCAAATAAAGGAAATTATGAGTAATTTCCCCAAAATAAGTCCATATGCTACAATATAATCAGGTGATAACTTATTTATAACTGATTCAAAACCATAATTTCCTTTTCAGTGAGATTCATCATTTTAATTCATTTATACATTTTGAATGTCATTGAGTACCTTAAAATAAGCCTGCATGCAATTTCATTCATCAAGTACTAGAGAATTTCTAGATGTTAATGATAAAAAATGGAAAATAATAGTGAGATCAGTGAGGAAAGGAGTAGGTAGTAATATTAACAATACAAGTTTGGCTTTTTAGTTTCTAATTGTTGATTTAAAAACAAAGTAGGTTAATAGTGTCTCACACATAAGACATTCTGAGATTTTATATTAATTCAGTGTAACGGGGAATTTCACATGAGATTTGGCATTAATGTATTATAGTAGGGAATTTCACACTTGGAATACAATAGTCACCTTTCCATGAGTAACTTGGATTTGTTCTTGTCTAGTAGCCATTCCTTCTCTAGTTCTCAGTACTGTTTCTTGTTCTTTGGCTTTAGCAGTAGCAACTGCTATTGTAGACAAGGCAGTTTTCTCAGCTTCCTTTCTCATCTGATTATTGCAGTAAAATCAAGGTTTAAATTGTACAGTTTCAGACACACAAGGGATGACCCTTCCCACCCTCCTAGCGGCGATGCAAGTTGAAGTTATTCAGGGTTAACTATACAAAAGAAGTTAACTTTCACATGATAATGTTTGCAAGTAGGAACTACAAAATTTAGAAATGTTAACTATAAAAGTATTCCAGATGATTCCAGATATTGCTTTTTAAAAATCAGGCTAAAAATGCTAATCTTCATGCAAAGGATAATGGTGAATACGATGAATGACAAATGTTACAAATGGTGAAAATCAAATGTTCACATAAAATTAATGAAAAGTAATCACACATTTACCATCTTGTTTTTAGTTTGGAATGCAAAAGGAAAATACAGATTAATGATTCATATACATAGTAGTTAATTATTTATAAGATTAGTTTAAAGATGTATTTTTCCCATTTCAAATATCTGTATTCACCTTTTCCTGAGTTATTTGAACTTGCTCTCTTTTTGCAGTGATGCTTTCTCTAGTTCTGGATACTAAATCTTGTTCTTTGATCTTGGGTGTAGCAACTATAACTCTAGGTACCACTGTTTTCCTAGTTTCTTTCATTATCTGGTCATATGATTAAAAATGAGAAAATGGTCATTACATTTCACACACCTCAATGAAAAGAAAAGTAAATCAAAATTGAACAAAGGAAATAATTTGATCCCTATTCAAGGACATTTTAATCACATGATTATATCATTTGTTGCTTTGATCGTCTGTACTGTTTCATTGGTAACGAGTTCAGTCTAAAAGAAAAATGCGTCCTTTATTATATCATTGTTATTCACACTTAATCTTTAATCAAGTGACCTGTATACTGGAGTCTACTTCAATAAGAGAATAAAGTGAATCATAATATTGTATTAATAACAATCCAAGTAAAGCCCAAAGTTAGGTATGAAAAGTGGCAGTGAAAACTAGATTGGTAGCAACAAGTTCATGAGAGATTTTGTTTTATATGTGAGTTATAAGAAAATGAAGAGGTGAAAAGGTGATGATGAAGCACTAGGATGAAGGTGCAGGTGACTTATAAATGAAATGATAGAAGAGTGAATTTCACACCAGCAAGAAGTTATCACCTTTTCATGAATTACAGGCATTTGATCTTGTGTGGAAATTTCATCTGGAGCTCCCAGGATTGTTTCTAGTTTTGTGGGCTTTGCAGTAGAAACTACCACCATGGATGCAGCTTCTGTCTCTGTTTTGCATATTATCTGATTTTTAGAGTAAAATAAATATTTGAATTTCAAAAGGCACAAAAGAAATGGCAAGATACCCTGGCAACATTCAGGAGAATATGGAATACAGAATGCTCAGTGCGTGGCGAGATAGAAAATAGCAAGTTTCCATAGAAGGGTCTATATTTGTGTTTAAACCACAGAGCTTTGTTGTTTTTTTTCCTGAGGAATGACTTCTTTCTGCTCACCTGCTTTATTACTTGGAAACTGAAAAAGTCTCATTTTTTAGACATGTTGACACATTAAGAAACCCAGTGAGTAGCCACTGGGACTTGCCAGTCACACATTGAATGGCAACAGGATTTCTCGGTCCTTAATTATGTCAAGTAGAGTTCTTGTGCATTCAAAGTCTCTTATAATAAGGAGAAGGAAATTCATTTAACAACCTCTGGACAGTCTTTTATGTGCATGGTGTTCTTAGATGGATCTATTTTTTTTTTTTTAACAAAAAGCCAAAAAACAAGAAGCTCTGGGATCAACAAAGAATTTGAGACCAAGAGAGAGGAGCACAGGTGTCACGACCTGGTAAATCAACCAGGAGTTGGGGCACTTTCTTGGATAAGTACTAGTTTTCCTAATGTCCAGTATTTCCTCACTTTCCCTTGATATTTAGCATATTCATGGAGGTGTGTGTGTATGTCTGTGTGTGTACGTGTGTATGTCTTAGAACTATGTAAAGGTTGTGGTTACAGTCTAGGTGATGGAGGGCTCAGGCTATTCATGAAAAACTTTTACTGCACCAGGGAGCAACTAGACCTGAGTGATTTCTATCTTCTCCTTTATTTTGCTCTAGAAAGGTCATAGATATCCCCCAAACTGTTCTAGCAAATAGATAATCCCCCCAAAACTGATCAATTAAGTGGAAAATTGTACAACAGGAATAGAAATTATGTCCTGAATGTTTTCATGCTAGACACAGAGAACCAACAAAAAGAAAATACATATAAAAGATTCCTCCATTTAGAGTTTTGGGTGTAGGGTGCATGAAGCTTGCCGGAATGTGATATTTGTCAACAAACTATAAGGTATTGGTAAAGGTAGACTTACTGTTTCTTGAGCCATTTGCTTTTGTTCTTGTTTTGTAGTAATTTCTCCAGTAATCCTAGTTTCTTGTTCTTTGGCTTTAGTTGCAGAAATTACTACTTTAGGTACAAATGCTTTTTCAGTTTCTTTTCTTATCTGAAATCAATGAGAAAAACAAAACCTCATTGTCTCATGATCTTTAATGAAAGTGACAATGTTTATTAAATATAACAAAACAGAAATTTGAAGAAAATTTCTTTTTCTAAATAAATTAAACCATCTTATTTTCATTAATATGAATATATTCCTTCTCTGCTTAAGCCATAAGTTATGCTGCTTAGAAAAAATAAAGTTGAATTCAACACTGCTTTGCATGAGAGAGTTGCAATCATCTTTAAAAAGACTTCCAATTTTTATAAATGTATCTATGACAATATTTTTCTATGCCATTTCTGTCATCCAAAGATAGTCTTAGTGCATAGGCTATTAGAATGGAACTCTTGAAAATAATTTTGTGTGAACCTTTCATTTCATCTTGAGAAATCAAATATGGACAATTTACAATCTGCATTTAAACAATAATTTAACTTTGAAACTTCTCTCAATATTGTAGTACTTTCGAAGATCGACTTACTTTTTAAAAATTGAGATATCATGAGGAGAAAACTTTTATGCTTATCCCAGGCAAAATTTTCTAAATTCTTAGCTCCCTGAAGAATTCTGTTTCAATCTAGATGACTAAGGTGTGTGTGTGTGTGTGTGTGTGTGTGTGTCTCACAGGGGAAGGTGGAATTTCCCCCATTTTCCTCTTTACCATTCACAGACAGTGTCACTGAAATTCAGGATCTGAGATAATCGAAAGACACTTGAAATTTCATCTTTTCAAACCACCCAACTTATTATTGGCTTCAGAGGCCAGTAACAATACCAATTGGTCTTATATAATCTTGACTGTCTACAATCATTGGATTGTCTTTTTTACTTTTTCTAATCCTTTGACCTATGAAGGTTAGCCTGTCCATCCCACTTCACATTGTAGTTAAATGTTGTCCTAAGGAATAAGGAAGCAGTCATTAAACTGTTTTCAAAACAATGTATGTTCAGCATTTTTTTCCACTCTCCCCAGTCCCTACCTCAGCATCTATTTCTCTCTCCGACTTTATCTCCCTCATAGTCACAAATGTACCTAGTGCATCCACAGACCAATGCAGGAGGACCTTATTTCTATTCTTAATATGTGTTCACCGAGGTCTCTTTTGTCTACACAAGAGACGCATTCAATGATTGTAAGGGACTGATATATCCACTACCCAGGAATACACAGATTCAAGGGACTTTTATTAATGGGATCACCATGCTGCCCAAGAAATAACATCTTTCACAGTAAACATTACCTATGTTAACACAGGCGATAACAACAATAATTTCACATCAAAAACCATTTTCACCTTTTCATGAGTTATGTGCATCTGCTCTTGTTTTGTTGTAATTACTTCTCTGGTTCTTGACTGTAATTCTTGTTCCTTGGCTTTATCGGCAGCCACTACTTCCTTAGTTACAGTCATCTTCTCTGCCTCCTTTCTCATCTGATTTTCATAGGGGAAAAGAAGGCAGCACTTTAGTGAACCTTACATAAAAATGTACAATAATAAATCAGGATAAAGACGTAAATGTCACATAAGAGAGGATACAGAGGAAAGCTAGAGTGATTTTAAACTGTAACAGAAAATCTATTCAAATATGAGGTGGGAAATTATGCTGGATTTATGGCACTTTTGAACCATGAATCAAGTGTCACATTTGTTTTGAGGAAAGTAAAAGCAAAGGTCTTTTGGGGAGGCTTAGAGAAAGGCAATGTCTAGCCTGAAATAATGCTTTCACTGCTGGGCTCATGGAGCGACTTATCTCTGAAATTGATTGGTTGAAGTTTACAGCTCTGAAGGCCCAGATACCTTTCTTGTTAAGCCAACTTTGCCAGCCACTGTCACCTGTGGCAAACCAGAAGTATTCTAATCATTTGGTTAACATATCTAACATGGCTTCTGGTCATTAATTCTTGCCTGCCTAACTGCAGGACATAGAATGGGTACTTAGTTCTTGAACAACTTTGGTAGCTCAGATCACCTTGTGCTCAGAAAGTTCTAAAAGTTCTGGGCCATTTAGGGCTCAGTGCTATCCTCAAAATGATTTGACCACTGGCTCATCAGGGGACCTCTGCGTGCCAAGCTCTGTCAGATGACCTCTGCATACCTGTTCTTGAGCAGGTTGGATGCGGGTAGCAGTCGTGGTTGTCTTCTGAGCAGTCTGCTCTACAGCGCTGATCACTGGTTCTCTCACTCTGGCCATGTCAACTGCAGCAATGACGGTTGCAACAGCTGCACTTTTGTCAGTTTCTTGTTTCACCTGGATTGGAAATGACCAAGCATCTTACTTGTTTAAATGGCATGCCCAATAGAAAATACACAAGCACAATGGAAGCTGAGCTACTTAGAGTAAAACAGACACGTGCATAAGCATTTATCATGGTCAAGAGATACAAGGTATGGATCATTAAGGCTTATGTTTTATGAAAACCTCACAGAGATGAGCCTTTGAACCAACAGAGAATGTTTCAACAAAGCAAGATTCACATTTGGACTTCAAATTTCTGTTACGATCTTAGTTCGTACGCATTTCCTCTCCAACCTACACAGAGTGCACTTTATGGCAGGATTCTCATCAGAGGAAACAGAATGTGTAATGAAGAAAAGTAGAGCAAACAGCTCGCAGGGTACCTCTGCAGCACCGGTAGCGACGGCCCCTGCCGCGAAGGCAGCACTGGCTGACACAGTGGCGGCAGCGCCTGCGGCTCCACTAATGGTCACTTGCTCTTGGAGCCCGAATCTCCCTTCCCATCGCTCTTCTCTCCTGATCTGAGTGGAGCTTGTCACTGTGGTTTCTCTCATCTCAGCCTCAGATGACGCCACGTAGCCCTCTTGTTTCCAAGGCGGATGCACTTCGGGGCCTGAGGTCATGGTGGGTGTCTTACGCATGAGCAAAGGAGACTTAACAGATCTGATGGGGGACGTGGAGATCCTCCCTGCCGGAGACACAGACCTGGAAACCAAATGGCAGAGGCCAAGGAGGTCAAGATGAGGCACTGTATTTCATTTAAGGTCAAGTTGTCTCACATGTGTGCCTCAGTGACCTCTTCAGAGGGTTAATAATGGACTAGAAAGTAATTTCAATAAGCCTTATTCTTATCTGCTGTAGCTCTATAAGAGAATCAATCCCAAAGAATGTTGGGACTTATTTTACTTTGTCACATTAAAAAGGAAAGGCAGAAGATGCTTCTTCAAAATGCAGTCGAAGAAGAAACATGGAAAATATGGTAATTACAACTCTTAAGTTTCTCTGTATTCCCAATTCTGGGGGGCAAGGGGATGTCAAATAGGTGTAGGATGAAGAAAAGTTTCCATAATCGAAATGTTAGTGCAAATCTGGGCTAAACAAGTTAAACCATTATTTTTTTCCCTCCAGGACTCCCACTGCCTTCAGCATGCCTGTGACTCTCCAGATTAAGAGGAAGCCTATAGCAGATTCTATAGTTGCTGACTAACTTGGTAAAATGACTTCTAAAATAGTTGTCGCTGCTCTTTTTCTCTTGTATCCAAAGTATAGTGGCAGCCATTGAAGAGTCCTGGTGCTAAATCCTGGCACTTATCGGGAGTCTAAAAAGTTTCTGGTCTAAGGAATAATTCTAGGAGATGGTCAACTATGTTAAGATAACGTTTTTCATACTTTGTTCATCAATAAGCTCTATTACACTTTTTACCTCTAGGTGTCAGTGTTGCCTTAGCATTGCATTTAATGCATCTAGGGAAATGTTTATGAATCTATTCTGGCACTATATTGAGTATTTAACTTATACTGATCATAAATGGAACAATTATTCTAATTAAGGCTCAAGATACAGTTTATATTTGCTCCAAATTACGGAGTATCTTAAGAGTACATTATAATATTAACCAGCTTCATGAAGAAGGGTTTAACTATTTCTTAAAGGGTTTTATGTATAGTGTGTGTGTGTGTGTGTGTGTGTGTGTGTGTGTGTGTATGTATGTATGTGAAAATCAATTTGTATTTTGTAAATGAAGTTGTAATCAAATTAAAGGGAGAGCTAGAAGAACAAGACTCTATTTTGACTTTCAAAATATAACAAAAACCAGTTTAGAATAATATAAGGTCTACACCAATTGAAGAAAAGCAGGAATATGTACTTCCAAGTTTCAACATGTGTCTTGCTCTTGCTTACCTAGTAAAGTGGGTTTAATTCAAAGAGGGTTAAAAGACATGATTAGCATGACATGAGTGATTAGCAGCAGGTTGTATCTCAGCCCATAACTGTGAAAATCAATATAATTTGAGTCATTATAGGAAATTATAGGAAAGTACTTATTTCTGTTCTTACAATGAAAAATAATCACCTAGTCACAGCTAGATACAATGCCCCTTATTCAAGGAAATGTGTTTGCCTTACTCTATGACAAAAATCAAGTTTAAACCACAAGACGTTTAGGAAGTAGTCTATCTTGGATAACCATTATTTTCTCCACAAATTGGTATTTTTATGTCTCAATTATTTTAAAGTAAATATGGGGGCTAAATAATTGGGATTGTTATTAATGAACTCTGGGAACTGCTAAGACAGTCAAAATGCTCCAGGCAATCAGGAAAGCTCTATAATTTTCAATGACCCTTAGACTTGGATTAAAAAGATGGTGAGGTTGTTATCTCCCCCAGGAATCACATTTGGCCGGTCTTAAAATTTCATAATGTGCAAACTTGTAGTTAGCATGAGACAGAATGCTTTTTAAAAATGTGATAGCTGGACAAGTTTTTAAATCTTAACTCTTTCTTCAGTGTTTCTTATTAATGGTTACCAATATCTTTCATTTTTAAGTGGGAAATATAAAGATGGGACAACTTCTAACTTTCTTTGTATATAATTATTGAATATTATATTGCCTCATATGTGAAAGTGTTTATCTTCTATTTTTCTTAATTTGTGTTGCTTACTTTTCCCTTTAATAATTAATTTGTGAGAGCTCTCTTTTTAATAAATGTGGTTTGTTAGTTCTTTGTCATCACTATTGAAAATATATCCCCTTCTCAAACCACTGCTTGCATTTTGCTTCCTTATGGAGTCCTATCCAGCATCCACGTGTACAACTGTGTAGGTCATGCACTGTTTTAAGCTTGTACTGTTCACTATGTAGCCATTGTATATTTATTATAATAATTTTATGTCAGAGGCAGCAATGAATACCTTGAGGAAGAACCTTCAAATTTTTTTTTTCACAAATACCCTGCTTGGTTTAGCAATGATCTTGCTTTTTAATTTTATATCGCTGAATCTGTAAACCTCCTTTGAAAGCGCTCCCCCACAAACGTTTCCCCAAATTTTCTTTTCATACACATTTTAAAAATTTATCTTTTTAGTCAAGAGATTTATGTTGTAAATGGTGAGAGGTAAAAGCTTATGTCTGTTTTCTTCTAGATGGATAGCTATGATAACTAGCATTCTTTATGATATAATATCATTGTCCCCATTGAATTAAAAGGTTTCTTTGATTAAATATTGAATTCCTTCTATTCTTGAATTTATTTCTGAACTCTGGACTCTTTTCTGCTCTTCTGATGTGTTTTATGTACATTTACCAATACAGTACTGTTTTGACTACAGTAACTTCACAGTAAGTTTGAATGTTTGTAGTTCAACTATCACCTTATTATTGTTTTAAATATTTTTTGGCAGGAGAACTTACTCTACAAGTTTTTATTTCATTTTATTTCTTAAATTGATTAAAACACTTTTTTGTTTACTCGAAATTTTGCATATTTTCCATTTCATTATATTAACAATCTCATCAGGTTAAACCAAATCCTAAAGTTTTAAACCTGCTGTGGACAATTTATACTTGATTATGTAATTTGTACATGCTCACTTTCTAAAGTATCTCCATGCTAACTCGGCATAGAAATTCATTTACTTTCCAGATAAAAATATGCAAAATACTTAGGTTTTGTTTATTATGCAATAATGAGAATATTTGCATAATTTTTCATTGCATCCTCATATCACACCTCAAAATCATTTTTTACTTTTTGTTCTTTAATTCACAAATGACATGACTAAGACCATAAGAAAACTATTTAAATTTTTAGCTCCATTCACCTATCTATAAAATCAGAGATATAATTCTTAGATAAGTTATGAATGCTGACTGAGTAGCCATAGAATGCTGATCAAATGTCTGACAGAGAAAAGGTTATCAGTATTTAGTAGCTATTATTTTATTACTGTAAGTATTTCCCTAAATCAAGTCATTAGCAAATGATGGGGATCATTGAACTTAGCAATCCAAGCCTAAATTCCGCGCTCTTTTTTTGACCCTTGAAGCAGATATTAACTAAATAGTATACAAATAAGAATTTGTAAGTAGAGGATTTAAAGTTCTCTAATTTACCTGTGGACAGAGAGCATTTATTACATAATATTCAGTACCCTTTTGCTTTAACTCCTTTAACACGTGACACTTTTTTATTGCTTCCTTTTATATGTTTTCTTATTGGATGAAGCCTAATACAAAAATGCATAATGACTTGATCTGTTTAAAAAGGCTTTACCTGACTGGGGATGGAGTCGGTGCTCGTACATGTCTGACCGGGGAAGGGGAGTGTCTTATCGGTGACGGGGACTGCTGTCGAGCCAACTGTGTTTTGGCAGCGATGGATGGCGGGGTTGGAGACCTTGACTTTGGCTTAGGAGGTATCCTGGGAGGTGTTTTATGTGGCAGCTGTTGCCCAGTGGCACCATCTATGATCATTTCAACTGTTGCAATTGATCTGGCATCAAAGTGGGCTTCAATCTTCTGTAAAAGAATTTTAAAAAGTCCAGATTGAGGAGAAATGACAGGTGGAGCAGCAATGTGAAAGGTTTGAAAACAGACAGCATAGAAAAGAGTACCTTTTCAATTCGGGTTTGTCTTGTTTCTGAAATCTGAGCAGTCGAGACAATTGTCTTTGTCTTTTTAGCAGGTATTACTTCTTCACCTGCAGGAAAGGAAAGATAAATATTTAGGAGGGAGCTATAATGACCCATTTTTTGATAGAGGATATTAATTCTGCCTGCAGTCAGTAAGATTTTCTAGGTGTCTCAATAGAGAAAAACGCAGAAAGTTCTGTATTTTGTAGGAATATAAACAAGGTTTAAAAAGAGAAAATGTGCATTATTAGATAATAATTTACTTAGATATATTTTTTAATTCTATTGTTTGTTAACAATTTGCAAGTGTGAATGCCTAGTTTGAACTACTTTCCAGTTTAGAATGGGGTTAATAGGAACAGATTGCTTCAATAATTCTGAGCTCCTCTCTGGAATCTCAGAGATTTTATTTTATGGGTGTGGAAAAGCCAACTTTGATTTTGGCTCACAGTATTTCCCAGGCCTCAGAGGAGAAACAGGTAAACCCCTAATCCACCTTATCCTAAATCAGCCCTCTTGCCCTGTTCTCCTTGGGCCTCAAGTTGGAACACATACCTTGAACCAGCAATTCAGCAGTCGAAGTAGCTCTTCCAACGCTATTGGTGGCGTTTACTGAATAGGTTCCAGAGTCTTCGGGGTATGCTTCTGAAATCAGTAAGCTGTAGAGGTCGCCTTCTTGTGAAATTTGAAAATCAAGGGAGCTCTGGATTTCAGCTCCATCCCGGTAGAACTTCACCACAGGTGTAGGGATTCCAGTCACTCTCACTTGGAGTCGCACTTGGCTTCCTTGTCTCACAGTCATGCTCTGCAGTCGTTGAACAAAGTTGGGTGGCGCTGTCTCTGCTGTAGGGGGAAAGAAGAAAATCAGAACTGCCAGTCAGGATGTTCCTGGTAGGCTATTTTTAAAAGATCACAGCTCCAATTCCAGAACCAGGAGATGACCAAACATCCTTGACTGTCCTTGAGTTCAGCTCATCTAGCAGATGACATAAGAATGGAGCCAAGAGATGGCAGAATGTAACCGCACCACCATATTTTATTTTATTTATGTATTTTTGCTTTGTGTTTCTTTGCAGTTCTAGGCAACCACATTTTTCATCTTAAAGAAAATCTTTCTGATACTTCCTTCCAACTTCATGCCTAGCACTGTATTAAAAGGTTAAGGAACTTTACACATTTCAATAAGTTGCATTAAAATGAATTCCAGCAGTTGGCTTGATGGGTACACCCGTGACTAGCAGAATCATTAAACTTTTATTTAATTTTTAAAATGCTCTGAATCATCTCCAACTTGAGTGTTCTAAGTTGTTAAGTATTCACAGTGAACAAATATTTATTTGCATTTTAAATATTAACTCAAATAATAAAATAATTTAATATCAGTTATGTTAGATAAAAAGTATTTTTTAGCTAACTATACTGAAAGGATTTTTTATAAAAGTGAAATTTGAATAATATTAATTTTGACATGTCCTCAAACAATAAAAATAGCAGGTGTTGATACATGAATTTTGTACTTCTGAATGTCTGAATATGTGTTAAAGTTCGTATATAATGGTATGTGACATACTTGTTTAGGTCGATTAAGCCCTATAATTAAATAGCACTGAAGGTATAATTTATTGGATAAATATGTACTTAATTTTGCAAATAATAATATATTGTGAAATTTTTAAATAACGCCATATTCTGTACATTAATGACTTACCAGGTAGTAAAGGATGAAGAAAAATGACAGAGGTCATGGAGATTGGTGATAACTTTTCTGGGGAAACTGTCATGTTTTTTAATAAAAAACAAGTCCCTGCCTTTTTCTGCGTATATTCGCTATGTAATATTTTAAGAAATGGAAAGTAAGGGAAGAATCATTAAACTTTATAGTCTAGAGTACTATTTTTCAAATGGGAGGTCGGTGGACCAACTGCATCAGAATCATCTAGGCTCCTGGAAATATCTATCTTTCCTTAGCAGGCTTATAAAGAAGGCTCCAGGTCTTTCTACTTGCTCAGAAACATGATTTTTAATATTTCCTTATGTACACTTGAGTATTTAACATGTGTATAGAACAACTGATTCTCAGCCACTTTTATGCTATATTTTGAGAGGAAAACTAAATTCCACAAAGCCAACAAACAGCCTAAGCTATCAGTTCCACTTCCAGCGCACCTTCTCTAGCATCGGAGTTGCATCTACTGTGCTCACTGACTCTCTGTGGGTTCCTTCCCCACATCCTGGGGTAGGCAGGTCCCTGCAGCCTACCTGTCACGAGAAGCTCAGCAGTACTAGTCGCTTGTCCAGATCCATTGGTGGCTCTCAGGGAGTATCGTCCACTGTTGGCTTTAGTCACGGCGGGGATCTCCAGTCTAGCGCGGCCATCGCTAAAGGAGATCTGCACACCGGGCAGAGTGGAAGGAGAAATTGCCTGGCCATCCCTAAACCAGCTCACCTCAGGAACTGGGAAACCTGGAGAGCAAAAACAGTTCATCTTTATGTTTGAATGGAGCAGTACAAAGTCCTCTGCCCTACCCATTATGTTCACTGCCAAGTCCTAAACTGCAAAAACTATACAGAGCGTAATGCCATTTAAAGTGAGAACTTGACAGCCAGACGATCAAAGTGTTAATCTACAGACCATTAGGAAGGTCTGTGGGTTCATGCAGAGTCTAGTGCCTTTATTTCATCAGGAAGGAAACTGAGGCCAAAGGGGTGCACTGATTTTTCAAGGCCAGAAAGCAGCAGCAGCACAAGGGGAATTAGAATTTCCATCTCGTGAACTCTTGGCCTGGGCTCTCCCTGACGCAATTTAATAGACATCATTAAAATCATGCGAGGGATTTATAAAGGGGAAGAGCAAAAGAAATTTTGAAATAAAAGGTGACAGTTCTCTTCAAAAACAAGTGAAAACGAAAAGCAGCAAAGGAATCTGAAAGTCGTGCCTAACAAGCACAAAGGACACCATCTCTCGTCCTCCTCTGCAGTTGCAGGGATATCATCTTCCTGAACATTCCTGCCTTTCAGTGAAAGTGCTATACTCTGGTGCAAATGCTCTGAATACACCCTGGAGAAACAGTTGCTCATATAATAAGAGATAAAATCAAACCTACTCTGTGAGAACAACATGTGTAGCTGAAGTTGCAAGTAGAAAAACTAGATTCTCTTCATCCACCATAAATTGTGAAACTAAGAAGTACACGTACACAATTTGATGTCTTGAAGTACATTAAAACTGTATTCAGAAGACAGGAGGCCAATTCACAACACTGTTTGTTTATTTTGCATTTGGCTGGTGGTCTAGCTTCTTAAGAGGTGAAGATAACCAAGAGAAAGTTTATTTTGTTGTTCTTACATCTCAACCAGTCTCCTGCTATGGCCAAGTGAATCGTTTATTTGACTAAATTGTGGGTATCAAATATTTTCAGTGGTGTTTTTCTAAGAATTTCTTAGCACACAGTGTGAAAGAAAAAGAAGCAACAAAAGAGCCAGATTCTACTGCTCTGCAAACAAGCAAAATTCCCACTGAAGAAGTATGTGTTCCCTCAGTTCCGAAGTTACCGAACATTATAAGATAAGTGAGTTATTTGGAAGTCAGTCCATTTGTCATGCATGGGAAGAATTTAATTGGTCTCTATATACATATGTAATAGAAAATAAAGGGTGATTATGTGATATTTGTACAATCTAAAAACAGCGTTATCTAGTTATGAATAACATTGGTACAGAAAATAAAAAACAAAGGGAAAGAAGTGAAAAGGAAATCTTGTTTTATATTTTATTGTAAGTCAAACATTTTTTTAAAGAGAAGAGCCTGATTTTTCAATCAATTCATATAATCGTACATGACCAGTTTTTTGATACTACAGAAGACTTTCATGAAATGATCTTGAGATTATTTACAATACAATTTGTTGATTACCCTGCTTTGTTTTTAGAAGGTAAGTACCAGAAACCATGTATTTTCCAAACTGTCTCTGAACTGAGTTATGAAGAAAAATGAAGGAATAAAAAGCAAAATAAAGAGTTTGCTTTTAAATAAAATTCTAGGGCCAATGTTTGTTTCTCTCTAATATTATAGACCAGAGTGGCAAAATAGTCTTATTGATTTTCATTTCAAGATGATTCTGATTTTTTTTAATTAACTAGAACTTAGCATAGTTTGAAAATAAAAGATTAAAATAATTAGGAGTCAGCTCATCACTGAACGTTCTGCCTCTGAGAAAAGTCCATTGTATTGTTATTTCCATCTGAAACAAAGGAGACTCGCACACAGAGACTGGTCAGTCCCAGGCTACTGGACCACTATTTCTCTGGGTGGTCCCTAAAGGGCTTGAGTTCTTGGCTTCCAGTTCTGTCTTTGCCACCGAACCCAAATATAGAATGACCAAATTTGGTCTGACTTAGCAGCTGGATTTTGACAGCAATTTTAATCGAATGCTAATTATTTTGCTTGTGGAATTATAAACATGAATAAAACATTTTTAAGTCATTATATTGTCAGATTTTGTCAGTAGTCTGTGAACGTATACCTTTATAATGACCCTTCCATAGAGTTGGACCAATTTTACAAAGTGAAATCAGGGTTTAAACTTTGCATCAAGTCCTACAGCAAAGTTAACTTGTAGGCAAGAAGATGGAAAAAAAAAAAAGAAAAGAGTGAATATATGTGCTTACCACTAATGTGAGCCTCAAAGGTTGCGGCACTACCCTCCAGTACCACAACGCTTTGTAACGGCTGCTTAAACGTCGGTGCTTGAGTTGTCATCTTTTCAGGCACTCTGAAAAAGAAGAGAAAATAAGTTAGGATGTCACAACTAAGGGCCACTCTGGGGCTACTTTACAGATGGCAAAGACGCACGTTTCCTAAACAGATTGCTCCATAGACATCTGTGGGCCTATGGGGAAGGTCAGGCCTACTTTGTGGCTTGAATTGAACAGCTGGCTGCTGAGATGCCTTGAAGCCTAAAAAAAAGGCAGATTAGCAAAACTAAAGGAAAATGGAAAATAAATTAGGCAAGTGGGGCAAGGAATGCATCCCTGTGGCCAGAGAAGGAAATTCAGTCTTACCAAGGGAAAATCTGGTGAGACATGAAGAAAGAAAATAATGAAAGTTGTGTGAAAAGTGTAAAAGAATTTTCACATCAGTTCAGTCAGTTTGAGGGAAAATTATGAAAAATATTTCTTTTCTCCCAATATTTTTTGCTCCCTGTACTCATATTTTTAAAGTTGATAGGGATTAAGTCATTATTATTTTAACATCAGGTGATTACTTTAAATAGGGACCAACACTTAAAAAATTGAACTTTGTAACTTCTTACTTGAAAAGTTTTGGCAAACCATGTCAAATATACAAATATTTTGTAGGATGCAATCTTCCTATTTCATACTATTTCTTCGTATTGTAACTGCTCAGTTAATGTTGCTACTGCCAAAGTAAATATTCAGGAAAATTTCAATTTATGTGAATAGGTCAAATTTATTACAGATGTGAAAAAACTACTGACATGAGTTCTTAACAAGGGAAAGTAAAGACTGGAGTGAAATTTAGATGAAATGATGAGAACTATACCATCGTATAAAAATTCAAGATCAGAAAAAAGAATATGAAATTTGCAGTTAAATTCTTTTAAGTGCAACCAAGTATTTTCTTGATCAGCGATTATGTAAAGGATTTTCTGAAGCAAAACTTATTATTATTTAATGAGACTATTCCCCTATTCTCAACAAAACACAAATTTTCAATTGTCAATTGCTTCATTATTTTTCATAAAATTTCTGTCACAAATGTCATAAAAATTTTATTATAAAAATTCTATGGAGCAATAATTTGCCTAGTGATAATTTTGTACTTATTTTAACTTTTTACTTAGTTACAAAGAAAATGAAACCAAAAATCTTAGACAACAAAATTCATATTTGAAAAATGTTGACAATATTCAAAAGACTTTGTGAAACTTTGGTCATGAACTCCTTTTCGTAGCATGTTATCTCTTAGATGAGCAACTTTTTCTGTCTAATTTTTCCTGTTTACAAGCAAGTACATCTTCTAAACAGAGTTGTATTCTTCATACCATTTATGTATGATGTATTATGTATTTATAGGTATTTACAATTAGAATCTAATTCTAGGAAGATGGGAAATCAAAGTGTATTTAGAAATAAAAATTCTCTAAAACATTTTTTACCCTTCTAAGAATCAGCTTGTAGCTCATATCACATAATTTAATTGTGTGTTGAATTAAAATGCATATGAGATTCTTCTGAGTATTTAAAAAAACAATTGTATAAATTTATTCAAAATGTGTACATACTTTGCAATTAACTGATCTCATTTGGTCTTTTATTCTTATTGTCTAGATTAATTTAGTTGCTTTAGCACTTGTTCTTCAGAGGCTTTTGTCTAATTAGGGCTAAAGGTATGTATCTAAAATGTCATGTTCCGAAAATAAACTCTCCAGCATTGACTGACAGCAGGCAAGTGTTCTGTCACTGTCCTGCAACTGATACCTCAGCAGTTGATTCCCTTAAAAAGCCATCAGGGTGTAGCTGATACCACATGCATTTTATCAGAGCTATTCTTGGTGTGTGTCACTTTATCACCAAGTACCATAACCTTGAACATTCTCAACAGACAAAAAGAGTTTATAAAAGAAGAAAATGTTTCTATCGCTTTGGACCTCCACTTTAACATGGTTAGAATATTAACTGCCTTTAAGTAATTTGGATCATTGACTGTGCTGATAGTCTAAAGCATTCAACTTTTTAAATGACAATTTCGCATCTTTTAAAGCAGATTTTAACAAGCAGATTTAGAGAAAAGATCAGCACTAGCAGCAAGTAGTTTAACAAAAACTTCGATAAAGGCATTGAGTGCCCACAGATCATTGGTAGCTAGAAATTAACAAGACAGGAGTCTCTACTGAAAAAGAAGAGATGCTGCTCACCTGATTTCTCAAGAGCGCCCAAAAAGGATGGGACTAAGCCCAAGGTTGCTTCTGAAACGACGTCCTATCTAGAGTTGGTTTTTTCGACCATCTCTGACATGAATCGGTGAGCCTCTAAACTTAAAAACAAAACTACACAGTCAAGACTGTGTAGTTTTGCTTTTCTATGCAATCCCTACACCCGAGGCGAGGCTGGGAATGCACGACTGCTCCAGAGCCAGGGTCTGGCCCTGACCTTATATTCTCCAGATTTGCTGACAGCCCCACATCCTCAGGGCAGGGCCCCTGTGATTGCCTGTGATTGGTTCTCTTAGGAAAGCATGATGGGAGAGGGACCTATTTGGTAGTGTCACATACCACCTGTTCTTCTGATTGGCAGTGCTAAAATTAGCAACTCAAAAGAGGCTTTCCCAAAGACACAGAACGGTCTTTAAAGAATAACTGTGTTGAGGTTCAGAGAAAAGTATTTGTTGTCCATGTTAATATTTGAAAACACTGGTCTGAGGAGAACAGATTACAGTAGAAGATACTTGTGGGCAGCCATATAAAATAGTCCCAAACCTGAGAGCTTTGCTTTGTGAGTCAGGTCCTGTTGCTGTTCCCTTCCCCCATACAAACAACCAAATGGACCTGTCAATCATGACCACTGATGAGGGAATTTATCTCATGCCTAAGACTTTATCTTCTTTCAAGTATCGGTGGTTATGAAGAGTGCTCCCTTACACTGCCTACATTCTCCAGAATCCACTTTTACTTTGGGGAGAGTTAAGACAATGTTAAATGAGCTAAGTGATTTTACGGTCCTGTGAGAAATATTGTTGAAAGTCCAAATCTGAACTCTGCTTAGATTTAGTCTATGCAGTACAATAATTTCACTTTGGTCAAATTTCATTTTTTGTTTGACATTAATATTTACAAATATGGATGTTCTGATCCTTAAGGAGTAGACAAGTTTTATGTCTAAATCATGGATAGTGTTCTTATTCTAGACACATGAAGGCTGCTTTACTAATCTCTGGAGTTTGCTGGTACTAGTGGGAAGTGGTTAGGAGATGATATAGTTGCTATTTTAGGACTGAATTTAATTTCAAGCAGGAGACATTTCAAATACAAAAAGCATACTAAAAGATCTTTAAAATGGCTCCACTGAGAGAGCTGTAAAACTCCACTTGGAAAGAAGAAAATACGTTGCTGATAATGCAGAGACTTTTCTTTAGAAAGTGGACAATCATGTTTCAAGTTCAAGTTATGGAAGGACTTGATCATCATTAGACTTTTCAACTTCTTGAGAATTTCATATTTTGCAATTAACTATATAGTTGTTAATTCATTTACATTAACCCAATTAAAATATACATTTAACCCAGTGAAAATATAGACAATGATGTAGCACATTGCATAGACTTGATGCCATCATATATTTAAGCATCAATCTCCTTTATTTCAGTGCTGATATATGTATTGGTAGCAACATTCCTCCTACCCATAAACTCTGTCATAATCCTGTTTGATTGCTTTATTGAGAAACAACTAATTTCATGTTTCATTTTTTAAATATTTTCAATTAGAGACTCATGTCACAGGCAACCTGCCAGTCATAAGACAAAAGAAGACTAGAAATATTGTGTGATCTTTCTCCTTTTAGGTGTTCATTAACTATTTGAATGTGTAATATGTTTTCTTGTGGTATGCAAATGTGTGCATGTATATTTTAAATTAATTTAACCTAATGTAAAACATGTCTTGTTACATTTGTTGGGACCAAAGTCAAGCAACTTTAATTCTTATAGAAACTAGAGGGGACAAGTGAATAGAATCTTGATGCTCTGTCATCTTGACCTGGTGCAATACAGAGTTTAAGTGCCAAGAAGGTGGGCACTATATTGTAGACATAGGTCATGAGTCTGTCCTTCAAAACTGCTCTCTACTCACTGGTATTGGACATTTTTCTAGAGCTTGCCAACTTGTTAAAATTCTTGTCTTTTTGCATTTACTTTCTTACATGACATTCTGGATTAAGAAAGAAAGAAGGAGGGAAGGAAGGAAGGAAAGAAGGGAGAAAGGAAGGAAAGAAAGAAAGGAAGAAAGGGAAGAACTAGTGACTAAACAACCAGTATACCACTCTAAAAAGAGGCCATGTTATTGGATTAGTGAACAGTATATGATATCACAGTAAGCATTAGTTTTAAAATTATATATGCCATATTGGTATACAGTAAGCTAGCCCAGTGGAAACTAAATACTACTCAGATTTAGGGAGTTTGCTGATGCAGTAAGAGCTCAATTCACTATCCTAACAGAGGGAAGGAGTCATAGATAATCCAGAACAGCTGATCATTCAAATATAATGGCTACTTAGTTTTGGAATGCATAGCAAGATTCTCTTTTTGAGCATTATAGGCAAGGTATTTAAGTAAATATTTATTAGCCTATGCTTACTGCTGAACAGTGTGCTAAATTATCATGATTCTCAATTCTGTCATTACTTATCAATTCAACAAATATTTACTGAGTGGTGACTTCATGCCAGACAGTGTATTAGATGATTATTAGAAGTGATGACCAAGAAGACAATTATTATCTCTCTATTCTTAGAGATCAAGTTCTACATAAATGTCTAAATAAATTCTCAGTAACTTCTGAGTGAGACTTAGACTAACATAGGCATGAAACTCAGGCCGTAACTTTATCCACATAGCTGTTGTTGGTAACAGAATTTTTTATACTACACAGAACCATTTACCGAAGGAAAGACTTAAGGGGGTTTATTTGGGAAGTTGGTACAATTTTTAATTCTAATGTAAGATCTTCTGAGATAAAGTAGTAAAATTAATGTCTAATAATTCATTAAACTTTTTCTGCATTCTTACAATGTTTAACAAAGTTCAGGCACTGGGATTTTAGCAATTCAAGCAACAGACAGAACTGTCTGTCTTCAAGAAGTTTTAGTAAGCATAACAATATCTAGTAATATAATATAAAGTCCTACTCATAAAATAGTCCAAAGTTGAAATATAGACTCATCGTTGAACTATTTTAACACAAGGAAGTTGAAAATAAATAGGAAGTACACAGGGAAGAATATGCTGACCCAAATAACCTTTGCTATTAGATTATCATCTGTGTTTCTTGAGATACAAAAGCAGGCAAAACTACATTGGAGACATAAGCAGCAGAAAGTTTTGTTTACATTTTGAAGATACTTCTTTTTGCTTCATTTTTGCTATTTCCAGCTACAATATTGAATAGCAAGGCCCGGTTAACTGATTTCTACAATTACTTATAGATGCCCTAATAATCATTAACACAACAGTATTATTTTAGACATGTTTGACACTTCAATCAAAATAAGCAAGATCAAGAAGTTAAAGTCTCGATTTTCTCAGGAACAAGGACTCCAGGAGGACATGGAATTTTGCTCCGAAACCTACTTGGGGTCAGGCAACTCACTTGAATCTTTCAGTCTCATATTTGTCTGTTATAAATTTGGGGTTATAACATCGACTTCAAAGTGTTACTGGGGAAATGAAATGACAAAATGAATAAGCCAGTGATCCAGACATTGAGAATCTACAACATGGTGAGTATTTAGTGTTTGCTACTGTCAAGCACTATGCAAAATAAAATAATGTGTTTAGTTATATTGAGTTGCTCAGTTAAAAACTTGACTAAGTATGCAGAATAGTGCTGTTTATGAAATCTTAGAGAAGTCCAAAAATGATCTCATAGGAACTTATCAATGTCATGTGAAGGACCTCAGAAGGTGACATGACATTTACATGTGGGATTAAAACAAAGTCCTCAAACTACTGGTATCTTAAATAATAAACAAGCTGAGTTTCTGGAAGTTTGGGACAGGAAATCTGTCATATCCAGCCACCAATAGATGATTTACACACATGGAAGGGAGGCAGTCCTGGCTCACTTTATGTAGTAACAACAGAATGCTCAACATCTAATATTAAGGGCTCTCCCAGGGTCAAGATTATATTTGGGAGGGGAAACATAAGTTTTCTCTGAAACATTTGAAAAAAAAAAAAAAAAGCAAAACAATGAATAATAATGGATGTTCATTAAATACTACACAAGAAGACCTGTCAACTAATCAACTACATTTAAGATGGGTATTATTTCAATACATTTGATATGTTAAAGGATGAATCCTCCAAAAGTAAGAGAGCCTGTAAGGAACAAATATCTACAAATGACCCTGAAGTTATCACTTTTGTCTCAAAAAACACAAACATTTTAAATATTTGAAAGACATTTAAGCCTTAAATGATGATTTATGTTCATATTGAATTCTTAAGATTTTTTATCTATTGAAGAGAATTAGTTTTTTTTAAATCTCTTTGCTTTAGCCCATCTATTTAAAATACTTAGTCAAATGCCCATTCTTTTGCACAATTTCCTCACCTATTCATAAATATAGAATCATTTTGGAGCAAGTCCTATTGTGAAAGCAAAGTATGAAGTGCTGGGTATTCTCTGGTTGATTTTCCACTCACCACCTGTCTTTTTCCAACCTTCTGTGCCTCTGAAAAGCTGATCACTATTGGGACCTCCCTTGTCTCCACCTTCTGGTAAGTTTCAGGCAGTGGAAAGTGCAGGCGATTGGCTGTTGTTCAAGCTTCGCCTTCTTGGATGTGTGGTCATACACCTGTCAGTGAGTCCTTTCCTATAGTACTTTCTCTGGGTCCTGATAATAGCTCCTTCCTTGTGTTTTTAGCTATGTAGACTTTTGCTATTTCCAGAAATCTTCATCGTCATCATTCTCTCCCTCTCTGTCTGTCTATCTGTCTGTCTCTGTCTCTGTCTCTGTCTCTGTCTCTGTCTGTCTCTGTCTCTCTCTCTCTGTCTCTCTCTCTCTCTGTCTCTCTCTCTCTCTCTCTCTCTCTCTCTCCCTCTCCCTCCCTCCCCCTAAGCATTTAGCTTCATTGCTAGATATTCATTTCAATTTCCATTACTATTGCTTTCCTCTAACAGGCAGCAAGCATTTTTAACAGACTTCTACTCCTTTTCTCCACCCCCTCTCCTCTCTTTTCTTTCCTTTTCAAGTGCCTTCCAGGTACCAAGAACTATGGCAGATACAGTAAATGTAACATAAATGTAACATCTTTTATTAGATATTAGTTGGAAAGATAAGAGAGCAATGTAAGGAGAGACACCGAAAGGCAAGAACCAAAATGATTAACAGGGACACTAAGTGATAAGGAATACAGAGATTTAGAAGAACAGTGTAGGGTGAAATAAAAGCAGAACTCCTCATGGAGAAGATAACTTGTGCCAGGTGTTTTCATTTTATTCCACAAAAGAATTTATGCATTTCAGCAAAAATACATTCACTATAACAGAAAAATGGAAATAATAATGTTTCAGCAAATTTATTAAATAGGAAAAGAGTAGAAAATTGTAAACATGTTAAAGAACAGCTTAAATTCACAAATCAAAAAGGCCATAAATAGGTTTCCCCTGCTATCTGAAAGTAGTACTTTATGAGAGCTTTCATTAATTTAATTGATATAAAGTGAGTATGCAATGATCATTAATTAATACAGGATTATTTGAGTGTTCTCAGAGAATAACCCACCAAATCATACTAATACATAAAACCTAAAATTCCCCTCACATAAAGTCGTTCCTGTGGAGGAGCTTGGTGGTGACGGTCTCCCTGCTCAGTGTGCTGTCTACTCTCTAAGGGCTGCTGCGAAATAAATGCTGAACACTATCTTCGCTTCTCAAGTTTTGTTGTTAGTGTTAATATCTCCTTGGATTTCTTCCAGTTATTGAAAATAGGGACTAAAAGTGAAGTGCTCTAACAGGAACTTCTTTTAAAAAAAGGGAAATTGGCATGCCCTAGTGGAGTAGCAGTTGGGTCAACCACCTCTGAAGGACACAGGCCACATACCCCTGGGTTCGAGGGGTAAGCAGGCCATATAAGCCCCAGGAAGGAATACATGGCTGTTGAACCCACTCCTGGGCAACCCATTCTCCTCTTTGAGAATATGCTGTTTCTTTTACACTCATGGTTGAAGCCACTAGAAGCAGCCCATCCCCCTCTCTGAGGATCTACTCTCTTTCAATACACCTGTGGTTGAATTCATTCAGGGCAGCCCATCTTTCCCTCTGAGGAGTTCTTAAATTACTCAGGTTGCTGAACTCACTCCAGCAGTCTGTTTTCTTCTTTGAGAACGCATGATTTCTTTAAACACACTTGTGGCTGAACCCACTCTAGGTAGCCTGTCCTCCTCTTTGAGGACATACTATTTCTTTAATATGCTTGTTGTTACTTCCTTAGGTAGACCAGCTTTCCATCTTAGTGCACTTTACTTTCTCTTTAATAGACTTGTACTATGTTTCCTTGCAATAAAACTTCTTTCTCGTATCCGTGCCCTTCTTAAATTCTTTCCTGCGGGGACACAAAGACTGAGGAAATAGAAATCCAACACAGAGAACTGAAAAATCAGAATAATAAAAAAACTAGGAAACATCTTATCGTATCAAACCTGGTAATACAACTATTTTGAACAACTAAATGGAAATTAAAATAAGAGGCTTCTTCTACCTCTCTCTTCCTCCCTGTTTGCCTACTCACCTTCATTCCTGCCTGCACCTTTCCTTAAAAAATAAAATAAATGGGGTAATATCTATAGTTGCTGTAGTTGATATTCAGTTTGATGGTGAGCTTCCTTGAAGTAAAGAAAAAAAGAGGCATAACTCTACATATACAGAGGGAAGCATATTTCTCAAATTCCTTGTGTAAGGGAAAAAGGCCTGCCCGCCGTTGCCAAGCAGCCATGAAGACAGCCATAAAGACTGCCCGCCCAAGCTAGCAGAGCCATAAAACATCCTGTGGTCTTGTGGGGGGAAAGGCCTGCTCACTTCCAGCAGCTATGAAGCAAAGCCATAAAAACAACCTGTGACCTGAGTTTGCTGGAATGTTGCCAGCAGACAAAGAATTTCCCACACTTGAAAACCCCTTCCCCTTAATTTACATCCCTCTCTTCCTGTATTTGCTCTAGCCTATATAAGCGTGCTCAGCCTTTGTGGGGAAAGGACCCCTGCTGAGCCCACATGTAATAAACCTGCCTAACATACTTCCAAAAGAGTGCACACTGGGTTTATCTCAGAGAGCCTTAACAGTCAACTTGCTGGAATGCTGCAGGCAACTGATAAGTCACCAACAGATAAAGAACTTCCCTTGTTACTTGCAAATGCAATCTTGTGTGTCTTGCAAATGAGTATTGTATTTGTATATAGCCCATGTGAAGAATTTACAATTAAATTACTTAGGTTTATGCTTGCACCCCCGCCCCCCCCCAATTCACACCTCTCAAACCTGTATAAGTGTACCCTCACCTGCAATTCATTGCTCAGACTTTGGAGAATACTCCTTGAGCCCGTTGAAGTAACAAACTTGTCAAAGCTTCAAAAGCTTACTTACTTGGTTTGTCCCAGGAAAGCCGTAATACTTGGGGAAGTATAATACTTCTAACATCGGATTTTTAAAATATATCATGTACAACATTACAGCGAGATCACCGAGTGATATTCAGAACAGAGTCTTTAACAATATACTTGAGGCAGATTTAATTTATATGTTGGGCAACTCACTAAATGCAAGTGAATAAAAGGCTAAGGAAATGTAGCCCAAGCTAAAAATAATAAAGGAAGTAGGCGTACTTCAACTCCTGATCCATAGATAGAATGTTTAATATCCAAAAGATTTTCTGTAACCCTCCCTTCTGCAGTGCTTTTTTCATAGGAATTGAAAAAGGATGAGGATAGTACTCTGCCTACATTCCTGATGTCTCTGTGGTTGACTGAAACCATCAACATTTTCTTGAAGATTTTTAAACAAAGTTCTCACTCTTGGTTGTAATATAAGGTTTCCACATCTTCTCACTTGTGTTAATATCACTGTTTTACACTAAACAAGTAATTTGTATTTTTATAAGGAAGTGCACTTCTAGCTTGATAATCATGCTCTTGGATTATAGAATGTTGATGTCAAATAGCCTTAGAGACACTGGATGGATCTTCTCTTTGTAAATGTGTGAGACAACAAACACCCTGGGGAAGGTCAATATGAAATGCAAATATCTCTGTGTCAGAACTACTGCTACTTGAGAAGGCTGGAGGCACTAGCTGTCCATTGTTTTTCAGAGAAGCCATTGTCCACTATCAATGTTAGACCCAGTTTAGCCAAGATGACTGCCTCAAAAGTAAAAAAAAAAAAAAAAAAAACAACTTTTGTTTAAAGACTTTAGGGGATAATATCTGGCAGTGGGTAGGAAAAGAAATTACCACTAGAAAAAGATTATCAAGGAATTATTTAGCTTAATCATTGGATCGTAAAAGTTCAGAGGATCAGAATGCTGTGCATACTGATAAAATTGTTTACGTGGTAGGTCCTTGGTAATGGAAGCTACAACATGTGTGAACATGACACATTGTGAGTAACACTAGATTTATGGCAGTAAATCTTGAAGAAATGTAAATTTGAACCTTGTGCATGACACAGTTGTGTGCCAGAATGTCACCTGTTAATAAGTGAATCTGCAGTGGAAGAGGCACATTAATGTGTAACTTTAGTTCTCTACATGTTTTTTCATGGTACTACATTAAATTATGAAAAATAAAACAAACCTTTTTCTAGGAATTTGTAACAGGAAATGCAAACTGGTAGCAACTTTATGGCTATCATTAGGGAGTATTTATATCACTACAATAGAGCACTAGGCAGCTCTTAAAAAACAAGAATAATGGTGAAAGGGAAATTTCCTTACTAGAAATTACAACTTACTATAAAACCACAGCAATCAATCTGCAAGGTATTGGCAGAGTAATATAAAAATAATTTATTAAATAGAATACTGTGCCAAGAAATCAATCCAAGCAAATCTGAAATGTGTCTATGAATATTTAATTCATAATGATGAAGGCATAATTGGATATTTATTCAGAAGAAAGTGCCTCAAATCATGTAACTAAATCTCAAATGAAATGAAATTTCTAAAAGTAAAAAGGACATAAATATTATAACAGCATGTGGAAAATATATGTGAAACTTCTCAGGTGGGACACACTGGACATTCAGATGCTGTAAGATGGAACAATGCACCAAGTAAATAGTTTTGGATTACACAATCTACCCTAGACAAATTCAAAAGAATGAAGACAACATTTGTATGCATATGTCAATAAAGGGTCAAATGCATCAAAACCTAGAAGTCTGATTATAAAGATGCTTATTTGAGTGGAAAAATTTGGGAATAAAACTGAATGTCAATCAACACGGGAATGATCGAATGATTTATGGTGTAATCATGATTTGAATATTATCCAGCAATTAAAAATAATGAGTCAGACCCAAATGTTGCCCTCATAAAAATAGCCATGACAGTTGGTTAAAAGACAAGCTGCAGAATGATATACAATTCTTATTATTCTTGATCACAACAACCTGTTTATATCTGCCATAGTTCTTATGTGCTTGTTATTGTTTGCATGTTTTACTGTTTTCTTGATTATTCCCTGATTCTCTCACTGAACTGTAAGTTTCTAAAGCAACAAAATCTGTTTAGTTGACCTTTAAGTCCCTGACTCCTGGTACAGTGCTGTACTAGACAAAAGATGTTCATTTAACATACATAGTTAATAAATATTCATACTAAGCTTTTGGAACAATACAGGATAAAGCATTAAGAGTGATTTCCTTTAGATAACTGAGCTAAGAGTTTTAAGATGGGTGAAAAACTTAATTTTCACCTTATATCTGTCTGAAGTGTTTAAATTTCACCAGGAGTATATATTACTTTCATTAAAAAATTAGCAAAATTAATTACTGTGGTATCCAAAAGCAGTTGTAAAATTTAAAAAAAATGAAAACAATAAAAATAAAATAATGAACAAAAAACTTTATCCATGAAATACACCCACTTAAACAGCTATTCTGTGGGTGAAAGTAACCAAAGGGTGAAGAACTCTAAACAAGGGAAATCCTATATCATGAAGGGAAAATGACTGGCAGGAGATCAGTGTTAGTTTATATTATTTGAGTGTAATGAGCATGTACTATTTTTATAAAGAGCAAAGGAATTCAAACACTGACAAAAACCAGTTACAACCATCATCATCTGGAATACGCTTTCTCGGCTGTTGGTTCTGTGTGCTTCCCTCGAACTTGACTTTATCTTCCCCAGCCCACTGGAACATTTTGCTGGCTATCATTTTTATTTGGATAATCTTTTTATAACTTAGCTGGACAGAGCCTGTCCTCCAGGTCTTAGCTGAATTCATTTCTTCTTTCCCACTCCACTTCCCACTGTAAACAAACATTCTCTATGATCTGTGTTTTCACAGAAGGCTGCTGCCACCTCCTTGCCTTAGTTGAAATTTGGTCTCCTTAGAGGACACTACTTCTCAATGGCCAGATTGCTTAAAGTCTGGAAAACCAAGTACTGGGTTTCCCTGGCTCTCCATTATCAACTCCAGATATCTGTTTTTTCTTAATTCATGTACAAATTCACTCTTCCTTTGAAGCTAAATTCCTTTGGCTATCATTTTCTCCTCTTCTTTTCCAGAGGTTCAGGTCATTATGCAATCTACCTAAAGCCGTCAGTCCCAGTACCACTTCTGCAAGCCCTGTTATCACCCCCAAGGAACTCAAACATCCATGTATAACAACAGTAGAGGAAAATGATGGACAATGTAGCTTCAGAAGTGGCAGTTATTATGAGAGTGTTTTGGGTTAATCACTAAAATTTTATTTCGTCTCTGTAAAATGGGAATACACTCTTTTTCATAGTGAGTATTCTTTTCTTTGTTTTCTTTATTAACCTGCTCTTTTAAGTTTTCATTTCATTTTTAACTTTACAAATGATTTTAGATATATATCATATTAATTAACTCTTTATTCTCACAGCATTGTATATAGTAAATGCTCATTTTGGAAGCCTTTGAGGGTTACCGTTGCTATTTGGATGACCCTTTTCACAACTTAGCTACATAGTTCTGATCCTTCAGTTCTTAACTGACATTCATTTTATCTACTCCGCTTCAATGCATGGGGTTTTGTTCTCCCCAGGATTCTTGCCTATAGAGTTGCTTCTCTTCTAACCTAACAGATTTGAAATGGCATCTCCTTTCATCATCATTATCATAGGCAAAGTCTAATCATTTATTCTGTAACTGTACATATGCTTATCTTCTTTCCTCTGGTCATAGGAGAATGGGTCTATTCTTCTTCAAGCGTGACCAGTAATCTTATTGTCAGGACCCCTACAAGAGCAATCGTTAGGCCAGAACCAAAGTTTGGATATCAAGGCAGTGAATTATCCCTGGTGCCACCTGGCAGAGCAAAGGAATGCAATCATCCAGATAGATAAGAAAAGGCCTATGGACAAGTCTGACATAGTACGTGACCAGGAGGGACCCTCTGCACAGAGGAACAAAGGAATGACGCTGGTTGAAGAAGCCCACCAATAAGGTCGAAGGACAATTTCACCTTGCCCAATCAGGAACTGAAACCTGGCCCCATGATCCCCCTCTCCATCCTCCTTCCTCACCTTTTTTTATTAAAAACCCAAGGCCACCAGCAAGGCAAGCTGGGTTTGGACCTCCCTTGGTCGGCTCCATTCCTTTACCCCCTAATTAAATTTCTGCTTTCTCACTCTGTAGTGGGTTCTTTGAGTGACCCAACCCCACACTTACACATTTCCTCTACTGTCTTTTCCCATTCTTGAAATATTCTGTGTTTTATGTTGAAACTCTCCTTTTACAAAGCTTCTGCCTTTATCTGGTCTTGATTGTCTTAAAAAGGAACAGGTGAAAAAAGTTAGACTTTCCTATGACTCAGCAATGTCCTCTGAGTACCACTCTAACTCTCTCTTTCCAATACCACTCCATTTATCATAGTAATCTGCACTGAATCCTTATTATGTGCTAGACATTTTAGTTTACATATCACATATGTTTTATCATTTAATTTATAGCTGATATGTTTGCCATTTTTATTCATGCATTTCCTATCTATTTTTAAAGCTTTATCTAGTTCTTATGAGTCTTCTCGTTTTACTCCTATTAGGTTTTATAAGGCCTTCCTAATTTCCAAACCCAATAGGCATTTTTTTTAACTTTTATGCAGCATTTTGGTTATCACATACTATTAGTTTCTGATGTAGTTGCAATCGGTACTTTAAAAATAATGTATTTTTAGCTTTCAATACAACCATTCCACTTCTAAGCATAAACCCAGAGAATACAAAATACTTACCAGGAAATATCAGCACATTCACCACAGTCAAGACATGGAAACAATCTAAATGACCATCAACAGATGACTGGATAAAGAAGCTATGGTGTATATACTCAATAAAATTTTATGCGACTGTTAAAAAAGATGAATTGCACCCTTTGCAACAATATGGATGGAACTGGAGAGGATTTTGCTAAGCAAAATGAGTCAAAAGAAAGAAAAATACAATGTGGCTTAGCTTATATGTGACTTATAAAGAAACAAAATAAGCAAATAGGCAGACCTCAACAAATTTACAGAACTCAAGACTGTGGCTCCCAGGGAGGTGGGAGAGAGGAGGAAAGAAAGGAGGGAACAAGGTAAAGAGATTTAGAACTTCAGTGGCGGGTGTGGTGTGAAATACACACAAACTGAGATGAAATTCTATATGCTGAAATACATATAGTAATGCAAACAAAATAAATAATAAAACCATTAAAATATTATATTTTAATGCATAATATATATGATGTATTAAGAAACTTCAGATAATCACATTCCTTTCCTCCTCTCTCACTAAAAGAAAAGCTATGTTGTTTGAAAACGTAATAAATTCACAGCACTTAATTTTATCTATTCCTTCAACTATGTCTTCCTTTGGTCTCAGATTCTTTGTTCAAACAGATCCATGAACAATATAAATTTTTGCACATATTATTGTTTGCACCACTTTACCTGCTAACTTTTGCAACTCTTCTAGGATCTCCCAAACTTGAATTGCACGCTATCTATCTTTCTAGAATTACTTTGCTCATATATTCCTGACTCACTAATGAGCAATTCTTCCTCCTGCCTCAGCTTAAGTGTTGATTTTCTCAGGTTCCTCCTCTTCTTACTCTCCATGCTTTCCTTGAGTTAGATCACCTAAATTCAAGTTTTCAGTTATGGCTTGATGACCTCAAATTATCTCTGATTCTGTCATCTCTTGTAAGCTCCAGACTCATGCTTCACGGTCTATTCGGTATTTTCAAGAGAATCTCAAATTCAAAACATTAGATTGGACTCCTTAAATCTGGTCCTCTTCTTGATTTTTCTACATGAGTTAATAATATCACAATCTATTCAATCACCCCAATGAGAACACTAGGTATTATTTCTAATTCTTCCCTTCCCTTCATTATCTGCTTCCTCTATGTCAGTACATATTTTTAGTTCTACCACCCAAATATATTCTTACCTTTGCAGTTCTGTTCATTCCCAGTTATTTTCTTAGGTCCTTCTTTCCCAGTAGTTCTACTGAATTTAACCTCTTCATGGTTCTGGCCTACTTCCAATCTAAACTCTACATCAAAACCCAAATGAGCACTCCACAACACACATTTCACACCTGATTTAAATCTCCAGCAATTCTTGGGAAGTCTGCATCACTTGAAATATTGATTGAATCTGTAATTTTTCCACTCCTGACTTTCTGGCTTCCTACATTATCAAATGGGGCACTGCCTACAACAATGACATATAGTAGGCGGTAATTATGGGCTAAATTGTGTTTTCCCCAAATTCATATGTTAAAATCCTACCACTAGTAACACAGAATGTGACACTATTGGGTGAGTTTTTAAAAAGGAAATTAAGTTAAAGTGTGGTTTTTAGGGTGGTATGTAATCCAATATGACTGAAGCAATTAGAATACAGACATATAAAGAGGAAGACTGTGCGAAGACATGGGAAGAAGGCAGTAATCCGAAAGACAAAGGCCTCAGAAGAGAACCCACCCTGACATCTTGATCTCAAACATAGAGCTCCTAGACTGTGAAAAAATTAATTCCTGTTGTTTAAGCCATCCAGTACTTTGTTATGGCAGTCTGAGCAAATTAATGCGGTACTCAATGAAATATTTCTTAAAGAAATAAACTTTATCAGAAAATCTATAAATGATTATTTGCACTATGGGTGACTGATTTTCTCAGCTTGTTTTAAGAAAATGAAAGTGGAGGAAGTTGGGAAAGAGCAGGTCTTCCTGGCTATTAATAACAATACCCCAGTAACAAAAGTCTGTTCATCTTTTGGCTCTCACTTTAGATCTAAGGGTTGAAGTTCTACTCTCTCATTTTAAAAACTAAAGCATTAGCAGTATAAATTTACCTTTGGCAAGTGCTTTTCATTTTCATCAAAATGAAGAAACACTGACCACCTGCATGCAAATTTTCCTCTCCCTCCATTCCCATTGTGATGTGGGCTAAGAATGCTGGTAGCATGCAGACAGAAAACAGTCCTATTAACCAGGCAGAAATGATTCTAATTAAAGGTTGGCAGAGTAACATTTTTTTACATATTTAAAATAGCGGCATTTGGCTGGAAGTCACTAATATTACTTATGTTTGTTATAGCTATATACATAAGTGTGTGTGTGTATGTGTGTAGAACAAAAAAAGGAACTATAAATAGTAAAATGTTTATAATATTTCCCCGAGTGGTAGATTGTGGGTTAATATGATATTCTTATTTGTTGTTTATATTTTCTGAGTTCTCTACAATAAAGATGTATTGCTATGTGTAATAAGAGAAAAAGCTTACATAAAACAGAGAAATGAGTAAGATATTTCTTAATCTTTAGAAAACTAATGTATTTGAAAAATATAGAACATTAATGTTCAAAAAGCATAGCCTTACAAATAGAATTAGATAAATCTTATTTTCTCTAAATTATAATCCAAATCACAACAGATATTTTTAAAATTGAATATAACTAGATTTTACTGATTTCACTATAGATACTGTGAAAAACACCACAAACTCGCTCACAGTAATCAGTATTGTTTAACTCACAAGAATCAGTATTGTTTAACTCCTTCTCTGATATTCCTTCTTCTGCTGAATCCTTTTGAAAATCTTTCTCAATTAGCTAATTCATCAGGTTTCATATTCAGCATCTTTATTCTGCAAGTAGTACCTGATAAATACAATTAAGTTAATGTCATGTTTCCAGGTTTTTCTTAACATTAGCTCATAGAGAAAGTTCTAGATCTAAGTCAATATGTTTTTCTTCTTAGTCATTCTGCATCCAATGATCTCAGATCAGTGACACATTTAAGATTTAGAGCAATGTAATAATATTCAAATAGGAGCTGTGGGATGCAGAGGATAGTTTACCTCAATGTTTTATTGTCTTAAAATTCTTTCAGGGTTTTTAGCATGTTCCACATCAATAATGCAGCAATTAGTTTAGTAGTTCATCATAAATTCAGAAGAACTTTGGTTTCATCCAAGAATATTCAGAACTGAGATCCTTTAAGTATGACTCATTCCATCACCCAAAGAAAAATGAGCTATCTTCTTGTTGTCCCCATGCCTTCTCTGAGTATAATCCATGCCTGAAAATCCCTTCGCTTATGAGAATAGAGTTTTTATAATACTCAAGAAGTTGCACCTGAGAACATGCTGCTACTGTTGCGGCATGGTGTGTGGCAGGAAGAAGCGGGAAAAGATGAATACAGTGGGATGTGATCAAGTTTTTCCAGAATTAAGAGAGGGAAAAATCCCCTACCAGAGACCGGGTATAACTGGAAATTATGATACTTGCAGTCACTAGGTTCTGTTCTAGCTTTGCTTCTCTCCAGTTGTATGATAATGCCTCCGGACCTATATCTGACAATAAGGGGTAAGAATGACCCTCTTAGATGGGTAAGAAGACCAGGTAGGCCAGAACATGTTGTGGCAAGCAAGATAAAAGAATAAGTCAAATTAAAGAGATGATTATGAGTTGTTAAGAGTTAGAGATCTTGGGGTCAGGGAATTAGATGCAGGAATGACTTCAAGATTTCTGACTAAATAAATGGGTGAGTAATAGCATCTCTGAGTTGAGAGAAGTAAGCTTTGGGAAAGATAATTTGGGATGCAAAAATGAGGTTCTTGTGGGAAATTCAATTGGAGGTACAGAGTACATGGCAGAATGTGGAGCTTGTAATAAAATCTTAGACCGGAGAGAAACATTTAGGAGCTTTTGGCTCATCTGGTTGCTACCAGAAACTTTGGGGTAAATGATATTTCACTCAGGATAGCAGGGTGGAAAAGAAGAGAAGAGAACTAGGACAGATAAGTGAGGAATATAACAATTAAAAAGAGGAAGAGATATGCAGAAAATGAGAAAATGCAACTGAGAAAGGAAATCCAGGTGAGGTGGTAGGGGGTAAAGTCAAAGAAAAGAACTATTTTAAGAATGTAGAAGAAATTAATATTCCAACTATTGCTGGCATGTACTGTTTGGATTGGGTATCATCGCTGACATGAGAAAGGTATTGTCTCCATGAAATGTTGGGAGGGGAAAGTGTATAAATATATTAAAAAATTCTATTGTGAAAGGGTTGAAAAAGTATAATGGCATCTGTAGTTCCCTGCATTGAAAAATACACCAATTATTTCCAGAGAAGTATGAAAAATTCTTCCTAAAGAAGTATTACCTTTAACATTTACATATTTGCTTTGGATATTTAGCTCACATTCCATATTGAATGTCCGGGACATACCCCGTCACAGAACAAAACAGACAGATGCTTGAATTAATAAGGATATGCATCCAAATGCATATCACTTACCATTGATTCTAGATAGTCAGTATTTTAGTTGGACTTTCGATACTGGATGAGAAATTAGTGAACAAATGCTTCAATAAAGATCTCCATTGACTAAGTGTGGGAGGGGTGTGACAGGCAATCTGTTTAAGAGATATTGGCAACACAGAGGCAGACCCTAGAACTAAAAAAGAAGGGATATAGGGCTCTTCCTGAGCACTAGACTCTTTCCAGATGGTAGATTTTCAGTGACCTTAATGAGGCAGAATGGTTTTCAATAATGATTAGAATGCAAGGAAAATAAAGACTATTCTAAAAAGTCATGAATGTGTTATTAGATATAGATGCCTAGAAGGGTGTTACTAAGACAAGAGTTGCCTCTCCTGGTGCCTTCCAGCACCATCTGAAAGAAGGGAGGTAGGTCACACTCTGAAAGGCCCACATGTTCACTGAACCCCCATCACACTGTAAAGGTAAGTGCATCAGGTCATCTGAGCCTAATGATAATGAATTCAAACATACCCTTCTAGCTCCATACTCACTAAGTAAACTTTGAATAGTAATTTGGCTTCCCTTTTAGCTTCCTGTAAACCCATATTCACATGTTAAGCAGTGATTTGTTTTAGTTACATATCATCTGTCACATTAAAGAATGCTAATTTATGTAATTTTATTTTTTTAATCTTTGATTTATATAGGGTTTTGTTTTTTAGAAAACATAAGGAATATTTTTTAGTTTAATATTTGCACAAATTTAAGTATAATGAATTAACGATATCAAAATTCTTTGAGATGTACAATACTATTTTGTTCTTAAAATAGGTTTATTATTAAAGTTTTGAGAAACACTATATCATAAATGAAAAATCCGCAATGCCTAAAATTTTATCATTCCATTTTATGCCTAAGAAACCGTATTTTGATTAGATTTTCCTTTTTTATTGCTTCAAAAATGTAGTGGCTTTTTTAGAGCAATTAAAAATGATGAACTTTTTATTTTTTAGAGTAATTTTAGGTTTAAAGAAATGCTGACCAGAAAGTATTGAGAATTCTCATGTACACCCTCACCCAGTTTTCCCTACTGTTCACATCTTGCATACTGTACTGCATTTGTTATAACTGATGAAATAATATAATTATTAACTAAAGTCCATAGCTTTACATTAGGGTTCACTCTGTGTTTAGTCTATTGGTTTTGACAAACGTATAACATGTATCCACAGAATACTTTCACTGCTTTATACATCTCTTATTCTCTACGGATTCATCCCTACCTCCATTCCTGGAAACCACTGATTTTTTTTTTTTTATTGTTCCCAATCTTTTACCTTCTCTGCAATTTCCTATAGATGAAGTCATACAGTATGTAGCCTTTTCGGATTTCCTTCTTTCACTTAGAAACATGCTTGTAAGTTTTCTCTGTACCCTTTGATGGCTTGATAGCTCATTTATTTTTATTACTAGAAGTATTCCATTGTCTAAATAACCACAGTTTAAATATTCAGCCATTGAAGTATACCTTGGTTGCTTCCAAGCTTGGGCAATTATTAATAAAAATGATAGAAACATCCATGAGCAGGATTTGGGTGAACATAAATTTTCTACCCCTTGGAGTAAATATCCAAAAGCATGTTGGGGTAAGGAAAAGGCTAAATAATGAAGCAACAGTAAAACTGTTTTGTGAAGGCCACATTAATTGCTGGATTTTATTTTCTAAATTTTTCTAAATATAATATCAAGGTTTGATCAAGACCAAACTAAGTGCTGACTTACATTTTTAGAACATTGATTCCCAACCAGGGATGATTTTCTACTAGAGATTATTTGGCAATATCTGGAGACATTTTTTGGAGTCACAGTTGAGAGTGCATATGCTAACACTGGTCAGTGGGTGGAGACCTGGAATGCTGCTAACTATTCACAATGCACAGGTAGCCCACCACAATAAACATTTACTTGGTCCCATGTGTTAATATTGCCAAGATTGAGAAGCCCTATTGTAGAAGAATACTGCATAAAAATCACATTTTGGAGTGCACTCTGGTGGAGTAGAAGTTAGGTGCAGTCCACATTACACCCCAAGGTCCTGGGTTCACAACCCTGGGTTCACAACCCAGGACCACAGGAAACAACCAAGATGAACAACTAAGGAAAAATAAAATGCTTCTTCCTCCTATTTTTCCTGCCTACTGGCTACTATTTGCCCTCAGTCTGCCTGAATTTTTCCTTAAAAAAAGAAAAAGAAAAAGAAAATCACATTTTTTTCATCATTAAATAACTTTAATAGGCATATGAAATGCTCTTCTCAAAATCCAAGAAAAGTTAGTTTTTATATAGAATATTTTCTGGTTAATACATATGCAAGATGAATTTTTTTAAACATTCTTTGATGATAACGGACCTAAGTAGAAGGAATTTATTACATGTTTATTAAGCATAAACATTCAACGAGTGAAGTCCACTAATGATACTTTTCCATGTTTATATGATACCTAACAGGACGCTAAATCATGATTTACTACAGTTAATGTTTAACAGCCTGGCTGATTAGGAAGATGCAGTTACTTCTGTTTGAAAGTATAGCTGCTTCTCTGAAAATTGGTGGTTCTGAAAGCTTAAAACAATTTTTTAACTCGCATTTGCCCTGACTTACATAACTGTGTTCCTGCTCTCATTTCCCTTGCTTTGGTCACACTGATGTAGAATGACAATGTGTGTGACAGCTGTCTGGGAAATTATGTGAGACAAAGCTCGTATACTTTCACTCTCAGGAATGTCTTCACTCTAAAAATTAGAATTTGCAATTTCACCAAAATCATGATTTGCTCTAGATACGTGTTATTAAATAAACTACTCTCTTCTTTAGTGAAAAATCTTTAAAAGGGAAAAATAATATCTAGATATGTTGGGCACTTACAATTATTTTACTCTTTGAAGTTGAATTTAGACAAAATTATGTACTGAGCTTATTTGTCATTACTCTAGATGCAGTAAGAAGACACCATTTCCAAACGTGACAAACAGATGAATATGAGCCAAAGTAGATCAAAGTGAAATCAAAGAATTGTTGTGAAAGAAAACATTAATTTATATGAACCATTCAGCAGAAATCACTATAAATATGTAATAACTTATTTCAAAAGAGATCCTAGTAGAAAAATAATTTGACTTCATTTCAATATAATAAAGTCTATAATTTTTAAATTGCCTGAAACTGGTCCTGAGATTTTATCTAACCCAGGTATGGAAAGGTAGTCTTGTTGATGACCCTCATGCTACAGTTTCATGAGGTCATTTATTTATGAAGTTCTTTAAGATTTTGCATGACAAACATCTCAAAATGACTTTTTATGTTCTAGTATGCTGCTATGTGCTTTGCTGGTCATTCCACACCAAAGATGTTCAGCTAAGGTTGCATTTCCTTAAAAAATGACAAGATCTATGTCAACTAACTTTTTTTAACACAGGGATAGTTTTCCCACAACTACTATGTGCTATATTTTCAGTTATTTTATCATTCAGCTGAGTTAAAGACTGCCAACAGAATTTCTGCATTAAAGGGCTTTCAGGCTGGTCTTTTAGGCGTTCAATGATAGCCAGGTTTTTAGCTAACTCTATTTGGAGTCCTATAGCTCTATTTTTCTTTTTTTCTCTGTTAAACAAAGAGAACATTTTCATGACTGCCAGGAGTATACCTGTCACAGCAAAGAAAGTTTTTTATCAACTTCTATTTCCTAGGAAATTTTCTTTGAATTTTATTCTAAAACAGGGCTATCATTTTGATCATCTGGTCTCCAAATACCAAGTATCATCTGCCTGTTCTAATGAGAAAAATCAAAATACACACTTATTTATTTAATACCTCTGAGATCAGTGAGTGCTGGAAACACTTTTAGAAATTATTTAACTTATACCAAAATTTATAGGACAGGAACATGAGGGTCAGGGATTTTATTTGCATAAATCCTTCCATCTCTTCTGAGCAGAGAGCTAGGACTAGAATTTACACCTTTAGATCTTCAAAAAAGTCACATTTAAAAGCAGTAATGCAGAATAGCCCACATCATTAAAACAAGTGCTCATTTTTATAGGCACGCAAGATTAAAACATGTTCAAATTCATGGTATAGTTTATGAAATTGGTATTCCACAATTTTAATGAGCATTATTTAAGAAATTCAATTAACTTATATGAAGGTTCATGAGATTGCAACAAAAAACTTATGTTTACCAAAATAAAAAATGATACAGATGCCTCTAGGTTTCTCAGAGAAACTGAGGGTTATCTCATCTACTTTATCTTCAAATGGCAAATTTAAATGGGACATCTAAAGTCATATCCAGCATTAAAAATTAAAATTAAACTTTGGTTATTTTTGATAATGACATTTGATAAAGCATCAATGTCAAATAATTTAAATATCAATGATGCTCTGATTTTAAATATGCTTCAATGTTATTACACTAACCATATAAACTTTTTGTAGTCTATATAGAGTCAAATGTACTTTAATGCTACTAACATGACCAGCAAAGTTTCTTTGGTAATCTCTGTTTACAGAAATGACAGTTGTAGATATTAATACTTTTAAAAAATAGATCCATTAATTTTATTAAAATTATCTGAGCACACCATAACTCTTAGTTTTTAAGTTCCTTGAAATAGTATGCTCTGGGAACTCATGTTGCTAAGCTTTCCAAACGGCATTTAATATTGGCAATGACTTTCTGGCCACTTATGCTCTCGGTAGGGCATATGACTGCATGTAACTGCAAGTAGTGGATTTTTTTTTTTTTTTTAACCAGAAGAGTACTAGATGCAAAGATTATTTTTCTCATTCTGAATAAATTTTCGGTGTATTTACAAGCAGACAAGTGCCTTAACCATTATAATCTCTCTGATATACTATGACTCTCAGCGATTAGTTGGGCATCACTGTGGGTTTATAACACAGAAGATTATTATTCTCCTGGTATTTATTTTGAAGCGTTCTTGGCCATATCACCTAAATACCACACATTGTCAAAACTAATCAGACGTGATGCCTAAACCTGAATTTATTTTCAAACAGAACTCTACAGATTTCAGAGTGGTCCAAGAAATTCTAACTTCTTTTACTTTTCTACAGTACCAATCTTTCAATCTATCTGATTATTTCTATGGCAGTCAATGTTGAATTCTTCCCTTTTGAAGCATACAAATTTGGAGCAGAAATGTAACCAATAGAATTACTGCATATAAGTCTTGAGTTCTCTAAAACACGTGTTCTCTTAAAAAAAACAATGAATTCTCTAAAACAATGTTTCTCACACTTTAATATGCATAAAAATGACCTGAAAATGTTGCTAAAGTGCAAATTACAACTCAGTAGGTCTGGGATGATGTCTGAGTCTTCATTTTCAATAAACTGCTAGGTGACACTGATGCTGCTGGTCCTCCATAGCATGACTCTAAAAGACACATCAGATAAAAATCAGGCAGTTGACTTAAAGTAGTTTATTTTTCAGGATGTCCGGTTTTGTTTTGGTTTTATTTTTTAAAGCTGTGTCATGAGTTTTATTATGTTCAGATTTTTTCCCATTTCTTTTATTTTTAATAGCAACATTTACTATTTCTTTAGTTTACACTGCTAAATTCCTTTTAGGATATTGAAATTTCATCTCAGTCTATATGTCACACCACACCCACCACCAGGGTTCCCTTACCACCACATTTCCCCCTCATCTCCACTTGTCCCCAATAACCAATCCTGAGTCCCGTTATTTTTGTTGAAATCTGTATGTTCATCTGTTTCATTTCATTATACTCCACGTATGAGTGAAACCATCTTGTATTTCTCTTTTTCTCTCCGACTTATTTCACTAGGATGCATAGTTCTAAGCAGTTCCTACCTATTAACTCTTCACATAAAGAAAATCAGGTGTGAAATGAAGGGGCTGCCAAGTAAAGACAAACGATAAAGAGATGTTCCTTTTTTCTATCAAACTGTAGTTTTACTCAAGTAAGTTACATCTTAGAGTTTTACATGACAATGGCTGCATACTAAAGCCCCAGAGGAAACCTCTCTGAAGTTAGCCCAAGAATTTTTAGGGTCAAATCTGGTGGAATGCTCAATAATGGAGATAAATAAATATGTCTGATGTGAATGTCCAATTCAAGTTAGTAAGATTTTTGGAGGATGCCCACTATGGTTATAGATACACCACTACATAAGTTGGGAGACACTTATGGATGTGTTTACTGCAGTAGGTCTATGTGTGTGTTTCTTCCAAAACAGAACAGATTAAAGGGGAAGACACAATTTTTTAAAAACCAATACCACAGAGATAAACATTAACACACTTTACAACTGGATTTGCATTTCCTCTTCAGGGAAATGGAGGATCCCCATTCTTCATCCCATTTGTCATTTCATCATAGTGTTACAGTTTGCCATCTTTATCATCACATCTACTGATTGCCTTAGATAATAGTTCCTGTTTATGTCTGATATGAACTTCTATTTCAGTGAATTTCACCAGCACAATTCCATGGACCTGAAAAATGTTTATTATAACCAATCGGTTAAATTATTTTAACAGTATACGATTAGCTACTTAGTGCCAGGCAAAACAAATTCTTCATAATTTCCTCTCCTACTAAATATTTTTCCACTAAAATTAATGACATAGTGAGAAAGTATAGGAAAAATTAATTAGAAGTTAATTCTTTTCTCCTAGGAAGTACTATACCACAGTGAGAAGTGAGTACATTTGACATTAAAAACTGACTTTACTTATTTTGGATATTTTTCTGTTATAAAACAGGCAACTGTTCTGGAATGGGATGTTAAAGAGGAGGATGTTTCCTATCAATTATCAACCACCATGATGACTTTTCCTCTTAAATTTACTAAGAGCATTTGTGAACCAGTATTCATATGAGAATAACTATCCCCCTTCTGTAAAAGGTTGAATAAGATGATCAGATTAAAAACACTGCCTTATAGGAATTTAATTTTATATTAACTTTTTATCTAAAATGTTGATAAATGGCTAAAGAATAGGAACCCATGAATAAAAAAAACTAAGAAAGTAGATTAAATAGGAAAGTTACCTAGAAAATATTAACTAAAATAACTATAAAATAGGAGTATAGAATTAAATGTTGAGTTTCCTATGCCAGCTCAAGGAGAAGAGGCACCACGACTATGTAGCTATAATTAAAAGGAGAAAATTTATTTGTTTAGAGAGAAAAAAATTCCTACAAATTCATTGGCAAAGAATACAACTACTGGGGTAGTAAATTATACTTTAAAGATCAGTAAGTAGACAAGTAAATTCTATATATTCAATTGTTTCCAGGTACTTAATGGATATTATATTTCATTATCAGCATGTATAAACCACTAACAATAAAAAAATAAATGAACACACAAAACATTTGGTCTTATAATGGTCACATATGCTCTAATAAACTTGAGAAATGTCTAGAAAAATCCTCTAAGAACTACATTTGGTACTTCGGATGGAAAATTAAAATAATGTAGCCAATGGATTAAGAACAAGCAACAGCTGCTCCTCAAGTATGATTTATAATTATTACATTTAAATAAAAGTAACCTAAAATTGTATTTAGAAATAACTCTTTCAGAATTGCTATCTATGAGGAATTTAAATGGATTTATATTTGGAGTTGATATATGTATATATGTGAATAATATTTTTCCCTTTCTATCAGCTGTCTGGAAATTCCATTTGAAATATTATGGTTTTATTTATACATTTTAAAACTGGAGTTCTACTGAGTATTTGAACATATGCCTTGTAGAAGGCATATGAATAAATACCTGTATTATTAAATTTAAGAAAAGTCTATTTCTTCATTAACTATTGGCTATCAGTTGCTTATGGCACTGGTACCATTAGTGTGAGGTGTTTTTTGAAACTGATTACATCATATATTACCTGGGCATTTTATATATTATCTTCTTCATATATATATTTTACTGAGAAATCAGCAAACAAAGATATACACATAAACTTGCATCATCAATATCCAAAGCCCTTCAAGTGCTTTTTTATTAATTCACAATGATTCTAAGACATGAGGCAACGTAATTTTGATTAAGCTGACCAACAACAATTTCCTATATTTAAAAAAACCATGCAGATTTTCCTAATTCTGAGTTTTTCTGTGAGACGGCACTCTTCCCTCTAATGATTGAATTTTTACCTATAATGAGCTAGTGTCACAGCTCTAAAGAATGGGACTCATGTGCTAAGGAACTCAGCCCCGTGCCTCACCCTGTGGTCATGACAGATGAGTTCGCTTACATATTTTGAGAAGCCAGCATCATTCTTCATGGTGGTTACAATCCATTCTTAGTTGTACTAGTAAATGAATATTTGTGCAACTATATAATAGGTTGCCATAGGTTTGAACAAAAGCTTCAATGAGCATTTTGCTTGTATTTTCATTTGTAAGTCATTGATGGAGACTTAACAGTGCTCTTCTGATGTTATGATTAAATTTGCAGTCTTTGATAAAATACAAATTCAATACTTGATTTTTTTGTGCATCAGTTAGTTTACTTTCAAGTGATAAAGTACAAATCTATTCTATTTTAGACAAATGGTATATATAAACAACAATTACCACCAACCACATGGAAACACAAATCATTGATATTTAGAAAATGCAAAACAATTAGTTTCACCGAAGTTTCCAGATAAATTAGGTTCCAAAACAGTCATCTGTATTATATCTTTTAATTAGTTAATATACCAAGATATGACTTTATGAAACAGATTACTTTTTAATATTTATTACAATGATTGAAGTATTTTAGCTCTGGTTTCTACCAATAAATCTTAGAAATATGCTAGTAACATGAGCCTATCCTTCTGATTAAAAAAAAAAAAGTCCTTATCTATAGGTGATGCATTCATTCTTGCATTGCAGCAGAATACCTAATGGTAAATCATCCACTCTGGGATTTGATGCAAGAATCTATTGACTTCTTTACTTCTAATATGTTATTCTTGGCCAAAACTCAGCTCTATAGTGTAAAAATTACAATGATTTTCTCATTATTTTTCTCTAGGTCTGTAAATAATGACAATGGCAAGAAAATGATCAAATTTCTATTCTACAACACTCCCTTGTTCTAATAAGCATTGTCTCCTTCAAATAATTTACCTCTCTCAAAACATCCCCATCATCAAATACCACAAGAAGCTGCAAGAAGAATAAAGGGTGAGATATTGCATCTAGATTCCAAGTATCCATGATCTCTTTAAATAATTTATGAAAAAGGGAGAAATTAGGTTGACTGTCTTTCTGATGGCTTCTGAAGATACACGTCACTGTAATTCATTTAGCTCCGGTTCCCTGCCTTTCTCCTAGATGCAGCGGTTGCAGATCTTCTGCTTTTGGTGGTCTTGTTATTCCAAGATCTCTCTCTCTCTCTCTCTCTCTCTCTCTCTCTCTCTCTCTCTCTCTCTCTCTCTCTCTCCTCTCCCCTTCTCTCTCTGTGTTGCAAATTCTTTGGGATTTTCTAGATAGAAAATCTTGTTATCTACAAATAAAGATACATGTATTTCTTCTTTTCTAATCTTGAGAACTTTTATCACCTTTTCTTATTCACTAGTCAGGACTTCTAGTTTGATGTTGAATGACTGGTGAAAGAGGACATTATAAACTTGTTCTCAGTTTAAAGGAAAGGGTGTTCAGTCTTTCACCTTTAAGTATGATATTATTGGGTTTTTTTGTGTGTGTGTGGATATCCTTTATCACATTGAGAATCCTTCCACTATTGTTAATCTACTGAAAGTTTTTTTAAATTATCATGACAGTATTAAAAATGTCAGTACTGAATTTTGTCACATGTATTTTGTTAAATGTTATCCCTGACTCAATTTATGCATCATCATTTTTCTTCTGTTTCCTGTGGATGTGTAGATTACCTGGGCTGAATTTTTTAATATTAGACCAGTTTTGCATATCTGGAAAAAAATCTCATTTATGTGTAATCCTGTTTATTGACTGTTGGATTTATTACTATTGTATTGACAATTTTTATGTCTAAATTCATGAGATATTGCTCTCTAATTTTCTTTTCTTTCAATATCTTTATATGGTTTTAGTGTTAGGGTAATTTTGATATCATCGAAGGAGTAGGAAGTGTTTTCTCTTCTAGTCCTTGAAGAGGTTGTGGAGAATTGGTATTATTTCTTCCTTAAAGGTTTAAGTTTACTAGTAAAACCATCTTGTTATTGCAGCATTATTTATAATAGCTAAAAACTGGAAACTACCTAGGTGCCCATAGATAGATAAATGGACAAAGGAACTATGGTATATGTACACAGTGCAAAAACTACACAGCCCTTAGAAATGATGAAATCCTGTAATTTGTGACAACATGGAAGGAACCAGAGGGAATTATGCCAAGTGAAATAAGTCAAAAGGAGAAAGACAAATGCTGGATGATCACATTCATATGTGGAATATTAAGAAACAAAGCTAAGGAACAGACTAAACATAAACCAAGCTTGGCCCTTAACAACAGAACCGAGGTTACCAGTAGGGAATGGAAATGGCATGGGGGCAGGTGTTGGTGGGGTCCAGTGAGCAATGGTGAAGAACTTGTGGTAATTTGGTGGTGGACAGGGTGTGCTATCATATATTTGAGGAATGGAAAACCTGCACATATGGATTTATATTATTTTTTAAATCAATGTTACCTCAATGAATATTAAATTTAAAAAATACGGGCTTGCTTCTTTCATTTTTTGGAAGGTTATTTTTTATTCAATTTCTAAATTAGCTATAGGGCTGTTCAGGTTATGTGATTCTGCTTGAGTTTGGTAGTTTGTGTCTTTCAAGAAATTGATCAGTTTAATTTCAATGATCAATTTCATGTGCACAGTTGTTCATGAAATTCCATTGCTATGCTTTTAATGCTTAAGAATCAACAGTGATAAGCGAGATCAGTAGTGATACCCTTTCATTTTTTTCTTTTCTGATATTGGAAATTTTACCCTCTCATTTCTTGACTGGCCTGTCTCAACTTTACTAATCTTTTCAGGAAAATAGTTTATAGTTTAATTGATTTTTCTCTATTATTTTCCTCTTTTAGAAGTCATTGATATAAATACCACTTTTTAAATTTTCTTTTATTCTACTCACTTTAAGTTCAAATAGTTCTTTTTCCCTTCTAGTTTCCCAAAGTAGAAACTTAGGTTAATTTTAGATCTTTCTTCTTTCCTAATATTTACATTTGATGTTTTAAATTTCCTTCTAAGCACTGCTTTCACTGCATCCTACAAATCGTATAAGTTGTGCTTTCATGTATTTCAAAATACTAACACTTTCTCTCGAAATTTATTTTCACCTGTTATTTAGAAGTGTGATGTTTAATTTCCAAATATTTTTATTTTATTTTTCAGATATCTGTTACTGATTTACAGTTTAGTCCCACTGTGACTTAGGAGTATTCTTTGTATATTTATTATTATCTTCTTTAATGTAGTGTGTTTTATGGCTGAGAATGTGATCTATCTTGGTGAACGCATTAGGTGAACTTGAGAAAAATGTGTATTTTTCTGTTGTTGAAGAGGAAGTAGTATTTTATTTATTTGTTCATCTTGGTTGTATCTCTGGGCTCTGGGTCCTGAACCAGGTACCTTGGGATGTATGTGTACTACACCTGGTGAACTAAACTGCTAGGCCACTAGAGTGCACTCATATTTGACTCTAAATAGTTCAGTTTCTCAAATTCCACTTCTTTCTTATACCACTACACCAATGTATCATATTCACATTCCTTTGATTAACATTAAACCACCAATTTCCTTTGCTCTCTACCTCTCCAGGATCCATTTGTGTCTCACTTTGATTACACACTGCCTTGGTTGGTTCTTTTCTTATTCTTTCATGTGCATTATCATTAAGCAAGTGTGAGTAGTAAATTCATTAGGGGTCTTATCTTGGAGGAAGTTTGCTACTTTAGAATTCTTAGAATTGTAGTACACTTGGGGAGCAATGTTCATGTAGAAGACAAATAGTTGTTGATTGATTGAAATGTACTAAGGTAATCTCCCCAAGTCAGAAGAAAAGTGAGGCATTCCAGCATTCTCCAAGAGATTGTTTGAAAGGATGGTTGGTGCCTATTGATGAATGTTTCTGCGAATTTTATTTCCAGAGAATGACTTATATCAATTTTTCTAAAACATGGTCCTGGTAGTATACTTCAAGCTGGTTCTGTTTGTGGGTTTCCATAATACTCATTACAAAGAAAGGGGACTCTCTGGTATCATTAGAATAACATGGGTTAGAAACTACTTAGCATGAATAAAATATGTTCCTTTATATTTCACTTTTTCAATTTTCAATCTTCAAAATATTTAATTATATTATTTTTAATGTTACTATAAGATACAAATTTTTTTTAGTGATTTAGACCAACAACATTCTTGGAAAATAACTGTTATTTAACAACAAAGGGAAAGTTCGTTTTATTACCTAGCTCTGGAGCTATACTTTCACAAGTACTGATATTTAAGTGGGTTCTAAGTAGAAAAAGGAGCTACTGCAGAGAACTATTGAATACAGACTGAAATTTCAAATTACGTAACTATTATTCATCTGGTTTAATTAAAGATTTGGCTACGCCGATGGTTAAAATATTTTGATTTCACCCGATTTTTATTGTGCTCTCTGAAAATACATGCACATAGCATTCAGTCTGTGGACTTTTTCTTCTGTTTCCTTGTCTTTGAAGGAGGATAGGGTGTTAATTTTATGGTATAAAAAGGAAGATGCAAAGAACTGATTTTTCAGGTCCTGAATTATACAAATGAAATCACCGATGAACAGAAAGAAGAGTTATCTGGCCAAATATGCAAACTCCGATTCAAAGACTTGTTCATCTGAAAGTTTGTCATGCATCCAACCTCTGCTACTGATGTGTGGGTGGTTCATGATGTCATAAATTCTCACCAACACAAAGAACAGGGATTCATGAGAAAGGTCAAATAAGTAGCTCTGTGAGGTTGGCTTCATACATGGTGATAACATTAAAATAACATCCTATATGACGAGAGTAGAGGAAACGAATTGTTACTTTAAGCAGGACACTTTCATTTAGTGAATGCAAATCTTCTGGTGTGCTGATGTAGCTCAAGATTCTGTTTAGTATAAATAGTATAAACAGTCTGTTATGCTTTGACATTTGCGTGGACACACAATATTGGCACGTACCAGGAGAAGCTATTTTATTTTAACTTATTTCATGGCTATACTAAAAATACTGTACATACAAGAGGAATCTCAAAAGCTTTAGATGGCAATGTCTAGTAAGGAATGGTCCTGAATAAACTAAGTGGAATAAGATGTAATATTCTATCCTTCCTTTGGAATTCAAATAATCTAAGTTCTTGAATTTGGCATTTTTATATATGAATGAAATGCCTGATTAGAAGTAAGATTTGTGCATGGAATGATCTACAATACATTGTGTCACATCTTAAGTACATAAACTCTGGTTTTGGCAGTTTGAATTTAGGCACTGCGAATAGACACTCATTTCACCATTTAATATCTGATGAATAATATATGACTGACTACATCTACTTTAAAATGTTGGACCAATGATCCTGAACTCAAGACTCTTTTCTCTACTCTGTAGTATTTTGACCACTGGAGCCTGCAGTCATCTTCAATTATCAATCACGGCCTACTCCAGAGGATCTTGCGCGTTCTCAGCTACGTTTTATAGATTGAGTGAGAACATTTTATGCATACTTCATGGCTAGGATCTGATTCTAAGGGTCAATACCCATAACAGAAAAGAATTATCAGGTAACAAATACATCCTTTTTTTTACATTTCCTCTTATATCTTTCTATGAAAAAAAAAGAAAAAATTAAACTAGTTTTGTCTTTTTGCCTTCAACATGTTATTTTATTAACAATTTAAAAGAAAAACATATATTGAGTATGATTGTGTCTTTTGTGTTGGGACTATAATAATGAACATGAATGATCCTGCTGCAGAGGATCCCATAATGTAACCAGAGAAGACAGAGGCACAAACTTTCGATTCACTGTCCTGTATTAAGGGATATGACAAGGGCGGCTCAGAGGCTGACAGTGAACAAAGCAGGGTATCTACAGTGGACTTCATGGGTCAGAAAGCTTCCTTGGGAAAGTTTAGTTTATCAAATGGAGTTGGGAGGACAAGCAGGAGTTAAGCCACACAAATATGAGATAGCCTATAATAAGGGAGTTCACAGAGAGAAAGGATTGGAGAGAAGAAAGAGCATAATTGGGTAGAAACCTCACATTACATGCTGCTTTAATGGGGGAATCAGAGGCGATGGAGCTGAGGTTGGGAAAAGGAGGACATGTACAAAAGGAACTTATGAAGAATCTGAAGAAATTTAGACATGAATTAAGATGTTTGAAGGATCTTGTAGTAATCTATTTTAAGTCGGTCTTGATTATAAGTGATGATTACTACTAATGGAATGAAGTAAATTTTTCCTGCTTCTTTTTCCATATATTTTGGAATAGCCAGATATTTAAATATAAGTATTCCAACAGTAAATTGCTCATGAGTTTGAAAAACATTACCACTAAATGTTTATACAACTTTTCATTAGAAAATCTGAATAGCAAAACTCAAAGATTTTGCCTGATAGGAATTTCAAAACATATTTTATGTTGTAGTCCTTCTTTTTAATTTTTCATTTGATTTTCTTATTGAAAAGGGTTTGGATATTGCTAAGTGAATTTTCTCTAGAAGTAAATTATGTACATATCTTAGACATCATTTAAATGTGTAAATGTGTTAGGTTTTTCCTTTCTAACCAATTATTTTAGTTTAACTTTCATAAGTAGAATTCTTTGATCAAGACAGAAATTCTAGCAAGAAGGAAAATCACACTAGTATTTGAAATTAAAATATAACAAGAAGAGTAACTGAATAGCTCATTATTCTTCGCTGCTGTGAGAATTGCTAGTCATCTATAGCCCAGATTGGGTAGATGGGAAGGTTGATAAATAATAAATAGGTAGGTAGGTGGATAGATAGATAAACAACTGTTTGAACTATATCTTGAATGTCCTCAAAATGATTTTTCCAATATCTGCACTCTATGTGTGTGAGTGAACATACATTTCTACATCTATCTCTACAGCTAACCATTTATATATCTTATATTTGATATATACAACAAATATATCAGGTATCTTATATGCTTTATTTTATCATACACCTAGATATAAGTAAATCCCATCCATCTCCCCAAAGGATTAACATTAACTGCATGCAGCAAGTAAAGTAAACCAGCAAATCCCCAGGCCCTAACAACTTCAAAGCAAATGCAACCGAGTTGATTAAATGGGAAGGGTGGGGCCACCATTAACAAGAAAGAGCCAGAGACTGGGAAAAGAGAGCACCATTACCAGGTCCTGCTAGTCCTCTTTGTTCTTCAGTTTTAACATGGTGGGAATAGGATTTAGGCAAGATATGCAAAATACTTGAAATGGACATGAAGGATCAGAAAATTAAGAGACTTTGAGTTCCCTAAAACACTATATATATATGTTCCTGTCAATAGGCTTCTGCCAAAATTGGGGGGGGATATTTTACATAATTGTTAAATTAAATTGAATATACAGCACAAGAAAAAAATAGGCCAACTTTTTACTCAACCACACATTCACATATTCATATAACAGTAAATTTTTAATAATAACTTGAATATATTACATTTAAATATTTTTATTAGCAGTAGACAGTCTTAACAACAACATAACGAATTCCTTCTCTGCATCAAAAATCTATAATGAATAATTCTTTCAAATAAGGATTTTTCCCAAGAATGACAAAACTATGTTTAAAATCGAAAAAACAAATACCTTTTCTTATTCATGTTTATTATTTTTTTTTTAAAGAACTCAAAAGATGATCCTCTTTTCTGAGTAATATATTTTGGAAAGGCATAGAAGAGTCTTCAAAATTTCAATAATAATTATAAGAAAAATGTAGAATTTATTTTATGCCATCTGAATACATACTCTACCCTCTGCTACATTATACTAAATATATCTGCCTTACTTTAATTTTCAAGTCTTTGAAAATGACATATAGTCTTAAGAGATCAGAAAGGAATTTAAACTCAAATTCATTTAAAATTACTTTCCACCTTAGGAATAGTTGAAAGTTATAAACTATCACCACTCCTTTAATTGAATATTTTAAAGAAATAGCATATGAAAGAGATGCTTCCCCTGCTTCTGGGAAGAGAACTATGATGACAAATTATATTAAATAATATAGTTACCCCAGTCTTCATAGAATGCTTTCCATTTTCCAGAGTTTTGTCAGGCATGAAATATAAACTTTCAATTGCCCAAGAGGTAGATGATGAACCTATTTTCCAAATGGGAAATGGAGACATTGAGATAATTTGTCACAGGCTGCAAAAGTGGTCAGCAGCAGAATCAGGATTAGAAGCACGAGGAACTAGTTGTACTTATATGCACAAAAGTGCCCAAAACATGTCACTGCAATGAGAAGAATAATGTTGCTCCATATCTGCAGTCTGTGTTCCATCTTGCTCGACAACATAGATAGCTGATGGTAGTTTGAAACCTTATTTAATGTTGAAGTCACATATACTATTTGAAATCCAACCCATAAAATCCACAAAAGGAATAATCATTTACAGCAGCATCTTCAGACTGAGGAACATAGACTAGGTGGAAACTACGTGGAATGTAATTCAACAAATGAGATCAAGACATGAAAAACAAAATGAAATGAGAGCTAATGCAATAATGAAAATTATAACTTCAGCTCAATATTTCTACTATTATTCTATAAAGAGATGCTTATGAGTATAATTAGAAATAAATTATCATCCAATTGGATTTGAAATTGAATTCACATCTCTAGGCTGATAGGAGCCTTGATCTCTATGCTTACAAGTTAGAAAGGAATAAATATAGTTTTACTGTGTTATTGAACACATCTCTTTCTAGAATATAAAAATGTATTTTTATGCATTACTCATTTACTAAGCTCTTCAAATTCATTAAAGGACTAAAGAAAAGCTGGTGATTTAATCAAGCAGTGGGATTAGCCAAATAAGCAATATGGGCAGAATGGAGTTACACTTGATAAGGGACGTTTTGTGGCAGATGCAGGAAAATAAACAAATGTCCTCTAGGCTCCTGAGAATGATGTGCATGAGTGCCATCCCCACCATTACTGTGTGAACAGCCAGTACATTAGGGACACACTAACATACAGGAAACACAGAGTTATCCAGTTTATTCTTGTGATTGCTGGCCTGTGGTTACCTGTCACGTGGAGGATGACATTGGAAGACAGAATGCCATTATAGTTTTGAGCCCGAGCCACATACAGGCCAGCATCTGCCTTGCATGCCTTTGGAATGAACACCGAATGTCTTGTCTCCTTGTGTAAAACCTTTAAGTGCCCATCTGCAGACAATTTCTGGCCCTTCTTGTACCTGAAGCAGAGAGTCAGTTTTTAAAGTCAGGATCTCTATTCACTTCATTCCCAAGTTTTAATAACCATTGCAAATAGGCCCGCTACCACTGCAATGTACTTTACACTATTATCAGGAAGGCTATAGTTTCCACAAATACCAGTGTGGCTGTTTATCCTTCAAACAGAAGTTGGCAACTGGTGATCAGACAAGTGCTTAATTGGCTCAGGCCGTGTTTTTAAGAAACTGAATTTTTAAACAAGATTTGACAATTGGAACACTGCACATAAAAACTCAGATATCCAACTACTCTCAAAAAACCAGACCATCTGGTCACACTGGGCCCCATTTGCTCATGGCAACAATTACCTAGAGTGTGAGATGACACTCTCCTATTTGGCCTGTGTTATTCTTTCAGTTACTACAGAACAGCAGTTTGCAATTTCTTGGAATCTGTATTTGAACAAGACTCATCTGCCCCAATCTACTCATCCCATGAGATTCATATGATATCATTGTGCTGTTTTAGAGGAAGGTAGTTTTTGAAATGTATTCATTTACTTTTTGTGAATTAATTTCATTAGAAGAAAATGACCTTTATTATAAAAGACATTTATGTAACTGTATTATTGTTAATAATTTTTTCTAAAAGTTTCCTATGCACATGAGCCCTTAGTTGCATCCTTTTAGAAAGCAAATAATTTATTTTGCACATTTTAGATTCCTGTTTATCTAAACCCATGTTTTTCTACATAACAAGTATTGACAAACCTAATCATTTTGTTCCCATTGCCTAAAGTGGTAACTTTGCAATTTTTCTGAGTGTCCTAAGAATGTGTGATTCCCTGATAGATTGCTAGTTATTAATTGCTCAAAATTGTTGTAAATCTAGGGCAGGATTATTTTTCACAATATTGCAACAGATTTCAACAATATATGCTAACCAAGTTATTTGTTGTGTGGACAAAAACAGGAGGAACTTCAGACATTTTTCTTGGGGGTGAATTGATATTTAATGGTGAATTAAATATCTTCTAAATTCATAAATATGAAATTCCTGATCTGTAAAAAACATGCAATTGCAAAAACAACATAAAACAAAAAGATAAATGATTGCACTGTACCACAGTTTTTAAAATAATCTGAGAAATTAAGTTTTCTCATAAGTCCTTTAGATAACTAATTCACACTTGAAGTACCATCAATGGGCACACACAATATCTCAAACTGCTAATTTAATGTCTATTAAAATATTATGATAAACAAATGCTATATTTTGAAAATCTTATCTTGTAAGTATAAACATATTCTCACATATTTGTAACTTTGTCCTCATATTAATCTACTTAAGGACAAAAAAGTCTAAATATATAAAATAGACCATGTATTAAGAAAGTTAGAACTGCTTTTATAACAACAGTAATTGATTCAAAACTTGAATTCTGCAGCTTGCTTTTATTAAAACAAATAGACTAAAAAATAATGACGTCTCCAGAGTGAAATCATATTGTTCACAGCTCAGATAGTATACCACCTTTCAAAATGGGTTTATTACCTGTCACTGGGAGCAGCTGTGAAAGAAATATTTTTATCCCATCTCTCACATTGAAGAAATTCATAAAAAGAAATCTTAGTGAAACAAACAAATATTACAAAAGTGGCATGTGTGACTCTGTTGGGAAGAGGGAAAAGATGAAATAGGTAAATGAAAGAAAAGGAGGAAACTGAAATTCTTATGTTTTTGAGTTGAATAAGGGATGCTAACCTTCGAAATGTCATGCTTATGTAGAAATAGGAAAGTATTTCCAACCACAACCTTTAGAAATGTGGAATGTTAAGCTGATACAAAAACATAACCCCAAAACCCCACAATTACGTATCAGCAACCTTTGCAGTTTGGTAAGTTATTACTTTATATGGTTATATATTTTTTTTCTTAAGGATGTATTAGTCATGCTGCTACAAAAATGAGAGCTGGGTGTTTGATGTGAGGTTGAATCATGCAGAGTTGCAGTGTAGTAGAATATTAATCTGCTATCCCTAAACTTTAGGTTAGTGCACACAGAACAATTTGCTCAGGGATTTGATTTGTTTCTGTTTATGGCTTATCATTATAGGCTACCCACCATGTCAGTGTAGGCTCTGGAAATCCTGTTACTTCAACTTCCAAAGTCACTGGAGAACCTTCCATGACAGTTACATTAGACAGGAGCCTGGAGAAATTAGGTGCCTGGTCAGCTAGGCTGACCACGCTGTTCTTGGCTGATGTACTTTTAATCTCTTCTCGGGGAACGATTTGCCTCTGATAGCCCCGGCTGGTGCCTGATTGAAACCTGAGGCCCAAGAATGAGTCAGGGGAAGCATGCAGCCTATCTCCAGTTTTAGTGACATTATTATCAGCATGCATTTTCTCCCGCATTTCTAGCAAACTTCCCTGTTCCTGAGAGTGTTGCTGTAAAGTTCTCTCATGCACTTCACTCAGCATGCTCCTTGGATGTTTAGCAGGACTCTTTTCCAGAAACCCTTGGGAGGTTAATGGGAGCTCAGCTTTGAACTGGGGAAAGGGCCTCTCAAAATGACTTGAAAATGTTTCTCTTTTATCATTGCAAGCATCAGCAAAAGCAGCAGGTGGTGGCAGGTTAGATTCCTGGGCCTCCTCTGGACTGCTGGGCCCTGTCTGCATCCAGTAGTTGCTAATGTGAAGTTTGAGGGAGGGGCTGGGACACTCCTCCACCTCCATGTCCGATGGTGTGAGGAGGGATTCTGGGCTTCCTGGGAGGGGAGGCAAGGAGATGTCATCAGGTGAGACACACTCATATTCTTCTACTGAAAACATGTCTGCAGGCAGGAGAAGCCCTTGGACATCATCTTCTTTGGCAGAGGATAGCTGCTTCAATTCCTGTGGAAATGGACTCTGCTCTCTTCCATCGATGGGCAAAATATCTGCCACCTGCGCCTTCTCCTTGGAAACAAAAAAATCAAAGCTTAAGTTAATCACTCAGTTTTCTTTTCCCAGGAATCAATCAGAGTGACAGTCAACTTCAAAGAAACAACTTGAGGAAACTTACAGTGAATCAAAACTTGGGGCCCTGTTAACAGGCATTACAGAATCTGAACCATCTGTTTACCCTGCCTGGGCACAGTCCTGACTGTGACTAATGAGTCAGTAACCTGGTATGCAGTCACTGAGTGACATGTGATAGACCTTATGAAACAGAAGAGTGAAAGCCCTAGTTTTCATCTGTAATGGAGAGTGTGTACTACATCTATGTCTTTCAAATCATGTTCTGATGAATTTTCTTCCACCAGCAAATTTTGCTTTACTTGTTGACATTCCATATGAACACATAGTCCCTAATCATTGGAGACTAGCTTGCTGGGTTGTTATTCAGACCCTTCTAGAACAGCTCCTTTCTTTTCTCAAGAAGTTCATTCTCTAACTTTTATTGTAGAAAAATATACATGCCATAAATGTCACCACTTTGGTTAAAGTGGTAGTGTAAAGCGAGGTGTACAGTTCAGTGGCATTCAGGACATAAACTCTGTGTGCAGTCACCCCCACTATGCATTTCCAGAAGGTTCTCATCTGCTAACCTGAAATTCTACCCACTGAAAACTAACTTCCATTTTCCCCTCCCCACGTGCTCCTAGAAAGTATCATTCATTTTCTTCTGTACAACTCTGGATAACTCCATTAGAGAAAAGTCATTTTTACTGACTGGTTTTGTTTTCTTGAAGAACTTTCATTTTATTCTTACAAGGCAAAATATTTGTTGAGCACTTATTTATATACTAGGCTCCATGCTAGGCATTGGAGAGAGAAAATGGTGCTGGAAAGTTGGGAGAGTCTCTCCTCATGGAAATGATAGTCTAATGACAGAGGCAGGTATTAATAGAACCATCTTATGTTACAGCCTTTGGCAAGGAAACATACCAAGATACAATAGAGAAACTCCTGTCTCTACTCTTTCTATGTGTAGTGTAGGTCATGCTAGGAGGTATGAATGTAAATAGCAGTACTTTACCTCCTGCTTACACTGGTCAAGTGTTTCACCCCACTAACCCACACTCGTCTCTTGCTTAAGAAGCATCTCAAATACCCTTTCTGGCATAGACTCAAAAGAACATTGGCATTAAAAAGGATCTACTCTATCTCAACTTCTTTGTTTTAAATCTACCTCTTTCTTTGGCCTTCCTTGATATTTTGGTTACATTTTTGCTTAATTAGCAATTAGATTTTTTTTGGTGTTGTTGCTATGATTTTGGTGTTGTTGCTATGATAAGAAAACTATGTCTTGCCTTGACTTTGAGTTCTTCATTTTAGCCCATAGTCTTGCTCCTGAAATATTCTTTATTAGTGATTTTTAAGAAAGTGTGGTTTTCAATTGAAGATTGGAAGGAAAAAAATATATAATGTCCCCTTGATTCTCCCACAGATGATATAACTTAGGCTCAGATTGAAAAAAAACAAAACAAAACAAAACCTAGCTTAGAGAAAGTTTAAATTTGGGGTCTAAGAGCCAGAAGTTCTTAAATGTCCCTCTTATTAAATAAAACAAAAACAAAAAACTGAATAAGCACACATCCAGGAGGGAATGATCTTCCTTCTGGTTTCATATGACAGTTTAGCTGTCTCTCTCTCTCCATCTCTTCCTGAGAGTCAAATATTTCTTTTCTTTTTCATAGGGACATTGATCCAACCTTCTGTTCGGTCTTAAGAATCTCTTGTTTGACACTGGCAGTCTCCGAACACTTTTCTGGAATGGGTGATATCTTTGAAAATAATTTTATGCTTTACTTGTGTAAAAAACATATTCTTATTTTAGCAAAGATCTGTCTTCCTGCAATTTCCATCAATGCATTCAAATTGGCCTCCTTGAAGACACAGATGTTCAGTTGCTCTCCTCTTTTAATAGCCCTTTGATTATTTAGACAATCATTTCCAAAACCTTCTTAGTTTTAAACACCTACAGCAATTTGCATGCTCTGACTCCTAGATCCTCATCATTCTGGTGTTCTCAAACCCTCCAGAGGAGAGCAGGGATATTTATTAATCTGAGGGCCACTTAGGGGCAGGTGATTTCCTAATGATTTCCTTGGGTCACTTAATCCTCTCCAGAAAAAAATAATGATTAAAAATTGTCTGAAAATTTGCAACAGGCTTAGGAGCGAAGCTTAAACAAAAGCCAAGACTTGCCTCTTCACTCCTCACTCCCTCGGTGAGGGTTTGGAAGAAGAGACTGAGCACCCTTAGCTCCGTCTCTCTGAGGCCCATTTGGATCTGCCTTCCACCAAGTGGATGCATTCAGTTGGCTTTAAACTTCTCTAAGGGAATCTTGTGGCTGTCTAGCTGGGTAAGCAAGTCTATATAACTTGGAAACAAAAGTTATGGGAAACCTTCTAAAAATTAGTCTGAGCTATGTCCTCCAATCTAGCTTTTACTAATTACTGATTCCTGACCCTGTGTTTCACTTTCTGATGGTACCAAACTCAAGCAGGTAATCCAAAGAGAGTAATTTTTTTTATATCCCATAATTGCTAAAGTAGAAAAATAACATTCCACAGAAAATGATACTACCAGATAACTTCTATCAACAGTAGGAGGTATGCCCTTGTGGCTCAGGTGACAAGTCTACAGCTGCAGTGGAGTAGTCCTCATGAAGTCCAAGGTCCCAGACTGGAGACCTGGGCTCAAGAAGGGGGTCAACTAAATAAAGAAATAGCTTCTTCCTCTTCTCTCTCTCTACCTGCCTGGCCGCCTCCGAGAGAGAGAGAGACAGAGAGAGACAGAGAGAGAGAGAGACAGAGAGAGAGAGAGAGACGAGAGAGAGAGAGAGAGAGAGAGAGAGAGAGAGAGAGAGAGAGAGAGAGAGAGAGAGTTTTAAATTTTTTTCAAAAATCATTTCAATTTACTCTAAATATGTTTGTTTCTGGGGTTTATTTATTTTCTTTCCAGATGGGAAATAATCAGTGCTATCATCATCTCTTTGATCTACATGATACTTTTTTGTTAAAGTGATTATATTCATTCTCTTTTTGTTTTACATGAACCACATAGGACTATTGATTCACACAGAGTTCTCAGTCAACTAAAATTTCCTATATCCTCTAGCCATTAACTCCATTGATAAAAATGTTGGACACTGCAGAGTTTAGGACAAAGTTAGATGTCTCCCCAAGGCAGACTGCCTTTCATGCTGACATTGATGAATAACTTAATACCCTTGGGTACAATTATAACCTGACTAAAGTTCTTTCAGCTCACATTTCTCCATTTATCTTAAGAGAGATATAATGAGTGTGTTTATCAAATAACATCTGAGATCACAATAATTTTGCCTATGGCACTAAACTAGAATTACCCACTAAATAAGCACCTCAGAAGGTGAAATAGGGGAGTTTAGTACAAGTGTTTCTGAGTAATTTCATGATGGGTACTTCTGCCTTTATTCTCAAATTCAAATAAGCTTTCAGTTTTAAAATCCTTATGGAGTTTTCCAAAAATTCCTTTGAAAACTCACTGAACTGGTACACCCAGGTGGAATAGTATTGGTTAGGTACGTGCCATGTGCACCCCCAGATATGGGTTTGAGTCATGGGGCTGGCAGGGAGCAACTAAGATGAAAAATTAAACATAATAAAGTTTTTCTTCCCTCCCTCTATTCCTTTCTACCTATCTGTTCTTGTCTGCACTTTTCCTTAAAAAAGAGAGACCTCACTAAGCTATAGTTTTCTGAGCTTACCCAGTTTTCCTTCATGAAAACGGTTTCCAGACATTCACAAATACCAAATACTTTTCCATAGTTCTCCACTATTAAACCATTTATATTACAGGTAGAAAAAGAAAAGTGTGTGTGTGTGCTTTAGAAAGGGCAGATAAATCGTTATACTTAGCACAAAAAGAATATTTACATCAAGTTGATGAATTCTGGCAAAATAACTGGGAAACTGATCTAATTCATCAAAACACAGTTCGTTCTCAATTTATTTCTTAGTCTTTCTTGTTGTTGTGGTTAATTCTTTTTTCTGTTCCCACCTTCCAAACATATGAATGATTTGTGGTCTTGTTTTCAAGTTATTTAATTTTCTCCATCTACTTTTTCCCTCAAATACTGTACCTACTTTTAATTAATCCTAAATCATTAATAGCCTCAAGTCTTATCTCTGTCAGGATTTCTTAACTTCCATTTCCACTGGTGGATTTAATTACTTGGCTTTACAGTAATTGCCATGTAGGCAAATAAAATGAGTGAACGGAATTGAAACTATAATGATATTCTACATCCATCTAGCTAAGTACATAGAAACTATCCTCAAAGTATAGAGACTGGTGAGCCATCGAACTAGTAAATTTAAGGGAAAATCCCAAGACTCGTTTCCAAATTATCTCTATAATAGTCTTAAGATAAAGAAGACTGAACTAAGATAAGTGGGAAGTAGAGAAAGATATTGAGCATAGGACTTGGTCTATGAACAGTGTTTCTAAGGAGGTCTTTGGAAGGGGCTATTGGCAACTAAATGGTGACTTGGAAGTTTTGGACATTTAGGATAGACAAAAGGTAAAAGAGGAAACAACAGAAAGGTGATAAAGGAGAATACTTTGTTTCCTTCCCAATTTTTGCTCAGGGAAGTGTCTTAAGAATATCTCTTTAAGTGAGCAGGATTAGCAAAAGAAACAGGACTGTTCTCACCCAGTTTGGCAAGAGCACTCCACTGAATTGCTTGGTGCAAAAATAATTGAGCCATTACTTTACTAATCATTGTATAAACACCTAAATGGAGCAAAGAAAAAGGTTTGGCATAGAAATCTATAGTATCATCACAAAATGGTTATTTATATACAATAGTTCCTTCGAGTACCACTTGAATCGTGGAAAAAGTACATGACTGAAATTCAGGAAAATGTGACTACCAACTGGTTTTGACACTAATTTCTATGAATTGTAGAGAACAAAACATTTCATCTCTTTTGGCCTCTGTTTCTTCAGCTATAAAATGATATTTGATAAAATTATTGTTAAATCTATTCTAGTACTAGAATTCCATAGCTCTAAATGCTAGCATCGCAAAGTCTTCATCTTCTACCAAATAATTCTGTGATTTAGATAAGTCTCTTAATACTCTGTGCCTCCATTTGACCTTAGGGGTTTTCAGTTATTACTGTGGATTTAGTTTGGTCCTCACCTCGGGGATAAAATGCCATTACTTATCTGTTAGCAGTGCAATGGACATTACATTGATTGAATTGCCTAATTCTACTTGCTGCATTTTGGGTCAAAAAAATGAGAAGCATTTTATCTCCAGGAGAAAATCTGTGATTAATATATTCTTGCAATAGTTTAGTGGAAATCTTCCTGACTCAAAACAATTTTTCTGAGTAAGATCAATACCTTTTAATAGTATCAGAATTCAATGCCACTGCATCTCAGACAAGCTTCTTATACTTAATATTTCTTATTATCTGCTCACATTGTGTTCTGGGGGAATCATTATATCTCTCCTATAATATAAGTAATAGTTACAATAAGATGGTAAATGTGTTTAAAAGTAAAAATTATTTTCACCTATTCTTTTTGCTCTCTGTTCCAGTTGCACAAGAAAATATACATGGAATGATAACAATGAGTATTCATGATGCCGTAATTGTTGATCACTTTTATACTAAATTTCTGATGATCTATCATATCTTTTAATTTATATTAAAAGTGACTTCTCAATTAAAGTAAATCTTACTTTTTTCAAAAGAATTAATTTTTCTTTTAAGAAAATAAGTAAATCAAAGAAAACCACTTTTACTAAGAGTAAATCAAGGGTTTCCTTTGGTAACAATGATTTTCATTTCTATCTTTGTAAATGTGTGTGGTTGACAATGCAGAAAATGTGCAGAATTTTTAAAAAGATGTTGAATTTAGAACCTCGTAGAAAGTAGTTAAGAAAATATGATGCACTCTATTTTTTTAAACTTGAAATATAATTCAGTCTCAATCAAAGGTAATTTTGTTCTCCAGTGGACATTTGACAATTTTTATAAATATACTTTGGTTATTACAAGTGGGTTAAGGGGAGGCATACCCCTGTGGCTCAAGCAGCTGAGACAGCTGGGTGTGAACCACGTAAAGTCCAAGACCCAAGTTTGCAACCTGAGGCAGGGGAGTAGGGGAAAAATGAAACTAACAAATACAATGCTTCTTTCTCCCCTTCCTTCCTTCCTTCTTTCTTTAAAAACAAAATAAAACAAAAAAACAAACCAAGCAAACAAAAGACGAGATGGGTCGAAGTGGGTGATACTGGCATCTAGTGGATGGAGGCCAGGAATGCTGCTAACCATTCTACAATTAACAGAGCTGCCCCCACAACAGAGAATTCTCTAGTCAAATGTCAGTAGTGCTGAGGTTAAGAAACCCTGATTTAGACCAATCAGACATTAAATATAAAAAAGACCGTTTGATATAAGATAAAAGTCCAATAAAATTACCCAGGATTGGCAGATTTTTTTTTTTTTTTTTGGTCTCAGAGAAAAACCAGGATTTAAGTGCCTCAGGGCCATCCTACAATAAAGCAGCAAGTTTAATGATACCTGCTGCCTGTGGTTATACAATAAACTAGATTGACATAGTTTTAAGCAATGGAAAAGTGCCTATAAAGAAGATCTAACAACTGTATTGACTATAAGAAAAGGTAAATCTTTCTTCATAAGATAACTACAACAAATGGGGAGAATTTTTTTTCCTTAAACTTTCATGTTACAAGAAGTATATATATTAACTTGGGAGCAGATGAGAATAATGTTGACTCTGCTCGTTTCTTTAGTACCTTGGGGGAGAGAGAAACATTGGGAACAGACAGCCTGGCAAAGCAAAAAGTCAAGAGCTAATTATAGTCCAGCAGCTATAAATAGAGTGAGCAACTTAGGCTGAAAATCCATAATGACGTGATTTAAATAATACTATTGAAATCATGATACATTTGCATTTTGTGAGTATTTGCAGTTTTTGCTACATGCTTAATTTGCCTGTAATGCAAATTTTTGGTTTTTTTGGAGGGCAATATATTTAATCTTTTAAATATTTAAAGTAATTTAAACATTTCTCTAAATGCTTTAGTATTTTATGTTTCTATGGGATTCTATGTTTTGGTACACATGCCTGGATATAACATCTGGGAGGTAGATTCTATGGGAACAAAATATAATCCAATCCCACATATTAAGGTTTTCCAGTGGGCGATATAAAACAAAATCATAGATTAGTGGTATGACAAATAAGGAATAGTAAAATTTGAAGTTGGAATTGAATATAAAAGAAAAATAGGAAAAGCAGCAAAGATGAGAGAAAGAGAAGTGGTTTGAGGGTGATAGGATGGTATTTGAATGATTGTCCCAATGCCACTGTGAAACACTATGGTTCCAGTATTCAATAGGAGAGTCTCAAAGGGCAATAGCATAGCTGAAAGGAGAAGGACTAGGGGTAAAAAGGAAGTAAGGAATGAGGAAACTCACATTCCATTTATATGGGGAGGTTTGATTCAGGTGAGTAAGAAGATTTCAGTTCACTTTCTTTCCCCTCTATGACTCTAACGCAAAACAAAAATGAACAGCTGAGGCTATATAGTTTTCTTTACCTTATTTATTGCTTCACTGAATGCTGTTTGCTTATTTCTCGGTGGTTCTTTTAGTAGGTCAGGGTAATCACAATGGAAATCTTCCAGATTCAGATTCGTCCTTAAAACTTCCCCCTGCTGTACAAAGTGATAGTTAGTGAAAGCTGGACCAGGAAAGTTGGAAGAACAGAGGTATAAAATAACCACTTGGAAGAAAACAGAGACCACTTACAGCCTTTCCAGTAAATGTATTCCACAGAAAGCTGATGTACTCCCATGGTGTGATTTACAAAATTATCCCCTCAAGCTCATAGTTTCCCTCCTATCTATCATTACTTTAATAAGTTCATTGCCAGTAAAAATTGCTTGTTCAAAGGCTCATCAGTGAAAAATAAAGTCATCATTATAATAGGATGTACTGATAGGATGTCTCTAGAGAAAAGAATCACTGTAAATGGCAGCTTTAACCACTCAGAGTTCAAGTTACAACACTGAGGTAGAAATGACTGAAGATTTCTTGTGGAGAACCAACTAGGAAATTCATAGAATTTATATAAGCAAAATACCTTGGAGACTCATGAAAAGAAGAAAATATCATTGAGTATGGTAAAGAAAAAACTTGATAAAGAATGCTTCATGTGGTTGATGATACTTTGATCTTGTATTTCAATGGCACTCAGTTTTAGTCATGGAAGTGTAGGAGGCGAGCAAACCGTTGTGAAGCTAGTGTGAGGGTTAAGAAGAATTTGAAGGTGAAAGGTGCAACAAGCACACCAAGATACAGAACATCAGTTTCGGAGGATGATTATACTACAACAGAGGATTCTCTATTCCACTTGGAACATGGTCATTAGATGGGCCTTAAAGAAATAGGCACGCTCTTCAAAGTGCGTATGTTACACCGACACAGAAGACTTAGGGAGACATATTTCTGGGAAATTTCAGCCTTTTATTCTTAACTCGAAAATTTCAACTAGTTTGCATTATTGGATAAATCACTTTGCTTTATTACACACTTGTTACCTAATCTGAAACAGCATTGTTGTGAAAATAATACCAGATTTTGAGGTATAGCTAGGTTCAAATTCCAGATCCACCTTTACAAACTGTGGGGCGCCAAACAAGCACTTTTACTGTCTTGGAACTTCACCTCTAAAACGAAGAAAATAGCATTTACCTTAACTCCATTACAAGAGTATTTGGAGATCACTGTGGAAATGTATATGAAAATGTTTTTGTGAATATTAAATTGCTTTACAAAGAGAAAGGATATTTTTTATCACTATTTCATGCTTGTAAGGGATTTCTGGACCTACTTTTTAACAGTCCCTGTAAGAAAGCGTCATTGAATCAGTCTTAAAAACAGAAAAATTATACATTTATGCTTCTCATACAAACGTCTGTAAAGTGTTAATAAGCATTCTTCTCTGTGTCAGTAATTTGGGCATTTACTACAAATGCTAGCACCCTTTCTGGAGAACCTTCTTTGGTGAAAGCATAATGTTAAATGTTGCGTGAGATGAAAACTGAACAGTCATAAGATTTCTTCAATGGTTGGGTAGTTAAATGTGATGATTATGGTAGGAAAGACCACAAGCTCTATGGGAGATCAGAGGAGTGATATAGCTGAGGAAAGAGTGGAGCAGGCAGAATGTGAGTTTACTCTGAGAGATAGTTAGACTTAGATAAGCAGAGATAGAAGGTCATGTACTTGAAGATGCAGGAGCGTGGTGGTAGCAAACCAGCGAGACAGGAACCTATGATGAATGTAGAAGCCCTGTGATTTGGAAAGATGACGGGCCTCAGAGTTTGGAAGGCCTTGAGTCTGAATTTATTTGATATGCAATGAAATGTCTTTGATGAAGTGTTTTGAATGTAAAAATGACCCTAGAGAAGTATATTTAGGCAGGATACTCTAACTAGAGTGTAGAATTATGGGTGTCCTGACTAGTGTAAAAGAGAATCCAAGTGATGAGCTAGGAATGAGAAAGAAATGGTACAACCCTATCCTAAACGTGGTGTAGAAGAAATGGGGAATGAGAAAGTGGGGAGGGAGTAGAAATAGCTTTTAGAAAAAATAGCTGTAAAGCCAGAAAGGGATGTAACTTGAAGAGAGTAGATTTTATCAAGTGGATCTCACTTGAAGATGTACAACATAAATGGAAAGACGCTGTGAGCAAAGATTCAGAGGAAGCCCTGATTTTCAGGTGTATTCAAAATCAGAGAAAGAACAGATCCTCAGAGGGCATAGTTGAGGTGAGGAAGAAATAATAAATACTAAAAAAATAAGAAGATCTATGACAAATTCATACTTTAGAGTGCCAGTATTATTATAAAACCTCTATGGAACACAATTATATATGTGTGTACTCACACAGACACACACACACACACCAAACATACACACATATGAAACATTAACATTTTATACCCATTGACCCAAATCTGCTGGGGAGAATTTATGTTTAGGCAATAAAAGAGATGAATGAAAAAGTTATATGCATGATGATATTGATTATAGTGTTCTTTAAAATTATAACAAAGTTGAAAAATCTATATTCTTAATTAAAGAAAAAAGAAAATGTGGTTGCATATCTTCTGAACTAAAAGTTTATACAACTTTTAAATAAAATAGGTACTTAAATTTATGACATGGAAATTCCTACAGAAAAAATGGCTACTACAAAATAAGAGAAGAGGGAAAACTCCCCAAAACTTTCTACAAGGCTAACATTACACAAAGTCTAAAATCGGGCAAGACAGCACTGAAAAATAAAATTACAGGCCAATATCTGATGAATATAGAGGCAAAAATATTCAACAAAATTTTGGCAAATCTAATTCAACAGCACATTTCAAAAAATTATACATCATGAGTAAGTGGAATTTATTCCAGAGATTCAAGAATCATTCAACATATGCAAAGAAATAAATGTAATTCACCACATTAACAAAGGAAAAACAAAAACGACAAGATTCAATACCCATTTATGAAGAATAAATTCTTGCTTAAATGGGACAGAAGGTACATACCTCAACAGCAAAAAAACAAATATGCCAAACCCACAGCTAATATGATACTGAATGATGAAAAACTGAAAGCTCTCCCCTAACATCTACAAGACAAGGATACATTCTCACTACTATTCAACATAGTTCTGTAAATCTTGGCCATAGAAAAAAAGACAAGAAAAGGACAGCAAAAGAATACAAATTGGAACTAGAGATACGAGATTATTATTTGCAGATGACATGACATTACACCCAAAGCTCCGAAAGTCTCTACAACAACAACAACGAAACATGTTAGAAACAACAGAAAACACAGCAAAGTGTCAGGAAGTAAAATAAATCCATAAAAATCAATTGAATTTTTATATGCAAACACTGAACTAGAGGAAAGAAAATCAATCAAGAAATTCATTGCAATTGCACCAAAAAATATAAAGTACCTGGAAATAAACTCAATAAAAGAGTTTTTAAAAGATCTATACACTGAAAACTACAGGACATTGATAAGAGAATGAGAAGACACATAGAAAAATATACCATGTTCATGCATAACAGAATTAACATAGTTAAAATTATTATCTTACTCAAAGCAACATACAGATTTAATTAACAGGATTCCAATTAAAATTCCAGGGACATTGTTTAAGAAACTGAACAAACAATAATAAAGACTATGGAGCCCTCCCAAAATTACCCCAAAGTTTAAAGGCTATTCTCAAAAAAAAAAAACAAAGATGAAAAATGGAGTAACCACACGTCCCAACCTCAAACTACACTACAGAACAACTGTCAATAAAAACAGACAAACAGAACACTGGATATAATTGAGAACTCAGAAATAAAACCACACCTATATGGGCAGCTGATCCATGACAAAGGAGCCAAGAACATACAATGGAAGAACAAAAACCTACTCAACAAATGGAACTGGGAAAACTGGAGCACCACCTGAAAAAAAGATGAAGCCAGATTATTCATTAGCACTATACCAAAAAATTAACTCAAAACGGGTAAAAAACTTTGATGTAAGAAACCATAAAATAAATAGAGGAAAATATAAGACAGATGCTCCATGACATCAATCTCAGAAATATCTTTGGGGAAGCGACAGCTATACCAAAGGAAACAAACGATAACTAATTGGAACTCCATCAAACTAAAGAGTTTCTGTATAGTGAAAGACACTACAACTAAAACAAAAAGGCAGCCTACTGAATGGGAGAAGATATTTACACCACATATACCAGAGAACAATCTCCAAAATATACCAAGAGTTCATGAACCTCAACAGCAAAAAAGGAAACAACTCATTGAAAAAACAGGCAAAAGAACTAAAAAGATGCCTCTCTAGAGAAGATACTAGGTGGTCTACAGACAGATTTAAAACGTCCTACATCACACACCATCAGAGAAATGCAATTAAAAACCACAAGGAGATATCGCCTCACACCTATGAGAATGAACTATATAAAAATATTAGAAACATCGAGTGTTGGGGGAGGTGTGCAGAAAAGGGAATCCTCCTACACCACTGGTGGAATCACCTCTTTGAAAAAGAGTATGGAGATTGCTCAAAAAATAAAAGATGGATCCACCATTCAATTCAGCATTCCCACTTCTAGTAATATACCCAGAGAATATAAAAACCAATCATAAAAAAATGTCTGCACCCCTATGTTCCTAGCAAAACAACTCACAATACACAAACACAACTCACAATACACAACCTGTCAACAGATAACTGGATAAAGAAACTGTGAAACTGTAGAATTCTATGTACCTTTTAAAAAAGATGATATTGTGACTTTTCCAGCAACCCGAATGGAACTGGAGAAGATTTTGCTAACTGAAATGTCAGAAAGAAAAACTGAAGTATGGGATGGTTCATTAGCATTTGGAATATACTGAGTAAACACAGAAACAGACAGATCTCAACAAAATTCACAGGACGCAGGCCTGAGACTGGGTAGTGGGGAGTAAGGGAAAGAAAGTCAGCACAAAGGTGCTGACATTAGAGGCAGACCTTGAACAGTAGATGGGGTTTGGCAGGTCAAAGGCACTGAGACTAGTGGTGGGAGTGGTGTGAAATGCACACAGACTGACCTGCAAATTCAGTATGCTAAAAAGTAATGTGAAATAATAAAACAATTTAAAAAGAAAAAGAAAAATATGCCTATAACTAAATATAATTCTGCTCTGAACTGCAAGAGCAACGTTATGTCTCAGTAACAATAAGCAATTGTGCAGTCTTCATACTTAGTCTTCAGGATTACTCTGTGATTAGTTCCCCTTGTTTCCTCCATTTTACAGATCAGGAAATGGAGACTTAGTAAATTTAAGTAATTTGTCCCTAATCACAAATCTAATAATATGGAGATTTGGTATTCTTAAGCAGTTGTTGTACTCTACAGCCTGTATTCTTAATTATTATCTTATTATGCTTGTCATTGTAAATAAGTTTCTTTCAGCCAGTTGTAAAAAAAAAACCTAATAAAATCAGCTGTTATACATGTCAAATACAAAACAATATATTATTTCCTTTTTCAACTGGGTTTTTCCTAGACATTGGCACAATGCACACTTTTTCTATATTTTACCACCAATTTTTTATTCCATGAAAGATGCTAATGACCAATTTAAAATTTCCATGGAACTAAATATTCAATGAATATAACACCAGAAGATCAGTTTTATTTTCTTTGGAGTCACAATTTGGAGAGAAAAAAAACAACTTACATTCATTATTTTAAAATGAAGCATAAGGCTACTTAATATAGATTTTTACTTTGATTTTAATAGCACATGTTTATCCTTTAGCATATGATTCATAAAAATGTAAATGAGACACCTTAAAGATTTTTAGCCCTCATTCCCAGAAATATTTTTCTCCTTTGTGATGGAAAAGAAACAGCATTAATTATCAGAAACGCCCAGATAATTATGTTAGAAAACTGAGAAACAAATGTGCATATTATGTCCCTTGAGAATTTTCATTTCATTTTCTTTGTACCAGAAGATATTTGATCAACACATTTTTTATTTATAGCATTTGAAAACAAATATTCTGAGAAGACATTACCTCCAGCTTTTCTTCCAGCTCTGTGAGAGAGCCACATAATTCTGTAACAGATTCAAGAACCTCTTTGTGTTTTGCTACTATTTTCTCAGCATATTTCTGCCCTTCTTCAAAACCTGATGAGGAAAAGGGATAAAACTTCATTTAAAGATCGAATCCTTAGAAAAGACCAAGCATTAATTCCTCTCACAAGGGTCTGGTGTAAGAACTGGTAGATACTAATTCTTAGTAAATACTTGCTGAACAGATACATATATGAATAAAGGCATTTTTTTAACCAGATATTCTAGAAAAACAGTTGCATTTGCTGTACCATGTCACTATTCTAAAATCTATATAATGTTGCTATTTTAATATTATTAAAATTCCAATCTAATTTAAAATTCTAAACTAATCTAATACAGTGTAATCAAAACTCTAATTCTAATCTATAGCTTCTCTTGTACAGAAAAATGAGTGGTTGGTTCTTCACTATCTAGAAAAACATACATTTAAGGCCCTCCTTAGTATGGTTTCAACTTGCCTTTCTCAAATAGGTGTCATCTGAATTCCCTAACATATTTAATTTCTGTCCAAATTTAACCAGCAATTTTTCGCTCAAAATCTCTATAGCTCTCAAGTGCTCTTCCCTACGCTAGGGATATCCTCTTTTCTATTTCTGCTGCCAACCCTACCTAGTATTCAAAGTCTACCTCAAATATCAACACCTCGGTGAAAATACTCTGACTCTTTCCCAACTGGATTTGAAATAATATTAAAAATAGCTACCATGTAACGAGTGCTTACACTTGTCTATAAATTTTTGTATGCAATATATATTATATAATCCTTGACATTAAAAAAAAATCCAGAGATTCAAAAGAGAACCTTTTCAGGTGACCCAGATAATAATTTAGGGGGCAGAAATATGAACTTGGGACACCACAGTTTAGGCTAAACTGTATGGCCCATTGCTATAGGCTCAATGGGCCCCATCACATCTCCAACTGGTTCCTTGTTGAAGTCCCAGTCTCCAAAATCTCAGAATGAAATCATATTTGGAGGGAAGATCTTCAAAGGGGTAAATTAGAAAAAGACCTTAGGGTGGGGTCCTAATTCAAAATGACTGATGCTTTTAGAAGAAGGAGACACGAGGGGCACGCACTCATGGAAGTATGACCACATGAAATGGTGGCAAGAGGGCCATCTCCAAGCCAAGGAGAGGAGTCTTAAGAGAAACTAGTCCTACTATCACCTTTATGTTGGACTTACAGTCTCAGAAACTGTGAGAAAATATATTTTGTTGTTTAAATCACCCCATCCGTGGTATTTTATCATGGTAGCCCTAGCAAACTTATGCATATATCTTATACCTTTGTCATTGCATTTATCATGTCATGACTTCCAGGCCTAGACTATGGACTCTTAAAGGAGGAAGCTAAGTCTTACATGTTTGTGTATTAATCATCGCTCCTGCAATAAAATAAGCATGCAAACAATTTATTTGCATTTAAATCCTGGGTTCAAAAATGCTTCCGTGACCTACGAGAGTTTAGTAATAAATATTCCTTAAGTATCTTACTTGATGCAAATTTTTAAAAACGTCTAACTTCCATATTGAAAAAATGAATGAACATCAGCTGCATTTTTCATTCATTCAGTGATTCATTTATTTATCAAATATTTGTTAAACACTTACTGTGCACCAAGAAGCAGTGAATTAATACTCAGAGTCCCTTCTCTCCCTTCTACACTCCGATAAGAAAGTCATACAAGAAACAAATAACTATAAAATACACCAGCTGGTGATAAGGGTTGGGCATACAAAGCAGGATATAGAACAGTGCATGATGGAAGGAGAATGTAACTTTTAATGGGCCTTTGTGAGTACTTACCATGTCCTGAAATTGAATAGGACCTGAAATGCAATGATAAAATGATTGCATGCCCCTTGCCTTCAAGGAGCTTATGATCAGATAAATAAAGACAGATAAATAAACTACTGTGCTACATTGTAAAAAGTACAATAAAGGGAAACACAGATAATACTATGAGAGGAGACTGCCTCCAAATTTTTTTATATACCAGAAACTACAATAAGAATGAGACATCATATTAGTTTTCATTAATTTTTTAATCTCTGTTTTTGTTTCCACTCTTTTCCTTTAGAAAATCATTAATAATTCATTCTCAATAATTTCTTATTTGGACAGGATATATTATTCTCCAAAAATTTTTATGGCTATCTGTGAGTAGTGCTTTATGTTAGAAGAGAAGACACCCACCTGGCAGCAGCAGTTGTGGGCAGCCAAGTGAAACATTTTATATCCCAGTTGCTATCTTCTCTCTGGGTTGGGTTTGTCTGGTTACTTGGAATTACTCTTGGTCTCATAGTTAATGACATCAGGGAATTCAAGAAACTTATTCTTTAGAGCCCTTCAGTACTATCCTCACCCACTTATCTTCTTAAATGGGGCGGCCTTTAGCTAGAACTTCTCAGCCTGACAACTATATTCTATTTCCTAGTTATGGAGAAAAAAGGAAAGCAGAAGCCATAAAATGGTCATTTGAGTGCTCTCCTTTATTCCGCAAGTACGAGGAAGGCCAAGGAAACAATTTCCAGCATTTTTATACATCCATGAACCATGATTTTCCCAGAAATGAGAGGTCTGACTTAAATCTTAGCTTTATACCACTCAAATCAGTATCCATTTTTTTATTTCTTTTTTAAGGAGTAGTGGGCTTTGTTTTTTGATCTACATTAAACTGAGTACTGTTCTAGTTGTATCAAAATCCTGGATATGATCATTAGGAACGGGAGAGAAAATGACAATAGAAAATGAGGATTTATTTATAGAGGTAGTTTAATTAGCAGGCTCCATCTCCTGGCATGAGAAGTTCCTTTCTCTATTCCCTAGTTTTCTTTTGCAGATTGTGAGCTCTTATCTTGAGCCCTTCACTTAAACAGATTGATGTGATGAGGGCCCTGAACATTTGCTGTGCTTTAGGTTCCGAGAGATTTGTTCAGTGGTGAATCACTGGGCATCTTAAGAGAGACCTCACCATATAAGTGCCGAGCGAGGTCACTGATCTCCTGAATCCTTTTTTCTTGCTGAGGCACCGAGGGGGTGATAAATTTCTTGAACTGCTGGTGGAGAATTTCCACAGCTTCCTTCGTCTTGCATTCAGTGGAGTATTTTCCAACTCTTACAACTGTGGCACTCGCATCCTCATACCAAAAGTGGCACTAAATTAAAATGAGATGAAGCTTAGGTTAAGAGATACCCGCTTCTAGCACTCTTTTGACCACTGAAATATCAAAACTAAATTTCCTCAGACTGTATATTCACAACAGTTTGAACTTTCTATGCTGTAATAAAGAAAATACCAAGTCAGAATCAAATACTTTTTCACTTGGATATTAGAGTCATATAAAGAAAGTAAAATATGGTACTACATTTGATTCTCCTGCCTTTTGGATTTGCCAGAAGTATAATTCCTAAGAGGAATGTTGTATATTTATAAGAATAGGCAATACAAAAGTATACGGCATTTAAAAGAATCCAAGTGGAAGCTAAAAAGGAAAGAAAAAAGCCCAAACATAAAAATCCAGCCTATGTAACTGAAATCAGTAATAATACATAATTAAGATTCCAATAAATTCTCTTTTAAGGATGAGATTTAGTTACTGGATTGAGGAACTAGCATCTAATGAAGAGCATCTGACCTTTTTTAAATAGAAGATACCCAGTCACATTTTCAAAACACAGTGGAGAATTGAGACAGTTTCCTCACTAAAAATAAATAACTGTGATGGAAAGAATGTGTCTGACCAAAGCCAGAAGCACTTATGCTCGGCGAGAAATAGAAAAGCATGATTCCAGGAGTTGGCTTTAAATAGGTGCCACAGAGTTACAGCAAACCTATATATCAGGTGTGGAAGAATGAACATCTTGAGCTTCCTCAATGTGGTGTTAAATCTAAGAAGTCAAATCACCAATTGCATTGGTGGTATAAAGAGATATTTTGTGTCTCAGAATTATGGGCTACAAAAAACACTCAACAACTTCAAGGGCAGAGTTTCTTCAATAGTAAGTATGCAAAGAATAACTCTAACTTGTCAATTTTTATATATGTTTATTTTATGATTAATCCTAGTAACAAAAACAATAGTAGCAAAAATAATTTTTGTACTTGGAAAGCTGAATATTATTTTTTTCCTAAATATTTCAAATTCTGTGAAATAAATAAGTCATCTTGGGATTTTAAACAGATATTTAGCAGTGAACATAATTCCATGATGTTTAAACATCTTCAGTTGATGAGGTTATCAAGAAATGAGGAACTCTCTTGATGCTGGTAAGAGTAAATTAGCAAAATCTTTCTAAAGAGCAATTTGGCAATACAATAAACATTTCGTGGTATTCATCCCTTTTGATTAAGCAATTCTACTTTATGAAATTATCCTAAGAAATAATCATGAACAGGAGCACTATACATGGATTTAATAATAATAGCCAATACAGCATTGTTTAAAGTAACAAAGTAATTTGTTTTAAAAAAAAATTACATCGTAGATAGCATAACAAGAAGAAGGTACCTCTTCTATCATCTCCTGGAGCTGCTCAGTCATGTCCAAATTCTTCTTATAATCTGTTACAACTTTGTCAAAATCATCCACGTTCTTTTGCAAATCCTTCATTATTTCCAAAAGGAGATCGCCTTTATTATTTGGATAATTTAAGAAAGAATCAGAAGTTTTATTTTCAACTTTTTCCATTTTCCTTTTAAAAGCCTGTGTAAAAAAAAGAGAAGCTTTTTAAAATAACATTTAATTTTTATTTCTGAGGCTAGTAATTAAATATTGAGAAAGAAACTTGGAGTATCTTTAGTAGTGTCCTCTATTAGATGTTGTTAAAATCATAACAAATATAAATTATTTTGGAAAGATTGGGTTCTTAGCTATTGAGTCATGATTCAGCAAACATACAGGAAATTTACTATGTACTTGAGTCTATTCCAGATTTTGAGAATGATAGGTTGAGAGAGAAAGAGAGATCATGAAATCAAATGTTTTATTGTACTCAGTAAATTCACTGTCTTCTGGGAAAGGCATTCAAATAATCTAGCCAGTACATATGATAATCAAGGTAGGTATAATAGGTTATAGATGCAGGGGAGAAAGCTCCTGACATAGGTAAACGAAAGGTGTAGGGGTATTGCGTGTGTGTGTGTGTGTGTGTGTGTGTGTGTGTGTGTGTGTGTGTGTGTGTGTGTGTGTGTGTTTGGGGGGAAGAATGGATGCAGAGAGGCTGAGTAAGTTTGGCAAAAACTGTTCTGGATATTCCTCAAGGGTTCAGTTAATTTATTATATATTCTACATGAAGAACCCAATTGTTGGAGATAAGGGAAATTACTTTTAAGTATCAGTGCTAAAACATCAGCAACAAACAACAACAAAAGCACTCAACTGTTAAGTTGATTGAAATATAAAACCATTTTCAATAATTGCAGTAGAACACTTATGTGTGCCCATATACATGTGCATGTACACTCACACACTCTCTTATTACCTGAATTTTTTCAGCATACATATCAGCTTGTTGAATTTGATATTTAAGAGCCTTCAGATTCCGAGCTTTTTCATTTTTTTTAGTGTAATTAAATTTCAAATTGTTGAATTTCTTTTTTATATCTTTGAATGACTCTTTGACCTACAGTTTAATAAAGAGAGGTGATTTCCTTAAAATGAGAACAATGATACTCATTTGTAATAAATCGAAATATCTAAACATTTTAAAACATTCATAATCACCAAAATGTATTCAGAATTATTTTTAGAGAAATTATACTGTGAGTTACTGCCCCCAAATATTGGTGATTATAAACTGATCTTAGTGCTTTTTGAATTGTAATGTATAAGCAGGATTACAGTTATAGAACATCCTTTGGACTCGAAGCAAGAAAGATTTTATCAGACTTTCAACAACTCTAATTTTCTTGTTTATATTTATTTGATATACTTTTCTCCATTGATTCTGTTCTTTGTATGTTAATATTTGTACCAGATCCTCCATCTCCCAATGCTCTCTTACAGTCATTATGCATAAATTTATTAAGGCTCCAAGGAGCTGTTCATCTCGCAGAAGTCAATGAAGTGTTGACATTTAGGCCACCTGCAACATTAGTGCCATGGAAAAGGAGATCCAATGTGAGATACAGTAGGAAAACACTTTATTTGCCCAAGTCCAGCTAAAAATATTTTTCAGAGCAGTTTTCAGAAGAGATTTACATATTAGATAGAGGTCATTAACTTCAGGATTGCTGCAACAATGGAAAATTAAAGTGACGGTTGTCACCAATGATGGTGATGTGGACTTGGGTATAAGCAGAGTCTATGACTACACATTGAGAACTGGGCATAGATGATGACCGTTTTAGAACAACCATTCAAGCAGTGAACCCAGATTCTAAGCAGGTCAGTTCCATGAAACAAACCACTTTCTGTGCCCTTCTCTATATTCAAGAAGGATAAACCTACTGACAGGCAACTCTCTCTTTATATTATCAACAAAGAGAAGTGCAGAGAAAACATAAACCTTCTCAGATTATATGGAAGCATTTAACAAGCAAGAATGAACAATGTCATGGTTGATAAATTTGAGCTATGATAAGGAAAGTCAGAAAACCATTAAAATTCTTTTCAATGACAGCAAATAAATTATTTGGGAGGGAATAAAAGCTGGGAACATGCTGGATATTAAACTGGTAATAGAGAAGAACATATCTGTCTTAGAAAACGCGTGCTTTCTCAAAATGCTTTTGTAAAATTTGGTCTATTATAAAAATAAAACCTTGACCTATCTTTAATACTGTTGTAAGACAATTATCTTTAAAGCTATAGAAGACTTGCATACATGTAAATTATTAAACTGATGCAATTTTTTGCATTTGACATACCTATACTTAGTGTTGTTTATTTTATATGGTAAATGAACTAGCCGAACATTACTTTTAAATTATAGGACCACACAAAACGTGGAAAGTGACAAACCCCTAATTTTAAAGGAATAGAAATTTTGTAACGATTTCTCGATGAGAATTTAGGAAAATATTAAAAAGATAATATTCAGTTGGCAAATACACGAAGCAAATATTTAAACGCTGACATCTTATGTTTGAATTTAATGGGAAAGTTCACGAGATCCATTTTATAGGATTGAGACATAGAGACTACATTTTTGCCTAAGACTTTGGCAGGAAACTCTACCACCACAAGTTAAAATCTGCAACTACAGATGTAATGAGTACATCGGAAAAAGCAAAGATCCTTGTATTAAAATACATAAATGTATATCCTCAATAGTGAGTTTAACAGAGATTATGCTTGGGAGGATGAAAAAGTCCTGAACTGCAGATGGATAGCAATGATGGTTGCATAACACTGTGAATACACTTAGTATTACTACTGAACTGTACAATCAAAATGGATAATATGTTCAGTTTTAAGCTATGTTTATTTTAACACAGTTAAGAAAAAAATTAAATTAAAATAAATATATTTTATTTATACGAAATAAAATAAAAACAAAGTAATTAACAAAAATATAAACAAACGAAATTAAAAATAAAGGGGACTGGAACACTTTCATTCTAAACCATGACATTTTAAGTCTACTTTGAATTAAGAAATTTAAGACGATAAACAGTGAGATTTTATTTCTGTTTGCTTCAGAATGTTTGCACTTCCACTAAAGATGATTTATAAGGCCCGGGAACATCCATGGCACTATGAGTATGTGAAATGGGATCTGATTCTTTCTGACACATGATCTCCTTAGACAAAGTCACTGCCACTTTTCTCTTTTGGTCCCACTAGAAATCCATGTCAAATCCTGTGCCTTTCCCCACTGAAATTCAGGATTATTTCAGATACACATGAAAGGTGACATGCATGAACTACCTTCAGCAACTAGAGTTTCAGAAAAATGTAGTCATGCCAAATTCTTTTACCTGCACCTTCCAACATGAAAACTTAGCTTCCCATCTAATCCCCACATAACTTATGATCATATTTTTAAAGGAACAGAGTGCTTGCTTGCCTGGTTGTGGTATCATTGTTCATACAGCTGCTTCTAACTTTAGTTAGCTTGTCAACAATGGGGAATGGTAGAGATGGCTAAGACAACTGCTCAACTTGAACACATAAGCAGAAAAAATCCCCACCCCAAACATGGGGCTAGGTAAATTTTACCCTATTAAAAATCTTTTAACTGTTCTTTTATTCCAGAAACAAAATTTCTAAAGGTCTTAAGAAAATCAGGGAAAAATATCTCTTTTAAATGAATACTGTGATTTTCTGCCCAGTCTACAGGCTTGGGGCCCCCTATTTGCCATGGAATAAGCAAACTCAGTTAATAGAGCTATAATTAGAAAGAAAAAAAAAAAGTATTAAGACTTTAAAATTGTAGTCCTTTTGAAACTAGCAGAATGAGCATCTTCACCAAGTTTCTTGGGAGCAGTAGGACTCCTCAGGGTTAGCAATGAACAATGCTTCTTGGAGAATAAGCAGAAGAGAAGGAGACAGACGACTGAGTCTGGCTTGCTATTTTTAATCTTGACAGAGTTGTTTTGGCACAAGAATGTATTATTTGTAAGCCTGTGGCTGGCAAGGTCATTTATGTGAGGGACATGGGACATTTTGAAACTGAAGAAATGTGTTTAAAATAAAAACCTTTCATTAGAACCATGGCACATATTTGGTCAGAAAGAAATACAAAACAATTCGTCAATATTCATTTTCCTTATTTTCAACCCCCACAATGGTTTTCTGATGCTCATTTTCAGTAACACTGGACTGCAATATTATCATCTCACAGTGACGCTTGCATATGACATAAAGGGACCCAAAGACTGACGATTTAACCCAAATGACCTGATACAATTTCAGAGTAGAATATTAAGTCTTAGCAGCAGAGATTTGAGGGCAAGACTCTTGGCCTCTTTCCATTCGGCACCTACACTGGCATCCTCCTGTGCTTAAGGCCAGTCTTGTAGCTGCAGAAAGTGGGACAGCTTGGAAAGAGAAGACAGTCACTCCATTTTAAATTGTAGGAGACAGCATATCTCAGTAGTAGCTATTTTATCCAGTTGGCAAGATTCGTATGTTCATACTATATTTAAGTCTCCTTTTCTGAATAGATAACTACGATTTTAAACTTTGACTCTATATCCTTCCAAAACGAGTTACTTTGCAGATGCTAAATATCAAAATTTTTAACAGATTTTAACTCAATGAGATGGACATTTTCTGAACAAATTATAAATTGCTTCTACCCTCTTGACACATACCATCCCCAAGGACCCAAGTTGGGGCTGGATAACGAATGGCTATGACTGTGTAGTTCCACAGGCTTTACTTCTCCTGCACTGTTTCTGGAGAATGTTTGCATTCTTGTGACCTGGCGCACAGTGGCCACAGTAAAGATATTTGTTGAATGATGATAATCTTGTCTTTTTCTGACAATGATAAATTGGGTATCAATCTGAAGGGAAGATTTATCTGTACTCTACCACAGTGCTGCCCCTTTAGGTATTTTGCCATCTTCACTCATTTTTTCTGTTTCCTTTCTGCCAACAGGCAGTTGGCCATGGCCACTGTGTCACTGTATCAATGGCAAAGCACTATACAATGTCAGGATGTTAAATTTTATTACTTGAGTGTATGTCAACAGCAGCACCATTCTCCTCATCTAATTTACTGCTTCTAATCTGCTTTGTATTCCTGGAATTCAGATGACAGATGAACAACTTACCCAAATTGACAACATTATCTGTGTGCATGGACACTGGAACACAGGAATGGTATATAGAATATGTTTACATACACACACACACACACACACACACACACACATTCTTTTTTGTGTGTTTTCTTTATGCTTTCTTTCAGGTGGGTAAGATGTTGTTGCAGTATAACGTTTTCAGGCTAAAGCAATACAATTATATGAAAGCTTCTGTTTGCAAAATTTCCTTGGAGAAAATGGATGCCAACCCAATTCTGTCATTATTATTCTTTTCAGCAGAGTAATTGTTTGTGACCCATAATGAGACTCCAGTTACAAATTTCCATTAACATCATGTAAATGTAAAGGTAATTTTTTTGGTCAGGTTTCAAGAAAGCATGCTCAATGTTAACTTATTACATTTCTAAATGAAGACGTGTAAAGAATGAGTAACTAGCAGTGTTCTGCCCTGTAATACTGCAGAGAAATGTCTATAATGTTTTGTGTATTAACAACTTATTCATGTTGCCAGGCAAGAAAATACATAGTGAAATTCAATATTCATGCATACAAATCGATCTGTATTAAACTGATGTTTTAAAAACAAGAGAGCTCCACAAAACCTGGCAATCTGAAGACTGCTTTCTAGTAGATAGACATGGAGAGAATCAAATTTTACAGCTTCCTTTGTCCATTATAGTGTATGAAATTAGAAAATAACAATATTTTACTCTAAGATAATCAAGGTCGAAGACCATGTTTTTCATTTGTCTCTAAGGAATATCATAACACACAAAAATAACATTTAAGTTTTAAAACTACATTAGAAAATCACTTTATTTTGCCTTGAGGAACTGAGCCTTTTTTAAGGGCATTTAGAGACGGTAAAACCTGCACATTAACCGCGGCATTATGAAGGTCATTTTGGTTGAAATAACCAAGTGAACTGTGCCACACACAAGATCACAGTTAATAACACAAATGCCAGAAAATAAGCAGAGATGAGGAAAGCATAGAAAAAAGATGTTTTTACTAACAGAGTATGCAGTGATTGAATGGGCATTACACAAACGGTGAACTCTAGGTTTAGCAAGTGATAAGTATGTTGGTGCCTGAGTTTGTGGCCCCAAAATGAGTCTCTGGCCCCAAGTTGACTCCCTGAAGCACTGTGCAATGGAGCGCACTGCTCAAATGAAAACATTATTCACCTCAGCTTTCTCATCTGAAGAATAAAGATGTTGATCTAGTCATCCTCCAAAATTCTTTTCAACTTAGAGTCTGTGAACTTTCAAAAAGTACTTTAAGCACATTGGAAGAAAATCAATGTGCTTCGTAAGTCAACTTAAAAAAATCAAATGTTCTCCTGGGTCTATTTCCCTAGTGAGGCATCTGACTTTAATTTTTTATACAGAAAAAAATGAGTTACGTATTTTTTTAAATTTTCCATAAAGTTTTAAGTGCCTATACTAAATACTACTACTGTTATCATTATCATCATTAGCAACTGGATTCTGGTTATTTCTATTCTAATATTCTAATAATAATGCAAACATATCTTTATTTTACCAAAGAGCACTGAAAATATTTCTTCTCATTTATTTTCCTATTAGGCTTAGATTTGGAAAGTCCAGGGTGTGGATACTACACTGTGACAGGTCTACTACATTTCTCCAAGAAAGGAAAGAGGGAAAGACCAAAGATTTTCAAAGATCCTTGAAATATGAAACTGTCACATACATCAAAGATTAGTTGGATTTGAAGTAGAAGCAAATGGGGAAATAGCTCTCTCAATATTTGAGATCAAGTTAATGTGATATCTGATTCCTAAATCAAAGCCGCATCTACGTGGCTGCTTGTCCTGTTATACCACAGGCGATCCTGGGGCATCCCTACTATGACTGGAAGGGGCATCTGTCCTCACAGCCGCTGGCTCCCAGCACAGGCTCATCACGAGGCAGCTCTGGAAATAGAACTACTGTGGGAAGGGGCCCCAGCTCCATAAATGCCACAGAGCTTCAGGAAATGGAAATCGAGCCACTGGGGGCTGGGAATAACCCCTTAGCCTGCTCCACTTCTGCTCTCAATAAATGCAGAGCTGAACACCACTGCAGGGGGAGGTTTTAAGCAAGACAAAAGCATGCCAAAGAGGAAGAGAGGAGGAGGGGAGGAAGAAGGGAAAGAGAGAGAGAACTTTGGGGAAATATGGTACAAATTAATGGCTGAACATCTAAATTTTATAGTCTTGGAAAGAATAATGCCCTCCTTAAAGATGTTTGCCTGAATGGTTTAAATAAGGACAACACTTAAATACTGGGAAGCAAAGACTTCATACACCTGGAGATGCTGGATCTAGAATTTTTTTTCTGAAGAACAGACTAAGTGACATAAGTTTAAATAGGTCAAGGCTGTTTACAGAATTCTTTGAAATAATGTTAATGGAATTAATGGGATGTTCTGCAACAGAAGGTCCATGGAAAAGATGAAATACTACAGAGTCCATAAAAAGTATGTTGAAGAGTATGTTCTGACTTGGTACCACTATCAGAATGTTTAACCATTGGCTTGTATGTGGTGTGTGTGTGTGTGTTCACATATACACTGGCACAAAGTGACTCCACGGAACAAAGACTGAGCAGAAACGCAACAGAGCTCTAGCAGGTCGCTCAGTTGAAAATCACTGTTGATGTTAGTTCCTGTTTCCCCAATCGGAAGGATTCAAGCCACTTCTCCTGCTCTCTCTCCTCTGCTTTTCCTTCCCGCGTGCTCCCTGCAGCACTGCACTATGGAAATGAGCCAGCAGCAGAGCACTTTAGAGCTAGACCACCATTCAAGTTTAGGGACTCATACTTTAATTCGTGTTATAATGTTGTTTGGTAGTATGTGATACTTGCTGGGCCTACATGGCATAGCTAAGGCATAAACAGAATGTTCAAAGTTTGTCATTTCTTTTTTCCCCTCACACCTTTCCGTAATAAACTAGGAACTAATGAACTCATAAACAGTTCCCTCTAAATGGAAATAAATCTGGAATCACAGTGCCTTCTGCTGTCAACTCCCAGTCAAGAATCAGGACCTTTGGAATCCTGACCTATTTTCCCCCAGAGCAAGTAAGACTTGGAATGGAAAATTTAGCTAGAGGAGGGTGGTGGTGATTCAGTCATGTCTGAGTGTTGAGGGCAGGTAGAATTATGTGGGGGGTGGACATGGGGTGGGAAAGTTGGTGTATCTGATATTTCTTATTCTCTAAATTTGTTTTTGCCAGAAAAGCCACTTCATGAGTAAATATGAAGGTAGCCACTTTGGGGAAAATACTTTATAGCATCTGAGGCAAAAAGCTTACTCTGTCCTGGCATTTGGCATCTGTCTCACCACGAGTCAAAGATACTTAAATAGAATCTCATAGGTTACCGCTGGCTATGACAGAGCAGCGTAACCCTTTCTGCCCTGATACACTGTTCCACTCAAGCAAATGACTGCTCTAAGCGTTCATGGTTTGAGTGGGGTGGGGATGGGGAGCGCACGCAAAGATCTACGATTTCGTCATCTAGGTTTTTCTATGCATTGATGACATACTGCTTTCAACTTTGGGAAATTGATGTTTGCACAGACCTTCTGAGCCCTGAGGACATAGCTTTGTGGACTACAGGACTGGATATAATGAAAGTCTCCTGGGTGTGTGTGTGTGTGTGTGTGTGTGTGTGTGTGTGTGTGTGTGTGTGTGTGCGTGTGTAGACACTGAGACACACACTGAGACACATCTGCAGAACGGCTTCAATGATGCGTCACCTCTCACTTGTCACGCAGCCACCTTACCTCACTGATCTCATCCCGGGTGGTGCAGTACTCCAAGGCACAGGTCAGGGCCTGCTCGTACTCCTCCACTTTGCCACGCCAGTTCACAGTGTCCCCCTCAAGGATGTCTAGCTGCTGCTGCAGGTACTTTGCAGAAATATTAGAGCAGTTCTAAAAATGAAAAGGAAGTGGAGGCAACAAAGAATGGACGAGACAAATGTGCCATTTACCTGCTTTCTGAAGCTCACAAATGCCATTTTAGAATAATAAATACACTTGCATATAATGATGTCAGAAAAAAGCCAGACACCAAGTCAGAAAGGCAAACTGTTATATTCCCAGTTTTCAACTTCAGTTTTGAAGATTTGCTCATCACACCCAATTCCTCAGAGACACCATTCATTATAAGGTATAATTTTTACTTCAAAAGGCATGGAATATGCATTAGAAACATTTGGCTTCTGCAGTATAATTTTCCTGTCATCTTGAGTTTAACCTCGGGTTCATTATGCAAGTGCTCCAATCTCGACTCAGCGCAGAGGGCTGTGGAGGCCAAGACCAGACTCGGCTTGGAGAACAATTTACATTATTTGTGTAAAGTGACACAGCTTACTAAAAAAAAAAGTATTTAAAAAATTATACTCTTTAAACAGAAAGCTGTTTCTTGGTAAAAACAGATTCTATTAACAGTAACAGATATTTTGTACTGTTAAATCTTTCTGTTAAAAAGAACTACTTTAGGTTCACTGAATCCCATATAGCTTAGTGGGTATCTTCAATGAACTTTGAAATAAAATTTACCATTGTAGTTGTATTAATGTTATACATATTATGTCAAATAAACATAATCCTTTCTCCCCTCAAATGAGGAATTTGGAGGATTTAAAAAATAACAATCAGAGCCAAATTATTATTCATTAAATTTTGATCTGGAAATCCTTTTTTCCCTTATAGGTCAATCCAGTGGAACAAATCAGATCAGTGACTACTATTCAGAGCCCTCCATTCTCTGGGCTTTTATGGATAAAGCAGCTTCTCTGGCCTCAGCTATTAAATGCAGGTCCTGAGCTAGACACTCTCTGGAAGGAGTGGGGTGGGGCATTGCATATGTGAAATGCTAAATCAGAATTTTCCAATTGAGTTCAAGTTAATAATGTTAGACTCATAAGCCATGTTAAATTTTCTGGAAGTCATAGCAAAAACCAAAAAAGAAACAAGTGAATTAATTTTCTTAATACCTCATATTTAACCAAACATGCTCAAATATCATTTTAAAATCCCACCAAATGTAAAATACACAATGAGGGTTTTTTTCATGCCAAGTCTTTGAACTCTGGTGTATATTTCACACTTAGAACACATTATCAACCTCTGCTAAATTTCTCTTCGAAAAACTTGATATGTATTTAATTTCATATAGTTTACAGTTTAAAACATAGATTCACATATCCAAGCTGTTCCCAATATACTTAAAAGTATTCTAATCACTAATTGAGTATCAACTTTTTAGTTAAAAATAAATTAAATTAAAAATTTAGCTTTTAGTTGCATTAGACACATTTCAAACGTAACAGTCTGTCATAGTAGACATAATAGTGCTACAATTTTATTTTTTAACATGATAACAGATGTGTTAAAGGACTTTCATGATCATATTTTCCTTATATTTTTTCTTTTGTTAGAGGTGATAGAATCTTAACACAAACAACTGTAAGTGGCTTAATAATTTTTAATTTAACAGGTACTAGGTAATCTATTTGGTTTCTTTCATACTATATCCCAAGTCCCAGCTATAATTGGTATAAATGGTGGTGATTAAGTTGCTTACAGGATGCTGTACTGATGAAATGGTATCCACACCCAGGGAAAAGGCCAGATTATGGAGACGGTCTATATGTGCCTTTTTTTCCTGAAGGCGACTGAGCAGCACCTGGACGTCACGTGCGTCATCCAGGTCCTTTGGCTGTCCTGGAGGCTCCAGTTGCCTTGATTTGACGAGCTGTCCCAGCTGGAATTTAGGGCATTAAACAATTAAGCTAAGTTTTGTATTTTTAGAAAGACAAATTTTTAAGTCTATTTTCTATAACTTACTTTACTAGTTGGTCAAAATACTGCCAAGTCCATCTACAGTTATTAGTGTTAAAACGTACTAAGTGTTAGAATGCTGCAAATCAATAGCACCAAAGTGAGGGGTCAAGACGGTCAGTTCTATTAAAGAAGAAAACACGCACAGCCTACGACCTCAGCATGACCTAGTCCTGAGACAGGAGTAAATTCAAAGGCTGGCCTTAGAGGTTAGAAATTTATCTCCACTCACTTTTAATAAAGACTAATAACTTTGAAGTTTTTGTAACAACAACAAAAAAAGTAAACAAACAACCAGTATTTACTGAGCACATTGCGTTGCCAGTACTTGAGACACAGAACAAGTGGAAGTATTTTCTTCCCTCAAAAAACTTACACCAGGGAGAGGAGCAAAGGAGCTATGTTCATCAAAAAGTAATTAAGAATTAAGATGCTGAAATGTGACAGAAGTGTGAAAAAACAATGAGAATTCTATGTTTTTGGAAAAGAGTGAAATTATTCTGAGTAGGTAGGACTGTAGGAAGGAGGAAGAGAGTTTACAAGGCAGAGAAGAGAAGAACCTGTCAGATGATCGTAGCCTGGGAGGCACAGTTAGAATTAGGAGTATATCTGCTATCTCTGAGGGTCAAAGAAGAGCTCAGTTTGGTAGAACACAAGGAAATAGTTTTAATTATGGAAAGCTTCCAATGTCAGAATAAGTAAATTGATCTTTGTTAATTATATAATAATATTTTTTAATTTTACAGTTCAAAATTGAGGTTTTTCCAGACACTCATAACAGGTCTTACCTCTTCCTTGACTCGCTGGAACTGGATTACTTTGTATAGGATAGCGTCGTAATCTCGAATTCTCTCTTTCTGTGTCTGGTGGAGGTACACAAGGTCCTTCAGTTGTTGAGACTTCTCTTTCACGGGGACTCCTTTGCCACATAATGCTTCTGATTCTTTTAGAATATACTGAACTTCATCATTCAGTAGCTAAAAAATTGAAAGCAATCAAGAAAACAGCTTTTAGAGAACTTTCTGCTTTACCACTGGTTATCTGAAGACATAAATAACAAATCATTCTCTCATATGTTAACAAATGAGTATTGTAACCATCACCATCACTCTCATCCACAAATCCAGGTATTGTGCTTGATGCTTGGGATATATTCTAGTCTCTCTTCTAAGACTTTTTTTTAATTATGAGCAATGCAAAAGAACTGTGTCACGGCTAGGTGAAACCCGTGCATTTCTATGGCACACTAAATACTCTATGTATCTGCTGAGTAAATAAATGCATTTTTGATTTTTTTTATGAAATCAGGATCATGTGTGGTATTTAATACTGACTAGAATTAGATGGCACGGTAAGAACACCAAGAGGAGACATAGTAAACATATACTGGGAATTACTTTCTACTGTGATTTAAAAAGAAAAGATGACTGGAACAAACACCAGCACAGGAATGATCTACCACAGTAGATGTGCTGCTTACGAGTGGCCATCCCAGAATCTACAAGGAGCCATCACAAGCAGGAAGGGATAAACTTGCACAGGTCAGGCAGCCCTGATAGAAATCCAGATCCCAGGCTAGTGCTTGCAAACGGGAACCCAAGGAGGAAGCTACTGTAATTTCAGGACCTTACCATCAAAGGTAAAAGTAAAGAACATCATTTTGGCTAAGGAGAGAATTTGCAAAAGAGTGACTTAATAAGGGGTCTTCAAACTGAATCAAGCCTGTTGGCATCAAACAGATGCACACAACAGGGAAAGAGTTAAAGAAGTTTGACAAAGTTTGCTGATTTAAAGGAATTTACACATAAGCCATACATATACTTGTGCATATCAGAGACATGAATGCACACACAAAATGTAAATAAGCCTATGACACAGAGTATATCAAAGAACCTTACATGTAAGCTGGTCAAGTTTTCTAAGACTTTAAAAGAAAACGTTCACAATGGGCTATACTGGTGTGTGCTTTGGGGGCTTGGGAGTTATATAGTATATCACATGACTGAAAGGAGTCTAAATTAGTTATCTCCTAAAAAAAACTCATTCTTCTGATTCTGGGTGGGATTACTTAAAGCCAACACTTTATAAAGTGATGACAAACAAGAACTCAGGCATCTTAATTTTGCAGCTAAGAACAAGAATCCAGGCAGGAGGGTAACCTGAGACCGGCAACCATTTTTGATAGTTGGGTCAAGCTTAGGAGCAGCAAGAGGTGGGGGTTGTGGAATGGGAACATGACTCATGGTTTTATCTCTTATATGCTGAGGGCTCTCCAGAGGGAGAAGGAGAGAGCACAGCAAAATTCCTGGGAGGATGGTAGGGCCTGGGTGTCAGCGGGTGGGGACAATGACGGCACCGTGGTCATTTTAGGGGCAGAGGGTAGCAGAGCATACCGAGGTTGCCCAACCGTATTCTGAGATGTCTTAAACTGATATATGTCTTTACTCATTAGGAAAGTAATTAGAGTAAATATATGAAATAAATACAATCAAAACAAAATAATTTAATATAAATTCACATAAACTAAGGTAAGGATATTTTGTAGCCCAAATACTTGTGTATCACCAAGTACAGAACAGTGCAGAAAAACAGTAAGAAAAATGTTTAAGAGTGAATTTTTAGATAAGCAATGCTTTTGCTTAAAAAAACAAAAAAACAAAAAAACAATTCACCAGTCAGTTAATATTTATTAGGTAAACATCAGCTGAAGAGTTTAGACATGTTTTCCATTCACCCAAATCCACAAATTTGTTTCTTCACCTGGAACTGAGGCTTCATGTCATTCCATTTTTCCCAGAGACCTAAAATGGTCTGGAGACTCCCTCCAAGGTCAAGTGCAGACACAGGCATGAGTGCCTCCTGAAGAAGTCTGAGGTTGTGAGTTGTCTGAAATAGACATCAGATGGTTATGCCTCTATGTTCTTTACCATCAACAAATACATTAGATCATGCCAGTGATGATGCTGGAGTTCTCTTGGCCTTTTTTGGTTTCATTTTGCTAAGATACACATAACAAAATTTACCCGTTTAATCCTCTTTCTAGTGTGCAGCTCTGGGACACAAGTGCATTCGCTGCTGTGCAGCTGTCACCACCATTCATCTCCAGAACTTTCTGATCACCCCAGACAGGAATTCGGCACCCATGAAACAGTAACTCGCCATTCCCTCCGCCTCTTAGCAACTATGCTGCCTTATCTTTCTGAATTTGGCTACTTTAGGTACCTCATAGAATTGAATCATACAACATGGATCCTTTTGTGTCGGCCTTCTTTCACTTAGTATGTTTTCAAGTTTCTGCCATGTTGTAGCATGCATTCAAATGTTACTCCATTTTAAGCTGAATAACACAATAACACCCCTGCAGGTTCCCTCACCTTTTTGAGTTGTTCTTTGAATGTTCCCCACTGCTGTTTCACAGGCTTGCTTTCAGCAGCTTTAAGTTTCCAGATCATTTTAAGGTGGCTGAGTTCTTCCCTTGCTGCCTTCTGGTTTTCCAGAGTAGTCTCCATCAAGTGTACTTCATTTTTCACATTTGCTATTTCATTCTCTTTCGCCTGTCAAATTAATAATCCATATAACGTCTTTGACTTCCAGAGAAATATAACATGTTTGTACAAAACTATTTTAGGAGGCGAACACTTTAAAACAACCAAAATGGAATATTGCTCTGGTATCAAGAAATTTGAACAGCTGTGCAGGGACACAGCTGGACTCTCACAACCCAAATTTTTCATGACTTCAGTGGTGTTTGAGTCTCCTGCTGGGGCCTGGTTATTTCCTCGGCCTTTAGGGGTAATTGAATGAGTACTGGGACCCAGAAATGTTGAAGCTGAGATTATTATAATATATACATTTTAACATATTTTAAGAACAATTTAATTTCAACACACTCATTAGAGTATATAAAAATCTTGGTTTTGGGGAATAGAAAGGGTATATTGCTCTGGGTCTGCTTTTTGCTTTAAATTATCCTGTTGTATGTACTACAATTATTTTCAATTTACCTTGTGGAAAGTTCCTCGAGTTAATTCTTTTTATGAGAACTGAAATGCACATCTATTTATCTCTCTATTTGTTTATCTGTTGTGTACCAGAGCACGATATTAAAATTCAAACACTTCTCAACTTCCATATGTTCTGGCTGACTGATCTGAAATCCTTTAAACAATGGTTTTAATTAAACAAGAGGAAATTTAATTGGAGGCAGGGAGAAGGATAAGTGAGATAACAAGTAAGATCATGTCTTTTATCTGCAAACATAAAAAAAAAAAAGCAGGGGTGAGGGAGTGGGGAAGGGTGCAGGAAACTGTGATTGAAAAAATAAAAATGATAGTGTTGAAAAAATAAAAGTGACACTGAACTCTGGTGGTGGATGTGGAGTGATATACTCTCTGACTGAGGTGTGAATCTATTTTCCTGAAACTTCTGTTGAATTGTAAACTAATAAAACATTCATTCTAAATGTTACTTAAAAATAAAAAAACTAGACAGAATATTTTCTGTCGAAAACAATGTTTTTTTTTAAACTTTGATGGACAACTTTTCTCAATATAGCCTTATACTTCTAAGGTACTAATGTACTTTGATTTCTGTGACAGTAATGACACCTAGTTACCTAAAAGTCCAGGGACCTTTTAGATTGTAATCAGAAGGTAGTTTCAGATATATGCAACAGTATATTCCAAATAACAGACCATCTTATTTAAAATTTCTCTTAATATTACACACATATTTTATATTAATTTAGACATTTAAAAGGGTCAGCTAATTGCAATCTATAAAATTACCAGTGTTAAATAAGATTTACCCCATGAATTATGAGAGCTAATAATAAAATGATATATTCTGCAATTATGATGAATATGCTATATATTATAAATGATTATTAGATGACCAAGTGCCATTCACCCAGAATCTTATTTTTCGTTTACGCTATCAACAAAGTTAGAGTGTCTTTCACAGATTATTAACAAACTATTCCTCAATGTAACTTAGCATGCACTTCAATACAAACCTGGAAATTGCATAGTGTTGATGACAACTACAACCAGAATAGTATGGTGGTCCGAGTGGGTCTATAAAAGGGAGAACTATAATAGGTTTGCTGATGCCTAGTGAGCAGGGCACAAGAAGGGTAATGATTTGGCAGACAGTATTTGTTCACTTAGGAAGAGTAAGTAATTTGTCCAAGGCTCGTTAGTAAACACAGTACTCACCTACTTCTCTGTAAGAGCAAAGAAAAATCTGCTAGGATCTCATCTAATAGAGTATTATATGATCCATTTTCTATTTGCATATGCATATCATGAAATTAATGTCTTGCTCTCCAAATATCTTGATAACAGCAAAGCAAGATCACAGATAGCAATCCTGATATTCGCCATCATAAATTGTAAATCAGCATTTTCATCAAGATGACTGCAAGATTTCTGATCTAAATCAGTTTCTCTGATTTTCAGAATTTTGAGATGAACTGAAAATGTATTCTTAATTTCAGTCTTGTAAATATGAGCCATGGCAAGCCAATCAAGAGGAGACGCTCAACGGAAACTGCATGTTGGCCTTCTTCCTTCTTAACCACCTAACTGGCTACCACATTGCAACAATAACGTCTGTTTAAAAGACTTATGGCTCAAAAAATATGAATCAAAAAAAATACATGTCATTTACTTGCTTTACCCACAATTTCATCTCTAAGAATGTGACTGAACCAGTAAGGTTAGCCATTATATGGACCTTAATTCTTTTACATAGAGAGGACTTCATTTATTATATGAGAGAGGTAGGAATTTAGGTAAAGTGACCATGTTAACAATATCAAAATCAAAGATTACCATGGCTTGTGGGAAAATGGCCCTATTTCCGTGTATTCTAGGAGGGATTTTAAATATTATGGTAACCCAAATCCATTTAGATGCAGATACAAATATGACTTGGAATGAGTTCCTGCTGCAGATCTTAAATGATAAGTGACTGTTCAATTTTAAACATCTTCAATAAGTAATACAGGACTTCTGCTTCTGAGTAGGATGGAGTAGTCAGTGGCAGAGAGGTGTTTCTACTCCTGACTACAGAAGCTGCTTAAAGTGCTGAAAACTTGGGTTTGAAAGCAAACAGAGTTACTGATGCCACGAGAGAGGCTAAGACTCAAGAGAAGAAAGAACCGGAGGGTAGTAATCTCACTTGTGATTATTTTGACCCTTAGTCACCAGCATTTTCTAATTCTGTGCTAATAAATGAGACTTCACTGGGGACCAATCAAACCAATAGAGCTTTTCTGGCAGACACTTGGGGGGCTTTCAAGCAAACAAGTGATTCTCTTCTAAGGACACCGGCAAAATATTGGGACTGTTCAGGGAAGTGGATTTTAAAACCCTGAGCAAAAACCTCTGAGAAGCAGAGTGGAGGTTTTTGGCATACTCTCCAGAAAAAGATTGGTGTTTGGGGACCTACTAGTGGGAGAGACTTCTGGGAATGCACCAATTCTAATTTGAAAACTCCGAGAACCCCGGGGGAACAGAGAAGACTGAAACTTGAGAGGACCTCACCCAAGACTCAATCTGCCCAGATCTTGATTGGGGTTTAAGTGATACCCCAACAGCCACCTAGGAAAGGAAGATAACTGATACTCCTATAATATTTGTATACGTAATGCCTGACATTTGATAAACAGTCACTAGTCCTGCCAAGCCTACATGCATAGATACCAAGAAAAAAAGTAGATAATAGAAACAACTACAGATCTAGATGCTGAAATTGTCTGGCAAACGTTTTAAAATACCCATGATTCATACAGCCAAGAAGATATAGGAAATATGGAGAAAGAGGGTTCAAGAAAGAGAATTACATTGGCAATTGAAATCTAATTTAAAAAAAGGAACCAGCTGGAAACTTCAGAACTGAAAAAAAATCTGAAATAAAAGGGATAAACAAAAAAAATCACTTTGCAAATATGTGAAGTCCCTTATGAGTGAAAATTAGAGACGTACATGATCAAGAGGTTGAAGAAGAGAAACCAAAGTAAAAATTAAAAATATACTTAAATAAATGATAGACATAGATAATAAATATGTCATGAATGTCCCAAATAAAAAACAACTTATTTTTCGATAAAGTACCTGAATAACATAAAAACAAAGGCAAATGACTTAGCAAGTTTTTCTGATGCTTAAGGATAGCAGTATATAAAATAGAACAATTGAATGCAGATTTTGTTTCCATATAAGTTTGATAAGAATTGTCTTCAAACAACAAAGTTTGGATCAGAGAAGATGAAGAGAAAATTGTAGCTCAAAGTAGATGCTGTTAGAACCTAACTCATCCAGATGAATCAGGCTCCAGACAGATTAATCCCATCTCAGAGTACTCGAAAATTTCAGATTATCAGTTATCTTTGCAAAGCTACAGAAAATAAGAGAAGGGCCAGAGTATTAGAGGGAGGAAAATGTGCTGATTTTCAAAGGGAGGAAAGGATGGGCTATGTAATTTACTGACTGGCAAGCTTTACATTGAAAACCAGTGCAGTAAGTTCATTGTTGATCAAGCAGTTGTGAGCACTTGGGAAAAAAATAAATGACTTCACCAGCAGGAGTCAATCTGATTTATGCCAAAGTACATTTATGCAATTGATAGTACACTAGACAGACTGTCCTTTCAGGGGTGTCTCCCATGACAGTCTTAGAACCAGAAATGTGGTTGAATTGAAGTACTGTAAGGAATGTCTATGGTTGTTTAAAAAAAATCAGTTAATCAACTGATTACTTAATGTATTGGAATATTTTACTAAATAAAATTGCTTCCATTGAAGACTTACTTACCAAATGTATGCTTAAACCTCAGAGATACAGCTAATATAGATACCAGGCTCAAAATTAGTTTATCAAAATGAATTCATGGGTGAAGACTAAAAAACTGAAATTAAATAGAAATAAACATAAAGTCCAAAGTCCACGTTTGTATGTAAAAAATAAACAGCTGACACAGATGAAAGATGGGAGAGACCCAACTTAGCAGGAATTGTAATAAAAATATAATGGGAGTCATCTGATCACAAGCTTAATATGAACAAGCAAAGTAAAATTACTGCTGAAAATGTCAGCATAATCTTACATCTCATTGTTAAAGAATGGTGTCTACTTGGCTGTACTCTGTGTTGAAGCTGTACTTCACTTTTTGGTTATATTTTATAAACGACTTTGACAAGCCACAGGAAAGTATGAAAGGGAGGATTAGGATGAGAGAAATAAAGTTACTGCATAAAAGACAGAAAGGATTTGCATGTATTTAGCTGCCGAAAAGACTAATATTAGGTACAGCAACTATTTTCAATACTGCTTCCAGAAGGCCTTTCATTTGTAAAAGGAATGAAATATGAATACTTTTATCTCTTGTGTAGCTGCAGAGGGTTAGAACCAAATATGAAGACATATTTGCTTTATATTAAACATAAAAGTTTTCTAGCAATTGATCTTTGCTAACCACGAAATAAAAAGCTTTGTTAGGAAGATATTTGAAATATTAAAGTTGAGCTGGACTAGCTACTCTTTAAGGATTTTATAGAGAACTCTAATGGGTCAGAAAATGATACAAGGATTCTAGAATATTTTATAGGTATAACTCAGTAACTAAAGTTAAGGATGCATATCTAAATATACTGGCGCTTCACTATAAGAAGATCTGTATAGTAAGACAGTTTTCAAAATGAAGAGTCATCCTAGGTGTTATCTTGAACCACCGGAAATTTTGTAGGAAGCTTGCTGCCTGCTCTCAAGACAACCCAGAACTGTTGGCTGAACTTCTACTGAGAACTATGAGAGAACAACATTGCATTTGGACTATAGATAATTTTGTTTCTTAATGATGACAATAAACTGCCTGTTAAAAATTATCAAAAGGTCTAGGGCCAAACAAGCATGCAAGTGCTGCCTTCAGGATTGTTCTAGGTTGAATGGCACTAGAAGGAACTTCCTAATCAGCATGGTTGATGAACAGAGTTAAACTTCTGAATTTTATGATTTTCACTTGGACACATAACTTTGTAGAAAGCATGACTCAGTTAATGTCATTCTCACCATACTTATTAAATTAAGGAATTGAAGCCCTAGGTCTTGAGTTACAAAAGTCCTCTTTAAAAATAGGTGCCACTGCCCCTCAGCCGCGTCAGACCAATGCTTGACTTCCACATCACCCTCTTCCTTCCTCAGGATTTTACTTTGGTAAAAGTCCTTTAGGCTCTGACACTGCTCCTCAACCTAAAAAGAGGAGAATAAAAATGAATGCGAAGAAGACTTAAAAACATTTTTAAAGAAGAATAACATGAGATTCCAATAAAAGCATATGTAAAAATTAAATTGAAACTACATTGAAAAAAATCTTCAAATAATTATTGACTAGTGTCAGTCTACTGTAGAGACATGAAAATCTTTTTAGTTTGTTGACAGACAGGGCTACCACTGAGTAGTAAACTGAACTGACCAGTTTCTTTCCCATAAGAACAACTTACTACAGTCAAATCATATTTATGTATTGTCTATGCATATATTCTGCAACTGGGGACAATTTTTGTCAAATACCAGTGTGGTTCTCTTTAAAGCTGAGTTTTATAATTCAGAAGAATATAAAGCAACATATTTATACATATATATATTCACTGAAAAATTAGCAATTAGCAAGTCGCAACTTCTAATCAGTGATAAACTAGAACAAAGGAGTACAGATATTTACTAATTTTCTGAACAAGTATTAATATGAAACCACTTCCATGAATTAATCTTATTGAGATACAACACTTCTTAGAATTATACTTTCTCACTGGTGAGTCATTATAAGCAGAATTCAATTATTTTAAATCACTGGCATTGAACAGAGCTTGTATAAGATCAAATGTACCCGAAGGACTATAGACTAATAAGCAATTAAGTGATGTAGAAACAGCAGACATTTTTTATATAAATTTTTTGCATTTTGAAAAATATTGGCCAACAGAACAAGACTCAGAGTTCATAACTACCCAAAGTAATCTAAATATAGTGAGACATTGCAGGCACAGGATAGTCACAGTATTTTTAAAATTTTAACATCATTCTTCACTTAAATAAACTTAATAGGAGAGCCTGCAGAAGTTCTCTCCTCGTTCCCCATCTCCCATTTATTCATGTCTGTTTTGCTAATGCCTCCATCAGAATCATCTTTCCTCAATTCTCTGCTCTTGCTTACTCATCAAGAGCCAGTTATGCTACCTTCTCCATGGAGTTTTTAAAGATTTCTTGGTATAAAAATTAAGCATGTATCTCCTTGGGTACTCAAAGACATTTCTGGAAGAAAGAGAACCATATGCAAAGTGCTACAGCACAAAGATGGGTACACACACAATGTCGTGGACACTAAGGAGGGACCACAACCTCTAAATAAATAGGAAGGACTGTCAAAGGATGTACATTTGGTTACTGCTTTTCAAAACGGTCTAGGGAGAGAGGAAGTAGATAGGGATCCCAGATGGAAGGAATTATATATGGAGACACAAAAGTGTGAGAATACTGGCTGGTTCAGAGAATGATGAATGATCTTAGTGTGAGTTCAGGCTGTGCATGCTGAGGAGTAAGAAGGAAGTCAGAGGGGTCATTGTGTTGGGATACAGCTGGTCAGCAGGTTTCAAATTATTTTCTACTGTGACCAACATGATTGTGACACATTCTTATTAGTTTGAAACAGGTGACAGCTTTTACAATGGCTCAGTCAACACAACCGTTAGTGCTTCAGTGGGACTCTGCACAGCAGACAGGGGTGTCGATTTGACCTGTCAGTTATGTGCAGTTCTCAAACATAAATTTTAATTCACCCTCCTTTTCCACCTCCAAGGGCCTCTTTGGAACACAAGTGACAGTGATGTTATTACAGAAATTCCCCTGAATCTATGCTAATTTTTTTAAAGTAAATTAATGATAAACTTGAATCCTTTATCCACTTCTGGTCAACGTTATTTTCAATTTGACTCTCCTAAACTTCAAGAGGTAACTAATTAGATTTGCTTTAAAATGAGCATTTTTGGAAAGGAGGCATGCAGGGGAGAATCAGAAGAGACAAAGAACAAGCCAAGATAAGTTCTTTAAAGTAGGCAAAAAGTGATGAGAACCTAAACCAAGAAAGTGATGGTACAAAGAGGGGAGAATTCACATGACTTTTAAATTGTCTCCAGAGAGACACAGGATAAAATGGTATTTGAAATAGGAAAACCAAAAAGGAGGTAAATGGGGATTAAACTTCATCTTTGATACTAGCTGTTCGATCTTGTATACCTAATTTCTCAGAGCTGCAGTTTCCTACTATTTGTAAAATGGGGATAATAACTAAACATAGAAGTACTCTGTACAGAAACAAAAAGCACTGGGACCTGATACAATATTAGGGCTCATTGAGGTGGGACCTGGAAAAGATGCGAAAGCTTCTACATAAGGCCTCTGAAAGATGATGGTATCAACTGAGCACCTAAATACAGAAGGAAAAGCATGTTTGCAGAAAAGATAATGAGTTGTGTTTTGCTGAATTCGAGAGGACTGCAGGCTACATAGTTAACTGGTATGACTGGAAGTTGAAATCACTGGTCTTGAGCTCAGAAGAGTGAGGGTGAAAGAACTACTTTTGTGTGATTGATTAATTGAAACCATAGCTGTGGATGCTATTTTTGTAGAGAAAATGTGTAGACTATGCAAAAGAAAGAGCACAGGCAGAACTCTGTGACCTGCCACAATTCAAGAACTGAGAGCTGAACTGGGAAAAAGGGAAGGAACAGATAAAGCAGGAGACAAGATAATTCTATTTTTGTGAAACATCCAAATAAAGGAAATCTGTAGACACAGAAAACAGATCAATGTAAACTGGGGGTAGAAACCAGGATTGACTAGAAGGGCTCTTTTTGAGAGGATGGAAATATACTAAAACTGGAGTGCAGAGATGGTTGTCTAGCTCTATAAATACACAAAATTCATACTCTAAAAAAACCAGATTTTATGATATAAAATATGTATATATTTATATATTATACCTCACTAAATCTGATTTTTTAAAAGGTCAAAGCAGGTTAGAGTTAGTAGCTGTGATAAATAAATGTAGCATAGAGGTTAAGCCAGATGAGGCCCGAAAAATGCAGCATTTTATTTGTCAAACAGTAAGGAGCTTGTAAGAACACTTCCAACGGAGTGAGGAGGTGGCAGATGGCAGGACTGAAATGGGAAGAAACTAAATGGTATTAAGATGAGGATTGGGAAGAATGAGTAAATAGAGGCAACAAATCTCATCTTTCCATTCCAAGAGTCCAGATGTGGAAGGAAAGAAAAGAATACAGTAGTAACCTCTATGGTGAGGACGCAAGTATTGGGGTATAACTGTAGGTCAAAAGAAGGAAGCAATGGAAAAGCAAATTTGAAAGATTAGAGGATGACTGCAGAGACAATAACGAATATAGGTGCATACAGGGAGAGACTGATTACTGGTTAGTGTCAGAAGTAAGGACTTCACTTCATTGACAGTGGACAATGGGTGAACTTCCTCCAGAGGAAGGAGGATTCAGAATATTATAAAACAAGAGCAGACAGAAGAAACGCATCTGTTAGATGATGGTGGTAGGAGGGAAAGGTGGGAACATTCATCGGCAGGGTGAGAAGACAGAGATCAGTGGTGCTCCCTAATTTTGACTGGTTTTGTTGTTGAGTGGACTTGCTGGCTCTACCTCCCGACATCCACCTCTCTGAAGGAAAGAGATCTCTGTGCACCCGGGCATCCTAGGTATCCTGAGGTAAATGAGGTAGGAACCTAGCACTGTCCTATTATTGATGTTCTCAAGAAATTAAGACCTTTGAGACATGGAACCCTAGTCTACTAGAGGGAATTTTATAGATACTATAGATTTTATTCTGTCAAAATAATACCTCAGAGGTAACTTGTTAAAAGGTATCAAACAAGACAAATCTGACACTGGATCCAATAATTTCCAATTTTGGGTATTTTAAAGGAATCACACTAATTGTTTGCTATTCAAACAGACACAAGGTTTAGAAAATGACTTATTTTAAGCAATTTTGCCCTACATTTTATAGATACTTGTAGGCTATAGTAAAAAGTGCTCCAACACAAACACTTTGCTTATTTGTTTACACATATACACATACACACTTGTATTATTTTTTAGTAAACAGCTTACTCTTTGTGTCCTTGTGTGGTACCCTGGAGAACAAAGGGCCTCTCAGCGATTACCTGCACTGGAGTGGAGACTATGGAACTACCCACCAGAGCTTATGTCAGAGAGAGCAGGAAGATGAACAGAGGTCACCTTGCTGAAGGCCATTACACAGGTACTGTACCTCCTCTGTTGATTTTAAAAATGCCACGTAAGTTTGCAGGACTAGTGACCGGAAGCCAATGCTTTGGCCAAATATGTTTAATTCTTCCTCTAGCCATTTGGCTTTAGAAGCAAGCAATGCCACTTCATCAGGCTGAAATTCCTTTTTCTCTTTCATGAGTTCTGCAGCTGCTTCTAATTCATGTGATGTCTCCTACGAATGAAAAGCACAGAGGGTCAGAAAATGACAGGGGAATCATGAACATTCACATTTCATTACCTTCTGTATATCCACCTATTACGATTATTAATTGAACTTGTACCAAGATTCTCGTCAATAAAAGAAAGGCACAAGTTTCAACATTCAAAGAAGAGAAAAAGACAAAGAAAAGACACCTTCAAATGAAAATCACTATTCTTTCACTTTATCAGCTACACTTTTTATTTGGAGTTTTCCATTTTTTGTGTGTCACCAACAGAAGAAAGTTTGTTTAGTATGAAAGGTTGTGAAACACAATGGCAATGTGTTTTAAATAGTTTAAATAAAATAAGTATAAATGAGAAGTGCTTTATGAAATTCAACAAAAGCTCTAGAAAATTCTTAACCTGGTGTTTATATGTAAGAGACAGCAAGTTTTAGAGATTGTTCACACTTTTTTTAAATTTTCAAATAAATGAGTATTGATAGTTTTATTTAAATCTTCAGCTAGAAGATTTTAAAGCAAGTATAGGGAAGCTGTTACCACTGAGGTCTAATAACCTAAAGATTCAGTGAATTTGACTTGCTCAGGGTTATTCTCCTATGTTTTCTTCTGAGCGCAATTCCTGGCATGTGAAATCCAACCAGTGATTAAACGGATGAGTCTGCAGGAATGACATGTACATTTCTATGTACAACTACATAGAAAGAACGATCTAAAATTTCATATGAGACCAATCTAGGAAATCAAACAAATTTGAAAGAAAATCTTGCCCCTTAACTGCAGCAAGGAGGAACTGTTTCTCTACTTGTATTTAACATGCTTCCCAAGTAGTTCAGTGAATAAGGACAATTTTAATTTACAAGTACTATTTTCAGACAGTACTCCAGGAAGGAGGAAATAGAGGATTTTCGCCCAAGTCAACTTTATTCTTCCTTTTAAAGTGTCTAAATTAAAAAATCAAATTGAATTAAGATATGGGTTTTATTTAAAAAATTTTAAGGAATGAATTTAAAACACTCCATTTTTACAAAATGGTTCATCTGCGAGTTTCAGGCAGGGGCACTGACTTTGAAGGAGACCGTTTCCTGAGAAAGGATGAAGTAGCAAGGTCATTCCCGCCACTCTGGGTGAGCCTGGAGAAGGCTCTGGAGTCCTAATTCCTAAACCCCTGTTGGGACAGGCAGGGATTTCAGTGCAGGTTTGGAGCTGCTAGCAGGAATATTTGAATTGAAGTCCATGAAAAAGGAGTGAGAGAATTACAATAGGTGCCAGAGAGAAGAGGGGCATATTCTGTCTCTAAGTGTTGTATGTGCAAACAAGATGGTGGGTTTGTTTTTGCCTCCTGGAATCTTGCATCAACTCATGTAGCTTCTGGTCATTTTCTTTTGTAATTTACTCCAGCAGGAAAATCACAAATGGTTTTAGAGAAGTACTCTGCCTGGCATCCCAAAAAGAAGTTGTTAACATCTCCCCAGCAAGGAAAGGGGGCCAAATGAGTATTTACTACCTGACTAAAATGCTGTTTTAGCAAGCTCAAAGATTCTAATAAATGGAGATACAAATATAAGTCATTTGAATACATATTATAGGAGGAGTTTTAAGTCATTATTTACCAGGATACTAATTTAAATTTGTAACCCTTAAAGGAGTGCGTATTAAATTTTACAGCTACTGAATATGAAGAAAAGAAATCATATTTATAACACCTTAACCATAATAGTAATTCTTATCTTATTACCTTAGCTTGTATATCTATATCCACATATTCACTCAAAATCTTCTCTGATTCAGACAGACTAGAACCAATATCCATTGCTTTGGAAAGCAGTGGGTCAATTTTCTGAATTAACATTTCCACCTTTAGGAAAAAAGAATAGATTGCAATCTTAGTTATATGCATTGGATATATGCATTCACATGTGTAGAGAAGAAAAATATTATTCTCTAAATTCCCATTATACTTTAAATATATATGTATATATCCATCTTAATCTGAAAGTAGTATTGAATATTTCAAAATTTTATATTTTAATGAATAATGCTGCTTTTCATTAGAGGTAATACTATGGACCCACCAATAAAGGGTCTACGTTAAAAAATTTATTTTATTAACAGCAATGAAAAATCAGTTCATTAGTCATCCAAATCCTCTGCGAGTATATTTTCTGTATTACCTGGAAAGGATAATATACTTGCTAACACATCAGCAGATATTAACTTATCTGGTTAATTAAATCACAATCATCCACTAAAGTTGAAAGGTGCTCAATTTACAGGTACATTTTGAAGTAGAGGTCCAGGGCCTAGGTATTAGATTACCTTAGGGGCTGTAATATTTAGGACTGAAGCACCTGGGACAGCACCAAATCCTGTATGTGTGATAATAAAACACAGGAAAGTACTTAAGTCATTTAACTGATCAACACGGAGGACTATGATTTGATCTTCAGCATATATGACTCAATGAATTAAGTGACCTATAAACAGTTCTATTGCATTGAAGTTGATTCTTTGATCTCCTTACTCTTAACTAGTCGGTAATTCCCACAGTCAAATCAGTTCTGAGTTGACAAAAGACACATAGTAATAGCAGTTTGAGTTCCTACCGTGTTTTCCACTACCAAATTAGTGCAGCCTCTAAATCTTAGATTTTGTGGAGTTTTGTTTTTGTTTTGTTTTTGCCACCCTTGGTCCCTGGTCTTCAACCTGGGTCCACAACTTTCATAGCCTGTGCCTTACATGCCTGAACCACAGAGGGGGCCTTAGCTTAACTTTCAACCTCGAGGTAGTGCAGCGTTATAGATGCTACCATATTTGAAATCTCCATGGAATCAGAAAGGGAGACCAAGGCTCAAATACTCACATTTCTAAATCAATAAGAGATGTTAATTGGATAGAGAGAAGGTCTTTCAAAGTCCTTTACTATTAAGTCTACTAACTCTACGTGTGTAAGGCAAACGTGAGCCCATTGTATCAGATGAAAGAAAACATCATTGAAACTTTGAGGCTCAGCCTCAACAAGTTTCATTAGCATTAATGTCTTTGAGATATGGCTAGTTTTTGCTATCTATCCCACCTATATAAATCAATCAATTTTCATTTGGTCAAAAAGTAGCTAACTGGTTTTCATCTTTGAAAATAGGAAATAATTTTTTGTTTACATGTTTTTGTTTACACCAAACCATGTAGTCACGCCACAGTGAAGATTTTCACATATGTACTTTGATTCACATGATCTTGCCCTTTGTACTGGCCTAATTAAAAAAAATGTAACAACAGCAAATTATTTCTTGAGACCCCACCTCCACCTCATCAGCTGTGGGTCTCTATCTGCAGTTCCCATGTAACACGGTTGCAGGTTAACAAAACTAGTGCAATGGGACCATACATAGAGCCAAGTAAACCCAGGACATACTCCCAATGTGTACATGATTCAGTTAACACAGCTCTGTGCAAAACGAGGCCTTTGCGTATACACGTTGCAGACTGGAGCGGCAGGTTGGATTACATATCTAGTTTTGACAAGCAAGAGCCAGGAAAGCTGATGAGTAATAATGAATTTTACTCCATTCTGTTCACTTATAAAATATGAGGAACCTAAGAGAAGCCTAAAGAGAGACAAATATGCCCCTCTGCTCCCACCACATCCACAAGCTAGAGTTGTCATACACTCTACTGTCACCAAATAAGGAATAGCATCCAAACAGTAGATTTAAGAGGACACATTCTATGAAATTACCTTCCTTAGGTAGCCCTTCACGGAAGCTGTTAGTTGCTGTTTCTTAAGAGCATATTCCTTGTGTGCTGTACACTGTTCGGTCAGATGATCCACACGTCTCCGAATGCATCCCATCATCTTGTGGACACCAGTCAGCTGAGAGCTGAAAGAACCAGCCAGTTATCAGTTCACACTGCCCCAACAGAGAAGCTTCCAGATCAGGGGACACTTAAAAAGGATCTACTCTTTCATTATAGGTATGAGTTGATACAAGTTAGCAGCTTTAGACTTTAGGGTAACAGAAGATAAGTAACTAGAGTCTTGGTACTGCAGAAAGAAAAACCGAACTCTATTCCTTCCTTTAATTCAGACAGTCCTGAGGGAAAAGACGAACTATGGGTTTTTGCAACCGGATCTATTCTTCATTTCTAAAGGTTTACTTTTTAATATTTCTCTAAGATATTTTGAAAACCTTATGGCAAAATGCACAGTATGTTTGCCAAGAGTTTTCCAGGGGGTGTTATTTAAAAGCTTCATTTATCTAAAGATGCTCTTTGAATAGAAATGTGGATCATCCAGTTAACAAAACATTTACTAATTCAATAAGGTAAAATATTTATGTAACACTCAGGTCCTTATTCTTGATGATTTTGAATGCTCATGGCTGTATTCATTAGAAGAAAACCAAATTACCACCATCAATTAGGAATCTAATGTACTTGTCCATAAAAAAAGAAATCAAGCCTCGCATTGTCATTTTTTTCACCTGCCCTATCCTCATGGGAAAAGGTGACATGAGAGCTCATAAAATGAAAATGCCTTTAAAACAACACACGAACTTAAAGTTGTGCCACATTTGCTCTAGCTTAAATTTAAATCTGCAAACTTTCTAACTTTTCCAACTAAGGTCTACTAGCAATGCAGGTCAATGAAAGAACGTTGCTGATGGAATGAGTACTTTTTCATTTTCAACCTACCCCTTAGATACAGCCTCTCCTCCTATGTAAGAAATTGAAGTCTTTAATTTCCCGTCAGTCATTTCCTTCCAATACTAATAAAGATTAACATGATAACTCTAAAATTTAATTACCCAGAGTTTGAAAAAAATCTTGGAACAAGGTACAGCTCTCAGTAATTTTACCTCAAATAATTAATTTATGACTCTGTAAAAATGAATTTAATTAGTAATGAAATGAGGGCAAGAGCTCAAATGACTGAAAGGTAGAGTAACGCCACAGGAATGACAATAGAACTGCTGACAGGGTGAGAGTTTATCAGGCATCTTGAGAATCTTGTCAAATGTGCAGGGGATTCGGGTGTGCCCTGTGGGAACCACTGGCATCCCAGAGTAGTTTTAATTGGGAGGAAAAAGCAAAACCACTGTGAGAAATCGTATTCCTGACACAGAATGTTCCATAGGTGGCATGCGTGAAACGAGTCTTGCATTTTAATAACTCAGAGACAGTGAAGAGTATAATCAAGAAATCAGGAGAGTTTTAGAAGTAATTCTTAAAATACTTATGCCTACAAATTCTGTAAAAGCAGGTACTAGTAAAGCTAATCATATTTTGACTAGTTTTCAGACCTCGAGACGGGCTAAAAAGGCATAGGTTTGAAGTTTTCTGTAGGATATGCAAATCTGGAATGAGAAAGATTAATAAAAAAGAAAAAGTGATTAAGTATGGTGGAAATAAGGTATAAAGACAACAGTTTGTGAAAGTAAATGGATAAAAAATATTTTCTTAAAACAATTACTGAGCCCTTATTGTGACAAGACACCATTTTCAGTGTTTTACAGATCCCTTTTCTAATTCTCATTTCTGCCCAATGATCCGGGTATAATTATCTCCATTTTGCAGATGAGCAAAATGAGGGATAGAGAGGTTCATTAACTTGCTCAAGTCACAGCTATTAAAACGGCAGAACTGGGATTTGAACCTGTTTATCTGATCTCAGAGTCCACACTCTTCACCACCTTCACCTTTTCTGGGTCTGTGACACAAGACGGGGGGGTTCGAGGTATTTCTCTAGAATTTTGCTTTTCCTTGCTGATGGAACAGGATTAGCCTAAGTGACTAATTTCAAATTGGCTTCTCCAGATAATGCAACGTCTGACTGTAATTTGTGAAGTAGCCACTAGAGGGACACAGTGCCTTGTTCAAATTCATGTATTGAAGGTTCCTCCAACACAGAAATGGAAACAAAACCAAATCAAGCATTCCTTCTGTAAAAATATTGCTCTTTAGCAACTTACAACTTTAATTTAGATGAATCACAGCCAACCAAACACTCTCTCTCTCTCTCTCTCTCTCTCTCTCTGCTATATTCGTCTCCTCTCTCTCTCTCTGTCTGCTATATTCGTTTTTAATTTTGCAAACACTAGACAATTCAGTTTCACTTTCTTGTGATTTGTGTTTTATCACATATATATCTAGTGCATTATAAATTATATAAAGAAAGGGGTGACATCCTATTCATTATATATCTCCTATATCCCTGAGCACTTAGCCTTGAAAGGAGTAGATCAATGCATATTTTCAAGTTAAATATGCTTTAGTCTATTTAAGGAATGAGAAGACTGTTTATGGAATAAGAAAAACATATGCATAGTTACTGTATAAAAATATCACTAATGAAAGTTTCCAATAGTTTTGAAACAATGATGACTTTGCCTTTGTCCACTTACAGAAGTTGTAGACTACCCAAAGATAGTCCAACTTCTTCTTTGGTATGCTTTAACATGTATAGTTAGGTTCACTGATATGTCCCTCCTCTATTTAAGTCTGAGGGATTGGCTGAATCACCTTGTCTATGCATTATTGCCTCTCCACTGTATACTCTGCTCTTTCTTGTGATTAGACTCCTGCCTAAGAATGAGAAGTTCTCAATCACCTTGATCACTTGGCCAGCTCCTACTGCCCTTTCTGCGTCCTCAACTAGATCATCTCTGTCTGATTGGCATTAATGTCATCACTTTCTCTAATTCCCATTTGGAATATATTAGTCACATACAAAGCCCCTGTTCATCTCCTTTCCCTCCCTATTTCTTTTTAGTAAAAACCTACTAGGCAGGTTATAACTGTCCCTGATTCCATCATTTTCAGTTAGAAAGTTTTATACATGAATTCTGGATTTTTACTTTGAACATTCCAAAACATTTAAAAATGTGTATAGCATGCATAATGGCAATTTCCTTGGAGCCTGAAAAGCAGATGGCTTGATCGAAGGAAAAATACGACCTCCCTCTCTGCCAGCAATTCTTACATAAACTGAAAACAAATTAATAGGATTCCATCAGTCACCCAAGAATGAGTCCTATTACTTTGCAGTCATATTAAATAAAGGAGGGGACAAGAACAGAGGGCGGGTAACAGCATCTTGGGTGAAGGAAGCATCTTGTCATTTTGTTCTGATTCTGAAGCCACATTGCTTGTGCTGTCTGAGTGGGGGGAAGAGGACTAGCAGTGGGAGCAGACTAGACTTCAGGATCTAACAATCCGTAGCTCTCTGACTTGCATTCAAAATATTGATTGGCCTTTGGACTTCCTGTATATGGATGGATTCAGTGGTACCTGTTTGTAGTGTCTGCAAAAGGCTCACCAGATTATTCCTGTTGTTGACTTTGACTTTTGCAAGCATCACAGATACTCAGAAATAACAGACTATGGAGGTCTCTTTAGACATTTGTTACAAACTCCATGGCAGCAGCATTTTCTTCCCTTGCCCGTGAAGCCAGCAAAGAGGAGGGAATGGGGGAGAAAAATAACGTGTTTTTTTTTTTTTTTTTTTTTTTTTTTTCCCAAAGAGCAGAGACATATTGACTTCTGGCTCAAAAATAGACTCTTCTACTTGCCGTATGTAAGCAGTTGCCCTATCTTTGTGTCTGTAATAAATCGGGACCGGGAGAGGAGAGCAAATCCCATTGTCAATGCGTTCTAATGACTCTTTCCGGAGAACGGCAAGTTGCTTTTCGAGACTTCCATAAATTATATTGGCAGCCCATCTGGATTAGGAGCTGAACCAGATGGTATGCACTTGACAGCTTATTCTATCTCATCAGAAAGAATCAGCTGATCACATTTTTCTTTTCGTCTGTGGACAAATTATACTTGGAAAATGGAAAAATAAATATTCTCCTTATCTTTAATTTTGTTGCTTCTTTTGATAGGCACCCAGTGACCTTCTTTATTTTGGAGAAAACAATGACCACATTCTAATGCACACTCTTACTTTGAAAAAGTGACATTTGTACTATAAAAGCAAAATGCAGGTTTTTATCATAATTTTCTCTCTGATTTAAGATTAGGAGATCCCTCCCTACCAAAAAACTCTCTCCCTTTCCCACCCTCACCCCGTGTCTCTCTCTCTCTATCTCTCTCTCTCTCTCACACACACACACACACACACACACACACACACACACCCCTTTTATATATACATAGCAATGAAGAAACAGAAGGTGATTGGTAGCACCGAAGCTACGGAGCTCTCGGGCTCTGGTGCACATACATGCACAGAAGGTCACATGTTCCACTCTCATGAGGTCACAGAGACCAAAACTATCTTACATAAAGGATATCATAGTGAGGATTCTACCTGAAATCAGTAACAGGAATGGGTTTTCCCCTCCCTAGAAAAGGAGGTTGAAATGCTATTACAACTGCTACAGGGAGCAAGGAAGTGGACACAGCAGGACAGTCAGAAACCTTTATGCACTCTTCTGAGGGTCACAGTATTTCCATGGGCCCTTCTGTGACCCTGATCAAACAACAGAAGACTGATTCTGCCCCCAGGGCCTGTGAGTTCAGGTGGAAGTCATTGCAAAGCTGTTCAGGAGGAGAGAGCAAAGAGGAGAGACCAAAGCAAAGAAAACAAAGCTGAAGAACACCTACCACTCCAGACGAGAGAGGAGTTTAAAACAAATGAGGAAGATAAACCCTACAAAAGACTGATTTGAATATCAAGAGACAAATGGACTCTAGCTGAAATGAAAATAAGGAGAGCAATCTGTAAATGACTTTATCATAATTATGTCAGATCATCAGAGAGAGAAAAGAAAATCAACACCCATAATAAAAGAACAAGAAGCTCTGAAACAAAAACAGTTAGAAATCAAACAAAATTAGATATGGAAAGAATGAGGGAGAGATTCTAGCAATGACTGTATAGTTACTAAAATACAAAAAAAAATTATGGAGCTGAAAGAGAAGCACAAACATACTTCTGCTAGGAGTTATAGGAGAAAAGAAGACAACAGAAAATCAGTGTTGAAAGAAAAGATGGCTGAAATTTTCTATGATTGATGACTTAAGTTCTCACATAAAAAGGGCACAGCAAAGGGCTAACAAATATTCTCATTTGAGATAATTTGGAAAATATTCAAAATATATTTTACTTAATGTTTCTTTTTGCAACCCTTTCCTCCCTCTACCCCAAAGCTAACATGATGCCATATATACAATTTGGAGCCCACTTTTACATGTTTATATTGCAAGGATACTGTCTTTCAATCTTCCTCAAAACACACACACACACACACACACACACACACACACACGCACCCCCTTTTAACATCGGTTTAGAATATAACACTACATGCTTCTCATTAAACTATTCAAATATTTTCTTATTTTCTAGGAATTTTTAGGTGGTTTTCAAGTTTTGATGATTATAAGTGGCACTGTGATGAGAATTTGATAGCTATTTTCCTCTCATAACTCTCTCTTTTCGGTGCCCTTTTCTCCCTAATCTGAGGTTCATCCTCAGTCATCTGAGGTAGACATTCCATGCTTTCATCAGCTGCCTTCTAGAGTCTGCATTTCTAGTATCCTTCTTACTCTGGGATCCTTGTTACTTCACATCACATCATCAGCATCATAAATGAATAAATTCATATTTGATAAGGAACATCTAGCTATTTTATAAGAACCCAATCTAGTTACTTCTAGAATTAATGAAAAGTACAAACTTTGGGTGCCTTCCATGCTAAGAGTTTTAGAATTATAAAAGCCTTAACAGTGTTAACAGACCCAGATTGCAATTGTGACATTTACTCAACCTCCAAAAAGAACAACTTAATATAGACATGAAAATATTTGGAAAGTGGCTGAGTTAACACTGTTATAAGAACTCAACTTTGTAATTTCCTAAATTTCAGTATCTGACATTTACCATCTAAATGCATCATCGAACTTTTTTTAAAAAAACAGTTATTTTAAGTTCTTAGATGTTTGGTAGAATTCTTATAAAATGCAACCACAGCTAACACTACTAGGCAATTTCTGGTTTATTTCTTTGTTTTACTGGGGAGTAGGGATTATTTTTGCATTCTTTCCAATTAAGAGCTTTAAAAATAGATTTACTCTGAGAGAGGTTTTCCTTTAATGCCATACCAGCCTCAAACACTTCACAAAAGTCATTCAGTATATAAATACAAAGATAAGGAATAAAAAAAAGAGATTTCCTGATGGTTGCAACCCTTAAAGTGATGTCACAGTCTAGATGAGAAGACAATACTATCATTAAGTCAAACAAGTAAGAAATGATTCAAAACAGCATGGAATGAAAGTGAAGTCCTAAGATAGACCTGGCAGACACAAAGGAATTCAAAGAAATTATTATGTGTCCTAGGTATTGATTCTGTTCATCCTAACATGAAGATGGAGACCCCTCACCTATCTTAGACCACCAAATTCAACAATGGCCCCCTCAAATCACACTCCTTTCACTTGACTTAACCCTGATCACAGGTCGTTTTTTGGGATTGGTCTCCCTTTCTAAAGAGGTGCACCAACACCCACATTCTCCACGCTGTCTTCGTGCTTAGCATACCCTCCCTGGATGTGCAGTCTCATAACTGCAAATTTTGGAGATTCGAAGCCAGGTTCATATATCTCATTGCCCTGAGGCCCAGTGCTGGTATGTCACATGAGAGGCTTATATGTATGTTCAATATTTTTTAAATGAACTGAAATAAAGAAAGCTTTTCAGGGACGGTAAGACATGAAACAGAAGATCGATGGGAGTATATCATAAATGCACTAGAATGAAAAAACAATCTGTGTTCTCTGAGGGACTGGGTTCCTTGTTATTGGCTAAAATCAAAGGAAAGTAGAAATGAGCTCGAAGCCTGACATAGTGGGTCAGACCTTCATCCAAGCAGTCATTCTACCCTTAGTACCCTGTGACAGACAGCAGGGCAAGCTATTGAAACTTTCTGTGCCCTAGCTTCCTCCTCATCAAAACAAGGACAAAGGTAATAGTAGCAGCACTCTTATCATTGGGTACTTTTGAGCATTAAATTCATTTGTACATAGAAAACAAACAAGTGTTTGCCTTTTTTTGCTAAAGAGAATTTGAATATAATCTAACTTCACCCAACTCTTTGATCTTATTTTATGACCTTATCCTCTTGCTACCTCTCCTCCAGTGACATTGTCCTTTAAATTGCAACCCTGCTCTGACTCATGGTTCGTGCATCTCCCAGTTATTTTCAAGAGAGTTCCTTCTCATTAAAGAATCCTTCCCTGGCATGCCCTGGTGGAGCAGCAGTGAAATCAATCACATCTGAAAGAGCAAGCCACATACGCCTGGGTTCAAGTTCTGTGCCTGGGGGGAAGCAACCAGTACAAACAAATAAATAAAAATAAAATAAAGATGCTTCTTCCTCCTCTCTCTCCCCTCCTTCCTGCTAACTTGCCTTCATTCCTGCCTGCACCTTGCTTTTAAAAAAATTTAAAAACCACTGTTTATAAAATGATTCCCTCCCACAGTCACTCTCTACTCCATTTCATATTTACAGTTTTTCAGAGTATGTACTGCTTTGCATGAGTATCTTATTAATTTGTATGAGTATCTTATTATTTGTTCATTGTCTATTTCCCTTCACCAGATTATAAGCAGGATGACAGATAGCACCTATTATATATGATGCTTGGGGATACCTGATTTACATAAGACACTAAATAATATTTTTGAAATAAATAAATGGTCCATGTTTTTGTCTGAAGTTCATTACCATCCACAGTATCAGTGGAAGGAAGTTGTGGTAACTAACATAAATGAAAATCTCAATTAACTCTTACTTTCATTTCTCAATAAAATGTGAAAATATAAAGAATGGACATTAAGAGGTAATAATAATTACTAAGCCAAAACAGACAATACTTAAAGTATATCAAAGCAAAACATTCAGTCAGGATAAGATTTTATAAGCTTATATTCTCTGTAACAAAGTAGAATGAAACCTGGTGCCATCTACAATGTGGGACCAGAAATGGAGTCAATACTGAGATAAGTTTGCTTGTAAATCCTAAGTCAAATTTTAGCAAATAGAAAAGGGCAAATGAGTACTTCACAAGGCGGCCTGGTTGTGCTGAGGTTTTAAACTCTGAAATGGCAACTCCACTAAGGAAAAAAGGAAGTCGGAGTTTATGACCCGTTAGGAAAACTTAGCGCTCACACCACCCCTTCAACTTCGCCCAGCACTTCCAATCACCACGGATTCCTGTGGCTTAACAGATGCAGGATTCTGCTTGGCAGCAGGCCTGCTTTGGTCAATTATTCAATTCAATGCTCAAAGATGATGCCACACAAGGGCTCGGAAAAGGTGAGGAGGGCCAAAGCCAGGAGCTTCCAGCTTGGCTGCATGTCCAGATTTGACTGCTCTCACACAGTGTTATAGGGAAGTTGTTACGTGAACCCATTAAAGTGCCTTCACGTTAAAGTGTATTTAGGCCATGTTAAGATATACTCCTGAAAAAACAAACTATTTAACAATAACTTAGAATTTTCATCCAATTAGAGGGAGGAAGCAGAACAGGCAAGGAAGGAAACATGTTAAATAACCATTTTGTGTGTGTGTGTGTATGTGCTGTTCCAATTTCAAAAATGCTTGATTCCAAGAAGGAAAAACAGTGTGGATCTCTTCCTAATAAGTTAGTAATTACAGAACAATAATGACAAAGTTCTCAGATTCACTAGGGAGCTTCATTGCAGATAAATGTCAACTTCTAAACTCCTAATTTTTGACTAATGGGAAAAAATATCTTAGCTAAGGGTCTCTGAAATTGTTACCTGTCCCAATACTGTCTGCCTTTTATTACCTAAATAAATATTTATCTGCTCTATTTCAAATATAACCTTTTCCAAATAGCATAAATGAACAGGACTTGAGGCAGTTAATTTTGTTTTAGTCATTGAAACCATGATTTGAGTCTTAATTTTTGCTTTCAAAGCTCTTTGTATAGAAGGTTAAAAAAAAAAAAAAAAAAGTGAATTGATTGCTCATTAGGCATAATCTATGTGCCAAGAACAATGTTATCTCATTCAATTTTTAAAAAAGTATAAAATGTGTATCTCTATTATACAGAAGAGGAAACAGGTTTAGGACAGAGAAGTTTAGAAGTCATAGTATTGTTTTGACCCTCAGAATGCATGAACAAAAAATCCTCTGACACTGTCTTAAGTCTTTTATCCACTTTTCAAATGCCTTATAATAGGAACCTTATTATTTTGTGTCCTAGTCGTCTGACTAGCATTTAAAAGTGTAAGAAGCAGTTTTGATGCTTAGAAACATGCACTTTGATCTGCAGAAGTGTACATTTACTTCCATAGCCACCATTCTAAACTCCACCTCACACCGCCAGTACTGTGACTTGAAATCTCCTTCTTACGTTTTTACTTCTGTCCTCTGATGGTGACCCAGGTTACTGAACAGATGAATCATGAGATGAGGAAGGGAAACGAAACCCAAAGGGAATGCTTGAGACTGAGGTCAGTAGTTATGTGTGGCTCCAGTTTGCAAGTGAGATTCTAATGCATTTCAATTCGATTTTTAATGGATTTCTATTCTACATCCTCCTTCTGAATCAAAAATGTCCTTTGCCAAAGTAACAAATACACTTTACCTTCAGTTCCTCCTGCAAAATAAAAATAGTATTGATTTGTAAATTATTGTGAAATCTCAAAGCACCCAAATACCATGAAACTACTCTGAAAGCTCATATACCTAGGATATTGACAGAAACCATACTACTAATTATTTTTTAAATCTAGTTACCTAACTATTAAATCAATTTTCTTGGAATGGTCCCTAACTATTGATCCTTCTGGCCTGCAATCTGAAAAAAGCAGAACTATTGGTGACCCTTTGAAAAATAATATACATGTAAAAATTGAGACTCAAAAGAGCAAATAATCCAAAAAGAATGAGACTAACTAAACAAACACGAAGAACACTTTTACAAAGTGGATGGCCCAAAACAGTCACTGAAAATCCTGAAGATAGAATATAATATAAAAGTACTTCTCCTCTATCAATATTTAAGTATTAATTAAAAAAAAAAAAAAGCATGACTGATCAGAGCACACAGGATAGTTTATAATAATAAGTTGTGATCAACATTCCTACTCCAGCAATTAAGCATCAAGGGAACCTCAGTTTCTGGCTCAGATGCAGAAACTAGATTTACCTTTATCCCTCAGAGATCCAGGCAAGTATACAAAACATTAAATACTGGTCCTCAGATATTGAACAACTGGTAGCACAGGAAGTGATCCCTGAGAGAAGGGAAACAAGTGACACAGACCTTAATATTGCATCAATTCTCTGTCTGGGAGCTAATTTCCAGACCAAAGTTTAGGATGGTGGAACCCAAACATAGCCCAGACATCTTGCTGATTTGAGGAGACAGAGATCAGGCTTCCGGGGAGGCAAGTACCTAGAATTTCTGAGGCAGGATACCAGAGAGAGAGCACTAGCTTTCTTGCTGTCTTTTAGTCTACCGGTGCATGAAAGGAACCTGTCCTACCCCAGGAAAAACAACACAAGCAAAGAATACTATTTTTTTAAAAGAAAGTTTGTCTTTTTTTTGTATAAGAGAGGAAAGAGAGAGGAAAAAGAGACATTTTTATTTATTTGGTTGTTCATCTTGGGTTTTTCGTGCTGGCCCTGGGTCTTGAACCAGTGTCCTTAGGTTTTAAATAGTCTGTATACCAGAATTCTGCCACATAAGCCATGGGATATGCCTATAAAGAATAATCTTAAAGAAAAACAATAAACAATGCCTTCAGAGTTTTGAGACACACTTGGTAACCTGACACGGGACCATTCCTATTTCTGACTGGAGACCTCATCAACTGAGGCAGTCAACTCATCACTCAGATCAATGTCTAACTTATCTCTTTTGTCCAGAGACAAAAGCACCCCACAACCCTGAATATCTTCTTCAGTCAAAGGCATTTACACATTCTGGAAAACTGGATCTTTAGTAACGGAGAGGAGGGAAGCACCTCATAGCCACAGTATGGGGCCAGACACACAGAGGGTCAGGGAGCTGAGTGGACACACCATTACCTGACGCAGAGCTTGCAGATAAAGTAAAGACACTTAGTAGCTATGGTTATTACCGGCTTTTCAAAAGGTAAAATCATTTGCCCTTCTTAGAACCTCAGTTTTTGGACTGCTGCTGGAATATCTTGGATTATTTCTGATCTTGGTTTTATATGATCCCATAGCAACAGCCACATCCCCTAGTGAAACATCGCTGTCTGAATTCAGACTGTCTCTGGAAAGAAAACTCCCTAAACCCAAGCTTATCAATCGACAGTTTTAAGCACATCTAAAATAGAGTAGAACAAGAGTTTAAATAGTCTAAAATAATTTTGCCACATTCCTCCTATTGTTTCATTGCTCTTCAAATTGCATGACTTTGAATTTCAAGGAGATTGTGTACAAGGAAGATTAAAAAGTGGGTTTAACCCATTTGCACACATCTTTCTGTCTCTCTGTTAAAATGTAAGTCGTGCCTTTATTTCTTCCTAACCCAAATCTGTTCCACCATCTGCGCTGTCATCTCCCTTTTGTTTTCCAATCCTTGCATCTTGTTCCCTTTTCCACTGCATTCTCTGTTTCTCAAGATTCTTCTCTCTCCTCTCATTCAACTCCAAGCCCACACGTAAAAACTCAACAAATTTGCTTGTAAAAATAACCTTCATCCGTACTAGCAGGCTGTTATGAGTATGTGGTCTAGGGCCTGTACAACTGGATTTAAATTCTGACTTTGCCACTAACTGGCTGTGTGACATTTTGCAAGATGCTTAACCTCTCTGTGTCTCAGCTACTCATAAAAGGAAAACATTAAGGTTTGTGCCTTGCACTTTTGCTGTGAGATTAATGAGATAATTCTCCTAAAGTTCGGAGCACAGAACCTGGTCCATGGGGGACTCTCAATATATGTAAGCTATTATTATTATTATTATTATTATTATTATTATTATTATTATTATTATTATTATTAGAAATCACATTTTACTTGAGACTTTGCCTCATGAGTCACCGGTATCATAAATGAAAGGGAATTTGGATAAGTTAAATTTTTTTCTAGGGAGAATAAAATGAACAGGGTAGATTCAAGGCTCAAGAATTAAAAAGAAGGAAGAAACCTGTTGGAGGTGGTAGGATATGAAAAGCATTAGAAAAAGCTCTGTTTCCTCTTTTGTCCTCTCTCTAGCCTCTCTTCAGAAACTTAGAGTAAGAAAGCTTGGGGAGCCACAGGTCTTTAGACTTAGAATACAGTATCACCTCTAGATGAGCGATGGTGTAGTTAGAATTGCTGTTGATCGTTTTTAGCCATATCAAAATGCAGCAAAACTCTAGAAGAAGGGGGAAAATTATGTCACTTATTTTTTAATAGATTGTGGAAACTGAAAAAGCTTGTCACTCTGAGGAGGAAATAGACTTCACTCACCTGCGGGAATCTACTTGGCTGATTAAGGCTTGTCCTTTTTGCAAAGCATCAGCTGCGCAGTCTTTAATTTCTCTGTGTAATTCCTCATGCCTTGCTGCCAAGACAGGCAGACTTAAACCTTCTGATTTAAGGAGCTTAAGGTAAGCTTCAATTCTTCCAAGTACATCAAATACCTGCCAAAGAAAACATATTTTCATTTTCTGCTTTTCTAGTTTAAAATCTACACCAGCGTGTACACAAAATACTAGAGATTAAAGCAGGTCATTCAATTTATTAGTTTGATCATAACCAAAAACAATAATCTGCATCTTGAAAAACAGCTGTATAGTTTTAAGGCTCCGTTTAAGGAAACTGATCACATCTTAGCTCAGTGTAAATAAATGTCAACATCATAAAATTAATAAAATAGTTTACACTGAGAATGTATCTACACACCATAATTGTGTAGCATTTCGAGGCCTAGGTTCATATTTTACACATTCTCTACCACACACATATAAAGGATGAGATATTTTAAAAATAATATACTGACTTTTCTAACCTGAATGTCTCGGTAATATTCTTAAAAGAAAATTTCCCAATAAATTGCACTTTGAACCTGGAATACTGTAGGGAAATATTCAAGAAATTACTAATGTGGTTGCACTCCTTGTTTTTCCAAGTATATTATAATACTTTCTGTCTATTCCATCCAAAGCATCCATCTGTCTACAGAGAAGATTACAATTATTATTTTTTTCGGGAGCAGTAAAAGGACTAAAACCAATATAATATTTAGTTTCTGACATGCAAAATAGGATTATACAGAAAACACAGAGCTTTGCAAACCACAATATTGTCATGAGAGATTTTTGAATTCCTTTATTTCCCTTACTGGTAGAAAAACCACCAAGCATAAGGAATAAAGCTTATAGAATTAACATGGAGTATAAAGGAGCAATCCCTTTGCCCACTGAGATGTATTCATATTGAAATGGAGGAGTATAGAATAGAGATAGTAAAAGAAAACTAGGATAATATAAAAAAAAAAGGGAGAACAGAATGTAATGGACTTCATAGAGCTGCCAACCTCCCTGGACTTGGCCTTGGACAGCAGCAGACAGGTTAGGTCATCTGCAGAAAAGCCAAACAGCAAGAAAGTGCTGCTCACGCTGCTCTGTCACTGCTGAAGGCAGCCACCTCACAGGATGCTCCGTGCTAGTCTGGGGACCGGGCTATCAAAGGTAGTTTGACAATGCCACTGTCAGCAGGGGCCTTGAAGTCTAGCCCTCCTGGGCTGTTGAATTAGAAGACAGTGAACCTGGCAGGGACCCACCAGAATAGAATAGAAAGACCCCACATAAGACTCAGGAGAAATGAGAATGTTTTCATGAGTCTGGTACCACAGAGCCCTGAGAGATTGCAGACAAGCAAGGCTGACTTGATGCTGAAAGGACGTAGTTGAAGCAAATGTAGAGGATACAGCATGGAGGATAAGAAAACACCCAGGCGCCTGCACCAGGCCACTATTTCAGAGAGAGAGAGAGAGAGTTTTAAAGGCATAAACAGAATTGGACAAAACTGAATTTACAAATGAAATATCCCAAATATTCTGATTATCTGTGGACATTCTGTTCTCCTTCCAAACTCCTCAGGTCTCCTGAGTCTGTTCTTTCTGTTTACTTAAACTAAACAAAATTATTCCCATTTATTTACTGGCTGATAGAAACCAAGAGCAACAACTACAATTTAATGAGAAATGATTGTGTTTCTTTAAAAAAATTTTTTTTAATTAAAAACAATTTAAAGGAAAGGCACGGGCAAGAATGAAGGTGAGTAGGCAGGCAGGCAGGGAGAGGCTAATGAAACACTTTAATTTAGTTGTTAATTTAGTTGACCTGAACCCAGGTCCTTGGGATGTTGTGTGAACTGCCTTGGCCAGAGGCAGTGGACCATACTGCTAAGCTTCTGGGGGGCGACTCTTTTTTTTTTAGACTACATGTTTGATGATTACTTTTCATTCAGTCAACAAATATTTTTGAATATCTGGTGAGTTCAAGGCACATCTTCCTTATAGTTCTGGGAAGGAGCAAGAATTTATATCCATTCTATAACTGGGGAAACTGAGTCTCAGAAAGGCTAAGTAAGTTGAACAAAGTGATACTTCTAAAAGTGTATCACTTTTGCAATTTGATATTCACACTCAATTTGTCTGGACCTGAGGCTCCTGCTCTCAAACCCTGGCAAAGGATTACTTTAGAAGGCTTAAGAAAGAAGGATCATTTCCAAGAAACCATTGACTTGGGTGAAAAGGTGCTCTAAGTGTCTGCCTTTCCTTCTTAGAGGTGAGAAAAGACACAGAGAAAGGGTGAGAGACCTCTTAATTCAACACAGAACTGTAAGAGAAAGATGGCTTTACTAGAGTCACTTTGAACATGGAGCAGTCTTCCATAGCTGATCCTTTTTCTTTCCTAAAGATGGTGACAGAGTCAAATGTGTCAAGATGATGAGGCAAAAGAAAGATTATTTTAATTACTTTCTTGATTATTCCATAATGCAGTGAAATACCACTTGGCAATAACACTCTATGGAATTTGGGTTATTTTCTTTTTATGTGTATAGCTTATTTTGAATAAAGTAGCGTCTCCTATTAATCAAGGGTTAGTTTTAATTCAGCGCTTAAAGCAAAAATCTGGTGTAGTCAAAATTATCATGAATTCCCTTAAATGTGTTTAAAGTTCAATATATGTGAACTGGTGCTTACAGTAAAGCATATTCACATTTAAGATTTGAGAGCCACTGAGTTAGACAAAGGGAAGAAATAAAGGGAAAGTATAGACACAGGTGTCAAGGCATTCATGTCTTTTAAAATAATCTTCAAGTTGCTAGTATGAAGGGGAAATGGTGAGAGGATGCCAATGTGGTTTTTCTTGCCTATAAATTTAACTCTATTCTGTTTTAATATTTAGTCATTACAACCTGAATAAATACCATGCTTGCTGGCTTTTTAAGAAAAATGGAAAAGCATGGAAGTGACTAGAACATAAAGGTGAACACGGAGTAGCTATTTCCTAGAGACTCAGGAAATACTTTCAGACTATTCTTCTAAATTGTGATTTAGCAGACACATCTGTGAAAAGCCAGTGACAAGAGCATGGCCATCTGCTGCCTGCTTTCCTCTGGTGGCCTCGTGGGGCAGCGGCCCCTCTCCTCTCCTCAGGCATTGGCCTCATGTTCATAGGAATTAGATTCCAAAGCCGCACGTCCATGAAATGCATGTGTAAAGTCACCCCACCCCTTTCCTGAATGTTATCATGAAAGTCTTATTTCCTAACAGTATAGGAATCAATGGACGGGATAAAAATTCCCTAGAAGGGTGAAGTGATAAATCAAGGACCATGATAACCGATAGCAAACAATATAATAGCAAATTTTTCTTCCAGAGATTGTTCTCAAAACTATCGAAGTGTTAGGAAAGCATTGACTTGTGAGTTGCTCTATGTATCGCCCTTCAAAGAGCTTTGACAGTTGAAAGGTGAATGATTTTATTCCTTCGTTAGCTCAACACATCTAATTGGAGAATACCTATTAGAGGTCAGATGGGCTAGATGCTGTAGGAAAGCTTATTCTCCTCCTCAGTCCTAGCCTAACCCTCCTGGGAATAATCTACAGACACAGAAAGAGTTAAATTTATTGATTTTAAGAGGTCTCCTTCAAGAAGATCATACTGTCTGTGATTGAGTCATGTGCAAAAGCTCATTTCTCTTAGCCCTGTGTAGAATTTGATGAGGAATTCGTGTACCAACCCCAGAAATGATCTAAGTATCATGACTCTCCCTGATCTATCCCTAAAATAGAATGGAGTGCTTTTCTATTTTCCATAGCCATGAGGAAGCTGACATACTGGATCCAGTCTGGGAAGATTCTTTCTATTGCACACACAGTACAGAGCAGAGAGTTTCTGGCAAGAACACTGTGACCCCCACATAAACTCCACTGGAATGAATACTTTGTCTTTAGTTTTTTTCTCTTCACATCTCCCTTTTTTCAGTCCTTGTTTGTCCTGGGCAAATAAAGCTTTTATGACTGGACTGGAAAAAATAAGAATACAGACACAAGTATAATATTTTCTCTCTCTGGATTCTAGCTTTTTCTGACTCTTTTATATGGCACTACTCAGATACGGAGCCAAAGCAGTTTTTTTTGGCCCTGGTTTGGAAAAGTCTAAGGAGTTGCTTGCTTTCTGTTCTTTCAAATGTTAATAAAGATCTTTTCTTTTCCTCTTGCTTAGGATAAGAAACAAAGCAGGCTGCACAAAATTAAAAAGAGATGGTATCAGGATAAGACACATTTATTGTTTTTAAAATATCCTTGAGATTAAGAACTTAAACAAGAACCATGAGTCATCTAGCATAATTCTCCTATCGCGCTGTTTCACAAAAATGTTTAATAAGTAATACTGCCTGCTTCTACACTCATTTGAAGTAAACCAGTACTTAAAAAACAAACACATACTTCAGAAATTTGAAATTTTTCTTCATGAATCTCTAGACTGGAGAAAGACTTTGGTTGGACACAAAATTACCAAGGACACAGAATTCAGATTAGTTTCTGATCCCAGAGCGGAGATTTTAATTTCCCCTGGACTCAGTTTTTATAAAGACTGAAAGCTTTATTTTCCTTTCTAAAACATCACCTGAGATAACTTCTAGTGGTTCTAAGTTTGGCAAGATGATTCTTAATTCAGGCCCAAACCTGCCCAATCTTTCAACAGCCATGAAGGTTAGACACCAAAGGGCAAGGTAATGTTCAGTCCCAGTATTTGCTGCCCCCTACAGGTGCTCTAGGGTACTCCTTGCCTCTCCAAGATTTTTGTAGCCAAGGAGCAGAACGCTCTGTGTCACGAGTTGCAAATATGGAGTAGTGGTGTTTATGAGAACTGTTTCACGTCACAACGCCTAAAGCAGGCTTTTGCCTCCCAGTCTGGAAAGGTGGACAACAAAGTTGAAAAGTAAGTATTTTGCAGTAGAAAATTACATATGTATGTCACCCAGGAATGCAGAAAGTTTATTTATTGACCACGTCTTCCTTTTTCTGAGAGAAGTTCATCTTAGCAATGGACACATTAAACCCTGAAATAGAACTTTAGCCTACTAGTCATAGCTTTTCATTTCTGGTTTCTTTTATCTAAATCAATCTGAATGGTTTTAAGATTATCTTGGAAATGCTAGCATGGAACATATGCAAAGCATTTTTTTTCATCCATTCAGCAAATATTTATTGAAATCTGTAGAGCATATAATCTGCTACATGCTGGGACTATGAAAATGGACAAAAGCATTTAAGTCACATTGCAGTGGCTAGCACAGTACTGAATGCATGTATTTAACGACAAAATAATGACTAGTACTAAGTGCATATGAACATTCCCTATGCACTAGTCATGCATTAATCCATTTAGATAACACAGTGACCCTTCAAGGTTCCTATAGTTATTATTTTTCTGTAAAGATGAAAAAGGCCAGATACACAAGGAAGTGAGGGAACTGAACAAGGTCATAGAGCTACTAAATATCAGAGGCCAGATTCATACCCAAGCAATTCTAAAATCCACTACATTATTTGAGAAAAGTGTCTTCCTGGCAAACGTGTCTCAATATTCACTGAATTCTCTCAATCCCATCTATTTATTTACACTCCAATGAGCTCTTGGAAAGATTTTGTGTATTTATCACCAACTTGAAGACCTTTTTTTTTTATTGCAATTCCCTGAAGTATTCAGACTGTTAGGCCTATTTGACAAAATAGAAAACTCGAGCACTACATGTAAATTGATTTGTCATATGCCAGTCATTTATTCATTCATTTAACAAGTATTTTTGAATACTAGGTGGCATACAAAAATGATTAAGATCAATCTCTCTCCAAGTAGCAGAGAAATACTGTGGGAATAAAAAGAGATAGCAACTAATGCCTCTAGAGACTCCTCAGAGAAGGCAGTAAGTGTGATGACAAGTCTCTATATAGACTATGACTTAGCTTCTTAGATAGTGAATTGAAAGTTTATGCTCCTGTGTATGAAAGCAATTAAGCTCCTCTCTTTCAAAATGCTATCATCCCAACTACCTTGGATCTCTTATATGTATGAACAATGAGAATTTGGCCTTGAAACTACACCATTTCACTGCTTTCGATTAATAAAATAACTATCGGGCATCTACTAGCTGGAGGACATTGTTTTAGGTCTGGTGAACATGAAGTGAAACAGCCATGTTTCATACCCTCAAGGAATTTTAGTTTAGCAAAGGAAAGCAAATCTACCCATAAATATCTATAATACAAGGTAAATTATAGATGCAGCCAATACAGAGATGCAACAGCCTGAAATTGTACATGGAAGGGAAACCATTTAATGCGCTCATGACTTAGAAATCACTTGATAACTTTGCTGTGAAAAATACTCATGAGTGGGTGACAACAGATTGTCTTCATTATAAGACTATGAGGTATAGGTTGAGCTGTGAGTCCTCGTTACAAATGCAAGATGTTCAGAGAGCCCTTAAGGTGCGCCCTGGTGGAGTAGTGGTTAGGTCAGTTTCCTGCAAAGTAGCAAACCACCTGTCCCTGAGTTTGACTCCTGGGCCCAGGGGAAAGCAAGCAGTGTGAACAACGAAATAAAATAAAAATGCTGCTTCTTCCTCTTTCTTCCTGCCTGCCTGCCTATTCACCTTTATTCCTGCCTGCATATTTCCTTTTAAGATAAGTACTCCTTGCTTTTGACAATTTTTCTCTGACATATTAATACTTTTATAATAGTTTAAGCATATTTACAAAAAAAAAAAATCTGCTGTGGTTTAAATAGACTGTCCCTGAGTTCTAAAGTCAAAAGTTTCTAAATCATTATTTCAGAAGGAGAACAGAAGGAGAATGAATTAAGATATCATCTGCTTCTACATGATGAGGCCTACTTCATCATGGCTTGTTCAACTCCTATTTAATAGCTCTGCAGTCAAGGACATGCTTAACGTAAGACAGAAATTTCTTAGCGCTGTTTGGTTCCCAAACATGACATGACTTTGTACCAGCCCTCCTTCAACTCCTTTCTCCAGTCTTCCAAATTTAGTTCAGCAATCACCTCCTTTGCAGAAGATAAGCCTTCCTGGATGCTTTTTCCTTGAGTCATTAAAGGACTCTGACCTCTGTCTTCCCTACTGCTCTAGATTTTCTCCATCATCGCCTTTCACATAGCATATAGAATTTCTGTTTTCTTGCCTCTCCTCTAAACTAGACTGAGAGAATCTTGAAGGCAAGACCCTTGCTTTTTCTCAAGTAACTGTATGATGTAAAATACTAGTAGGTATAAAACATATTAGAACGAAGGGAGGGAGTGAAAGTAAGTTGCTTTAGTCATTGTTCCACAAATGAGAAATCTGAGACAGCTACTTAAGAATTATGAAACTGAAAGCACAAACACTTTCCTTGATGACTAATGACAATTAGCTTAATTTCTGAAATTCCTTATATCACGTCAACACATTCCTTCTGGATAATATTTTTTTAGTGCCTCTTACTTGAACAGGTTTCTTCTTACAATCTGCACAACAACTGCACCACTGTAATTAATTGTTACCCACATCTGGGATAAAATGTATCAACTTTGAAAATGTTAGAATAGTGTATATATAAATGAGAAAAAAATGTACCAATCTCCAAGCTTAATTATTTTGTTTTTGCCTGAAACAGTAATGTTGCTGCAGGCGTTACTGTTTTACATCACAGTACATCTTGAGAAAGCAACATCATCTTTTTAAAAGACATTAAACTTTCAGCAGTGGTGGCAGGAGCAGGAGAAGCAGCAATGGTTATTACATTTCAAATTGCTTTTCATGTGCTCCTCTCACTGCCCCACATTTTGCTTCACTTTGGCTTTTAGTCTGACCACCTAAGATCCAGATCACGCAGATTCTGCCTCAGTCTCCTCTGCTTGTTTTCCCCAGTGAATCACGTGTCCGGGACTAGAAGCACAGGATATGAAACTTTAGGATCAGTCAGCCATGTTTCATAGCTTTAGATTTAATCATCACTGTTACAGAAGCACGGTCTCACTCTGTTCTGTTCTTCAAACATATTACATGTTTATCTCTCTTGATTCAAACCACATTCACTAAAGGATGATGAATATATTTGGGGCAATGAATACATAACAACCAGAACTTATTTTGCCTGAACATGTTAGAAATATAATAAATAACCTATAATCAAAAGAATGAAAATTTAGGGAAATCGAGATGAGTTACTATAATAGATGACATATTTACGCTTCATGACATGTCATCACAACTCTTACTTATTAAAGGAAATTGTCTCCAATTATACGATATTGACAACAGACCGCTAATTGTATTTGTTGCTAAGCGGTTTAGCAAATAGTTTCCACGAACGCATAAAACAAAAAGCAAGTATATCTGGTTCTTGAGTTACATAGTTCAACTTGGCCTTGAATCCCGTGTTTGGTTTATGGTGGTCTCAGTATCAATACTTCTAAGGTCCTGCGTGTAAACAACGCAGCGTGTAAACTACTGCTCACTACTGCTCACTCCAGGTACAAATTGCCATATCTCAAGCTAAATGTGGTAGACACTCTGAGTAAGATATAGACTCTTGAGCCTTGGGTAATCAAAAACAACTAGCAAAATTAAAAGGAAAACAATTTTGCTCCAGAGCAAAGGCAGTGGGGCACTATTTTCATTGTGGATAACTAGGTGATAATTATATTTTATTGATTTTCACAAATTGGAAATAGTTTGGCTTATAGATTTTGTGTTTTGTTTTCTGTTATATCCTCAGAATTTAGTACAGTGCCTAACATATAATAGCTGCTCAATAAATACTTATTAAATAAATGAATTCCCAAAGAAGGGTAATTAGTCTCATGAATTCACCACACTATTTTATGCAACAATTTCAATAAAAAATTATTGTAGCATTTCCTAGTAAATAAGAATATGACTATCTAGAACTGGTAAGTAGAAGAATAAATGAAAATAAAAGAAAGAAAATGGAATTTCCAGATGATCACAACAAAAATATCAGAAGCATATAATAAAAATCTGGACCTAAGAAGAAATACATGATACAGAAAGCTTATTAACAACAAATGAGATTACGATATTCTCTTTTATGTTAATAAAACTTGAAGTGAGTACTTTTAATTTTCTGTTTCACTTTTTTATTAAACACTCAAGGTGTCAATTCACTCATTTATATAGTACCCGTTACACTAATATTTTTTCATAATGGCACTTGACACAGACATTAAATCAACCTAGTTTCAATAAATTTGCAAAAAGAGATTGTTACTGAAAAGTAATTCACTTACCAAGAGTAGAATTGGTTTTCAAAAAACTATTTAAGAAAACTTAAAAAAATGCCGACTTCTTCACTTTTTTCGAAGTGCTAATATCTCAGCAGGGGGAGATAGTGTCTAGTGCTCCTACCCCTTGTATCAGCAAGCTGGATGCTAGGTTCCCCAAAAGATTGGGAATTTCTTGGTTCGGGAGCATGGAAGGAATGAACTAGAAACACTTTGAGTATCCAAAAAGGTTTATTTTTAATGGAACCTCAAAATGGGATAGCAAGCTAAAGGAACGCACCAGCCGCCCATCCTGCGGAGAGGTTTATTGGCTGCTCTTATAGGAGGGTGGGGGTAGTTGCTGGTCTTAAGGAATGTGGGGAGCAGGGTGAGCTTTCAGATTCAGCACCTAGTACTGCTGCAATTTATTTAGAACATGGAAACAAAGAGTCTGTTAAGAAATCCATCAAGATGTTAATACAAGACATTAGTCCAAACAATGAGGATCAACACCAGAAGAGACTGAGAAAAAGGCCAAGGCCTGGGGTCAAAAGGCACCACCTAGAAAGATCAAGACAAAGGCCCCAGAGAATCCCATACAGAAGTCACACAACTAAGCCCCCACAAAAATGTCATCATCCATGCCTTGCTGAGAGCCCTTGTCCTGTAACTGGAATGCCCAGCCCCTTTTTATGGGACCATTTCTCAGTATTGGGTTTGCAGCTGGCAGCTTTCAGGGTTGAAGAAATGTCTCCCTCTGAGACAAAGTGTAGGCCTGCATCTGCTTGCTATAAAACATCAGATACCCCAAGTTTAGGGTTCCTTGCCTGAACAAAACCTTCTGAAGACAGTCATCTTCTGGGCCCTTCTGCATCAACCCTTAGGAATTGAAGTTTGGGGAACTGATGAAATATGCTGACTCTCTGCTGACTGTTTTTGCTCTGAGTGATAAAATCTTTCAAAAATGACTGACAGTCACGTGTCTTCTGTCAGCATCCATGAAATTGTGACAAGTTAACATGTCAGCTTGAAAGTTGACTAAAATCTCAGTTGCCTCTCAGTTCTTGGCAACATGACTTCATACAGGGATATGGATGCTCACAATTAGAAAGCTCAGCATATTCAAGTTTGGCACAGGAATGTAAAGTTTCAAAAGGAAAAGTCAGTGCTTCAGAGATAAGTTGATAATGCCAATGTAAAATGTCACTCACTCATACAAACAGAATTATCAAATAGAAAAAGTCTTTTATGGCATTTTGAAATTATATTTTTATTTTAAAACCAGCCCTATACTTTAACTAGGAACATTTTAAGTGTTATGGCAAACATTGAGTAAAGTGGTGAGATATTTTTGTAAAATTTGGAGACCTCACGATATAAATCAAAAAGCACCATTGACTAGTTCTAAAAGAGTTTCCTTCTTGTAAATAGATTTGCCCATTACACAATTTCATTATTTATTGCTTCTTGATAATATGGCTTCTTGATAATTCAAGAGTCACAATTAAAAATCCACTTTCCAACCTACAAATTCTATTTTTGCTGAAGTAAAATTATCTATCATCTTTCACAGTGAATTCTCAGATTTAGAGTTTGAAATTATTTCCTTGATACTTTGAAAAGGGAGAAAATTTTCTATACCTTTGTAAGCACGACTTGGTTATAGAGAATGTGGTGGTATGGATAAATCCCAGGGGGCTTATTATAATTTCAATGCTATAGTATTCCAATGATAAAAAGGGGATCTAGAAGTCAAGTCTTTGACATTAAGAAATATAATATCTCAGGATTTGACTTGAATTACTGAAAGAGTTTGAGAAAATAATCACTCTACTTTTTTTTTTTTTTTTTATTATTGCAAGAGCTATCAGTCTTTCTCCCTTAAAACCCAATAATAATGTAAGACGAAAATTCTGGCAAGGAACTAAATATTGAGAACAGAACATCAAGAGATGAGAGAAATTAAGAGAAAAACACTATATTTTTCAAGTCTATAAACTATAGGGTTTGTCCTAGAATCATTGTTTTATTAAAGCAACAGGTTTCTACATGTTTTCTTTAAAAACAGCAATAACTGACTTGCAGAAGACCAATTTACCTTTTAGATTGAGGGGGTAATAGTTAGGAAATCCTTTATTTGAAGACTAGATTGTTGAAGAGAAACATAAGAAGTACTTGGCTCAACAACTCCAGTAATGTGCTCTGTGATTTCATCTCCTCAAAGAAATTCAAAACAACGAATAATTTGATAATAAATATTTAATATTTTACCATAATTTTAGTACCTCTCTGTTGGAATTTTACTGGTATCATCCTTTTAAAAAAGTTTCCTATTAGTAAAGAAGATAAAAATCAACTATTTTGCTGTGTACCAGACATTGAACTCAGACTTTGGTGTCATTGCTTTAAATCAAAATGTACCCAGTGTCTGGAGTTTTCTCCATTCATTTTCTGCCACATTGTCTAGCTTTTGAAACATCAGTGAAACTTGAAATATTAAATACTGCCAAGGAGGGAGTTTGAGGTATATGTTTAATTGGGAATAGGTAAAGCAAAGAAGTCAAATAATACCACCATTCCATTGCCATTCAGCAAAGATACCTGCTGTCATCAATATAAAATTGATCAAGCAGGAGAAGAGTGCTTCTCTAATACCAGAAGACCTGTAGATGGTCCAGAGCAAAATTTCCCTTTGACCGACTTAAAAAGGCAAGACCAAGGCAGGGGAGTCAGGTCAAGGCTCTGTGTCTAACTTTGTGGTTTCCATGCAGATGGTTTGCAATATTTCTCTATCTTTACCTGATACATGAAAGAGGATTAAAGAAAGATAAAGACCTTTTGGTTAAGTTGCAAGGTTGCTGTGGGTTTCGTTTTTTTTAAACCTAGATATACTTTATGATAATTCCTATCCTCTATGAGAAATACTGCAACGTGGGTGAGGTATAGAAGATCAATGACACCTCTAAGATAAAACGCTTCTGGGGGATTTTTTTAAGTGACCTTTTTACATGTCAAAGCTTAGAGTCTTACTTTTGAGAACCAAATGATGACCATCAAAAGGAATATATTTTAAAAGTCCTTGCTTGCTTGCTTGCTACCACCTATTTTGAAACTATGTGAAGGCTTGACTTCTACAACGTGTGCCAGCCTGTGAAAGTTATGGGTCCCTTACTGGTTTGCCCTGGTTAACTGAAGTTACCAACTTGACCTCATACTGACCTTGTTAGCACTGTTAAAAAAAGCATTCGCCTCTTTTAACAAGGTTTTCCTTTCCACCATGAGCTGACCAGATTCTTCTTGAAGTTGCTTCAGTTTCTGGTTGGAGAGCTGCAGATGTTCTTTCTCCGCAAAGTCCTTTGACAGCAGAATCCCCAGTGCCTCACTCTTCAGCTTCTCCACAGAGCAATTCCATTCCTACAAGAGATCACTCTTTTCATTTTAGGGTATTTTACACATCCTCCCCTTTGTATTCTCGGTAAGATTCAGAGAACATTTAGATATGTCTCAGAAACCTGTCATTTTACTTTCCAATGATGAAGGAGTAAATGCTACAATCCAGGTTTGAGCATCAAGATGTAGATAAAATAGGAAAGGACATAGGAAAAAGGCTGAAAAGGGAGATGCCATCAGAGTAGAAAGGGGTAAGTAGATTGGCATGTGTGAATGATCAAGTGTTCAGTTGCCTTAAATACAGGTCACTTCTGTGTCCATTAACGCTATCGGAAACATACCTCAGATACCACCAACGGCAGTTTTTAGTCTCTAACTCATTTGCCCGGTTTCATGTATGAGTCTCTCTTTTACAACTCAAGCTCATGTGGGCAGATATGTGCAAAAAGGGAAGAGAAATCTCATATTTTATGGCTGTTGTTTTTGTATCTGCCTACCCTTAGAACTGAAATTAATATCCATTTTTCTCCACAAAATGAATAGCTGTTGCATGCAAAATTCTCTCCTTTCTGACTCCAGTTTCACTTCTCAATGCTTCACTGTTAATGACAGAAAAAGATTTCAGAGAAAGAGAAGAGGTGGATTTTAATTTTGTGTTGCATGAGGATAAAGACAGTCAACAGAGAAGAAGGAAACTCAGAGCTGCATTAGACCAAACATAGGGACATTCAATTTAGGTGAAGAGAAACTCAAACTTCTTGCACAAAAACTGAAGTCAGAACTAAATTCATAAAATAATACTGTCTCTGACAAGGCAGTCTTGTTAGTGAGTTTTCTAGTGACCATCTCAGGTGAGACTGAATTGTAAGCATAGGCTACTTGCGAAAGCATCAGAAATTAAGCACCAAATTTCAAAAGTTGCAATCAGACTCCACCCTGCCTAATTCTCCAGTATAAAATGCCCTATTTTAAAGTTACATTTGTTATTTTATACGTATAGAGTAATTATAATTTTACAGCAATTCCCCACCACTATTTCCATTCATTCATTTCACAAAGCACACTAAGCATGATGTGACTGGCACTATGCTAACATAGGTATCTTTTGTTTTTATATTTTTTAAAGGAAGTACAGGCAGGAGTGAAGACGAGCAGAGTCGGGCAGGCAGGAAGAGAGAGTAGAAGGAAGCACTTCATAGATTTTATTTAGCTGTTCATCTGGTTTCCCCCCAGCCCCAGGACATGAACCCAGGTCCTTGGGACGTATGTGAACTATGTCCAGTGGTCTTATCTACCAGGCCACCAGGGCATCCCTAGGATAGGTATCTTGAAGACTATCAAGAATAAAATCTAGGTGTTTCTTTTAACAATGTATTAAGAGCTCTTTCACATAATTTTCATATAAACTTACATTACTAAATATTATTATTAAATATATATTACTAAATATATTATTAAAATTATATATATAAAATAATATTATTTAGTCCTACAAACACAGACAGTACTATTTTAAATAACGATTAGTAGATGGTCAAGGTAGAAATCGTATATATTATTTTATGGGCTCTGTAGAACCTGTTTCAGTATTTGTGCAAAACAACAATATTTTGATAATGGACATAATGGTAAGAATGGGGCATGTCCTTGTGGCCTAGTGAATAAGATCATCAGACATAGTCCACATACATCTCAAGTACCTGGGTTTGAGACCCAGGGCCAGAGTGGGGAACAATCAAAATGAACAACAAAATAAAATAATAAAGCGCTTCTTCCTCCTCTCTCTCCCTGCCTACCTGCCCACTTACCTTCATTCCTCTCTATACCTCTCTTTCAAAAAAAAAAAGTAAGAATGGTAGATTAAGGGTTTGACTTATAAGCTTGTGTTTGTAAGTATAAACTTCACAAACTTAGGATAGATATTATTGTAATATCCCTGTATTTACATAATACTCTAAGGAGTACGATACTTTAGGCTACATAACCAACAAGCGGCAAAACCAGGACAGTTCCCAGGTCTGTATAGGATGCTACATTCCAGGGAACTGAGGATAGGGAAAATGTAAAAGCTCCAAATTTCTCCATGAATGCAAAAGAATTAGTCCTGAACATGGGCTCTGGGAGTTCTCAAGAAACATTTTTTTAAAGCTCTATTTTGTCCCCACTTAAAGATGGCTAATATGTGACAGAATGTTCTCTTATAAAGTACTGTAAATATCCTTCCCACTTAAAAACCATTACCTTAACCTTATCAGAAAAGAGCAAATATTTTTCTAAAGCAATGAGCTGGCATACAAAACAGGCACTCACTACCTATTAGCCCTACTTCTCTTCCAATCAGTTTTATGACAGTTCATTAGCATCCCCAAATGTGTTCTTTGTTTAATAGATATTCCTATTTCTCAGTTCTAAAATAACAATAGTGGGAGGATTCTCCAAATGTTATTGATCAGAGTTACGAATTTATTGATCAGTCTTATGAGATATGCAAGGCAAATGAGGTCTCTTTACCATAGTACTCCTCAGAATCTTTAATATGTGGCTGTGCAATAATCTCCTAGAGGGAAGCATGGTATGAAATAGTTCCAACACTCTTTTTTGATTAAGAAACCAATTGTTTGCTCATCATCTCAGGAGACCACTGCTCCAGTTGGGACAATATTGGGAAACACTGTTCTTGTGACCAAGAGCAGCTGAGTTCATTGGGTTCACCTGCAGGTCTTTTCGTTTTGTTTTTGCCCTGTCCCTCCAGCTACTCCATCAGTTCTTTCCTCTCTTTTGTAACCATGCTCTGGCTTTCTGTCTGTTAAGATACACGGGGTATTAGTTCTCAATCAAATACGATCAAGAAGTGCTTAATACATGAAGATACAAAATAAAGAGTATTACATTTTTTCAAACTGGCATTGACCAGAGCTCTGTGCCCACGACCAAACATGAAGAGCCTAGAAAGCTGGGGGAAAGAAAACAGAGTTGAAGCTAGGCTGTGTAGAAAAAGGTTAGAGCCATTGTGGACTCAGTCTGGATAACACTATGCCCCGGAATGTTGTCTTAACTATTTGCAAGACACAAAGCATTGATTTTTCTTTCCACGTGCTAGCATTATGCTAAATATTTGACATGCATTATCCCACTTAACCTTCGCACACCACTACGAGGTAGGAACTGTTATCATCCTCATTTTCCAGCTCAAAGGAATGAAGAACTAGCCAAGATCTCAACATTAATAGGTGAAAGAACTTGACTTCAAACACAGGTAGTTTGACTCTAGAATCTGCTTTCTCCCTCTGCAGCTTTAACTCTTCGTGGAAGTGGTAATGTTTCTCATACCACAGTAAGACGACGCATGTCAGTTCAGAATTGCAGAGGTGAAACTTCCCTGAAGACTCAGACAAGGTCTTGGAAATGAGAAAAGTGTTTTATGACCCTGGCATTCTCTGATTTAATAAGAAGCCTCATTGTTTATAAATAAACGCAATGCTCTTAAAGATATAGTTGAGAATCGACAACTCAAACTCAAACATAATTTTACTTAGCAACTAGACTAAAAGAATAAAGCTCTTCTCCTTGAGTAAAAAGAGAAATACCTATTCTCTGAGAGGGTTTATAAATCTCTCTTTAGTATAAATTTTGCAAACAACAGTAAAGAGTGACTTCTGGAGGAGAGTGAAGTCTTTGAAAACTCACTTTACCCTTGGGCTTCACAGTGTTTTTAAAAGGGGGTGCGCTGTGACCTTCCAAGGAAACTAAAGAACCATTTTGTGCCTCTTATCTTTCCTTGCTCTCCATCCTCAGTCTTCTTAATTACATTTTCACATGAACTCTGTAGGTATTAAATGAAGCTGGGTCTATTCAATATTTCTGTTCAATCTCAGAAAATTGGTTCTGTTTTCTTTGGGCAAGCAATCTACAGACAATTCCTGATGCATTTCTGTACCATTCTGATGATATACTTCCCCAGATATTTTTCTTAGGGGATGCTTCCACTATTTTACTTTAAAGATAAACCTTTCCAGAGTGATCTGAATCCATCATGCTATATAAAAAAATTAGTTGGCATTGTTGTCAAGGCTAGAGAAGTTCAGTGGAGAAAATCTTGGTCCATTTTTTCTAAGCCCTAGCTGCCTGCCTGTTAAGTGTTAAGTCTCTGACTGAGTTTCAGTTACTTGGTAATAAAATATTTTCAGTACTTGTCCCCACCAGCAGAAAGCCAATGGCTGCCATTTCCTTGAGTTTTCAGTTTGACAGAGATAGGTGCATATTTGTGACCCAGGAAAGGCCTGTGGCACTGTGTGTTCCTGGGCTCAGGGTATCTCCACAGGTCACTCCATTATTTTCCTTTTTCACTCACAGTAGTAACCCTTTTAAACTGTACTTTCACTATTCCATTTGCCCAGGAAATTGAGCTTCTCCTGAATCCCTTGATTGAAAGGGTACTTTTAAGAGGATTAGTGCTGATAGACAAGGCTTCGAAAATGATTTTTTCTGCCTCCCTTTTTTTATTGAACTGTCCCAAGTTAGCTCATGAATGAAATTATGGATGGCATAAAAATTATCCACAAGTAGATTTTTAAAAATAAAAATATTAGCTATTTCAACTGAAAAGAAACAATTATAATATATTTAATATTTTTTATTCACAGGAACATTGCCTGTAGATAAGATTTAATGATCCAACTCCATATGGTAAATTATTTTCTTAACTTTGGAATGTACTTTTTTAAGCGGGAGAAGATGGATAAAAAGGAATAGGGAATTTATTTGAACACTGCTAAGAAAATATCAGTTGTGGAGATTGGTGGTCAAAATCACATCCGGCAGAAGCATGCGTCAAGCTCACCCACTGTTCCCATGTGGGGCTCTTCCCTAGAATTTCTCATTAGCTACAGCCCATTTCTCCTTCAGTCTCTTCTACAGTCCCATTTGGTTCAGCACCAGGGGAATTCACTCATTGACACAAAATCACAGAATTTTACATGATTGCATTAACAGATGGTACAAACAAAAAAAACCTGGCAATTTTAATCAGAGAATATTTGAATCGCTTTGAGTATAAATGTTTTTTAGAAGAAATGTTTATGCTTTTGAAGAGTTGCAATGAGTCCTTGTAAGGTCGAAACTCTATGTTGAGCTGAATTGCAAACTGAGCTGCAGTTTCCACTCCTGCTCCCTTCCTGGGCATTTGTACGTGGTTGACCTTTAGAAAAGTCAGGGTCATCCTGGAGAGAAGGGTCTCATCCCATTCTTCCAAGAGTGCAGAGTTCAGTATCCCCACGCCACTTGAACTTTGGCCTCACAGATAGCAAACCAGAGGAATTGCTTTTGTGTTGCCCAGAGACCGAAAGAAACTAGTGTTTCACCTCCCAGCCATCAGGGCAGAGCATCATAGCTAACAATTCAGGAAGGCTCACGGATAAGCATAGAGACCTAGAGCCAGAGGTACACTATTTCAAACATAGTGAGGGCATTTTGCAGGGTATGCTTTTCTGAGTCTTTATTTCCCTGTTGTGCAATGACAGTAACCGACACTTCTCATAATTCTGCTTCTCTAGTGAATCATCTGTAAATTTAATGATGAATTGGCTGTGCCTCAAAATCTTGAATTATGGGCTGTACCGAAATTTAGAATTTGAGCATTATTACCCATAAATGAACATTTTCCCAGATTCAAACTGACAGTCTATAGATATCATTAAAACAGACAGATATCATTAAAACAATTCCTGAGTATGAGGTGTTATTTTTCTTAGACAATTAAAATATTCCAAAAGTTGTAGGGGAAAAAATGACTTAGGAGTTACTTATTTTACTTATTCTGTTTGGTACTTGACCACCGAGGAGAACTTGCTCAACTGCAAAAAACAGAGTAGAATGTTTGTGGCTAAAACTGAGGCAAATCAATGCATTTTAAGAATCAAACTCATAAACTAAACTTATAAGCAAATCTTCAAAATAATGATTGGTATGGCAATAGTTTATTTTTTCTTCCTTAAACAACATAGTTTTTAGATGAAAACTTGATTACATGGGATGTGGGAGAGAATTTACCCAAGATTTGTGTTTTCCAAGAATCATTTTTTTCTCTTTAGTGTCTTGTCTTTATTGTTTTTCTTATATTTCTCATTCCTCTTAATCACATTTTCTTTGAGTTGATAAAGGAAGGAGAAAATCCAGGTTTATGAGCACTGGTGTTTTCATTTTTAATCAAAATTAATAAAGACTAGCTGGCCAAATTATTTTCATCAAATACAATTTGTCTATAATCAGATTGTGTCACTAGATGACAAAGGGTTTCTAATTCATATTAATGTTCTCAAAAGATTTACTTTTTAATTTTATAGAGAATATATTGAAGATATCTTCAGGATCTCAATATGTAATTCAACTAAGAGGAGAATAATTAAGTTTTGATGTTCACTTCTTATGAAGATCTCTAAATAAAAAAGATTAAATTGGGAAAGGCAATCTGTATGTATTTTTCCCATAATGAGTATCAGATGTATACTATATATAGAGAGAGGGGAGCAAAATTCTGTCACCCCAAATAAGTCTTTTTTAACAAAAGTTTTATTTTATAGACGGGAATCTGGAGACTGGGTGTGTCACCTAGTACTTGTCCATTTCCTCAAAATGGTCAAACCAAAACTAACCCATGACTCAGTTATGCTTACTTTTTGGAATCACCAAAGCACTATAACTAGCAGATTACAGAGGACAACGGAACTACCTTAGATTAGAAAATAACAGCAGCTCCAAATATGCTCATGGAGAACTATGGGAACTAGACAGACCAAAAAAGACAAAAAAAGGGAGGCAAAAAGGAGACAAAAATCAAGATAGGTTAAATCCTCATCCCTCTGATTCAGACCAAATTAGAACAGGGAGTAGGCCTGGTCTCCTGGTCCCAGAACACTCCGCCCCAACTACTGGTCTCCAGACTCCGCACATGTCGCTCTCTTGCTTTCTGTCTTGGAGAGACACACAGGTCTCCTTTGTGTACTTTTCTTATCTTACTTATTCTAGAGTCTTCCCACACCCATTCCTGAGTATGTGCTTTCCTTTTTTAATAAACTTTTCTTTTTCTATTCTTGCACCCATTTCTGATTGTCCTTGAACCCTTTCTCGTGAGGGATCAGAAGAACCTGAGGGCTGGGGCCAAAGTGCTTTCCTGCTCAACCTTTCAAGAGAACCACCCACAACACTAAGGAGTAGAACTGACATGTTCTCACACACAGATAACTATGTGAGGTGATGGATGTGCTATCAGTTGGGGAGAAGCCTTCCACAATGTACACATATACCAGGTCACCATGATGTACACTTAAAATACCTTTCAATCTTTTGGGTCAATTATACTTCAATAAAGCTGAAAAGAAAAAATTAAATCACTAGATTCACAATGCAGCAAATCCCTCTATTGTAAACACCAGGTTTACAAAGAATCCAACCCGTTTCTACCATGATTTCTATGCCTGTGTCTCGCTCAGGAGTGTGAACACTCATACCATCACAGGAGTGTGCAAGAGAACAGCTTTAGAAGACAAAGTAAGGCTTTATCTTTAATGTTAGATGCAAATTAGAGACAGTGCCACTCGGCAAGTCACTTTACTTTTTACCATTACCTAAAGTTTCACTGTGTTTGGGTCAATGAACACTGACTTTTAGTATGGCCTGGGGGAGTAGCAGTTAGGTCTATCACCTCCAAAGAATGCAGGCCACATACTCCTGGATTAGAGTCCCAGGCCCATGGGTGGAGGGAGGACAACCAGTGTAAACAACTAAATGAAAATAAATAAATGAATAAATAAATAAAGATGCTTCTTTCTCCTGCCTGCCTATTTGCCTTCATTCCTGTCTGCACCTTTCTTTTAAACAAATAAATACACATTCACTTTCAAAAATCTGGTGTGAAGTGGAGTGGTGATGAAGAAAAAGGGAAAACAAAAGTCAAGACTGGCTAGGATGTTTGTTGATACTCACACAGTAGCGTGAGTCGGACGCTTTTCTCTTAACACTTGAGAACTGCAGCAACACATCCATCTTTCATGAAGTTCTGATCATTTATTTCACAGTTGCCTGAGAAGCAGAGTGTCCTCAAAAAATTCTATTTAATCAGCAGTCTTGATGATCATGCAGAAAAGAGAGTGAGTCATGACTTCCCAGTCAAAGGAAAAGCGACTTTTAAAGGACAGCAATTTAAAAGTCCAGCAAGGGCTGACTCAGGGTAACATTTGCTGTCAGCTTCTTTTCCAGTGGAGTCATCATTTGACCCCACAAATATCAGCTGCTGCTTTTAATTCCCAGACCCCTCTACTGAGTGTGGCAGGAAATCCAGAAATGAATATGCCATGACACCTGTTTTTGAGAAATTCACAGCTACAGGGAAACCAGCCATGTAGAGAAATCAGACATGTTTACGGTTTCTGCCCCTACTTAGTGATCTGACACAGCTATGAAACTTTGGCCTGGTTTTATTTTGACACATATTCTCTTCATTCTACTCCTCCTCCTCTTTGGTAAGCAAATTATGTTCTCAAGCTATCACTGCTTTTTACTTTTCTCTTCCATATCAACTCTAACACAATCATTTGTGGTTAACTTGGAAAAAGAAGTGGAATAAAATAAGGGAAAAGAAATTCTATACTCAGGGGACAAACCAACCCTAGGTTCAGAGGTGAGAAAGCAGGAGACTTAGACATTGGGCAGGCAGGCAAAGGGCAGATCATAGGCAACTTTAGATGTCACTAGAAGGAGTCTGTACTTTATTCTGTACTCAAAGGGAATTTTAGGAAATAAGTGAGAGAAAAGTGACAGCTTATCCAAAGGTAACTTAGATGATATCACAAAAGATTAGTTACAAAATGGAAAGAATGGAGGCCCAGATGCCAGTTAGGCATGTAATAGGACAATTTACTATGTTCCTCCTATATTGTCCCATCTGCCCTCTTTTAAGAAGAGTGTAAATATTTTCTATGTTCCTTTTGCTAAGCAAATTCTATATTAAGACCCAAAGCAGCAACTACCTGCAAGTCATTTTCCCTCCTGTCTTTTGTAAAGACTGGTCCCATTGAAGACATTAAGATGGGTGAAATGGGTGATATAGTCAGGGGCTCTAGCTAGTACTAGAGAGGAGGCTGATTGTGAGATGAAAGTAAGCTTGCTAGTACTAGAGAGGAGGCTGATTGTGAGATGAAAGTAAGCTTGTGTCCTTCTGTATCTCAGGCGGCTAAGATACAGGCTATGAAAGCCATGAATTTGGATTTAAGATGGGACTGGGAAAAAATGATTAACAAAAAAAAAAAAAAAAGAAAGAAAGAAAAAAGTGACTTCATTTTGCATAGCAAAATGGCTCTGAACTTAGGTAAAACCTGTTTGATTATTTTTAAAAAGCATGAAAGTTTTGGACTGGTTCTTAAAGAAAACAGAACAGAAAATTAACATATGACAGATAAAGGAATTCTAAGGCAAACTGAGAATAGATAAATGACTTTTAAAAATACACCTAATCATGCTAATTCCATCATCTTGCAGAAATAGGAGGAACAGAAAAATTGAGTGAGGCAGTCTGCTCACAAATAACCTTCTGGTCTGGTCCATGCTGAGAGGGACAAGGAGGAAAGCCAGGAAAAGGTGAAAGGAAAGTGGAGGCTGAAGTAATGTAGGGAGATTGTAGAGACTTAGGATGTTTCTCTTAGTCATAAGGAAATGCCTTCTCAGATGCTCACTCAAAGTAGACTCAATTTCAATATTATTATAATGATAGCAACATTACCTTGAGTTGTAATGAGAGAATCCTAAAAGGCCATGCTTCATGGGAATTTTTTTATTTAAGAACTGACAAATGATCAAAATAAAGAAGAAAAAAACAAAATAATATGTAAGAAGAACTTTCGTAAAAGTCTTAACTAAAAAACAGACAGAAAGAAAAAGAACAATGTTTTCAAAGCATTTAAGCTTAATGAGCTGGTGAAGATGCTATCTGTAAAGCGACATCAGGTAGGTTTAAGTCTAGCAATCACAGAGCATAATATTATTCATTTGCTTGCTCAACTTGTCCCCTTCTTACAAGGACATAAACATTTCTGAGGGATTATCTAAATTAAATTTTCCCTGGAAATACAAGCCCATGGTTAGATTAAACCACAAGTCAAAGCTAGTGTAGGGTTACCAATGTGAAACTCCTCTTATTTTGTAGATTTTTTCCAGTTCAATTATATTTATGTACATATTTATATATATACACACACATACAAACACATATATATACATATATATGTGTGTGTGTATATATATATCTATATATATATCTATATATATCTTGCCTCTTAGAAATGAAATTGTTTGTAATTTATGTTCTGTGAAAAATTACATCTGTTTTTAATTGGGGAGTTCGTTAAAAATCAGACAAGTAACAAATTATTCACTGAAATGAAGACAGAGGAATTGGAATGCACTAATGCAGGTGTCTTTACTGTTTGGAGAATCACTTAATTTGTGTCTTGAGACATTTCAAATTCAACCCTCCCTTTATTTTTTTAAATTAGATGAGACATTATGAAAGAAACAAACTTTCATTTTATAGATTTTCCTTATAATCATAGGATATAGTGTAAGCTGATTTATTGAAACAATATGTTTTAAGGTGATTTTACCACTTTTTATACATTTCCAGTGAAGGAATTTGGAGACATAATGAAATTTCAAAGAGTAAAATAGCTCATTTCTTTATCTAGGTTAAAGTTTGCCACAGTACGAAGAAAACAGAAGGAGGCTTGTGAAGCACTTAGAAATTATTTGAATAATCTGTAAACTATGATTATAACAGCTCTAGATATTGCTACATACTCTTTGACCCATGAAGAGAACTCTAAGTGGCTTCTTTTGTTCCAAACATTCCACATTAGTGCTATTTCTGAGAAAATATTCCTATATTTAAAAAAGAAAATTTAAATATTCATGTTTTGATGTTCAATTACCTGAGTAGTAGGTCTAGGAATAAATGTAAAAAACAAAAATAAAATTCTACATTTAGGCAATTATGTCTACACCTTAAGAGAATCAAAGATTTATTTATACTTATATCCTCTGAGTTCTTAAAATAGCTGACTATTCCAAATCAATTACTTAAACTCTCTTTCATTCTTCTGGAGTTCTTTTCATAACCTTTGTTTCCCAAAAGAGGGTCCAGAGACTAACACCAACACTGGAGTTTGTTAAAAATTCAGACAAGTGAAACCACCACCCAGATCTAATGAATCAGAATCTACATGTTAAGATCCCACATAACTCTGAAGTATACTATAGTTTGAGAAGTTCTGGTCTAGGCTACACTGAAAGAGTGGCTTTTATAATTAGATGAGCAAGTGACAAATGAATGAAGATTGTGGAAAAGGAAATCTGCAAGTCATATGACTTACATGTAGAGAATCCTAAGGAACCTTAAGAAAACCCCACTATTGGAGCTATTCAGCAGAGTTACATGATATATCACGCACAAAAATTAGCATCTTTTATGGACTAATAAGGAATAATCTGAAAAACAAATTAAGAAAATTTCATTTAAAATAGCATCAAAAATGAAATATTAAGGAATAAGTATAACATTTATACAGTAAAAATTATAAAACATAAGTTTAAAAAATAAAGACCTAAATAAATGGAAAGAATCTCTGTTATCGTGGATTAACATTATTAAATTAAAATTGAAATACAACAACAGATCTGAAGTTACCAGTGGGGAAAGGAGTGGGGTGTGGGAGCAAGTGGTGGTGGGTTCAATGGACAAAGGTGAAGGACTTTGGGCAATTAGAAGGTGGGGGAGATCTGTCATACATGTTTGATGAATGGTGAACCTACACATATGGGCTTATGTTATTTTGTAAATCATGTTACCTCAATAAAAATTTAGAAAATTAAAACAAATGGCAACACACCTCAAATTCATCTACAGATACAATGCAGTTCCTATCAGAATCCAATAGCTTTTCTCAAAGAAATGGAAAAATGTATCCTAATATGTAGAATTGCAAGAAATACTAAATAGCCAAAACAACATTAGAAAGGAACAAACTTAGAAAACTCACATTCTCAGTTTTAAAACTTACTACAAAACTACAATAATCAAAACATTATGGTAGTAGCATAAGGACAGATATACAGATGAATGAAATTTGAAGTCCAGAAACACACTTACATATTTGTGATTAACTACTTTTAATAAGGATACCAAAACTATTCAACAGTATAAGAACACTCAACAAACTGGGCAAGGACAACTGGATTTCACTGTGAAAGAATGAAGTTACTTTACACCATATGTAAAAATTAACTCAAATGGAACAAGAAACTAAATATAAAAGCTAAACCCATAAAATTCCTAGGAAATATATATGGCTATATTTCTTAACCTTAGATTTAGCAATAATTTCATAGACAGAACACCAAAAGCACAGGAAACAAAATTAAGAATGGATATATTGAACCTCAACTAAATTAGTAATTTTTCTTCATCAGAGAACACTACTGGCAAAGGATTTGAATAGCCATTCCTCAAAGAAGATATTCAACGGCCAACCAACACATGAAAAAAAGTCACTGCACCATAACTAGTATTTAGTTATTAGGGCAATGCAAATAGAAAAGCATTATTTGTACCAAGTGAGACAGCACTTCACGCATATACTGATTGCTATTAAATTGTTAAATAAAAATAAATTAAATAAAAATAAATAAAACAGAAAAGTTTTGGTGAGGAGGTAGAGAAATGGAAAACCCTTGACAGTCCTGGTGGGAGTATAAAATGGTACCAATGCAGTAGATAGTCCTTAATTAATTAAATAGAGAAATAACACATGACTTTGCAATTCCATTCCTTTGCCATATACTCAAAAGAATTGAAAACAGGTGTTCAAATAGAAGCTTTTATATGAATGTTCACAGCAGCTCTATTTACAATAGCAAAAGGTAGAAACAACTCAGATGTCCATCAACTAATAGGTGGCTAAATGAAATATAGCATATTCATTCAATGAAATGTTATTCAGCTATAAAAACGAATGATGTATTGACACATGATACAACATGGATAAACCTTGAAGATATGCTAAGTGAAAGAAGCCAGACACAAAAGGCCATTTATTGTATGATTCCACTTACATGACATACCCAGAATAAATAAATCCATAAAGATAGAAAGCAGATTAATGGTTGTCAGGGGTTGGGGAGAGAGGGGAATTGATTGATGTAATTAGTATGGCATTCTCTTTTAGGGTCATGAAAATGTTCTGGAATTAGATAGTGATGATAGTTACTCAACATGATGAATTTAATAAATGCCACTAAAGGTAAATGTTATGAAATGCTTACTTTACCATCACTTAAAAAGCTATCAAGTTGTGCTGTGTTATATGAAGCATTAGTCATTGTCTGAACTTACCATTATTTTTAGAGCTGAAAACAAAACCAATAGGAATATCACAGGCATGTCATTACGGCATGTTGATACAAATGTAAATAATTGCAGATAGCATAATGCAAAGTTCAGAACATCCTACTCTTTCAAAGCAGAATTTCATCTTAGTTACATTAAATTTGCTGTCCGATAATCACCAAAGTTCTGATATTAATGCGTATGAGAAAACCTTACATTTTAGACAGAATCGGTTAGCTTTTAGCAAACTGTGACTGAAACCAGGACAAACCAGGTGGGACACCACGACAACACTGCAGACCAGCAGAGTCCAGGTCAAACTGGGATGTATGATAACCCCAAGTACAGCTGTGCAAGAACGCAATTAATGCTCATAACACTTTGTGCATTAGGTACAGAAGAGGGACTCTGGGTCCAAATACACAAGAAATTTGCCCAATAGTGCATCACATGTGTGAGAGAGACAAAGAGAAGAAATAACAAGCTCCAAATTGAGTTCACTGTGCCAGACCTCACCAAGACTTAATATTAAACCTAACTGCAGCTTTAACCTTTCCTAAAAATAGAATTTTACACCAATCTGATGAGGGGACAGCATACCTTAAAATCTGTAAAACAGGTATGTAGATGCATAAGCAAGAAATATAGTTAGCTGTCAAGCCTAAGTCCTGTTACCAAGACCCACTCAGCTGTGGTGGGGATGGGCTTACGGCAAAGACCTTCCTTAGCAACCTAGGTAGGAAGACAGACCCCCTAATACTCCCACCATTTACTCCAGGCAAGCTTACCAACTCTCTTGAGAATTCTAGCCAACCTGAGCAGTTCTCTCAGCTCTTACAAGAGCTCCAACTGGCTATGTCCACAAAGGCAGGAATACCATTCTCCAGGTGTATAGATGGGAAACCATTCTGCCTCTATACAAGCAATTCAGGCAGCACATGGAGTAAGGTCCATGTGCCACACACATGTGTATGCTCCTTAATGTCATTTCGCAGGCTGCAGGGAGCTTAAACTTGCTGCTACTACTAATAAATGTGCCATGTGATCCTGGCCATATGACTCTCCAGGAATTCTTTCCAGACAGATTCTTCCTCTCATCAGGCTGCCCAGCTCACTCACATAAAATCAATCTGGAATTTGGGGGTGAGCATAGTAAGATAATATGTATAAGATCCCCCTTCCTTTCTTTAAGGTGGTGTGGCTTTGTCTGAAACAACTAACCTTGTCCTAAATTCTTCCTGACTATAAAAATCTCCCATTTTGTACAACTTCTGGGAGCACCCTTTGACAAGCCAGATGGGATGCTGCCTGGTTCATGAATCACTTAATAAAGCCAATTAAATTCCAAATTTACAACTCCAGCACCTGAGACTACCAATTACTACACTGTCATATTCTATATGCACTATATATTGCTACCTCAAATAATTTTTGATATATTTGCCTGGTTTGAAAGTGTGCAACAATTCTGAAACATTTAAAATATGCATTTGTACAGAGAAATCAATATGTTATAATGCTGCTTGGAAAAGTCACATTGCAACACAGCACAATTTTGTACATAGAGACATACAGGTACAATGTAAGCACACAGACATACAGTTTCAGAACTCATTATGTATGTTTGATATTTCCTTCCTTTTTCATACACACCCACACACTATGACTGATTTTAATTTTCTTTAGTTTTATGTCTTTACTAATTTTTCAAAATGAGAATGTATTATGCAATCAGAGAAAAACATTTAAAAAAAATCGTTTTCTTGTATTGGTTCTATTTATGATAATTACACATTTAAATTATTCAAATAAACTTGCAAAAGATTCTGCTTTACTTTCTTATCTCAAGAGTTTTTTAACTCTTGTAACTTTATTTTGTAACCTTAAATGTGATTTTTTTTTTTTTTTTTCCAGAATACAGGTTCATGGGACCTAAGCATGAGATGCTTAAGATAGCCAAATAACATCATTTGAAGGAACTTGAGGCCAAGATCACAAATCCAATTTATGAAATCACTCAGCAAAGACTGGAAAATATTTTCAATGACTTGGAAAATCGGATTAAATGGTGAATCATGGAAGATGGTTTTAATCTTGCAGCTGAGGAATGTGAATTATACTCTATTAAAACATCGAAGATGATGTTTCTATGCTCCATTTTAGCTTGCTTCTTTCCCAGAACTTCAAATTATTAATCAAGGACTTTATAAACAATATACAGTCATCTATAAAAATTAAGAATATGGTCATACATGCAATATATGGGAAAAATCTCAAATTCAGAGTCACTTAAACATCAACGTTAATACAAATTCTCTGGGGAACTTTATTAAAATACAGATTGTGATCCAATAGTTTTGATGGGGGGCGAGTCTAGGATTCTGCATATCTAAGGACTTCCAGCTCCTGCTGTCTGGGACTCACATCTTGAATTACAAGGATATAGGTCTCCTTTAAGCTTTTTAAAAAGGATTAACTACCACCATCACACAAAAAAAGCATCATGCCTCCACCCATTCTCACTCTCATTCAAATTGCAATAGTTTTCCTAAATGACTTTCCTGTCTTCAATATCACTCCCTCCCTTCTTATGATTAATTCTGTTTCCAAGGTAATCTTTTAAAATGCAAATCAGTTTAAGCCACTACTCCAGTATCTCACTGCCCATTGGGTCTCACACTCTGGCACATAATGTGATTGAGTGAGGCAAAGGGGAGGGAAGAGGTAGATAATACGGACTGCAGTGTTCATGTGTCTTTTCTAAAGGAAATATTACTGGGCTCAGTCAAGAGTCACATGTCTATATGGAAAAATAAGCCTGATTTTGCCAGTTTTGTGAAAGAAGTAGGGAATCTGTATTTCTTTTTTGATTAAAATCCCAATATTTTTAAATTGTCAATGAATTCTTTTTTAAAATTCTTATGCCCCAAACAAACTACATAGAATGTCTGGACTTGAGATGTAGCTTTCAGCAGATTTTACAAAAAAACCCACAAGTCTAGTGAACAACTACAAAGGGACTAAACTGAACCAAGCACTGAATTATAGAAGTAAGGGTTAGGAACCTAGCACAGTTGTATGAAAAGTACTTTAACTGAAAACATCTGAACAATCAGAAGTTGGAGCAATAATCATTAGTATTACCTAAACTTAAGCAGAGTCTCCAAAAAACATAGTAGTCATTGGCCTCATTCCCAGGGAGTTTCCTAATTGAAATAAAAGACTGAACCTTAGTGCCAGGAAGTACAAATTGAGCTGCTCTAAACTGTCCCACGGGAAACTGCCAGCCAGGAAGAAGACAGGCTCCTCATTCTGTTAAATAAAAAGTCCAGTAGAACTTTCCATGTTTTCCCATCAAGGTCCTAAAACCACCCCTTTTTGTTAAGTTGATAAATATATAAGCCTTTACTTCAAGCTATTCCATGAGTTGTCCATTACTGGGCATTCCCATGCACACATATAAAAATAAAATTTATCTTTACTTCTATTAATCTTACCTATTGAGCGTTATTTTTCAAGTCCCCACTACTGGACCCAAGTGAGAAAAGGAAACATTTTCCTCCCAACAGAAGTACAGATTGGTTCCTGAAGCTAGTTCTATGAATAGTTTTTCTAACACGTAGAAGAAGGAATGATGTTTCCTCAAAGGAGATAATAAGAAAGTGTTTGTTTGCATACTAGTTTATTACCTTCTATAACCAACTCCAAGCTCCAGAGACTGAATTCAAACTTGGAGGCTTCAAATTGTTACATGACACAACCTAACCATATTTAAGGTTCTTAATCAAAGGGTAGTTTATAATCATCCATGTCAGCTATTTCTTTATTATATATGTAAAAGGGAAAATCATTTCATAGTTAGCAATAAAAATACAACTTAATACAGGGAAAGCCAAAAGTTATATTAAAATCTGTTCAATTATTTTAACTTTCTGAATAAAGTATCACATTGGTTAGGAAATAGGAAAATGGTTATATTTCTATGTATGCTAGTAAGAAATAATGAGACATTTTCCAAGTTTATTTGCAAAGAACTTACTGAGTAGACTGACAAGCAATACAGAATAACTCCCTGCTATTTTATTTAGCAGTTGGAAGCAGAAACAACTTCTTTGTGTTAACAGATTATTTGTATGAGTTCTACTAAAGAATCCCCAGCTTGAGACCTTAGTCCTATGCTAATAGCTTTTCAAAGGAATATTCCACCTTCTCTTCAAATCCACACTTCCCAAAAATGTCCAAAGTATATGTTATGCTTATTTAAAGACCTACAGAATTGGGTTCCTTCTCTCAGAACAAGGAATATGATTGTTGAAGAACTACAGAGGAAAGCCAGCTGAACATTTACAGCATCAACAGTAAGGAAACAATACTTTGGGGAGGAGCCATTACTAAAATATGGGTATTTCCACAAACATCTTCTAAGTGAATTTTTATGGCTTCCCCTTAGAAATGAGGAAGGTAAGGTTCAGAGAGGTCAAGTGTATGCAGGGTTATGGGGAAATGACATAGCAGGGATTTGAAATTAGTTTTTTTCCATGTAGATTCAATTCATTACAGCATTATCATCTTTTTTCTTGGAGAAGGAAGGGAGAGGAGGAAGATGTATATTTGTGGAACATAGGAATGGAGGGTGGGAGGAAGGGGAGGAGGAAGGAAGGAAAAAGGGAAGGAAGGAAGGAAGGAAGGAAGGGAAGGGAGGGAAAGGAAGGGGATGAAGCTCTCCTATTTATCTGTTTATTCATTTTGGTTGTCTCCCCCAACCCAGCTCATGAACCCGGGTCTTGGTCTTTATATGGTCTATGCCCCAGTCACTGGCTTAGTATCTGAGCCACCAGGGTATGTCATATAATACTTATTATTAGAAAACCTGCTAATCTAGGTGGGAAGACATTAGTAAAGGTATCTAAAGAAAATGTAAGACCAGCTTCATGAGCAAGTGATCTGTGTCATCACATATGGGTTTAGAAGGGCCTCGTGCTTAGTTTACTACTTTACTGCTCCTGTATTGAAATCTCTCTCTTTTTCAAAGGAAAGGTACAGATAAGAATGAAGGCAAGTGTGGCAGTCAGGCAGGAAGAGCGAAGAGGAAGAAACATTTTATTTTCATTTGTTCATCTTAGTTTTTCCCGCCAGTCCCAAGATATGTATCCAGGATGTTGGGAGGTAAGTGGACTGCGCCCAACCTCTTCTTTGCCTGGGCGTGCCAAAAATCTCAACTTTTAAAGAAAGGTCTCCACCTGTAAATTTTGCAGTGGGTCCCACAAATAAAGTAGCTGATCCTCCTTGTAAATGTCAGCTATATCGGAATAAAGTGCAAATATAAGAGAACCTTTCTTGAGGAACCAAAAGGTGGTTGGTTGGGTCTTGGTGTCAGGGGCAATGACTGTCTGGAATAGAATAAGCCTAGATGCCACCGAAAGGAGAGTCACTAGGGAGCACTTTCTGGGTGTGATGGCTTCTTTCCTCACCTACCTGGTTTTTGCTTGGTTTTCTTATTTTTTTCTTGGTTTTTTGTTTGTTTGTTTGTTTGTTTGTTTTTTGGTAAAGAGAGGATGGAAGAAAGGGAGAGGAGAAAGAAGCACCTTTAGTTAGTTAATTGTTTTATTTTTGTTTTTTTTCATCCCAACCCACAGGTCACAAACCCATTGCTTTGGGATTCACCGCTCTTCTTATCGGTATCTCAGATGCCTGAGCCACAAGTGTACACCCAGGTCATTGCTCGCGGGTACAATTTTTTGGGATAGAAAATAGTAGCCCCCAGCTTTGTATCAGCCAGAGGGGAGAAACACCATCAGAATAGCAGGGAAATGGATTTGGAAACCAAGCAGGATCAAGACATTTTTATGTGTCTAGATTGTGGGGGTGGGCAAAACAAAATGTTACATCCTAATTACAATAAGAGAATCTCTGCACTCAGGGACTCTCCCAACTCACTCAACAGGGGACAAGGTACAATACTGACTTTCACACATCCTGTCTTTTACTACTCCCAGCTGCTGATGTCCCAAGAGAATATTATCTCACAGGAAGGAAAAATAACAACTAATGAGTTCAGAAAGCACACTGAATACCTACCCATCAAGGAAGCATAATTAGTGCACTGGATAGACCAAAAATGTAGTACAAAAAGTACACTTTTAGATATAAGCATGGGCATTAGACCAATGAAGCAGGAAAAAAAATCAGTGCCAGGGTGAGGCATGAAAATGTAATAGCTGAGGGGCAGACTCAGCAGGAGGGTTAACTGTCAGGAGGCCAGTAGACGAGCAGTAGACCAGAAGATCAGGTATTAGAAGGATAAAATAATGGGAAGCAGCAATAGTTATGGAGTGGAAGGAGATACATCTGCTTCTATATATTTGGTTTTTCCAAAGTTATACCACATCTAGGAATTATCATAAAGAAGAACACAAAAAATGTGTAACCATTATGCAAGAAGTGTTATGAGAAGAAATGCAATGAGATCTAGGCCTTAATTCCATTTATGCAAATCATAAACATGTAACTATATACTTGAAGAATGGGAATAGGATTAAAAGACACATAGTGAATTATTAGAGTGAGTACCTGTGAGATCTGAATGTGAGAGAGAGAGAGAGAGAAAATAAAGGGGAAAATAATAAAATAAGTCCAAAGAGAGGACAAGTCAGAGACTTGTGATAAAGAGTTGCATAACTCCACCTAAGGAGCAAAAATTTGAAAAATCTTTTTTCATATCAGGCACTGTCCTAGGGGTTGGGAATATCCAGATGAGTAAGATAGTCTACTTTTATGGATTTTTAAAAAATTAATTTTATTGAAGGATCATTGTATCACATCATTATATAGGTTTACAGAGTGCATTTTTATAAATCAACATCTGTATATAATACAATGTCTACCATCACCAGGTCCCCCTTCACCAGATAATGAATCCCTTCCATCTACTTTTAATAAATATTGATATTTCTCCAGCCTAGTCTCATTCCTACTTGAAGTGAACAGATGCATTTGTTTTTAAACATATATGTTGCTTTAAATATAGCAAGAATAGCTGATATTTTAATTTAAACCCTATCTCCTTTATGAAATCTGGAAGTTAAAGGAAGTTTTGAGGTTATCTAGGCCCACCTTCCATAGACTCAGGAATTTATTTCCCAGGCTATGGAAGTTTACTTCCTATAACAATCAGGTACTGTTAACTTGCTCTTCCTATGGCTGTGGCTAAGTGTACAACTTCTGAGATAACTCCTTTAGTCTCCCTGCTCTGTATTAAATATTGCTAGATTGCTAGAACTTTTAATTCTTGTTATAGACAAAGTGGTCTGATCTCTCTCTCTCTCTCTCTCTCTCTCTCTCTCTCTCTCTCTCTCTCTCTGTTTTGTCTTATTCTGTCTGATACTAGGAAGACTGCCCTCTCCTAATAAACCACTCATATCTCGTCTGTTCAGACCCCATCTTCTGGATCACCCTCAAACAGAACCCACTTCGTCCTCTGCATTTACATTAATAAGATCACTCTGAATCGATACTGCTCTCAACCCCTGCAACCTTGAGTAATCAGTTATCTTCCCATTGGATTATCTAATGTCACAAATTGATAGTATCTTAAAGACATTTTTATCAATAGTTGTGTCTGACTACTTATCTCTATTTGATTGATCCAATCTTCATTAATAGTCAATATTTTAATAATCTCTAAAGATAGTACTGAGATTGAGGGCTCCAGAGATTAGCCCACAGTTTGCAAGGAAAATCTGACACTACCAAGGGTGCTTCAAGGGAAATGACAAAACAGGAACTCCCAGCAAAGCAAACTAATACCTTAAAAAATTATTCTTAAAGATGACATAGAGAAACAGATATTTCTTCCTCCGTTTCCAAAACCGGTTCAACTCAAAAATTACTTATTGAGTAATACTGAGTTTCTGTAGGAGATTTGAAACTGATTCCTGTGTGGTACAGGACCCTGAAAGACACAGTCAACTTGTCTGGAAGATGATGGTGTTTATCAGGAATTCATACCCCCTTTTCAAATAATATTTGCTAGGATATCCATATGGCTTAGTTTCTTCCTATAATCAAAATGTTTAATTCTGCATTATGATTTATAATGAAAATACTTCAAATAATGAAGTATTTTGAAGTTAAGATTACTAGGTTACACAGGAAAATATTTTGATAAACCTTTAAATGAAAAATAAAAAGCATGGTTCTAATACTGTGGATTTGTAAATGGAAAGATTGAAGTGGAATGCATAAACATTAAAAATGGTTAGTCTAATGGCTATCATTTATTAAAGATTAGCTCTTATTTTCATTTTTTTCTTGAGTCTAGAGTCTATGATGAATTTTATAAAATAAAATGGATATTATTTTAAATCGATCTCTTAAATCCCTTATGCCTGAAACATAGATTAATGATGGATACAAAATCTATGCTTTTCTGTTTATATATATCAGAGGTGTAAATGTACACTGTAAACTGACAGAAACAAATAGCAAACTGCCCTCAGGGCTGTGAGAAATCATACTAAGTTCACAGTTAGTGGATATAAGCCCAAAGTATTCCCAAACTCTGTGACTATACCTTTTCTGCTTATTTTAAAGGAAGCAGCCGGCTTCCATAATTTGGGTCATTAGTATTTAGGGACTCTGAGAGAATTTTTTCTATAAAAATTAAACTTGACAAAGAATAAATTGCTCTATCGCTTCAATAAAAACAATTAACTTCCTAAGTAGAAAACGTAAATGCTGAAACATTTTAAAGCACTCTAAAAACCCCATCCGTGCGCCCTGGCCCTGGTGGCTCCAGTGTTAACTCTACAGCTGTGGAGTTAGTCTGCATAAAGCCCAAGGATCCTGGTTAGAGACCTGGAGTAGAGTGGTCTGTGGGGTGGGGGGATAACCAAAATGAAAAACTAAACATATCAATTAAAAATACTTCTTCCTGTGTCTCTGCTTGCCTGCCTGACTACATGCATTCATTTCTGCCAGCTTCCTCTAAAAAAAAAAAAAAAATCGACCCTCCTCTCAACATTAAATATGATTTGATTCATCTTCTTTATTTTCAACCATTGTCTAGTAGTATTGACTCATTGTTTTCTAGAACTCCATGACATAGCTCTACTGACAACTTTAGTCATCCAATATATTAATAATAGCAAGTTCTCTAAGTCTTTTTATTTTCACTTTTGCCCACTTCCAACACTCCAGCCAACCACCAGTATGTTCTATCTCCAACTTTGTTTTTGTCTTTCTTTTAGATTCCACTTATAAGATCATATAGTATTTGTCTTTATCTGTCTGATTACTTCATTAGCATAAAGTTCTCAAGGTTTCCTTTTTTTAAAACCGAGCGACAGTTCATTGTGTGTAATATATTTGCATAATATGTATAATATACATGGTGCATTTTCTCTATCAACTCATATATGGATGAAAGTTTAGGCTATTTCCATGTCTTGGTTACTGTAAATAATGCTACAATAAATATGGAGATGCATGTAATTAAGTTAGCATTTTCATTTCCTTCAGATAAATACACAAAGTAGAAATGGTTCATACAGCAGTTTTATTTTTAATTTTTTGAGGAACGTACATCCTATTTTCCATAGTGGTTATACCAATTTCCATTCCCCGTAACAGTATGCAAGGGGTCCCTTTGCTCCACGTCCTCACCAGTACTTGCTACTTCTTTTCTTTTTTTTAACACTTATTCATTAGGTGTGAGGCAATATGTCATTGTGATTTGTATTTCTCTGATAATTAGTGATGTTGAACATGTTTTCATGTACCTATATATGTCTTCTTTGGAGAAATATTCAGATTTTCTGCTCATTTCTAATTGAATTGTTCGTTATTTTGCTATTGAGTTGAGTGAATTTTTCAAATTATTCTTATTTTTACATATTAAAATAAACTCACATGTAAAGGTTCCCCATTCCTCATACATATGCCAATATACCCTGCCCTTCACCAAAGTTGAATGAATTTTTTACATATCTTGCATGTTAACCCCTTATCAGATAAATCATTTGAAAATATTTTCTCTCCTTCAATAGATTGCCTTTCATGTTTTGGATGATTTCCTTTGCTGTGCAGCATTTTTAGTGTGATGTTGTTCTACTGATATATTTTTACTTTTATTGTCTTTGCTTTTTTATGTTAAATTTTAAAAAGTATGTCAAGGAGGTTAACACATATTTTCGTCTATGAGTTTTATGGTTTCCACTCTTACATTCAAATATTTAATTCATTTTGAGTTCATTGTTAAGTATGGTGTAAGTCAGTGGTCAGTTTCATTCTTTTACACATGACGATCCAGTTTTTCCAACACCGTTTATTGGTGACACTATCCTTTTCCCACTGTATAGTCTAGGCTCCTTTGTCATAAATAAATTGAACATATAGGCTTGGTTTATTTTGGGGCTCTCTATTCTGTTCCATTGATCCACCTGTGTTTTTATGTTTGATTATTTTTTGTTTTGTTAGTTTATTTTGGTTTGTTTTTAAAGAAAGGCAGACAAGAAAGAAGGCAGGCAGGAAGGAAGAGAAAGGAGGAATAAGTGTTTTTATTTATTTTTGTTCATTTTTTGGTTGCTTCCCCTGCCCAGTTTGCAAACCCCGACCGGTGAGCTTTACATGGTCTATGGCCACCAGGACTTGACACTATACTGTTCTGATTACTATAAATTTATAAGATAGTTTGAAATCAGGGAATATAGTGTGTCTAAATTTGTTCTTTCTGAAGATTACTTTGGCCATTTCCAGTCTTTTGAGGTCCAGTCAAATTTTTAGGGTTGTTTGTTCTCTCTCTTTCTGTGAAAAGACCATTGTTTTTTTGATAAAAATTGCCTTGACTCTGAGACTTCTTTGGAAAGTATGGACATTTTAAGAATATCAATTCTTCCAGTTTATGAGCACAGGATATCTTTCCATTTATTTGTGCCTTCCTCGATATCTTTTGTCAATATCCTATAATTGCTAGAGTACAGGCCTTTCACCTCCTTACTTAAATTTATTCCTAATTATTTTATTCTTTTTAATGCAATTTAAGCAGTCTTTACTGCTGCTCTTAATTTCTTTTTCTAAATCTTAATATTGATTACAGTAGTCACTATTCTTACTGAATATACAAATGGACTTTTGTTTTCTTACATATCAAGATAGAGCGCCTGCAAAGAACTTTGGGAAGTATTTATAGACACCACATGTACAAATAAATTGATTTCCAAATACACAACAGAGATGTACAATGCTACAAGATCGCTCTGCTTGCATTACTTTTAAGTGCATTTCAGAGTTCCATCGTGCATATTTCACACACCTAAAAGTGGCTGCCTGCCTTTGCATTGCTTTTTGCAAAACTAAGACATTTGAATCAAGTTAAGGAACTAGGGGAATACAAATAGGAACAGCAAACCTGGAAATTATACTGTAATGGGGTAATAAGACTGTTGAAACAAAATTTAGAAAGCTAGCACAGCACAGTTTTTAAGAGCATGGGCTCTAGAGTTAACTAAGATGTGGAATCAAATTCTAACTTTGTCCTGACAAGATATATAACATTGGTAAAGTTACTCTGCATATGTAAGCCTCTGGTTTTGGTTCATTTTGATCTGTAAAGTAAGGAAAATAATACCTAATCTTTGATGATTTTGTGATAGTTTAGATAAGGAATCTTTTAAACTGAGTATAGTGCCTGACACATAGTAACTATCCAAAAAAGATAGTTATTATTGTTGTTGAAGCTCTTGTTTTATTATTACTATTCTAGAAGCCCAGTAAGTGAGCAGTGGTATCGGTTAATCTATCAGACTATTTTCTTTGTAAATAGTGGATCATTAAAAAAGAGTTTTTAGTTCTACAGGCTACTTACAAAAGCTTATTCAGGAGAAGTTCATGCATTTTTCAATTATTTTTAATGTGTTTCTTACCTTTGCTTTCATTATCAATTCCTCGTGCTTACGAATTAGATCCTCATTCTCTGAAAGTGATGAACCTAGATTTTGTTCCTGTAAATCTCTTATGGTTTTCTGAAACCAACAAGTAACCTAGGTAAAAAACAACAGAGATCAAATTTCAAATGATAAGAATAAATGAGTAAAAATTCAAAATTATTTCTTTAATTTTTCAAAATTTAAGTTACTTCATCCTCTCTTTATAGAGACATATTGCATATACTACATTAATGTAATCAAGTGGAATTTTTCCCCTTCATTTCAACTTCTACATCCTTAAGAGGAAAAAAAAATACAAAATATCCCTGAAAAGCATGAAAACAAAACATATTCAGCAGATTATATAGCATGAAGGAAATAATATAATATTTCTTAACAAAAATCAGAGTAGATTCCTGTGTAGACTATAAGTTAGGCATTCTTTTAGAATATAAATTCTCTTTTCTGCCCAAGAAATGTGAATTTGAACATAGAACCTGAGTATAGAAAATATGAAATGTCTGATGAATGATAAAGAAGATGTGCTACATACACATAATGGAATAAATACTACACAGCCCTTAGAAGAAATGAAATCCTGTCATTTGAATCAACATAAATGGATTTAGAGGGGATTATGCTGAGTGAAATAAGTCCAAAGGAGAGAGACAAACCAGATGACCTCACTCATAGGTGGAATATGAGCCAATAAAAAGGAAGCAACAAAACAAAGCTAACTCTTGGACACTTTCAATAGAACTGTGGTGATCAATAGGGAAGAAGAATGTTCGGGGTGGAGGAGGTGGGCGCGGTAAGTGGCAGTGGAGCCCACTGGACAGTGGTGAAGAATACTTGGTGTTGTGGTGGAGGGCAGTGTGTGTTGACATATATCTGAGGAATGGGAAAACTGCACATACGGGGAACCTACACATATCAGTTTATTAAATGTGTAAAATAACGTTTCTGCAATAAAATATTTTAAAAGTTAAAAAGGTCACTACTTCAAACCATTAAAAAGGAAATATTAAACAGCATATGTAGAATCATATTTTATATTAGAAAAAGTTAATGCAAAAATACTGTTTGCTGCAATTGTTGGAAATCTATGCAGAAAATAAGTGAAGAGGTTAATAAAATTTTCTTGACATTATAAATGGCTAAGGGTATGACTCATATCCATTTAGAATTGATTCACAGTATGTGCTTATACAGTTTTAAAACAACAATGGCAAAAGACTTGAAAGAAGCTGAAAAATTTTAAATGATGATATAAGTTAACAAGGGATCAATGACACGGGGACCCTGGATGCAGATTCCTTTTCCTAACTGAAGTAAGAGACTTGCATTTTTACTTTAAAATGCTATCAGCACTATTCTCATGATCACATTTTAGTGGCTGACTTCTAAGAGTCTATTTACATGCTAGACAGGTGGCTTGCTGCTTTTGAGTATCATCTCTTTCTTTCAACAACTCTATTATAAGTTTTATATTATATATAATATAATTATCCCTTTCCTTGCAGGGATGAGAAGAGGCTCAGCAGTGTATATGGGACAAACAATTTAGGGATTGTGCCAGGATTTACCCCTAAATCTACATTATTCCTAATACATGTTCTTCCTACTATGCCCTGCTGCCATGCTTTGGGTAATACAAAGTCTTACAGCACTGTCATCAGCAGGAATTACTGGCAACATATGGAAAATGGTAGGCACTGGACAAGCATTATCCTATGCCTTTTTCCAATTAATCTTGTCTGGCCTATAACAGCCTCAGGACTTTTTTGAACTCCTATAACATGGAAAAATGTGTGAAAGAGGTAACCAAAGATAAAACTAGGTCATTCCTAATGTTCCATGTAATAAATGCAATTCACACACACACACACACACACACACACACACACACACACACTCACAACCCACTACAGAGAAGTCGCGCTTGGGGTCACCTAGAATAGAATATTTCATTTCCATTATAGAGTTACTATCACTGCTTATAAGATCAAATCATCTATACCAATACTTAGCATTTTTATGCCTGGAATAGGCAGTAAAATGTGGGATCAAAGGGTTTCTTCAACTTTCTGCTCATTGGAAATTTTTGTTACCTAGCATTTTTGGCTAGCATTAATACAAAGAAAAGAATAATGATGACCCTGTAGTGATTTTCATGTCAAGCATGCCTAATTTTCTTCAGAATATTTTGTAATCTGTACATAAAATACACATTAGCCAGTCCCCATACCTAATGTAACATGTCTACGTATTTGCAATTATTTGAAGATAGATAATCTGATTTTCTGGTGGTCCCAGTTAGTCCTAGATGCTGGGTATAACATGCATATTAGAACTTACAAAGAGCATTTTATCAAGAAATATGTAATTTATTCATTGACTTACATAATTTTTATAAAAATAATGTATCATTAAAGATGCAGAGGAAGGATTTAAGGCTTTCATCAAAGTAACACAGACCATGAATGTAACTAACTTTCTGAGATTATTTATTTTATTAAGTACTGGGAGGGAGTTTCACTTATTAGTAGTTAAAGTGGGAGGAACTCAGAAATCTCAAGAATGCTTAATAGGCAAAGTTAATATAGAATCTGAGTGAATAAAAATTGAGTACAAACAGGTGTTTGCTAATCTCTAAAAACAGGTGAGAAGTCTGAACCCTCAGCTAATCCTCTTCAATTTTATGATTCAAAGACTTGTCATCTAGCATGTGCCAGAAGTGGTGAAAGCTAGGAAGGAATGAGTTGTTTTGATTTTTAGACGGCATCTAATGATATCATCCCCTAGATTTGGAAAATACTATTTCAACCCCCAAAGGATACTATTTTTGTAGGCAATACTCTTGCCTGTAAAAGAATATAATTGAAGACCTAAGGTGACAGACAATATATCCTATCACATATCTCCCTGGTAAAGCTTGCTGACTCTCTAGATCTACACATTTTACTACCAGATGTACCCTAGGAAGATACATAAAAACAAGTTGGCATAAAACCAGAAGTAGCTCATCATGGGGGTGTTACATCTCATCATGAGGCATTCACACATATGTGCAGTCTCTGAGAGCAGATTTACTGTCTGTGCATGGGATGCACATAGAATAGGTTCTCAGAATCCATCTGATGTAAAAGCAAGACACCCTATATAACTGAGAGCATGTTAACCATAATACTCTGTCACTCAGTCATGGTATCCCATGAGTAACTACTGCAGACAGCTGCAGAGATATTCCAAAAGTATTTTTTATACATATTTAAATTATATCAGCTGCAGTTCAAAAGCTTGAGTGATAAGCACAGTAAAAGGGACATCAGGAAATTTTGTAGAACACGAGTCAAAGATTGGAAGGATGTGGACAGAAAGAACAAACATAAGGCATTCAGAGTATTCCTAGAAATTGGTTCTGGGCAATGATGGATTAAGGGGAAAAATTAGAACATTTCTACTTTTCATATTGACCTAAGAGATGTGTTCTTGGTCATCTCACCAATTTCACACAATATCCTAGGCACCTGGAATCCAGAGGAGGTAGAACTAAAATAGAGAAGAAGTCAGGAGTGGAGGGAGAACCTATTGCAGAGTGAAAGAAGACAGAAAGAGAAGGGAAATCAGCAAGATGCAAAGGAGGAACATCAGGGATATTCAATGAAAATCAAGAGCGACCTAGAAAGTTATTCAGTCAGATGACAAGAAGCCGCACTACGCTATATGACAGATAATAACCACACGTGAATGGAGCACGTGGACTATGACAAGGTCAAATTGAAATGTGCTCTAAGTATAAAACACATAGTAGATTTCATAGACAGTATAAAAAATAATGAAAATAACTTAAGAGTTTTAATATTGGTTACATGTTGAAGTATTATTTTAGTTATACTATATTAAACAAAAATAATGCTTTTCACATTTTTAACGTGGCTATGAGAAAATTAAAGTCTCATATGTGACTCATTTTTATTGGCTAATGATGTTATTCAAGAATATTCTGAATATTCTTCTTGTTAAAGACTGGGTTTTAATTAAAGGACACTTTAAAATAGCAGAGACAAGGGAATAGTGGGATGGGCTATTGTTTGGTAAACATTAACGGACCACTGTGGGGAGTGAGGGGGCAAGGAAATATAAATAATGAACTTTTCAAAGAAGATTGTTATTTTAAGTAGAGAAACTGAAGGATAGCTCTAAGAAAGGTTGAGGTAACAAAGAGACTTCTCCCTCCCTACCATTTTTTTCCTCTTTATTTAATTAGATGGGTCTTGAGTGTTTTTTGCAGGTATAGGGAGCTTAAGATGCATAAAGGAGCGCTGATACAGGAATTCACCAGAAAGAATTGGAAGGTTGGAAATAGCATCATTGAAGCTATTAGTTAGCAAGGAAGGACCAGATATCACCTGTTGGACAACCCATCCCCACCTTGATCCCCTGCTGGGAAATAACATACAACAAGTAAGAAAAATGAACACAGCCTTCAAGAGAGTTGCCAAGTACAAATCAGCTCATCCAATCTTTACAACCTTCCTGTGATGGAGATGCTTGCTTTTTCAACAGATGAGGAAACTGAGACCCGGATAGGTAAAGCAACTTGCCAAAGGTCTACAACCAACAGGAAGAAAGAACACAAGTAGAATCACCACAGTCAAGTTCATGATTTCCTGTGTTTTTTTCTTCTAACCATATCCATCTGTGGAACTAAAAGATTCTAGAGAAGAGATGTAGTTCTTATTAAACTCAGTTTACAAACCTTGGTAAGATAAAAACCAAAATGTAATATCATAGTTATAGAACTGAAGGGGCTAAAAGAGAACATCCTGAGTCTCTAAGAATCAGTCTCTTGTACATGCCCCACTATGACACGAAGGCCAAGGACAGTAAAGGGCAGAACCAGAGGCAAAGGAAACGCTTCTTTTCTTCTATACTTTTAGCCCTTCCCTTAATCAAAGAAGTCTCCGCTACCTTCTGGGTCACCATGTTTCTCCTAATCCAGAAAGGGCCTTTTATCCCTATTCTCTAGAAGACTGTAGTTTGGGATGGTCTAAATCCAAAAGATAAATTATCTGCAAAAAAAGTCCTTTCTATCGAAGAAACCTATCTCCTACCCAATGGTGACTCCATACTCTGCCTTCCAACATCCCCAGGTTTTTGGTCTGCTCCAGTTACCACCATATAAATTCTCCATACATATAGTATTCATTGTAGGCTTTTCTCTTCCTAATCATACCTAACATTAATTTGTTCATTCGTCCAGCCTATGAGCAATCTCGGAGAAATGAAGGAACTTTTCCTTTGACTCCAGAGAACCTAATTCTGCCATGGAATAAATCCAGTGAACAACCATAGGGGCTCAGTGGAAATACTGCTTTAGACAGGAGAATGGGTGTGTGGGTCAGGCCCAAAAGGGGTGCCTCAGAGGAAGAGGTTGTGGGCAGAGGTGACAGCAAGCACAGAGAATTTCAGTTCCCAAAGAATCCATGCCAAAGACACAACTGAAGAACAGGGAACATAAATGAAGAAAATGTTCTCTGATGGTCAAGGGCAAACAACTCAGATGGCAGGAAAGTGAACTTCTGCTATGGCCCAAAGCCATGCATCAGACTGTCATCAACTACCAGTCTCTTCCACAGCGTGTTTCTACAATCCTAGCCCAGATCTTATTTTTGATCTTTGTTTAAAACTATGCTGGAGAAGGTGGGATAGCAAAAAACTATCCAAATCACCTTAACAGAAATGCTTAAGGGAAGATGAAAATCTCTTCAAATAACTTTCATTTTCTTTTCTATATGCAGAATAGTTCTTGCCAAATAACCAGTTATCATTAGAGACAAAAAACTGATAAAGGGGAAAAAAGGTGTTAGTAATTTATCTTCTTTTAAGACTTTTTGACAGTCATTTTTCCAAATGATTAGAAATGCACAAGGAGTCACAGTCTTTTTGATGTAGGGAAAGCATAACTTAAAATATATAAAACAGGTATGCAGAGGAATACTACCACACAGGCATGATGAAGATGGACTGACAAAGACACTTCTTTAACAACACGTGGGTCTGGACACACATCCTGTCATTTTACTCCAGGCAACCCTACCAGCTCTCACAGGAGCTCCAGCCCCTGGTTACGTCCACAAAGGGAGCTCTACCCCTGAGGTATACACAGGAAAATTCAGGCAATACGAGGCCATTCAGGCAACACATGTGGCGTGGTGCTCATGGCAGGCATACATATGTGTACATTCCTTTTAATGTAACTTTCTCAGCTGATAGGGAGCTTAAACTCACTTGTCAGTAATTCTAAAAACATATGATCCTGGTCATATGACTCTGTGAATTCTTTTTGGACTGTTCCTACATCGCATTGGGGTGCCCCACTCCTGCATCATTTCCAGTTATAGTTGATGTTCATCGGTCACAGTTTTAAGATCTACTTTGATTTTGAGGTATGTTAGCATTGTGACAACCAAGCTCCTGCAAGATTTTTTTCTCTTTTTCTTCTTCTTTTTTTACAGTAGAGAAGCCACCTGGCTTTATTTGGCATTTGGCAGTCTAGTCAAATGTGCTCAGTATTTGAAAGGGCAGTAAGTAGATTACAAATATCCATTTGCTCCATGAGGTCACAATAAATACTAGGAGAAGAGGACTAAAGCTTAATTGCTGATGTTTGTACCTGAGAACTTGAGAGCAGAGGAGGAAAGAATTTCTTCCCAAGTTGTGTGGATTGGGTTTCTTTTTAGATGTATTCTGGTACTGATCTCATTAGTATTTGAACTTCATCTCAGAGGTTCAAGGAGGACTCTTTCAAAGCTTTCTTTTGTGAAATTTGGAAGTCCTTCATGAATTACTGAAGTTGAAGAGGGAAAATATAAGACTTGAATGCAGCATTCTCTCGGTTTCTTTTTTCGACCAGAACAACAGAAGGCTCTGGAATGCTCTGAGTGACCACTAAGGGACCACCTCCTGGGTGCTAGAGGCCAAAGTGCACCTCATTAACCCTCTGGAGAGATTCTTGGACTATCTCCTTACTTACCCCTCATCAACCTAATGTTTTCCCCAATCCAACAAAGAGCCATAAATTCCTGGCCTTTTCGGAACCACCAGTGTGGGGGGCAGCATTTGTTAGATGTGAGAACTCACTGAAATGTCCCCCCATACTTGTATTTAATTATTCTGACTTGTGTTAATATATTACTTCTCTTATTGATAGGGACATAAGAGGGACTAGAGAAATGCAATAACAACTCCAATGAGGAACACCAGAAGTCCAGTACCTTAGCTGCTAAAAGAGATGACGTAAATATTAGAAGCTGATGCCTTAGCTGCTTGACCTAAATAAAACTGACAAACAAGTGGACAACAAATGAAAATACCTGCATATCATCAGATGGGCAAGGAGAGGGAATCAACATAAAGAGAAAAATAAGCCAGACAGGAAAAAACAACTTGTTCCTTCCTCACTCTGAAATTAAAATTCAGTCAAACAACTAAATGAAAGAATAAATAGCTCCCCATAACTGTTAATATAAAGTTGGGGATCATCACGCAATCTTCCTCCTCTTCCCTTAGAACCCTTCAAGAGGAAAGCCCACTCTCTCTCACTTGAGAGTGCTTTTTCTTTTTGTTTGCTTTCTAAAAAAGCTCTTCTTACTCAACTTTTTGAAAGGTCCCAAAATTCCTTTCAAGAACTTAATTCTCAGGCCCAGGAAGAACTGGGAAAGTAAGAGGAGGGAACGAAATTGGAGGGATCAGGCTTTCTTGCACTAAGCCAAAACCAAGGTCAGGTTGGGTAACCCATTAAGATTAAAGCCTACATTCAGCATCCCTCCCTGTTCCTCTGCCACCCCAAACCACTTCTGAACAGGGTCCCACCACCCCCGCTCCCTTTACATTATTGTAGGGGGAAATGTGGGGCCCAAAAGCAGCATCTCTAGGTTTTCTTTCTAGACCAAGACCTTCCAGACCAATAAAGGTCATAGTGGACCTTGGAATCTCCTAAGCCACACCTGACAGGCTAGTTCCTAAGCACCGGAGTCCAAAATTTATCTTAAACTCTAGAAAGATTCATGCAATCTCATCTTCAAGCTCATGTTTTCCCCCAAACAACAAGGAGCTGGAACCACCAGAATGCTGGAGGTTATTTCACAAACTTTGAGAATTTTCTGGAAAATCCCCTCACTACTTCTGTTTCAAACTTCCCTCTATTCCTTACTAATTACAGACACTGGAAAGTGGGTCTACCCAGAAGCCGCCTCCCAAGGGTATAAATTCAACAATCTCATAGCAATCAGGGTAGCCCTTTCTGCTCAGGGAAACTCGATCTCCTGCTTTTGCTTTCTTTTCCCTCCATTTTCTCTAATAAACTCATAAACACATAAACTACACTTTAACACTCAAGAATTCTTTCTTGAACTCTTCGCTGCTGAACCCCAGAGCCCCCACATCATTATCACATCCTCTCTTGCAGGAAAAAATGGCATTAAGGACTTCCTCCCTTCCCCAGATTGCTCTCAACTCTTATTTATACTTAGGTAGATTCTTTACTTTCAGCCACTTTACAGTGGAAGTCTCTAGACCTGAACTTTATTTCTAATGTAACTGCATTCTACATTTATTTCTAGCATTATTTCCAGCAGTGAAAGAAAGTGATGAGGGACAGGATATTCAGCAGGTATGCTGATGTATAAGCAGGAAAATTAACAACTGTCAAGACCTAAGACTGCTAAATAAGTTACTACCCCAGAAAAGAAGATGATGGAATTACAAGACCCTACCTTAGCCACCCAGGTCTGAAGACACCACCTGCTAGTTACTCCTGCCATTTATTCCAGGCATCCTACCAACTCCACCTGACCTCAGCAAGGACCTCACAATAGCTCCAGTCCCTGGTTACACCCACAAAGGTAGGTCCATCCCCCAGGTATATATAAGCCCCCATTTTGATGGTAAATCTTCTGCAACCCTCAAGTTATGCAGATCTTAGTTTCACTAATCTTTTTCCAATAAACTTGCCATGTGGTGTTGAACAAAGTCTCTTCTTGAATACCTGTAGGAAGGAACTCTTCACTTATCTGTGTCAGACACCCTCATCTGAAAGTCTATTTTTCAAGAAAGAAAAAAGAGCCTAGCCAAGGCTCTTAGCTATGTGCATCCCTGACAAAGATATATTAGAAATGATTTCCCCAACATAATTAGGGTTCTCTAAAGTGATCTGAAGTCATTATATTCACTGTGTGTGAGTTAATGTGTGTGTGTGTGTGTGTGTGTGTGTGTGAGAGAGAGAGAGAGAGAGAGAGAGAGAGAGAGAGAGAGAGAGAGAGAGAGAGAGAGAGAGAGAATTAAAATTAGGATCACCGTTTGATATTTTTACATTACCAGTCCAGTTCCAAGGAGATGCAAAAAGTCTATAAGGAGGTATTATTATTACCTCAATCTTATAGAAAAAGAAACTGAAACAGAGTCAAATAACTTGCCTAAGTCACACAGCAAATAGAAAGGCTAGGATTGATATCCATGAAACCTTCATTCGAGTCCCTCTGTTACTGCCTTTGATATGTAGTCCTTGAAAGCAAAGGTGGTTAGCATGCATTTTAGTTAGGAAGGCTTTCTATTGCTTTCAAAGTCACATGCCTCACCTACAAATATATTAAGACAACTGTGCATTTATTGCTGGCATATCTTAGATTGAATTCTAGAGGCAACCTATTGCTAACATGAATTTCTATGATCAATTTTAATCTTGGAAAGTGTGTGTTACTGGATGAAACTAGTGGACACCACTGTCACCAAGATAATCCAGTCCTTATTTTGGTTTTATGCTACTCGGTGTTAGAAAAAAAATCAAAGGAAAAAATTTTTTAAACTAGTGTTAGCCACTAAGCTAAGCACTTTCATGTTACCTCATATTAATTTAGGCTGATTAATAATCAAGCTCTACATTCTAGTAGAAGGCAGCACCCTATAAAGGAGAACACATCTGCATATGTGAGTCCAAACACACATATTTAGAGCTGTCCCCCAGGTACAAAAACTGGTGCTGAGGCTGTGCTTATGTTTGTCATCTCTGATAACATTTGAATTTCCTAATGACAAGGAAAATGACTGCAGATGGTTGCACGATTTTTATGTACATGGTACTCAAATTATAAAAACTTCAAAAATATTGATACCCTTCCACTCCTACAAAGATGAATATCTTGTAAATATATGTGATCGGGGTAGTAAAAAGATATTCTCCGCCCTCAGGTCTTACTTAATTCTCCTGGATATCCTTGACACTGTCTTGTACAAAGAGACCATGAATAACTTAGTTTTAATTTATTTGTTTGTCTCACTTATGCCTGATTGGAGCAATTGAGAAAAATTGCATTCATAAATCTTCTTGCCAACATAATTAATTATGCACAAAATACTCCAAGCTGCTTCTGATTTTCATTAATGAAGCAGATTATCTGCAAAATAAAATGATGTTGGAGTTGGAAAGACAGGTCAGCTACTCATCTTTAAATGCAAAACAAGTGCACATTTTTAAAATCTGAAAAACAATGATACAAAGACAACTTGCTTTGATTGTGTTTATCAGAGTACTACATCCATGTTAAGAAAGAAAAGTATGTGATTTCCATTTGCCTTTTTCCCCTTCCATAGATGTAAACCCTAAGTTGCCCTCATTCTGGTCTCTTCATTTCTTTCCCAAAAGAGAATTAGCTGAGCTTATAGTTCCAAAGCATTAGGCCATAAACACTTAGAAAGAGAGAAGCACTAAATGCACCTTTAAATGGCCCTTATGAGAGAAGGCACATCTGATATTCAGACATCCACATTACTATTCACTGGTAATCTTTCCCCTAATTCTCCACTTAATTTTCCTTTTCTTAAATGGTTAAAATGATTGACAAAGTTGGTATTTTAACAATGTATGGCTTGACAGCTCCTGTGTTTCCTTAAAGTAAGTACAGAACTGACAAAAAAATCTTTGCCCACCAAGGAAGCATGTGCCTCTGTATCAACTCATGGTTGGACTACCAGGCAAATCACCCAGGAATATCATGACCACAGAACCCAAATTACTCACAGAGAGAGTCACACTCAGTTTGGTGTCCCTGCTGCTATTCTTCATCACAACATCATCAACACAACTTTAAAATAGAATACTCAGAATAATTTAAAACTTGGGTAAGATAATTATGCTTATACCTACCTAAAATTTTTAATAAATCCTTATTCACATAATGACACAGCAAGCATTACTGTTTATCAATATTGAGAAACTGAAGTGTCTATTTCTTCAGCAATATGATATTGTTTAAACTGTGCTACATTCAAGCAGTGAAATACTATATTCAAATTATTGTATTTTGATATGAAAATGCCTATGATTTGTTCAATTTCATAAATATCATGTTATACATAGCAAGTTTAAGTTAATTCAATTACTTTTATTTGCTAGTTTAGTTATTTCTTTATTAAACATGTATGCCTGAGACTATGCTGGTGTTGGGATAAAGGTCTAGAAGGTGGCTGTATGCCAGATGCAATTATCAGTGTGGATAGTAATTTAATCTACATTTTAAACAAATGAGCATTAAGTCACAAGCAGAAAAAAAAATACAACTCTCTTTGTTTTAAACTATTAATTGCCTGCCCGTTGAACAATTAGGACTGTTAAGATTAAAAAATGACTTCTATTTGATCACACATTGTAAATTAAAGACAAATGACCACTTAACGCAAAACTAGTCTTTACTTGAGCATAATGATGGGGCAGGGGTGTGGTTATGAGTAGGTGAGTATGTGTAGTGCTGGGTCTTCACTGTCTTTTTTAGACATGATGATGTGGAGGTCAAAGAAAATGTTCCCCCATTTCTCTTGAGGTTCTTCACTAGCTGAACAAATGAACAAATTAACACACGGTATGATTAGTAAGAGCAAGCACAGATTTAATAATGTACTATGAAGAATTTACATGGCAGTACATTCTGAAGTAGCTGTGGCAGACCAAAGATTTATACCCTGAACTGACACATGGAAGAGTAACCTGGGGTCTCAGGGACAGAGGAGGCGGTCACCACATGACACGGAGGAATGAATCATATTTACTCTGAAAGTAAAGATAAATAGCTTCCATTTCTGCATTCTTCTAGAGAATAGGAACAAAAGACCATTTCTGGATTAGGAGAAGGGTGAACCACCAGGGATTGGCAGATGGCTTCTTTGATTAAGGGAAGGGCGAAATAGTAGAAGAGTTGCTTCTTCTTTGCATTTTGGGGCTGTCCTACACTGTCCTTGGCTCTTGGTGTCAGAGTGGGGTATTCACAAGAGATCAATTCTGAGAGGCTTGGAGTGTTCCGTTTTAGCCCCTTCAATGACAACATATGCTACTACTAATATAGCAGTTGCTATGTGCCAGGTACTGTTCTAAGTACTTGCCATAGAAGAACTTACTTGATGATCCTAATAACACTTTGAGGCAAATACTACTACGTCTACATTTTACAGAAAACAGAGTCTCTGTGAGTTTAAATAATTTGGGTTATTACTCGGATAGATGGTAAGTGGCGGAGCAGGATTTGAACTCAGCCAAAAGTCTGGGCCCAGGATCTGTGTTCTTCAAGCACATACATGTCACCTGGTACTTGGCCCTTCCCTCCAAATAGTTAAACCAAAGTTAACATCTGACTCAACTGTGCTGACTTTTAGGAATCATCAAAACTAAATAATTGGCAGATTACAGAGAACAATGGAATTCATTATTTAAGATTAAAAAATAATGGCGCCTCCTAAATATGGAGAGCTATGGAAACTAGCCAGACAAAAAGGAATCAAAGCAAAGATAAAAAAAGAACTCATTAAATCCCCACCAACTAGTACCATAACAGCTCTGATCCAGACCAAATTAGAACTGGGAGCAGGTGTGGTCTGCTGGTTCTGGAAGACTCAGGCCCTTTTTCCCAGGAGTCTGCAGATGTGAGAGGCCTCAACCCCACTCTTCCCTCCCCTTCCTCTGTAAAAACCATACTCAACCTAGCTCCCATATGGCAAGTGATTGCAGAACCTTGAGCAGGAGATCCCTCATCCTCTTTGGCTAAAGCATATTTGTCCTTGGTCTTTAGTAGCCAGGTGGGAAGAAAAATCTAGGCGATATTGGTAACAGAGAGATAACACCTACTTTATTAATAAAACAGTAAGAGAAAAAGTAACATGGGATGCTTTAAGATTAAAAACCTAAATTTTTATATTTAAGAAAATGACTTGTTTATTGACCAATTTTATTTAAATTAATGTTTAGTCTTACTATCATTACTAAATTGATTTTGATTCAAGATTGTTAGGAATGGCATCTAACTGAAAGTCTAGTTCTCTTGATTATGAATGTGCATTCTTAAAACCCTTCTATACCTATATTAGCCTCCAACAAATAAAAGGAATTAAGAGACCTTGACATGTATAACAGTCATGCTGAACTACAGAAGAAAGAATCTGAGCCAGACGAGAAAGAATTCAAAGCTGTGATTTTTGTCTCTTCCTTTTTTGTTTCTTTTTTTGTTTTTTTCTTTCTTCCTTCCTTCCTTCTTTCTTTTTTCTCTCTCTTTCTTTCTGTCTCTCTCTTGCTCTCTGTCTCTGCCTCTCTCTCCCTCTCTCCTTTTCTATTTTGCTCTGCAGAGGATTCAAGTGAACAATGATTGTCATAATCATGGATCAGGTAAAGCAAAAATTTTATATTAAAAATAAGTCATTTATTGCTTTTTATTATTGGGTAAAATTGTTCTGTGTTTGGGAAGTCTCTCCATTTGATGAGCCTTTGCTTTGCACCAAGAAGGTCTTTGTTTTAATATAGGTAAGAAAGATTGTGGCTGAAAAGGTACAAACTACTGTGTGATAAAGTAAAGAATTTTTGGTGTGTTCTGGAGGCATTAGGGGCAAGATTTTGGGGTTTATTAACTCCATGGAAAGGGGACAGAAGCTTCAGGGAACATGATGTCAAATCAGGATTGAGGAGAGAAAAAGAAGAGGAGAGGGAGGATAAGGAACTTTGCTAACAGTTGTCTAATAAAAACTTTTAAGCTGACTCTTGTCTTGAACATTAATTCTCCTTAGTTATGCCAGAACTATCAGTAAATAACTGCTGCTTTGGATAAATACTGCTCTGGGTAATGAGTATAGGAAGGTGGAGTAGAAGAACTAAATGAGGGGGTGGGGCTGGCAGACAAAGCACATGAGAAGCAAGACAGCAACTGGTAGTATCTAAGGCAAAAGAAGTTAAAGCAGAGGTGAATAGAAACTCCATGGTGACTTGGAGAAGGAAGTGACAAAATGCAAGCAGAATATATAACTGGAGGCATCTGCATTTGTATCCCTAATCCATGCCCCCTTCTCAAATAGGCTTTCAGTGATTCATTCTCTGATTAAAGTACAGAGTACAAGTCAAAATTCATCACCATATCTGGTTTTCTTTATATTTCCTTTTCATTCAATTGTCTATTACATGTCTTCCTCATCCCAGTAGAACAATGGTTCTCATCTGGGAACACTATTGTCCCCCAGAGGACAGTTGGCAAAGTCTGAAGACATTTTTGATAGTCACAAGTGAAGGATGTTCTACTGGCATCTAGTAGAGATCAGGGATGCTGATCAACATTCTAGAGTAATTACCCAGCACTCAGTGTCAGAAGTGCTGAAGGCAAACGGAAACTTCTCAAGGAAAGGACTTCGGTCAAGTATGTTGTATTTCCCCAGTACTTATAATAGGATCTGATACGTAGTAGATACTCAAAAACAGTTAGTTAAAGGGTTAATTATCATTTAAGTCTGAGATAAGATCTAGTTTCCGCTATCCTCATACTTGATCCCAGCTATATGTCTGTCTCTCCAATTTGGATTACTGCAATAATACAGAATATGTGAAAAGATCCCTTTTCTAAGTAAACAGACTAGAACACAACCTTCCACATCATTTCTCCGGAGAAGTCCTTCTACTTAATCTGTATATATTTAAGCATGGAATTGCAACAGGATATTGCAATAAATATCCCAACTATCTGCATTGGGTGTTGCAAAGGAAATCTATTTAGTCTTATCCTCAGTGATTGTGGCAGAATGAATGTGCAGCAAGCGTATTGACAACTGATCAGAGCTACATTTGTAGTTGAATAACGAGTTCTAAGAAGCCTACAAACTAAGCAACATTCCAATTTGAAGTCCTCTTAACATCAACCATAGGCCAAGGTTGTATTACTTCAGGGGTACCGGACTACTCTTCTAAAAAGATTTTCTCTACTTTGGGCTAACAGACTTTTTCACTGACATATATGACAACCTAGCACAATTCAGCACCATCATGCTTCTCCAACTTTCAAGAAAACTGCAATTAACATTTGAGAATTTCAAAGAAATGTGTCTAAAAGTAGTCACCTGAAGAAAACGAGGAAGAGAATTCAACAATCGAACAATGCCACTTTCAAAACTACCCACAGATATTCTCCCATTTAGAAAATGAATATTATAATTATGGGAATAAAAATTTTTGTTTTTATATAATTTATAGAGGAAGAAAGACCAAAAACAAGACCAAACTCTTCAAGACCAAAAAGACCCAAGAATTTGACCATGAAACTGAGAAACTATCCCAGAAAACAGTGAATCCACAGAGTAACAAAATTGCATTAACTGCAGTTGAGACATCATTAATGCTTCTTTGTATTACCTGATTTTCTTGTTGGTCCCATTGACATATCTGGAGAACCTGACACAATTCCTGCCGCTGTCGCTTCAGACACTTGTCCAGTTGCCGCCTCCTGTCTTGCAGAAGTTCAAGAAGGTTGTCGATCTTTAGGCAGCTGTTACGTGCTCCCTGAATCAACTCAGGATTCACATTGGGTCCATCACACTTGAATTTTTCTATAAAGTCAGTGAGTTGTTGACTTTTGTTTAAAAGGGCTAGAGATCGTTCTAAGAGTTCTAGTAGAAAATAAGAAAAAAGAATAGCAATATGAGCAAGCTTTTATACAACAATGTTTGGACTCCATGTAATTTAAAATATAAGTAACTTTTATATTAATAATACATTTTACTATAAGGAAATGAAATATGTACACATAAAATGCTTGCAATATAACTAGTCAAATGCATTAGCTTAACAATTGCTATAATGGTGACTGCCAAATGAGAAGATGCTGAATTTCAGCAACAGCATAATTCATTACAGGGAGTAGAAAGATTATAGTCTGGTTCCTATCTTGCCTTTCATATTGCTTCAGTATCTTTATACTTTATTTCTATTTTCTGTAAATACTATGTTTATATATAGCACACATGCTATATACTCTTCCTGCTCCAGAACTTTTCAGTTTCCTCTATCAGAGACACCATTCTGCTCAACTCTCTCCTCCCTACCTTATTGTACTCATAGTTCAGATCTCAGTCAATTATCAGTGCCTCAAAGGACAACCCAGGCTGAATGGAAACCTCTTAAGTGTTCTCATTGACACTGTTTCTCTCATCCGTAGTTCTTACCACAGCTATAGTTTCACATATATGTATTGATTAACTGGTTAATGTCTGACTTTGTCACTAGAGCTCCAATGCAATATGCAAACAGGAACCATCAGCACTTAGCATAGTGATTGGGGCATGAGGGAAGACGTTGAAAAAACTTTCATGGAATGTTTGAATGAGATCAGCTGTAATGAAAGGGGAGGAATAAGTAGAAGAGTTATAGGTGCTAGAGATCAACAGTCCTCCACAGAAATTGAGAAGACTTGGGATTTTGTGGTGGGTGAGTGATGGAAACAGAAGCCAAGTTACCAGGTTGAGAAGTTGGAAGATAATAATGAAGTTAAGTCAACTAGACAGGACAATATTTAAGACATCTGTTGTCAGAAAAAAGAAAATGATAGAAGCATATCAGAGGATTGAATATATTGCTTTTTCTTTTTAGGATGGGAAGAAATTTAAAAATCATCCAGAGATATTATATTACTGATAGTATATTACTGAGATTTACACTATTAGACTAACCAGTGCTAAAAGCAGTACATTCAGATTAGTAACTCAATGTTCTTTCCACTATACTGTGGCAGACTACTTTACTATTAGTATTTGGCAGTTAACTATAGAGAAATGATTAGGCTGTGGTTGTCAGGTCAGTTGCCCTTTTTTGACACACACTATTTCTGAGAACTGGGAGAGAGAATGAGATAAGTGAAAATATTATAGAGAGACATTTTGAGATGAAAAGAAATAATTTAAAGTATCTTACGCCACTTGATCTAGATATGTCCAATAAGGTGGTACTCAGAGTGAGGAAGATGTGATTGTGTACACTGGGTAATTCGAATGGAAGTCAACAAAGCAAAGAAACAAAACACCCATGAATTTGAATCAGGACAGAGGATGGGATAATTCAAACAGAATAAGAAAAGTCAAAGAGAACATTAAAATTTGAGTCAACCTCTCAAAGAAATGGAAGTGAATATGAATAACACGGCAAGACAGAGGCAGGAAGAAAGGGAAAAAAACTAACCTTTCTAGAACAAGTTTTTATACGGAAGCGAAAGAATCAACTGGAGAAATGAAGCGAAGACAGGTTTAGAGGACCTGGCCTATCAAACTGAAGAATTTACTTAAATTTGTATAGCATTAACGTAACACTCAATGTGAATGATCTGTAGATAGATAATTTTCCTTTTCATTGAAGAGCTTATTATGATATTGTGAACAATTACATCTCTCTCTCTCTCTCTCTCTCTCTCTCACACACACACACACACACACACACACACGGGAAATATAGGCAGGTGGCAGTTTCCTACGGTATTTTCTTCTTTGTTTTCAATAACCAGCATTTTGACACCAGACCTTTCAAATGAGAGAGGGTGCCCAACTTTAGTTGCTCAGAATATTGCAGGCTGACTCAACTTGTTTTGGTTCTCACAAGAATACATAAAATTGGGCAAAATTTCCATTTGCAATTGTTTTCTAGTGTTTTGCTTCCATGTCTTCCAAAATAATATAAACCCAACCATGGTAACAGATATGCAGCCCTTTTGACTCAAAGTTAACTTGTAAAATGTCCTCAGGCTAAAATTAGTCTATTAGGTGCTACCATGATGGTCTTTAAAGCGGAAACATTGTTTCCTCAGTTTTCTCTTTGGGTTCCTTTGCTGTTGCTTTTTTCCTGTTTCTTTCATCTTATTTTTAACTGTTTGCTTTCCTAACTATTCATCCCATAAATTGATCATGCAAAAAGATGTCTTTCCTTAAGGGTAAACTGCCTAGATAGATCATGACCTTCAAGAAATACAATCTCTACTGTTCATTTATTTTACCTTGTATTTTATGCATATATAAAACCCTATATACTGATATAATACCCTCTAATGTAATGTTAGCAGATATTCAATAAACTTTTTGATTGTCATTATATATAAAAAGTATATTAAAGTATATTTCACACTAAACCTATATAGTTTGCCATATTTACTAATAACAAGTAGTAAGATAAATGAGGGATATACATACATTGATAAACACAGCTTTCCGGAGAGTATTTTGTAAAGAATATCTAGGTTAGACTTTGCATTGCGATTATGGATAATATTTCTTCATAATAAATTTTTAAATATTCCAAATATCCCTTGGTAGTCTGGTGTTTCTTCAGTTCCTTCAATGTGCATTTTCAAAAATACACAAATATATATATATATAATAGTATAATGAACCCCCAAGAGCTTATAATTCAGCTATGTTTAAAATATATATAACACCTAAGAAAAAGGAAGTAATAACAAGACTGCTCCTGTGCGGCAGACTCTCAGGTGTTTTGCTCATTTTAAGAAGGTTACTGGAAAACTGGAGCCTGCAGTTGTGATCCTTCAGAGTTACAAACAATTTTTCTCCTCATTAATATTCCTCTAGTACTGTTTATTGTTTACATTTGCATTATTCTACCATGACTTACATTAGAATGAAATACAAATAACACTCAATAAACATACTACGGGCTGGACTCCATTACAGATTGAAGGTTCAGTGATGTACTAATCCCTGCCCTCCAGAGTCTCACAATCTGGTTATGGAGACAAGGAAACAAATTACTGCTACACAGTGTGTTGGATTGTGCAACAAAGGAACTGACTGGAAGCACAGAGAAAACTCAGTCCTGACCAAATTAAAGGTTTTCTGAGGACAAAGGCCATGCCCTCCCCTGCCACAGGCTTCTGGGTTTCTCAGGTGGTGTGGGTTTAGAAAGTATTGTTAAATAATATGCTGTTGAATTAAGAGTAAGGCTGATAGGTGATCTGAAAACCATGTTTGCTGGAAAAGAATAACTAGGCATGTTTCACCCAAAGGAGAGAAGACAGGGGAGGACAAGTTAGTCTTCAACTATTTCAAGGATTGTCATGTGGAAGAAGGGCCAAACTTAATCTGAAACATACTTGAAAGCAAAAACTTCAACCCACTCATCTGTGTTCTGACCTCCACAATGCTACAGGATAAGTTTCTTACATGCAGTGCAGCCTTATGTATTGTTGAATAAGGAAAAGGAAAGGTGAGGCTCATTGAAATAAAGTGAGCATTAGGAATGCTTGAGTACAGTTTTTCTGATTATATTATTAACCTCTGTCATCCTAACACTCATGTTTTGTGCTACTCACTGAATAATATCTCAGAAACACTTAGAAGTACTAGCCATGCTTATAAACATGTTCTATTTTCTTAAATTTAAAGATAGTAGATATTGCTATTGTTTGAATGTATCCCTCTAAAATTTGTATGTTGAAGTCCTAATGCCCAATACTTTTGTGAGGTACTTATGTCATGAGAGTGCAGCCCTCGTGATAGGATTACTGTTTAGAAAAGAGACTTCAGAGCTCCCTAACCCCTTCTTCCACATAGGCTATAATGAGAAACCTGTGACCAGGAAGCCAGCCCTCACCTGACCATGCTGGCACTCTGATCTCAGACTTCCAACCTAAAGAAGCATGAGAAATAAATTTCTGTTATTTATAAGCCACCCAGTTTGTGGGGGTTTTTGTTGTTGGTTTTCACAGCATCCGAACATACTAGAACAGATATGAAGCTCTTTAATTGAAAGGCAGAAATTTGTCCTAAAATATTCATTCAAATAGCCACTCTTAATCATATCACACTAAATTGGTTGCTTAATAAAATTATTCAACTCTCACTTTATGAAAACAAAGCCCTTGAAGCCACCACTGGGCAAATGAATTGGAAGCCAGACATCCTGGCCAGAGTCCCCGGAAATCCCTGTGCTTCAAGTATCTCATAGAGGAGTACACAAATATCATGATTAACATGCAATCGTGCTAGAAGACCATTAAACTTGATATATTAGATACAGATGTTGATTTATGGCACACATCTTAAAACTATATTACAATGAAATATTCCTTCAATAAAATTAAAAATAAATGTTTTTAAATGATGGAAGATTATTTTGTCACCATGAAAATAAGCTATGGTTCCAGTCATTAGTTAGCATTATGAGGAGGCCCTGTCACAACGGAAGACTGTGCCCCGGGAAGGCAGGACATGGATGCCACAGTCAGGTGGACGCAGAGCACGGCAGCCTCGGCATGTGCCGCATGTAAGCTAGTTCTCTGTGCTGCTGATCCCAGGAACTCTGAAGGAGCTAACAACAAGAATATAGCTTTATGGCTACTTCTTCCCCTCCAGCTCCATACCCATATTTATGGAAAAATTTACTTCTGCAGTCCTCAATATCTCTGGAAAATACTGTCATTTGATTGCCTCAGTAATGAACTTCTTCAACAAAAGCATCAGTCAGTGTAAGGTTTCTGGAGTAACATTGCTGCTTGACGATCCTGTTAGTCAGATGAAGACTGAATTGAGACCAACTCAGTGAACTGCACTCACTTCATTTTCCAGTCTCCAAAGAGGAATTTCTTTCCTTTCCTTTTTTTTATTGCGGTAACTGCAATTTACATAATCATCAAAGTTTAGATGTGCAGGTTCACTCTTCATCAAATAGATAACATACTATGCCCACCATCATATTTCCACTAGTCCTCCACCAATTTCCAATAGAATCTACTACTTTGCTCCCATTCTACCTTATCCCCCTCTGGTAACTTTGGTTCTGTTGCCATTGTCCAAGATTGAGTTTTGATTTTGTCTGTTCATTTGCTTTGGTTTTTTAATATTCCACATATGAGTAAGATCATTTGGTATTTGTCTTTCTTCTTCTGACTTATTTCACTGAGCATAATCTCTTCCAGTTCCATCCACATTGTCTCAAATAGCAGGATCTCATCTTCTGTAGGGCTGTGTAGTATTCCATTGCATATATATACCACATCTTCTTTATCCGATTACCTGTCAAAGGGCACTTAAGTTGTTTCCATTTCTTGGCTATTGTAAATAATGCTGCAATAAACAGGGAGGGTGCATATAACTCTTTGAATTAGTGTTTTTTTGTAAATACCAGAAGTGGGATAGCAGGATCATATGGAATTTCCATTCTCACCTCTTTTGAGGTATCTTCATACTGCTTTCTATGATGGTTGTACCAATTTATACTTCCACCGATATGTAAAAGGGTTACCTTTTTTCACATCCTTGCCAACACCCCTAAGAGAAATTTCATGTGATTCTGTTCACTTCCTATATGGCCATATAAAAATGGGAAGGCTATAATTATAATTTTATATATATATATATGCTAGCCTCATAAAAATGTATCAGGAAAGACTGAGTTATTTAATCTCTGAGTTTTAGAAAAGTAAAGATTCATCATCTAGAGTCAAAACAGGATTTTCCTTTTTCAAAGCTATTATTTAAGGGCTGACATTCATTTACTGACCCGTTGAATGATCATCCAGAATTCAAGTATTATCCAGCCAAGCAATATTTCAAGGTTCTATGAAGTCCTGGTACCCTGCTAGATATTAAGAATGCAAGGATGAACAAGTTAGAAAAGGTCCCTGTCCTCAGAACTAAAGTTTATTTTACTGAATAACTTAATCCTGAAGTTTACCCTCTACTGTCCCTTCAGAATCATTATAACTAGTTCTTTCTTGCATAGAATGACCAAAAGCAGAGCTTTATTTTAACCGTTCTGAGAACACTCTGAGGTGTTTACAAACAAATTAGAAATACACTATTATACATGAGAATTCTCGTATTAACATATTATACCACTTTCAAAAGTTTATGTGAGGAGTAATATATTTCTTGCCTTTGGTATGATGTTCATGAAGCTGAAGAAGTGATTTTAAAGACTCAGCACTCTCAAACTCCTGCATGTTCTGGAGGAAGTCTTCAGCTTGGTCTATTTTAATAGCAAACTGTAGCAGAAATACAGGAGAAAGACATTTTAAAAAATAAAAAGCAAATATGCTACTTTTAGTTATCTGTAGATACATTTAATACATTAATAGCCTAATGGTGTGTGTGTGTGTGTGTGTGTGTGTGTGTGTGTGTGTGTGTGTGTGTGTGTACTGGCTAAGGGTATTAGTGTGAGGTTGTGTATATATGCAGTCAATTTGCAAGTGCCAAGGTAAGAATGTTCTTCTCGTTCCTTTGTATTCTTTTCATATCTAAAAATATGTCATGGAGGTTGAAATAAATCAACTTGCTTATTGTTCAAATTTTAATTATCTATTAAAATTTTCAACTAAATTCTTGTTTTCTATGTAATAAATAGTCACTTTCAACATTCTACGTCAGTTTGCCAACAAATATTCAGAAAGTTTGCTAAGGGAAATCAATGAATGCTTGGCTAACCAGTAACATACATAGTTATAAGTAAATTTAACTTAAGAATTCACTTGAACCCACTTAGAGAGGTTGAAGCATAGTTATTTTGCCCTCTATTCATGACCTATAATTGAAAAAAAGTTTCATCATAATATGCAGTCTAATCCCATTTTTACAGTTTATTTTAACCAAAAGTCTAAGAAGAAATGTCTAATCCCATTTCTTATACAACTTATACAAAGTGTAGCTTGAAAATATATACGCCAATGGGTTACCTTCGTGAGAAGGAATGAGATTAGGTAGGGTGAAAGGAGGTGGAAATTTTCACTTTTAAATCCATAATTCATAATTTTGTTTGCATTTTATCAATAATTTTATGTACCATTTACATGAATAAAAATGAGAGTTGACAAAGGAGGATAAATTTTTTTTTAAATTCTCCTCTATTTCAAGGAAAAAGAAAAAGCAATTTGATACTCAAATGGTGAGGAATATGACCAATCTCTCTTTTCACATTTTCCAAGGAGGAATTAAAAAGGGGAATTCTTGAAGTGATATTAAAATTGAGGGGAATAATCTTAAAAACAAATTTTAGAAGCGGGCAAAACATATTTGATTATGCCAGTACTGTATATGCATATTAGTGAATAAAAACAGGCTAATTCAGCACTGAGGTTCAAAGGTTATTATTTCTAAACTGAAGAATATTTTAATCAACATGATCACCTTTGGGTAAGCTGCTGAATAAACTCATAAAGGCAGAGTATCAGTGAGAAAGACAAAAAAGTCTACCACAATATTTGTCGTCTTTTTCATATAGTCTCCAAACTATAATCTTTGAATTTAGTGATTTTAATTTTTATGTAATGATTTAACAAAGAAGATTGACTGTATTTGGATTATTACAATAGACATACGAAATTCAATTATAAGTGACCTAGGATGATGAGAGACTGATGAACTTGTCCCTTTTGAAATGCAGAGAAGTCCCCTCCATCTTGTTAGAATGATCTGATAGACACCCGCCACTGTCACTTAGGGACAGTGTTTCCTCAATTACAGCAGTGTCTGAAAGAGTATGACCTCTCTAATGCCTTCCTGCAATAATTACCAAGCATACAATAAGGAATAATTTTGTTTCTAAGGAACACCCTCCGACACCTCATTCAATAGAGGGATCCTAGTCAAACACCATTTACATCTCTAAGTCAATCCATTTCCACTAACTGATTTGAAGGACATGCTTTGAAGAGAAACTAAAGAGGGAAAGAAACAAAGGAAAACAAGACCTCCCTGGTTGGTCATTTGTTTTGTGGTTATTGTTATTTCCCGTAGAACACTGCAAAAAGTTTCGAAGTCATTGTATAACCTCTATCTATATTTCAGATTGTTATCTGAAATTTAAAAATATAAAAATAAACTGTTTTATTTAGAAAAGGCTTCTCTAAAGTCTTCTTAACTTGTGTCTTAGGGATGTTGCTTCTTCCTTGGTTTTAGCAACTTATACTGCATGGAAGTGGAAACCAGGAGACACTTTTCAAAGATTTTATTCTTCATTTCACCCTCATCTTTTTAATCACGTACATGAAGGGCAGGAAAGATTGTGTAGGACTTTGCCTTAGCTTAGCATGAAGTGGCCCACAAAATTAAGCAAGATAATAAGAAACAATTCATCGTGTCACTAAAAATCAGAATAATAGGTTGAAGTGTGAGTTGACTTAGTATTTATTTTTACTTCATGCAAGATCTGGAAGTAATTTCTCCTCACAGAGGAAATCAGTTGGCATTAGGACTACTACGTTATCAGAAACAAATATTGGGTCTAATGTTTGAAAAACATACTTTCCTGTGCTCAAATAAGCTGTTGACATCTCTCTCCTACTTACTAAGATGGGGCGAGTCAGAAGCATCCTTAATTTGATCCCTGTAGGTGTATTTCATCTGGTTTATCTCTTTTTAGGAAAGAAATTGTATATAAAATTTTTCCCCAAGATAATCTTCAAAATGAATTGTGAGTTAGACTTCAGTGTTCAAATTGTAGAAAACAAATCTTGAAATTTACAATAAGATTTTTGTTTCTTTTTATTTTTAAACAAGTGCATGATGCATTAGACTGTCTCCCCCAATTTTTATGTTGTGTGACTAATCTTCTTCCCTTCATTATTTTGGATTTTAAGTCCTGAATTTTCCATTTGGAAATGTCATATTTTTCAAAGCTAGTGCTTTATCATAATGAAACAGTGCTCTCACATCAAAATGAATGTATTGCCACTTGACAGAGAAGTTAAAAGTGAAATTTCCAATAACTGTCTTGAAGCAAATATAACACCTTCTTTGATAATGTTCTTTAAGCCTCACATTTTTAAATTGGGAACCTCAAAAACCCACAGAATTCAGGACAAGTCAGAGAAAGAATTGACCTTCTTAGTCCCAGAACTTTTTCCTTCTTTTATATTTTAATAAACTCAAATTTTGGAATCTCAACTATATGCCTAAGGAAAGTTCTCTATAAAATGCTACATATGCTTACAAATCAAACATTCTATGGAATATTATGCAATTGCTGTTTCATAAGCAGTTTCATTAGCACAAGTATCCTCTGACTTCTAATCAAGAAGAACACTTTAGACTAACATTTCCTAATAATCCTATAATCCTGGGTAATTGTTTACTCAGTAATTTTCCGACTATCTTCTGAAGAGGAAAATATGACAGATGTTAGAGGTCTTACTTTTACTTAATAGTTCACTTAATTTTAACTGTACTTTGTTCTTGCGTGACAGCCTACATTTAAAATACTAACAAATTTTTTTTTAAGTAAGTTGTTTTATTTTTTAAGGAAAGGTGCAGGCAGAAATGAAGGCAAATAGGTATGCAGGTAGGAAGTGAAAGAGGTTTATTTTATTTATTTTATTTAGTTGTTCACCTTAGTTGTTTCCCTGGCCCTGGGCCTTGAACTGGGGATCCTGGGATATATGTGGATGGTGCTGGTGAATTAAACCACTTGGTCATTAGGGTGAAGCAACAATTTTATTTTTCAACTATCAATAATGAAATGTATTGTATATATCTCAGTTATTCTGCTATTTTTGAACGGACTGCAATGTCTATTTGTGGAAAGAAAACAATCTCAGGAGTGCTATCCATTTGCTCTGATGTGAAGGCAAAAACTTTTTAAAAATCACAAACCTCCAAGGCACTTTCAAAAAATTCAGAGGTCAACCTGAGGAGCTCCCTTCTTCTTTCAAGCACAGAGACCAAGATAGCCCATGCTTCACCCAGGGTGTTGGCCATGGCTTCATAGACCTGACTCTGATGCCGGTTCTCTTCAGCTGTCTTGTCTGCTTCTTGCAAGAGTTCCCATACTCGATCTTCCAGAGCCTAAGTCCAGGAGAGAAAAGACATGTCAGTCAATGTAAGAATACCCATCACATTTTAAACACTTAGACATCTGAAACTCTAGGTGGTCTAAAAGGTCTAGGAGAGAATTTATGAATACAGTCCCCTATGCAGGTAGGCAGATCAGGTGGGGAGGAAGGAACAATGAAAACTAATAAGTTAGGCAGCATGATTAGGTTAAAATTATTCATACTTAAATACTGGTCAAACACTAGAGATTTATCAAAAGGACACAACTACATTCCCAGTGGCACTAAATATTGAGTATCCTCACATTTCAAAAACAAAAACAAAAACACATCAACAAAACAAAATAAAATGCTAGAACACACCAGCAGGAAATGATCAAGGGCAAAATGTGAAAAAAAGAACCCAATACAACTTAACTGTCTATTCTAAATAACTATTATTATTAGCTTAATGTACATGTTAAAAATTAAGATATTAAGCCAACATAATGCTTACGTAAAATTCAAAGCATTAGACCACTTTGTCTTTAAAGAGCAAAAAAGAGAATTATTTAAACACTCTAGTCTCAACTGTAGAAACAATAATAAAATAAAAACAAAAATTAAAGGGGATTTACAATTAAAAAAAAAACAGAAATGTATTAGAGAAAAAGTGAGTTTATTTTTTTAACTGGTTCATTGAAAACCCAAATGAGCATAAAGTTATCTGACAAATGTCAATGAAAATGGTAGAGTAGATAGCGTCAGTGGTCTGTTCCTCTATAAGAACATTCAAAGTGCAAACTAAAACTGTCTTAATCAACATTGTCAGAACTCTGAAAGGTAGTCAGGTTTACAGCAACCGACGCTGAAGTAGAAAGCAGCAACTGAAAATTGGTAGGAACTCTTTGAGGTGTTTTTGTTTTCCAGGTAGCTGCTCCTAGGTTCAGCAGAGACTATCAGAATAGATAAGAAAAGAAGACCCAATTATAGTTTGTCTATAAGAAACCCACTTTAAACATAAAGATAAATTAAAAGTAAATGGATAAAGATATAACATGCTAACACTAATCTATGAAAATCAAAGTAGCGTACATTAAATTTCAAATAGATCTCAGAGCAAAAATATTATGAAGGATTAAGATGAGCATTACATAATGACAAAGGTGTAAATTTCCAAAGTGACATAACAATCCTAAATTTGCACATGCCTATCTACAGAGTATCAAAAATGTTAGCAAGGATATGAAGAAATTGGAATCCTCACATATTACTGATGGGATTCTATGCAACAAAAATAAGTATTTCCACATAACCTACGTATATTCCTAACAACTCTATTTACAATAGTCAAAAGGCAGAAACAACCCAAATTTCCATTAACAGATGAATGGATAAATGGAATATGTCACATCAATACTATGAATATTAAGTCATAAAAAGGAATAAAATAAAAATAAAAAAGGAATAAAATGAAACATCCTACAACATGACCAGGCCTCTAAACAAACAGGCTAAGTGAAAGAAGCCAGACACAAAGGGCACATAATGTATGGTTCCATTTATATTAAATTCCCAGAATAGGCAAATTCATAGAGACAGAAGGAAAACTGACTTGCTAGAGACAGGGAAGAAGAGAAATAAGTAGTCACTGCTTAACGGGTATGGATTTTTCTTTCGATGGGATGGATGGAAATATTTTAGGACTAGGTAGAGGTAATGCTTGCACGGCATTGTAAATGTACTAAATGTTACTGAATCATATATTTTAAAATGATTAATTTTATATTATATTAATTTCACCTTAATATGATAATTTAAAAAACTTCATACACAGGAATTACTCTCATTCATTTTTAAATGCCATCATGAAATAAATAAGAATCCTTATAAGATACTATCATGCGTCTATTAAAAAAGACTAACAAGATAGTACTAAAAATTGTAGACAATCTTATTTATTATTATATTCTAAATAAAATATAAATGGAGTCAATATTTCAGTATATTAAATAAAATACATACAAAACTTGCATGTATTTGTCAAAACTCAACAAGCTATACACTTAAAAATAGAGTGAATTTGGCACACCCTGTGGAGTCTTGGTTTGGTCATGTGCCTTTGGCCAGTAGTCAACATACATAAACCAAGTACTAAGGTTTGCATCCTGGGAGCAAAGAGAACAACCAAAATAAAATAAAGTGTTTCTTATTCTCTCTCTTCTTGACTGCCTTCCCCTGCTTGCCTTTATTCCTACCTGCACTTTTCTTTTAAAACAAAAGTGAATTTTATTGAACATAAACTATCTTCAATTAAATTGACTTAAAAATAAAAATAGATGATAACTCAGTAGGGTTTACCAAAAGAGCAGGGTTGGTTGAATACTAGCAAATTAAATTAGTAATTTAATACTTGAACATATATAAGAAAATTTATAGCCCCTGAGAAGGTCTTGGTAAAATTTTAACATTCATTTCTGATCAAAATTCTTCTTGGGAGAAAGTATATTTTCTTAATAAAAAAAGTGTATTTACTACCAAGAACAACGATATCTTCACCGGAAAAACTTAGTCAAGAATTTATGTCCCCCTATTAAACACCACTTTGGAATTGTGAGCCCATATGCTAAGTTAAGAAAAAAAGGTGATAGGATTGCATACCTAGGACACACAAGAAAATAAACTAAGAAATCACATAACTATCTTTAAAGTTCAATAAAGAGACTAATCCTAAGATAACTAACAATCAGGAAAATTCTCTGAAGATTGTTCAATAATTGAAAAGTCAATTTTATTGAAGCTATAGTTTGCTTATTATATAACATGCCCACTTCATGAACTTCTCCAGAAATTCTGATGGATAGATGCATCTAAGTAGCCATCATTATAAGGTAAAGAAAGTACTATCACTCCAAAAAGTTTACTTGCAGTCCTTCCTAGTCAACCCTGCCCATGTCATGCACCACACTGACATGATCTGTTTTCTGTCACCTTAGATTAGATTCGCCTTTTCTGGAGTTTCACATAAATCATATCCTGCAGTATGTAATCTTTCATGGCTAGTTTCATTCACTCAGCATGATGTTTTTGAGATTCATCCATACTATTGCATGTATTCTTTTTATGGTGGAATAATTAATACTCCATTGCATTAATATAACACAATTTATTTAATTACTTGCTGACAGTTGGGCTTTGACTATTCATATGTAAGTTTCTGTGTATATATGTGCTTTCATCTTTTTACACATTTACTTAGATGTCTTCCAATAAATTTGACTTCCTTATTCATATTTTCTTGTACATTTTGAATTTTAAATAATAACATTATTTTTATCATGGAGAAAATATATTGATTCTTGCAGTGACATAAAATTTACCTATGCTGAATTTTATAAAAAGCAACATGCCATGTTATATGCAACTGCAGACCTGAGTGAGCTACCATCAATTTGAATTCTCGAACAGTTCTTTCTTTCCTTGTACTTTCATAGCATATCCTAAGACAGATTATACACTCTAATTGTACCGTTGTTCCCAGTTATTTGTGATTTCTCTCTATAAAAGGATTATATTCTCATATCTCTTACAGTCAGATTTGTCCATGTGATTTACCTAGACTAATGAAATGTGGACAGAGATTTTGTGAACCACTCTTGTGCAAAAGTTTTAGGAACCAAAGAGTGATTCTTACCATTTCTCTTCCCATACAAGGGGCTATTTCTTCAGCCTAGATCCTAAAAAAAGATATGTAAAACTGAACTGCAATTATTAGATGCCGTAAAGTAATGGGAAAAGAAATAAAATCTGTTACTGTGAACCACTGTTTTTTTGGAGTTGCTTTATTATCCTATTATTGTCAGATACACTCAAATATAAAATAACCTGCTATATAATATACTGCTTAGGTTCTCCCATATTAATAAATAAGGAAAACAAAATTCATAATGCTACAAAACAATTTCGGCCAGAGCCTGGCATTCACTGAATATGTGCTATCTCTGTTGTCTCTGGTGTTTAGGCTGGACCAGAAAAATAATTGTCTACATTGCTAGAAGAGTGAAAGCAAAAGTGTGTACTTTACTATGTAGCTATTTGAAAAGTAATTATCTGGGTATTTCCTTAAGGGTGGATTAATTTTGTAATTAATTGTACATGCTTTTTCATTTTATACATTTGCCATTAAAATAGGATAAATTGATCTCAATTTCTACTTATGTTGGATATTAGCTCAAGAAGATGCAAGGAAAAGAAAACATTGTATTAGGAGCTTTAAATTCCAAGATATCTCATTCATATGACAGAAACTAAAAGTAGGAAAACATGGTAATCCCATGGCAGAGATGCTGGCGAAAATAAGAAAGAATATGCAATGAACAAATTAATTTTAGAGCAAAGCAATTGAACACTTAACTTTTTAGTGATGTTTCTCAAATCTGACACAAAAGTGATGATATATCTGAAAGGTGGCTATATCTATCTTATAGGGTTGTCCTAGCCTTGGTAAGCACATATAAAATAATTCATTTTAATACTTTTCTTTTCCCACTGAAACAAAACTTTCATAAATAGGTGGTGCAGATTTTCTAAAGTTTGGGAGATGAGGAGCTTGGTGGACTACAATTCTGGCTTCTAATATTCCCTGGGTTCTCTCTTCTATGACCTTGAATGTAAACCGCAAAATGTTCTAGTCACTGCAACCTTAAGATCAGAACATTCTTGAAGGCTACATTTAGGATTTTTCTCCAAAAACGTTAGCAAACATTCTGCTTTTAGTACTGGCAGGGAAAAAAAAAAAAAAAGTCTCCTTAGATAGGACTAAATTTTACCTTATTCCCCAGACTGCCATATCTCCCAGCTTTCCAATTGTGGAAAATCCTTTGATCTCTAACCCTGCAAGTTTCCTCTATCTTTCACTTATTTAGACCTGAAGAGCTCTTTAAACATCTCATAGGATGCTATGAATTAAAACAGACAACCTTGAGAATAAAATTCTAAACACTTGAAATGAGCCTAGTGCTACTCCCCCCTTCACTCGATCTCCTCAAATTGCCTCTCAGCTGCTATTGGACTCCCCTCTACATAAAGAGAAGCAGCTCTTCCAAGGTTGAAAACTATCAATGACCATGAGAGAGAGAGATCAGTTGGCCTCTGGAAATACTCCTAAAGGGAGATAAGTCATTCTGGCATGTCTTATTTATCAATGTAGCAATTATTTACAAAATTAATAATAATATTTGTATAGTGATATACAGTTAAAATATTTATATATTATCCCTAAAGCCGTTAAACATCCTTAACCAACAGAGATCTAGAAAGTATTTTACCTGAATGAAGAGTGCTCTTTATGCTTCATTAAACCTAAAACCAAGATGTCACTCATTCAAATGCAATATGATAATATTCTCAGTGACACTATGGTTCAGAGAAATCATATCTAATGAAATCTGAAGTTATTCATGAATGTATTCACTCATCTATCCTCTTATTCTTTTAGTAAGAATTTTTCTCCACGCATTTAGTAAGAACTTTTCAAGCATGCCTTAATCAAATGGTACGAATTATGGTCATAGATATGAAAGATTGGGAAGGAAATGTCCAAGTATTACTGAATTGTTTTCCTTTCTTTGATGCTTAGGATTTTTCTTACCACTCATCCACTTCCCAACTCCCTCATGTAGGGCTTCTGTCCCACCATATTTTTGTATGGGTACACAATGACTTCACGTTTGTCAATACCAACGAACCACCTTCAATCACTTCTTTGTGATTAAAACTCTTGAGTGTTTCATTGCATCTGTTTTTCCCCTATTGGTTTGTAAATATTTTGTTTTTGTGCTTTGGCTCATTTTTCTGGTTCACATTCTCTGCCTATTTTTAAATACCTAGGTGTTCTAGGCAACCATGGTCTTGGATTTTATCTACTCATTCAACAAGTAGGAGTTGCGGGTAGGGCTGAGGATATTATATCAAAACCTAGACCAGGAATCACAAACTGACCTACAGTTCAAATCCAGTCTGTCATCTTTTTTTGTATGGACTATAAGAAAGCTTTTACATATGTTTACATTTCATATTTACATTAATTGAAAATAAAACCAAAAGAATGCTCTTTCATGACACATGGAATTATACAAATTCAAGTGTCAGTGCCCATAAGGAAATTTTGATTGTTCCACACACATTTATTTATTAATTATATATGGCTGCTTTCACACTACAATAGAAACCTTTGGATAGTTGCAATACACAAAGCAATATGATCTACAGAACCTAAAATATTTATCACCCGAGTCTACCAAAAACGTTTTGCTGCCTTCTGGTATAGAGAAGACTCTGTTGTGCTCTACTTAACATTATAATATAATCCTTTCTTTTTCGATATTTTGTAGAAATATTACTTTTAGTGGCTGCCCTATATTCCATTAATGGGAAGTCATATTTACTTAAGAATTCCTTTATTGTTAAATATTAAATCTTGTTTCCATTTTTAACCATTATAAGTGACATTGGGTTGAGTCAATTCCAATAATCATTTCATTTGACTTCTTGATCATTTAGTATAAGCTTTGTGGATCTTTCTTACTTCCATAAAATAAATTCCTAAGAGTGGAATGATAAGGTCAAATGATAGGCCATATTTCCAAAGCTCTTGATACAATTGTTCAATTTTTCTCCAGAAAGTGTGTACCAATTGATGAGCGTTGTCACAATATATTAAAAAAAGAGCTTTTTACTCATGTAACTTCCCTAATAACCCTTAGGACAGGAACTTTTAAAATTCCAAGTGGGAAGCAGACTGGGAGGCTCATAGACAAATGAAGAATGAGAAGCCAGGACTGAGAGATTGTCCATTTGTCTAGGCCCACTTCCAGCATTGCGGTCTCAACCTTAAGAATGAAGGAAATTAGGAAGCATGTCTGTGTACTCAGTTCGAGACACCACTCCAAAGAGTCTAGTCAGCACTCAGCACCAATAAAATGAAAACCCCAAACACAACATAAGCACTGAAAGTTGTCAACACATATTAAATATTTTAAGTTAATCATCAAAATATGGAAATTATTTTAGTGACTCATGACTCTCTAAGAATACGTCTCTGAATCTGAGAAAAAATGAGATAGGGGAAGCAGAGGTGTGAGTGGGGCTGAGGGGCACCTAACTGTGCTGCCTCATTGTGCCCACATGCAGCTATGGAGAAAGCAAGCAGCACCAGGGCTGTTCTGCTGTGCTGGACGCTATGTGAACCATGCATCCCAACCGACAACACTTCCTCCTTTTTAGTCCCACGGCTGCACCATTTGTGGAAGGTAAGAAAAGGGGAAACATTTCAGGTGGAAAAAAATTACAGGGTTGAACTGAAGAGATCAGAGGAGGAAAAATAAAGAATGGGAGAGAAGTGCTAGAGAGTAAACACCTGGAAATCAGGAAACCTCAGAGAGCAAAGGCAAAAACAAATGGATTAACAGAGCCTGGAAGACGCAGGTCATTCAAGAGTTTGATGCGAGAAGACTGATGCCAGAAAGGACAGTATAATAAATGGGGTGAAGTTCTCGGACTCATCACAAGCAGTCAAAATGATGTACCTCACAAACACAGGGCACTTAATATTCTTCTTGTAGAATTACAATAGCTATGAAACATATGCTGCCAGAAAGTGAAGCAAACAGGAGAACAATTACTCAAATAATTTGATCACTCCATTCAGCCAATCTAGAAAATGAAATAAAAATCCTTTTTGATCACTGTTTGTTTCTAGTTCCAATTATTGTGATTTTTAACATTTTAACATTTTTAACATTTCTTGATGCAATTTAAAATTTTCTTCTCACAAAGAAGAAAAATGTTTGCTCACAAAGAGAATTTGAGATAATGTCTTATCTTCCATGTATAAGATTTTTTTTTCTGACTAATTATGCACATTGAGCTGGTTTTCTAGTGAAGGAGATGAATTTGCCTGGAGAGGCCCCACGACAAAATCCTAATAATGTTTTTTGTATGATGCATAGTATGCAGTGTAATACAGTGATTAAAGCTCAGATCCGGGGTCCATACTCTGGCTCCACTTAGTACCATTGTATATTGTAGAAATTATTTTTTCTCTTTAAGTCCCAGCTTATTGTAAATGGGAAGAATATAAAAACAGTTGTTTTATAAGGTTTTGTGAAGATTAAATGAAGTGATTCATGGAAGCTCTTAGCATAGCGCCTGGTATATGGTAAGTATTCAATGGATGTTAGGTTTTATTTTAATTATATTTATGTATACCTTCTTACTATTATCATTATGTATTTATAAAACCACTGGATGGAGAAAATACTGAGGTCCTAGTAGGAATGAATTAAATGATCTCATACCCTAATAGGAAACAAAAAACTATTTTTGATTTAAAGCGATCACATATCATGCCAGTTACTACAGCTTACAGTAATTATTTCAGAATGATCAAAGTTCACACATAACATATTTAAATCTGAATCTGAATAACAGTGATTTACTACCAAGGCACATAGATGTTAGAATACTTTTTATAAAGAATTGTTCTTTCAGAAAAATTCTCAATAGCTTATTTTGACCTTAAATTTTACACTAAATTCCTATAGTAAAATTATTTTTTTATTTTATGAAATCAATTGTATCACACATACTAACCATAAAGATAGTAAAACATCTTCTTAAAATTGAATGTAAAAATGTAGTAAACTTGACATCAATCTGTTTTTTAAAGTTCAAGTCTACACATTTGGAGCTTCATGGCAAATTCAACTATCTTATCAAATTGGGTACATTAGCTTCTGAAATCCACACTTAAAAGAAATGCTTCATTCTAGAATTTGAGGTCCTTCTGGATTGATTGACTATGTTAAGGACTAGGAAAACAATGACATGGTTTTTTTTGTGCATCTCTAGGGCATTCTGCACTAAAACAAAGCAAACATCTTCTGTATTATTGCAACTATATCGCCAGTGTTGAAATGAAACATACTTTAAGTTGATGTTATAGTCATTTACTAATGCTAACAACTGTCCTAACCAATTTGTTTCAGTGCTCATCAGAGAATGCATACTAATGATCAATTAATAGCCATTTGCTGACAGGTGAATTGTGTTTATCTATAAACACAGCAGATTTTGAATCAATAAATATTTAGTCAATCTTATTATAATCCTACTGCTATGCATTTCTGTCATTAATCGTTACATTTCAAAGTCAGGATGAAGATGCCATGTGAAACTTAACAAAATTCAGAGATTTGTGGGTATTCAAGTGAAAAATAAAACAAGAGCAAGTTAATCCAAAGATGGGATCTATTTAGAGATTGCTTATTTGAATAAATGTGATTTATCCTTGGAAAAAAATAACAAAAATAATATTGTAGTGAACAAACACATTGCATTCTTAAGAACCTTTGCTCCCAGAGATTAAAAAAAAAAGATAATAATACAGAGGTATGGGATATTTGCTTCCACTCCCTCCCCTGCTTCAATACTTTGTGTGTTTCTTAATACAAGCAACCTCTCTGAGACACTTTGTGCTTTCTTATCCTCCAGATAAGACAGTACCTCATTTCCCTTTTCTCTGAAATCTCAATGAAAATATACCTCTTCCAGACACAAGAAAGGCACACTGTTGGCCCAGATGTCATTTACCCACTACAGCTATTACTGTGGACTTCTCAGTCTACTCCAAGGCAATTTTTGAGGGGCCTGTACCTGAAAAAAATGCCCTCAGGCCCACCTTCTCTGTCTTCCCTCAATCAACTACTTGACAGAAATTTTCCCCAAATTTCCTTGAATAAAAGCTAGTTTGTTCATTTGAATTTCATTGACGATATTTGAAGTATCATTTAATAGTAATTTGTTATTTGCATCTTATATATGTGGGGAGTGGTGGATAGAGAAAAAGAGAAGTCAAACAAGTTCTTTTGTTCAGTCATCAGTTTCTAATTACTTTATATGATGTTAATATAAGACAAACAAGCTCCCCTGAGAGGAAAACAGTAGAGGTTTTCATATGTATATGTTCAAATAATAGTTCAATGATCATTCTGTAGGAAATTGTTTAAGGGTTGTTCACATTCATCTAAGATATTAACTAGATGAATTCTAAGATTACAGCCAATGACATGTTATTTGAGATAGTAATATAATTCATTAATTCATTAACATTTATTGAATACCTACCACTTGCAAGATATGAGCAGCTGAAATCTAGAAACTCTGTATCTGAAATGTTTACCTTTGTTTATTACAACTTTGTTTACAACAACAACCCTTAAATACGGGTTTAAAATTAAATTTTGGGTTGGCAAGAGAGGCCTGTAACATCCAAGACCTTATTGAAATACAAAAGTAAAACCACTAAAGAAATGCCATGCACATTCATGAATGGATGGCTAAGGTAACGACCATGTAAAGCCTAGTCTCCCAGGTCTGAGGCGTGGGGAGGGGGTTAAAAGAAAAAAGAAAGAAAGAAATGTATCTTTTCTCACTTGAGAGGGCATTATTTGTTTTTGCCATAGAAGACTGCACTTTGTCTTCCTGGCCTAGACACACAAATTAAGCCACTGTGGTGGATTTGTTGACTTTTTTCCTTTTCTTTCATGCCATTGGAATAGGTCTTTTCTTTTCTGTCAACAGAACCTTTCGTTCATGTGAGACACGCATGACATTAGGATGGAGCAACTCTGTTCCCCTATCCACTGAGTAGAGAAAGCATAACCCCTAATAACAGTTACTCATCCCACTTGTAGATTGATTTCATCAAGAAAGAAAATGTGATAGATTCAGGGATAGAAGATGATTCAAATATGAAAAATCTGAAACTTCCAGAATCTTGTCTGCTGGTGTAATTTGTGCTCTTCACTGGAGTTACTAAATTGGTAGAATGTGAGCCTAGTGCAGCTGACTGGTCAACCTGATGACCATGTACAGGGAGTTTGTGCAACAGAGAGATGGATAAAGCAGTGGCAGCAATACTGTGTTTCTGGATACAGTTATGCTTGGTTCTCCTACTTGCAAAAACAACAGCAGCAAAACCCAAAACACATTCCGAAATTTAATCCACATTTTCATGGCTTCTCCAAACTGAACTATTTAATAAATTTAAGAAACAAATCAAAATCTTAAATCAGCTGTTTTGGACTTGAGGGCTAGCAAAAGAATTACAACTGGTAAATATCATTATTAACTACCATAAAATGAATGTACTCTGTAATATGATTTTTGAACAGAATGAACTGTCAAATCCCTAAAGATTAGTTACTTTTCCCATTATCCACTTACTGACTGCCCATTCAGCCCCTCCTCATAGCCACAATGTCTAAATAAGATGGGCTTCAAGTAATTGATGGTCAGAAATAACATTTAATTTTTTTTTAATATCTAACAAGGGTCTTGGTCTTGACATCTCTAATGAAATTTCATCTAATGATTTTGAAACAAAACTATCACTTATTTTTACCATGTAAGAGATAAAATGCTTCATAAATGACAAAACATTTTTAAATAAACATCATAGATGACAGTCCATTTTGTTTTCAATGATTTTTCTATCTTTATTATATAATATCTATCTGGATTAACTACAATCATTACCTCTATCAGCCATCACTTAGATTTTCTGTCACAATCATAGAATGATGATAATTGGTTCAGAAGGAATACCAGGGAACACTTTTCTTAGCGTATCCCATAATGTCTCAATGTGGCAGTGTTCACAAGATGACAGATGTCATCAATATTCTTTTATATCTTTTAGAACAGAGATTTTATCAAAATGGCTGAATCTTAAGGGAACTGCTGAAAAGTCTTGAGTAAATGTATGGGACTACCTGTAACACTTTTTAAGTAAATTGGTATTTTAGAGTGTTTTGACCAAATATATATAAGCATTCTACTAGCTATCGCTTTTGCTAACATTCGGGCTAAGCAATGGTTATTCACTTGTCAGTTATTTGTAAAGTTTCTACTATGTGCTTGACTGTAACACTTTCCAACCACACAAAGAAACATATGACATGGTGGCTTGAATAGTGCAGGCTGTATTCCCACAGCATTTGGCAGCTTTGTCCTAGACACTGATCAGTTCTGAGCCCTGTGCCAAGACCTCTGTAGCTGAACCCTTCCTATGCCCTTTTACAGCTAGGTGCTCCCAAACCACAGACGACAAACTGACTGCACCCGTGCCACTGGGGGGAAGGGGGAGGGGGAGTGGGGGTGGGTTGGAAGATGCAGATTCCCATATCCCACCCACTTCATTTCTTGACTCAGTAGATTTACAGTTAAAAAAAAAAAAACGAACTCACTTGATTCTGATGTACAATCATGTTCTGGAAGCATGTTTGTACCTATCCATTCTTTTGGGTATGGAAAATATGACATTTATTCATGGATGAACTAATACTCTTTACTTTTAAAAGCCCACCAGTTCCTCAAATAGCTCTACTCACAAGCTCATCAGGGTGCCTAGATATTTTCATCACTTTGCATTAGTTCTTCTAAATGTAGACATTTTTGCCATAAAGTTTTGACGACTGCACAGAAATAAAGTTACTCCATTGTCTTAGCACTTGCCAGTGATTATTATAGATATAAATATATATACACACACATATATATGTGTACATGTATAAGGTTATTGAATATATATTCTTAAATATGTATATTATGCATTTTTAAAACATACATCTAAAATTTTAAAATATATTTTAAAAATAGAGCAAATATGGAGCAATGGTAGCAATTAGTAACTGTAGGTATAAGACTTATGTATACCTGAAATTTTTTAAAATACAGAGTTGCAAAAAATAGACCACTTTGCTACAAGCTTCTTGAATACAGGGAACCATGTCTTACTTTTTTTTTTTTTATTGAATTCATCAAATCCTGGTTTCATTACAATTGAATGAATCAATTCACTTTTACTTAGTGGAAAAAGGTTGAATTTTGGCTGAGGTTGGAAGGTAAGTGTCAGCACTGTGGTGCAGGGTCAGGCCTAAAACAAGTTGGGCTTTATAAGCTGCTGAAGGTACTAGAATTGGTAAAGTTTGGGTGAAATGGCCCGCAGGCAAACACTGTGTCCAAATAGATTCCCTATGTCAGTCCCAGGCTTCAAGATTTTATTATAAATGTGGGTTGGGGGAGGCTAAGCACATGCATAAAAATACATTAGTCTGTTCATCTAGAGTCTGCTTTCGCACAGAAGAAATACTTATAAATGGTGGCTATCAAAAATTTCAATTTTATCCAGACATTTTAAACTTCTTAACAATGACAACAAAAGCAAGTACCATTAGTAGCTTCTTAGTTCACCTTTTTCCACATCTTTCTTGATTTGCAACTGAATAACAGTTGACCTTTACTAAAAATACTAAAAACAATTTTAGTTATATCTTGTGACAGTGATAATTATCTAAGGTAACACATCATTCCTTTGTAAAACAGAAAGACCCATCTTACAAGACCCATCTTTCTACTTTCTACTTTTGTCTTAATTTGGGAGAAATTAAGTTTTATAAAGGTGCTGCCAAGGCAGCTGGTAATCCCTCCCTTTAGTCTTCTGGGAATTAAACACACTGGGTCCCCACCTCTCAAGTCTTCTCTGTGTCCTTCTTTGGACTCTCATTCCCTGCCTTGGAGCCTAATAAAGTCTTCCCTTCGCTGTGGAGCCATCTTTAAATTGAAAGAAAATGGCAGTTAGGTTACACAAACTATCACAGAGGAAAATTAAACAGTCTGAGATACAAAAAGAAAAGAAAAGAAACATCCCAAAACCTTCCATTTATTTTCAAACTCTAAAGAGAAAAAAAATCAATTTCTGGCCCTTACTTTGAAAAAAGATATTTTCAGGTAGTATTAAAAAAATCCAATCTCAGGCTAAAATAGCCTCAGAGCAGTCACCAAATAAAACATCTAGATTAATTGACAGTAGCAGTATACATGTTTGTTTGTTTTTAAAAACTATTTTGAAAAGCAAAATGGAATGCCCAGTTAACAGTAAAAGCAGACTTTGGGTTGACAATGAGATATGGAGTTTCTAAGATGAGCAATCCATGAAAAATGGCTTGCCTCAGGACTCGGTCAAGGCCAGCTTAATTTAAGTTTCCTTCTCCCAGGTGGTTAGTCATTAAACTCAAGAAAGTATTTTGGAATTGGATCTGAGGAAAAGACACTCTGGCCAACATCATAAAGCTGGTTATTTAAAGAGATGCTAAAAGGCACTACTTTCCCTATGGGTTCTAAAAGAATAGAAAGCTGCGACTGGTGATACTTGAAAAATGTACTGTCTTCTTAAGTGTCGCTTTGAAATCACTGGTTTTAAGTATAGCGTATTTTATGGACATTATAACACCTCAACTGCCATGCAAGGCACAAAAAGGATTATGGATTTTCTCTTCAGTGGAGCATTAAATGGTTCCCTGAATAGCAATTTTCTAAAAGAGCAAATATATGTGGCATATCCTGCATCTGTTTTCCTGACACCACAGAGTCTATGTTTAACAGACTGTGGATACAGGTAGAGTCCCTAGTTTGTAGAAAAAAATCTCAGCTTTACTACTAAATTAAAGCCAATTAATTTAGGAAACTTAAAAATTAAATAATGAAAATTTCGAAAACCTTTCAGAATAATAGATTCATAAATTTTATTACTTTTGTCAAAATCTTGTACATAACATCATACACAGACTTGTTTTGTCTTTGCTACTTGTTTAAAGTATAAATCTTTACACTTTCCTTTCTGCCTATCCATAAGCTGCTAGTCTTCAACTTTCAATTTCAATGCTGCAAAATTCAAATTTACTCCAGCCGAAGGCAGTTTCCTCTGCCTCTGAACAACTTTGTCTCTTCTTTATTCCCACCTTTCTAGTTTAGGTGTTTCATTTCACTGTAATATATAATTGTGAATGAGCAAGTTTTAAATTCTGCAGATTATAAATTATGTGAGAACAAGGACTGTCTTTAATTTTCGCATCTTCTACAGGACAATATAAATTATTTATTCAAGATAAAGTTATGACATAGCAAAAAAGTAAAACAAGTGCTTTAGAATTCATCTCCTGAAAAGATCGGTTAGTAAATTTGCTCCAGATAATTCCTCATAAGTAATTTTGTAATATATTTTTAATAGATTACAAGCTCACAAAAACCAGACCATGCCCCTCTTCTTTTGGCTTCTGAGACCTTCGAGTTCCAATTATTATGCTTTCTAAGTATTAACTATTATTTGTGACTCAAAATTATAACTGTGTCCACTGAAACAATGTTAAACAGTTTAAATGGCTCTATCTATGTACAAAAATTTCTTTGAATTCCAATACTTAATACAAATTCAAATACTTAATAATATCCTCTAAACTTCTATTATCTTCATGGGGTCCCAGAAGACTCCAGGACTCCCCAAAACACATTCATGATCTATACTACTTATAAGCAAAATATTTTCATATTTATAAAAATAAATACTCCTATAGCACTTACTTCATATAGGAGGAACATTAATGATGAAAGGAAATTATTCATTAAAAAGATCTATAAACACTGGAGCCTCACTACCCTGAAATTACTTCATATACCACATTTCTTTTTCATGTGTCAGTAATTTCAATTTAATTACATAATATTTATTTGTACAGGAAAGTTTATGGTTAAGGAAATAGAACGATTTAAAAAATTTGTATGGAATCACAAAAGACCTCGAATAGCCAAAGCAGCCATGAGTAAAAATAACAACTGGGGTATCACATTCCCAGATCTTGAGCTACACTACGAAGTCGTAGCGATCAAAACTGCATGGTAGCATGCTCTGGTGGAGCAGCAGTTAGGTCAATTTTCTCTAAAGGAGCAGGTCACATACCCACATACCCAGGTTCAAGGGCTGGGCCCAAAGGAAATAATCAGTTTGAACAACTAAATAAAAATAAATTCAAGATGATTCTTCCTCCTCTCTCTTCCTCCCTACCTACCTGCCTTCATTCCTTCCTACACGTATTTACACAATGGAATACTACCACACGGCCTTACAAAGTTGAAATCCTGTCATCTGTGACAATACTGATGGAACTAGATGGAATTAGGCTCAGCAAAAAGTCAAAAGGAGAAAGACAAACACCAGATGATTCACTCATTGGAACATAAAGAAACAAAGCAAAGGAACAACTGATAAAACAAAAAACAACCCTTGGGCATTGATAATAGGTCACCAGCAGGGAAGTGGGCAAGGGTTGGAGCAAGTGGTGGTTGAGGAGGACTTTTGGTAATTTGGTGGTGGGTGTGGTATGTTATCGTATATTTGACAAATGGTGAACCTATACATATGGGCTTACATTATTTTGTAATCAACTTTAGCTCAATACGTATTATTCCCTCTTCCCCCCAAAAGGCTTTTAGCAGTGTTTGGCAGGTATTAATAAACTATTACAACTTTTCTTTCTCTTTTACCTGCTTTATATCACAAATAAAATAATTATTCTACAGGGAGACTACACTTTAATAATTAATATCATAACATATACCCAACAGACACAGTAAAAAAAAAATTAAATGATTATACTAAATGTCTATTAAGATTCAGAGAGGCTCAATTTCCAAATACTGTTGACAGAAATGGTACAGCCACTCTAGAAAAGAGTCTGGCACTTTCTTACAATAATAAATATTTTAACCTCATACATTTCCATTTGATCTTTTGTTTCATCCTTTCAACTGAAAGCACACATTTTCAGTTTGTTTTGATAAGTTCTAAATAAATAAAAAATGCCTTGTTAACCTTGAAGTATATAAGTTGACACGTAAAGCACAAAAATAATTTTTAAAATATGAAGCTCTGTTGTATTTTAAAATAATAATATTGACTTTTAAAGTTCAAACAACATAGTTCAAATACATCAGTATAACTCATTGTTTTTCCACAGTGATAGGAAGATTGTTTAAACAGGTAAGACATGAGAAGATACTTTGTGTTCATTGATAATAAATAAATATAATTATTACTATTGTTTAGAATTCAGAGTTTCACAGAAAGCGCATTGAGTTTCAATACAATGTTGTATTTGCTTCTTCTGCTCAATCATATAAGAAGCTGTAGAACTAAAATTCAAGAGTATAATTTACCTAATTTGTCTTTAGCCCTGTATGTCAGTTATGTGACATTCCCAGGTGCCACAGAGCTTCTATGGGCCAATCCACCCCACCATCACCAGCAGACCTAAAAATCATCACACCAAAATCCTCCAAGCTGGCATGGGACTAGACTTATTAGGTCATGCTTCATTTTTGGAAACCCAGTCATCCAATGTTGGCTGTGATATGACAGTACTTTTCATGGAAGCAGGTACAGACTTCTAGATAGGACAAGGCCTGAGTATTAATCTTGTCCCAGGAGAGCTAAGGATATAACCTAGTGGAAAGATATGACGAACTAGATTTTCATCAGAGTAGGAGTCCCTGCTCAGCCACTTAGCAACTGAGAAGTCATTAGACCTCTCTGAGACATATTTCTAGCCCCATAAACAAGAGTCCTTATAAGAAAAATGAGATAATGTGTATGAAAGCCACTGCTCAAATAAAAGTAAATGCGTATGCTATTTGATTATTTTAACCTTGTTGAGGCAATGGTATTTTGTGGAAATATATCAGTAGCACAGCCTAGTTACATGCAATGTTTGTTATATTTCTATAAGATACTACATTTACTAGTCATAAACGTTGATGGACTAAATAAGCAAATAAGTGTGCTATTTCAGGAATGTGAGGAAAACCCTGCTATTCATGATAAGATTCTTTTCACATGCTGTCATTACGCTATTAGCAGAGAATATTTATTTTCACTTCAAGTTTTTATTTCTTTTCGTATACTCATATTATTACCCCTTTTCTCCTACATGCTTGAAAAGCATCCTGGTTAGTTATCAATCAAGGATCAGAAAGCTTTTAGGGCCAAGGGAGACAGAGCATGCAGAGAGGGATGCAGTCAGCAAAATGTAAGAAGACAGAAAGGTGTTTGCTTCAATATATGCATTGTTTCTGGTTTTTTGTTTTTTGTTTTTGTTTTTAAGGAAAGGTGCAGGCGGGAATGAAGGTGAGTAGACAAGCATGCAGGAAGAATGGAGGAAGAAGCATTTTAATTTATTTTTAACTTTTGTTGTTCATCTTGGTTTTTCCCCTTGACCCTGCGTTGTTGGGTCTCTGGGATGCATGTGGACTATGTTAAGCCAGAGGTGGCAGACCTAACTGCTACTCCACCAGAGCACACCCTAAATATATGTATTTGAGTGAAGACCAATTTATTGATCATTTGAAAGAATGGTTCTCAAATGGTGGTCATTTTGCATCAGAAATGCCTGAATGAGAAGGGGATTAGTATGTTAGGGCAAGAGTACCCTCCAAGTGACCCCAACAGTGGACTCTGCAACTACCGGCTGTGATTTTACACAACCACATGAGTCTCACTTTTTACATCTATAAAATGGACTTAATAAGTGTTTATTGCATCATAATTTTTATCAGAACAAAAGGAGAGGATGCAAGTCAAGTCCTTAGCACAGTGACTGGCTGCTCCTCAGTCTTCCAGAAGAGTTAGCAACTATTAGCATCACCATCATTACTAATGGTAACCAAAGTGTAAGGTAACAGTAAGAGCATACATGTTTTGGAAATTACAAACTTCCTTTTACAAGCAATGCACAGCTTTATTTTACTATCAATATAGGTTATACCCTCCTCTGTAAACCATACTTACTTGATTTTAGTTTGTACATAATGCATAGAAACAAAATGGCTTCCTGGCTTAAAGTTATTTATATGATTCAAGAGAAACAAAAATGCCATCACCTAATTCTGGTTCTGAAAATCTAACTGCACATGCCTGTTTAATGATGTGATTACCCTGCCCTGTTTGCATGGGCTGCCCCTAATCCACACTGGCACACAAATGACGGAACGAGATTTGTTTGGCTTCCAGATTGAAATAGAAGCTGCCACTAATGGGCTGTTGAACCCTGAGGACCACAGCTGTCCTGAGTGGAAATAGCCTCCAATGAAAGCTAGACCACAGCCTTCATTTAATTAAGAATCCCTGGGTCAACTCTTAAACTTTTAGGAGTTCTTGTGCTAAAACCAGGTTAGTAAAATATCAGTGGTCCTGCTGTCACTAGGAAATGTCAGTCCCATAGCAATGACAGAAAGAGACTAAAAAAAAAATGTTGACATTGTTTTCAATCAGCCAATTTGGATTAAAAAATAGTCAAGTTATTTTTCGGTCACTTTTCAAACCAGAGCCATTACTCAAGGACTATAAACATCCATTCACAATGAAAATGCCAGAATAACTTTTCAAAGTTACAACTTAGTTTCTTTGAAATTAAAAGTTAATATAATAAGATACTTTCTTTTCCTTAATTTTTTGGAAAGTGCTTTTTTCCCCCAAAACATTTCTTTTGTGTAGGTCTAATAAAAGATAATATTTTGAAACAGATTTAAAATATACCCAGAAAGCTCTTCAACATTACTTTTCCTGTGTTTTTCTTAATTTTTCCTCCTGGGGTATTTAAATATAAACAGTTCTTCCATGTTTACTATCTGAAATGAAGTAAATAATGTAATTAGAAATAATCTACAGGTATATGGATTAGATTTGTAATGGTCGTTTCTGTTGTTTGAGAGAGTTGTCAGAAGGATTTGTTTAGACTTCACTACCTTTCCCTCAGATGTCTGTGGCCTTTTATGTGACTGTGAAAACAGCACTGGAGACTTATGAAGAATGCCATTGTGTGTTTTAGCCGAGAGTCTGAACTCCACCATGCTTGATTAAAAACAAAAACAACAACAAAGAGAATGACAAATTCCTTAAGACTTGATGAAAGCTACAGCAATGGAAAGTTTCTGTACTGAACAGAAGGATAAATAAATAGGAGTATTAAGCTAGCATTTGTTCACAGGATGAAGCCAAAGTAGAGGAAAAGAGATAGCACTAACTTCTAGAGTTAGCTTCCCTGTGCTGGAAACTTTTCTTCTTACACCCACTTACTCCCACTACCCCATATTTCACAGCTGACCTTAAATTCCACCTTCTCTGTGAAACTACTCTAGCTAAATTAATTTCTCTTTTCCCCTGAACTTGCCAACATTATCAATATCTTTCATCTGGGGACTTAATTAATCATCCAGTGCCTTGATGTTGTGATTTCACTGTTATTTAATTGCTTCATGGGTCTACCAGGGTCATTTTCCCCTGTGTTGTTATGCATTATACATTTCAGGAGGTCATGGATTCTTCTACATTATGTCAGGGTCGGATGCCACCCTCCCAATGCAAAGCACAGGACCAGGAACTACAGCAGACAGGGAATCTAACCTGGTAGAGACAGTCACCCTAATGCTGCTGCAAGTTGCTGCTAGTTAATTCTGTAAGATCCTCTACAGTCATAACATTGATAAGAAATTATTGTATGATTCTTCTCAGGGAGCTGAGACGTGAATCATCCCTTCCTAATAATGCTCCTGAATGAGTGGGATTTTATAGCCCCGCTAATAGTACACGTGTGTTACAGAGGCTCTCTGCTAGCGTTGGAGTCCCAGCAACATCATTTCCAAATTTTCATAGCAAATAACTTGTATGTGCATTAGGTATATCATTTGTAAAATGGAGATTAAAAATACATTCATTCAACACTTACGATAGGTAAAAGCTCTGTCCTAAATTCTTTAAAGGGTTTTTAACTCATTGAATCCTTACGCCCACCTTATGAGGCTGGCGCCGTCATCAGCCCCATTTTTCAGACAAGGCAGCTGAGTCAGAGAGAAGCTAAATAACTTTTCCAGAGTTATGCTTCTAAGTAGCAACACTAGGATTCAGATCCAGGCAGACAGTGCTTTACATGCTCAGCTGCTCAGGTGCAGGGCCTCTCATAAAATCCAACTCAGAGTTAGTTGAAAGACTGAATAAATTAATACATTTTAAAATTTACATATTTAAATGTTAAATCTATTTAATGTTAACATTGGATATTAAACATTAAATTTTAAAAAGTGGCTGACACATAGCAAGTACTTAACAGAAAGTTCACTGTATTATGTTTATACTTATGTCATGATTCAGGCCCCGAAATTCTTACAACTAATTTAGACAAAAATTATCCAGATAATAATTTAATATGTGTCAACTCAATCTCTGCCCAGAGGGAAGTTTATACTCTTAAGATAAATACACACACATGTAAAAAAAGAAAAAAAAAAAACAATGTTAAAAGTGACAACAGCTGATGAGGAAAGAGCCCATCAGAGCTGCAGGGACCAAGTGAGCAAGGCAGCTGCCTTCACAGGGGTCTACAGAGGGTCCTTTTCATAGGTACCCAACACGATTCTGGTGTAAATACTCACAAACTACGCTTTAAACACACTGACACCAGCTGCTTTTGGGCAAATATCACACTAGAGTGTGAAACTGTCCTTACATACTAGGTGTTGACTGAGAAATCCAGTGGAAACCAATGGAGAAAGATGGGCTTAAGGCGGGGCTCTGCTCAGGGAAAACTTCCCAGAGAAGGAAGATTTAGCATTCCAAAATGTGAATATCAATAATTCACTTGGAACTCATCCTCCAGCTCAGTTAAAAGAAGAATAATGACACAAATCAGAAAAACTAATAGTATTAAAAATTTATCAGTTCCACCATGTTCTCTGAGGAGCCCAAATGTTCTGCACATTAATAATTGAGTCTTCTTAAAACCCTCACAACTGTTTTGAGCAAGAAGAGTGAAGTATGTGAATACCATTTAAATGACTGCTATTCCTTTACCCATATTACTTTTTTGCATTTTTTATTTTGCTACTACGTAGAGATGAACGGTTCCTGCAATTATGTAATGGACACATGTATTCCTTCCTTCCCTTCCTTTATTTATTCATTCTATAAACATTTACTGAGTATATATAATCAAAACTGTGTTAGGCTCCAGGGATAGAAATATGTTCATAGTCTAACAAAGACAAAACTGAAAGAGATCAGTGTTTTCCATGAAACAGATACTGGAGTTAGAGGAAAACAAGCTAAAAGTTACAAAGGGTATTCAGAGAAGGATGTGGTCAGTAGTATAAATGGGAAGCTTTCAAGAAATGTTTCAGAGAACAATAATAATTTCCTCACTGTCAAATCTAATAGCAGATTCCTTAAACATAACGTCGCCTCTAATGTTATTCAGTACTTCTATCTTGAAATTTTCTTTTCCTTAAGAAGTTTGTGATGTAACTCCGAATATTTTTGCCTCGAACTTTCCACGGTCCCTTTCCATTTCCATTATGGCATCTCTGTTCTAGTCCTTTCATGTGAATGCTTAAATTATTTCTTCTGGTTTGGGCCGGAGCTGCTTATTCCTCACTGTGCCTCAGAATCAGTGCAAAAAATTTCTTATTAAAATGAATTTTATTGAAGGAACATTGCATAAAAACAATATTAAGTTGTGCGTCACTGTAAATTAACATCTCTATAAAATGCACTCCCTCTTGTTGGTTTCCTGAATTCCATAGAGTTCTGAGTCTGGAAATAGACTGAGAACACTGGGACATGAAGTCACCATGCCAGAAATCTGAAACTAGGTTACCATAAGACCAATTTCACTGTGACCATTTGGAATCCCAAAGCTTCCTGAAACTCCATCTGTTCCTTGGTCAGTTGTGTAAAACCCTCTGGTCATTTATCCTTTTTAAATCTTTCTCATTGCTCTTTCTTCTAAACTTCTATTATGCTAACTGCTATAACAAAGACCTTTAAATTTGATTCTCTTTATTCACTCTGAGGATTTTAGTCTGAGCTCTGAAGTCTATCAATAGCCTTCCCAGATACCTTTTAACGCCAGTGGTTCCATTTAAGGCCACTCTGCCTATTGTTATTCAGGTAACCTTTTTATCAGTCTCTGCTTAAGAATCCACTCTACTCTTGGTCACAATCAAATGTAGTTGCATAGCTCAAATTGTTCTGCTTTTAAATCCAAACTCTTATCCTCCATACCAGCTTAGCCCAATTTCTTGATATATCCTGGCAGAGTTCTTTATGTGCCCAGGCGTCTCTTGCTTGTATTTATTTCCAGCAGCTCTGCTAACCCCATTTTCTGGATTTATCTAGAATGCCATTTTGACTTCTAATCCTTATCCATAACTTCCTTTAAGATCATCTAAATGAATACTCTCCTAATAATTCTCTCCTCTTTCCACTAATGTCTCTTGTATGAGCCATCTGCCAGTTCTTTTCATGTCCACAAACCTTGGATACTCAATTATAAGCAGTATACAAAAATAATGTCCTGTATCTATTCACTGAGTCCCTAAATTAATGATAAAAAATTCTGGTAACAATGGTGAGATCTTATTTGCAAGTTTAGTTAGTGTTTTGTAGAAATATAAACCTGATCTATTGAAAGGAATCTCACATGATGGATGACTAATGAAATGATCAGGATGGAACTTTCAGGATGGATATGTAGCTTCCAATTACTGTATTAACGTAACCTTTTCTGCAGGCCAGTTTTAAGTACAGAAAGCTCTTATGTTCTTGAAAAAAAAAAAAAAGAAAAAGAAAATCCTGCATGTCAAATTTTTGTCTTTTAATATGCATTATTTTTTCAACAAATTTTCAGGGTGGGTGTTTTAGGTTTAGGTAATAGGAAGGATAAATTGACAATAAAAATTGGTGGGCTTCCAGGTTATTAAAAAGGGTTATTTTTTCATTAATTTTGCATCTCCTCTTTTGTTTATTATTCAGAACCTAAGTCATCATCTACAGATGTAAGGAAAATTAGTCACATGTGAAATATTTATAAATAAATTAAGCAATACAAAGAAAAATTCTTGTTAGTCCAAGTTTTCAAATGCTAACAGGAAGCATATCGCTGCTTTGTATTATATAATCATCACTCAAATATCAAAATACACAATCTTTAATGATCTGTTAATCAATGTAAGCAAAATTAACCAAGGCAAATTAACAGAACCCTTTCAACTATTTTGGAATCTGACTCCCCTGTTATTATCACCATTAAGCAAAATAGCCATAAGAAGTCCACTGAGCAATATTTGAGCAATGGCTAAACAACGGACAACAAATTAGTTCCATATAAACTCATTATTGAACTGTGTAATAATGCTTCTAGAACTTACAACTAGATAATTTACCACTAAATTACTGCTTTCTGCTGTTTTTCATCTGGATTAACACAAGATTTTCTTTGCATTGCTTCAAAATGTTTATGCAATTCATTTGTTTTAAAGAAATTAGTTTTTTATTCCCTCCAGTCCCAGGTCTTGAACCTGGGTCCGTGGCTTTCATAACCTGCACTTTAGCCAAGTAAGCTATAGGGAGTGCCTAGAAATTACCTTTTCAAGTAAAATTGATTGCAATAGGTACAAAGTACATGCAAAAAATATATTTATACATTTTAATATTGAACTATGAAAAATATTTCTACTCCTGTGATAGTGTCTGTTAATATATCTTTATTAACCACATCACAAAATTTTCTATTAAAAATAATTTGGTCTGGTTTTCTTGTTACTGAAGAAATCTCATAATTTTCCTTATAGGTCCTGCAAAATTTGGCATGGTTATTAGCAAATTTCTTCTGAGCTAAAATAGAAATTCTTTTCATTCCTAGAAGATTTAGTTTTCTGTATTCTATTCTATTTCTTTATTCTACGCTGTATATGATAGTGAATAGCCACTTAAAATGTGGCCAGATCAAATTGTAAATGACTATTAGTATAAAGCACATACTAAATTTTTAAAACTTGACACCGAAAAAATGAAAATAACCTCATTAACAGTTTTTATAATGATTACATATTATACTTTAGAGATGTAGAGATAAATTAAATATATCTATTTCTTTTTACTTTGTGTATTGGACAAGTTTTGGTAATGCAGGACTTTCACAGAATTAGTTCATCAAGTTGGAAAATTTATGTGCATAGTTATTTATAGTTTCCTCACATTATACTTTCAATGTCTCTGAGGTTTTTTGGGATATGTTACTCATACCTACTACTGGTAATTGTTGTCTTCTGTCATTTTTGTTTTCTCACTATGGCTAGAGGTTTACCAGTTTTACTGACCTCAAAGAATCCTTTATTTCTCTGCTGTTTTTCTGTTTTCAATGTCATTGCTTTCTGTTATTATCTTTATTTTTCTTCATTCGCCTTGTTTTAGACCTTAATTTGCTCTTAGTTTACCAGTTTCTTAAGGTAAAAACTTAGATTATTGTCTCAAGACATTTATTCTTGTCTGATATAAGTATGCGGCACCATAAAAAGTATATATGGCTACAATTTAAAATTATATTAGAAGACTTGCATTTGTGGCTTGCATTATATATTTCTGTTCCTTACTAACCTAAAGAGTGCAACATACTAGCAAAATGTTTTCCTTCCAACCCATTAATAAAAGTTTAATAGCCTCTGGGATTACTGAATCAAAAAATCTCAAGCTCTGAAGAAATAATCTTGGTGGTCTGGTTTCTCTAGTTCCAATTATAGAAAAACAGGATACATTTTGAGTTAAAACTTAAAGAAACATGTCCTATGAAACTGAATTTGAGAGCTTGCAGCTCTGTTTACTGACAGGGCATTTTTTAAAGAAAATCAGTTAACTATCTATACGATTACAGAGCTGAAAGGTGAGACTGTTCTCAAATTTCCTCGGTCTTCTTTCACTAGCTTGACTCAGTGCTGATGTTTTACTACGGAAGCCCCCTACTGGTCCTCTGACCTGGGGTTTGAGTGTCCTCACTCTGGGTGCAGTTCCTGACTGTGTCTAAGGGACCACACAATTAGGGAACAGAGGAAGGACAAAATCGGTAAGAGACACCACAGCTCTGATATCCTAGTTCCTCTGGTCAGAGGGAAGATTCTCTTCTCAAAGTTCCTCTCTTGCAGGTTTAGGCAAATTCCTGGCTGCCTCCACCTTCACCATCGCAGCTGCCTTTGGGGTATTTCCTGGGTTGGGGCAGAGAGAAAAGGAAAACAAAAAACCACACAAAAGCAAGATTTGCCCTCCCCACTTCCGATCCATGGAAGTCATCTTTTCTACTGAAAGAGAAAACATTTTTTTGTCTATACTTGGTGTGCACTTCAGGTATCCACTTGCCTTTGAGTCCAAGCTCAACCATGTTGGAGGGAGAACAAAACTCTGCCGGTTTGGTGGCTTTTGGAATTGTGATCTCTTTCCTTAATCTACCTGCTGCCTGTACTTTTTATCATTCTCAGCACACACATACTGCCAGGGTTGATAATTGCATTTAATGGAAACAGGGCAGAGGTATTTATTTCATCCTGCCTGGAACTGGCACTAGTACTCAATTTTAACACAAAAAAATTTTTAAGATAAAAATTCTAATGTCACTCATATCCTTCAAACATCTGGTAGGAGGCAGATGGAGAATACCGGTAATTTGGAGGACAGGGATAACCACGGAATGACAATACATATGTCTTATTCTCCTGAGGATTGGATGAACTTGTCATGAGAATGAGATAGCCACGTCATATGAAACTCTTGAGTTTTACACATTAATATATGATAGTACATCTAAGACAGTCTATAGCATACAAAAGATGCATTCTGCCTAAGACCAGTCAAGGGGGAGTTATAGTGAACTTAAAACAAACCAGAATAGAACACAATCTTCTCATTCTTGGCATAATACATTAATTACGATATACATTTATGTCTTTTCTAGAAAAGGAGGCTTTGCTGCCTTCTGCATAGAAAGTAACAAGCATATTTTGATCCTAACATTTCACATAAGTCCACAGTACTGAAGATGTAGAGTGGGGGTGACTGATTCCTAGCTACCATCTACCACAGTCACTGCTCATTTATATTTCTTTAACTGTCAGAGTTCTGTCCTGACAGTCCAAGACCCTTTTTGTCATAACTAATAATGACTATAGGATATACTTTCTATGAAAAATGTTTACTTGTGTATTTATTTCTTAAAGAAGAACTACTTTTTAAATAATTAATAGCTTGGAAACTATAGCCCTATGATCTCAGAATTGCTAGTTGAAGATCCTGACTTTTGACCCAGACTTCAAATAGGAATGTGTTTGGTGAAAAATAGCATAAAATCCAACCAACACTGGCTCAAAACACTGAGAATATATCTGTCACTACAAGAAGCCTGGTACTCAGCATACTCTTCCACACTGTGAAAGAAGCACAAATGATCAGCCTTTAAATGTATTCTCTCACTGCTGGACATTGTTCTGTTTCCAATTAATCTATTAAAATATGTGAAAAGATGCTTGATCTTCTAGCAAAAACATCATCTCTCTATCCTCACTAGCATGTTTGTGTACAAGGATACACTCCCAGCAGAGGAACTCCTGAGTTACAAGAGAAGACAATTTTACATTTTAATACTTGCCAGTTTCCAAAATGATTATGTCAGTGCAAATTCTCACCAAGAGTACAGAATTCCCCTTTTCTCAGTCTGACCATCATTGAATGTAATCAGTATCTGGAATTTTTAATGGTTTATTATGAAAATAATGGTTTGTCTTTTTATTATTATTTAGCTGTATTTCTTAGATCATTATTGATGTTAAATATCTTTTTATATGTTCTTGGCAACTTGCCTCTCTTCTGTGGATTATTATTATTGATTTTATGTGCTTATTTGTCTTTCTTGTCAATATAAATGAGTATACCCATTTGGCTGTCATATAAATTGCAAATATATTTCTCCTAGTTCATTGCTTGTCCTTCAAATTGGTCTATGATATCTAGAAAACTGAAATTCATCTCCAGGATAACTCAAAAATCACTTTCCCTTATCAAGCCTCCCTTTATTTCTCTGGTAGAATAAGTCATTCCTTCCACCCCAAGAAAATACATACCCATAATATTTTATGCATATTCCTGTGTGGAGAATTACAACTATAAACCTTTTCCTCCCCAATCAAGGAAGTAGATCAAATGCAAATCAAACAAATTATCAGCTTTTAAAAATGTATCTTTGAATATGTTTTTGTTTATTCTGAAAGTAAATCATTCACAAATTTCAGAATTTTATTTTCCCTTGAAGAATCTGAATAAACTCCTCAACTGTCTCCCCATGAAAACTCTTGCTTGCTTCTGCCTTTTCATTTGTAAGTACTGTCTTCAAAATCTCTAGAGGGTGTTACCATTGTTCCAATGATCTGTTCCAGTGATCAACACTGTGTGACAAACCACCCCAATTCCAGTGGCCTGAAATGAGTACTTATTTTGCTTATGATTCTCAATTTGAACAGGCCTCAGTGGGCAACATCTATTTCTGCTCCATTTAGATCAGATGGGAAACTCAACAGGTACTAGTGAATCTATTTCCAAAATGGCTTACTCAGAAGACTGGCAAGTTGAGTTAACTGTTAGCCAGGATCCCCACCAGAGCTGTAGCCGGGAGGCTCCACTCACTACACGGGACTCTCTACCATGCTGCTTGACTTCCTTACTAGTTGACTGAGTTCCAAGAGAAGTAATTTGAAATCACAGGATTTGAAAGCAACCAGTCTCTTGAGACTGAACCCATAAACTGGCATGATGTCATCTATAGTATATTCTATTGATCAAAACAATCTGTCTGTTCAGTTTTAGGGCAAAGGACATAGACCCCACTTTCAAATGGGAAGAGAGCCAAAGACCATGTCCATCTTCAATGTATCATAATCTTTCCATGTATAGGGTTCTTCCAAAGTTGTCCAAAGGGTTGTTGGTATTTGTTATTACCAAACCATGATCTGTTCCCTGTAGAAATGTGGAGGATATCTCTCTTGCCAACTCTGTGTGGTTTGGTATCCCAGTCACAAAACAACATGGTTGAGTGCCTTTTTCCCGTAGGACCTTCCGCATCTACTAAGAAATTCAACCCTGACTAGATGAACCAGGGCAGGAGCAAAATAGATAAAATATCCTCTTAATTCTTTGGTCTCTATGCCTAAAAAAATTTGTCTTTAGAGAATTTCTTCTCTCATAAGTCAACTTACATCAGCATTTCATTAGGCAGGATTATACTACGAACTTCTGCTTAGCTCAAACCAGTAACACATTTTTTGTGATATTTGTAACATTAATATGCCTTATCTCCTCTTGTCATGGATTGTTCAGCCTCCCTTAAATAAACTTCTTTCATAAAAACAATATTTTATAAGGTTGTCCACGGGTACTCTTCAACTCTAAAAAGTGCTATTCAAATTTTATTTCACTCCATAGTTCCTTACGATTCACTGAAACTAAGAAAAGAAACACCCTAAAGACTAAGAAAGTGCCAAGTGAGGCAGAGAAAAGCACAAAGAAATTTGCTGTTTCAGAGTAGTGAGATAATTATTTTGTTTTTTAGTGGAAAAGTTTTTCATTTTTAAAAGCCTAAAAGAAAAATTAAACTGTCCACTATTGTTCCTATCCTATTTGAATGACTTCCTTCAAAGTGATCAGTAAAAAAATAAGACAGGTATTTCACACATATAGACACAGATCCCTTTGAACTACAAATCAATTAAGTGTTGGAATATGACAAGTAAAGCAAGACTGGAGGGTGGGTTTGATTTGACTCTACTTTATTCCTCTCTAAAATCTAGTTCTTGGGAGAGAGTTGGGTCAAGGCATAGGCACATATCAATTGCTCTGGGTAGGTAGGATTGTGATCTGCCTCTGTGAAGCAGGGATGTCCAGCCAGGTCAGCAGAAGCAGAGAGGATAAAAGAACCTGCATCCCATAAGCAGTCAGTATCTGCAGGGAGCTCTTGAGGCTGGCCTCCCCATGGTGGCTGCTTCTTTATCAAGTCTCACCAATTGAGTAACACAGCACCCTCTCCCTGTTGTAGAGAAGAGAAAGGAAGGAGGAGCAATGGAGAAATCATCTTCTCCAAAATTCCTGAGAGTAGAATTTCCTAACTTGTGGATTTATAGGAGCACAGGGAAGAGAGAAAAAGAATATCCTATAAGAACAATTAGGGTGAAGCAATGCTATGACACAGATAATGTAAAACAGGTTAAAATTCTTCTAATATTGTCCTAAAGGCTTTAAGTGTTGGAATATGACAAGTAAAGCAAGAATGGAGAGTGGGTTTGATATACCACATTCACGACATACACGCTATGGAAGTTTAATATGTAAATATATATAACACAAGTCATGCAACTTCACTTTATTAAAATACATTTCTAAAAGACAGCATCAAGAAAGTGAAATAACACCTACAAAATGGGAGGAACTATTTGCAAATTCTATATCTGATAAAGAGTTACTATCTTATAAAAACTCAACAACAAAAAACAGCCTGATTAAAAGATGGGCAGTAGATCTTTCTTTAGACCTTTCTTGAAAGAAGGTATAAAATTGTCTAGAAAGTACATGAAAAGATACATAACATCATTCATCAGTAGGGAAATACATATCAACCTCACCATGAGATAACATTTCACACCTAGTGGGATGGCTACAATAATTAAAACAAAACAAACACAAACTAGAAAGTAACCAATTTTTTGTTGTTGTTTTAGCAAGGTTATGGAGCAACTGGAAAATTCAGACACTGCTGATGGGAATGTAATATGATGCAGCTATTGTGAAAAACATTTGGATGCTTCCAAAAGTTAACCATAGAAATATGCCACATGACCCAGTAAGTTCATCCTAAGGTATATATCTGAAAGAACTGAACATAGATTCTTTAGCAGGTAATTATCTAATTGTATCTGCTGAAAGTCACTGTAACATTATCTACAATAGCTAAAAAGTGGAAACAACTGAAGTGTCCATCAACAGATGAATGGATAAATAAAAAGTGGTACATCCATATGGTGGAATATTATTCATTCATAAAAGGAATAAAGTTCTGATACATGATACAACATGGATGAACCTTGAAAACACGCTGAGTGAAAGAAGGCAGATAGAAAAGGACAACTATGATTCTATTTATATCAGACAGCTAATACAGATAAATTAAGAGAGAAAGGAAATAGTTTAGTGGTTACCAGGGGAAAGCAGGAAGGGAGTCTGTTTAACAGGCAAATAATTTCTGTAAAAGATGATCTAAAAAAAGTTGGGGAAATGAATACTTGTGATCGTTGCACAACTTTGTGATTCTATTGATGCCAAGTAGTTTATAGCAGAAAGCCATACTTTTCCTAGCTTAAGGCAAGTATTTTTTTTAACTTTTAGCTTTACTAATAATATATGCAACTATTTCTAGTATGTTCATTTTTAACTGAGTGGACAAAAATAAGAATTCTTTGAGTTACAGAGTTAATCAGAATCAGGAAAACAATAGATTTATGAGTCAATCAGAGGTAAAATATTTTAGTACTTTATGCTATAAAAGGACATTCTTCACTGAATGCTACAAATACAGGCATTATTGGATGGAGAGATTCTTGGTTCTTTTTTTTTTCTTTAATTTTTATTGAAGTACAATGGACATAATAAAGATTTCAGGTATGAGGCACTCTATTTCTACATCTGTAGAAACTACATTGTGATAACCATCAAAAATCTAAGTTTCCAGCCATCACCACTACCACTGGGCCCTCTTTACCCATTTTTCCCACTTCTGATCCCCCCTCTGGTAACCACTATTTTGTTCTCACAATCTGAGAGTTTGTTTTTTTGTTCATTTGTTTTGCTTCAGTTTTTACTCAGGCGTGAAACCAGAGTATTTGTCCTTTGCCATCTTAGTTCATCTCACATAATGACTTCCAGGTCCATCATGGTTCTTACAGTCATAATTCCTGAGAGTAGTAATGTCGTTAGTTTCAAAACAGATGCCAAAGGGAATAGTCTCAGCAACATCCCTAAATTAGTTCCAACTCTGCTTTTCCTCTTGAACCACCTGAGGACAATAATAGTCACCAACTGATCTTTACCTGACTTAAACCTCCCTCTTCTTTCTTGAATTTCTCTTTTCTCCTTTGAAGTAATCTGAGTATGGTTTGGGAATCTAGATGCTATTTGGGATTTAATGCTTTTCCACATGATTATGTTCTCTCATTGAAAAGAGAGAAATGTATTTTCCCCTGGACACACCACTGGAATTGTTAGGACACTGCAGAAAGGAAAGTAAGATCTCTAGGGTACAGACATTCGGAACACTCACAGAAATTCTGTTTCTAGAATTCTTCCCTTTAGTCTAAATTATTAGAGTCTGAGATAATTTTCTATGGAAGGTAGAAAATAGCTTTTCTATCAAATTAAACATTCAAATTACTGCTATATTACTAATATAACAATTATGCCACTTTTTCTTTCAAAATAAGGATGCACTTCCATACATCATTGCATTTTTTTACCACCCCTCCCCCATCAATTTCCTTTTTAGGTGTTTGAATGTAATTGTAATTATTGTAATTTTTCAAATAAGGAATTTGATACCAGAGAAGCTAACTGCTTCAAACAAATCAGAGTGGGCACAGTACTGAATCCTGCATGGCCTCCTCCCAACAATCCTTACAGAGAATCTTTTCTTTATAATTAGAACAAATTACCAGGCCCTGTGCAAAAGAAAATGACTAGAATGAACATTAAATATTAAATACTATTGGCTTATGAACTACTCATGTCACCAACAATCGAGAAGCTCGTATTAAGACTAATTTGAATCCAACAATTTTCTGCTGCAGGGTAAGGTAAGGTTGTTTCTACCTGACTTATAAATTGGCTGAATTATTGATCTATGCATTGGCAATATGGAATTTGCATTTTTGTTATTCTTATAAGTCTTGTTTATAAATCTGGAACAGACTTCAGACTCCCTTTTTAAAAAAATCAGTAACTTTGGAAGATGATACTACTGCTTTAAATTTCTAGGAAATGGGTGACTGGGTTTATAGTGATAGATGTGGTGGGGAAAGATATGGGAGATGCACATTGAGAGGTCACGACTAGGCCTATTGGAAGCCAAAGATCCTTTTTAGTTGAGACCTCATGTTCTTAAACCTATCTGCAGAGAGGAAGAACAGTCAGGCCATTCCATGCGACATGATGGTAATATACACAACAGATGTGAAGTTTTGATCTATATCATCTCTCCATTTAACAAAAAAAAAGAAAACAAAACCCTGAATTCCAGAAGGTTAGTCTATACCCTGATACTGGCATAAAAAGACATGACTTTAGAATCTAGAACCACAAACACTTTCTGAGGATGAATCCTGTTAAATGGAAAACTTTTTTAGCTGAGCTCCCAGATAGATTTAGGTATGCAAGTTAAGCCTAATCTCTAAGGAGAACTGAATTGCTCTGCTTAAGAAAGAATTCTCCCTGGAGTTGTGGACCTGGACAGGAATAGGGCTGGGGGAAATGAGTGGTAGCCTGAGAACACTAGGCGACCATGAACTTCCCTACCAGCCACAGTTCATCAGTGGATCTGAAATGCTAGCCAGGCACAAATTATTGAGAATTGGGGGAGAGACAGAGTTTCAAGTCCAGGTTAATTTCAGCAGAAATCATTGGCAGGTGTGTACATATGAAGGAGTTGGGGACACAGGAGATCATGAGAAAATAAACCTCTGAGAATGGGCAGGAATTACAAGGAAGTGCTACATTTCCACAATTCATTCTTTGTATAGCATCAAAACCTGGGTATTAGCTGAAATATACCAGTGATATAATTGGCATTAAAACAGAGGACTCTTGATTCTTGGTTCAAAGTTCTTTCACATCATACTGTGTTTTTTAATATACAAAGAACTTCTGGTGGTCAGGAATGTCAGCCTTGAAAGTGCAGAACCCAGTACAAGGAGTTGTCTAGATAGGACATTAAATTCTGGATTAATGCCCCCTGCTTTATTATCAATTCTTCTTTAACTTCAGTCTGATTTACCAATTACATTCCCTACTGTCCAATCAGAAAATCACTTTCCATATGTGCCAGTGGCAGATCAGACCTGCTTCTAAATTTAGGAAGCAAGGGCTGATTCCAGTTTAGATGTTCAAAGAGACCAGTAACATAAAAGTACTAAAAACCAAGAACATCTAGTCATGGCTGATCTCTGACTCAACTCTTTGATCTTAGTTAAGCCATGCATTTGCCTGTGGGGGTCATTAACCACACAGCTGACTGTATCACAGGGCTCCTTTTTCAGAAAGGGATATGACTTAGGATTTGTTTTTTTGTTTTTTTTAAAGGAAAGGTGAAGGCAGGAAAGGTAAGTAGAGGCAGGCAGGCAGGAAGAGAGAGAAGGAAGAGGCACTTTTAAATTTTATTTTAGTTGCTCATGTTGGTTGCTGCTCCCTCCAGCCCCAAAACAGGCCCCAGTACGTGAACTTGGGTCCTTGGGCTATATGTGCACTGCACTGGCCAGAGGTGGCTGACAAAATCGCCACCACTTGGGGTTTAATGCTCTGTTACTGTCTTTAAATCATAATATTTGATCTTTGATAAGCTATTCAACATCTGTCTTAGTAGTAATGTCTTCATGGAATTGTCTCCAACAGTAGGGATAAAAAAGCTGTATGAACAAATGAGATCACGACCAACTTAAAAGCTTCTGCACAGCAAAAGAAATCATCATGTAAATGAAAAGGCAACCTACTGAAAGGGAACAGCTATTTGCAAGCAATATATAAGACAAGGAGTTGTTATCTAAATTATATAAACAATTCATACAAGTCAACAACAATGAAAATTCTTTTGATGAGGGGCAGAGAATCTAAAGACATTTCACCGAAGAAGACATATAGATGATCAACAGACATATGAAAAGATATTCTTCACTGATTATCATAAGGGAAATGCAAATCAAAATAACAATGAGATAACACCTCACACCTCTTAGCATGGCTAATAGTAAAAAGTCAAGAAACAACAAGTATTGGTGAGAAGGTGGAGAAAAATGAATTCTTGTGCACTGTTGGTAGATGGTTGTAAATTGGTGCAACCACTATGGAAAACAATATTGAGTATGCTCCAAAAAAATTTAAAAAGCAACAACTGCCATTTGATCCAGCAATTACACTTCCGGCTTTATTTTCAAAGACTGTGAAAACATTAATTCAAAAAAAAAATGTACTCCTTTATTCACTGCAGAACTAGTCACAATAGCCAAGAAATGGAAGCAACCTAAGTACCCCTGAAGAGATGAATGGATAAAGATGTGGTGTGTATACACAATGAAATACTACCCATCTATAAAAAAAAATTTTGAAATCTTTCCATTTGTAACAATATGTATGAACCTTGAGGGGATTATGCTAAGTGAAATAATTCAAAAGGAGAAAGATAAATACCAGATGATTTCATTCATATATGGAATATAAAGAACCAAAGCAAAAAAAAAAAAAATCCAAAAACCAATCTGTAGAATGACAACAGAATGGTGGTTATGGGAAAAGGGGATAAGATGAGTAAATGGTTGTTGATGGATGGCAACTGGACACTTGGTGGTGGGTGTGGAATGTCATATACAGTTGATGAGGTATGAAGCTGTACACCTGAAACTCACATTACTGCAAACCAATATAATCCCAATTAAAATATTAAAATTCATTAAAATTATTTTTGATTTTGTGTTCTGCAAACAAAGTCCAATGAGACAGCAGTCAGTACTAGGGGATTGGAACATCATCTCACACATGTCCTTCCTCCCTCTCCAGGATAGTCTCTTTGCTATCCTGTCTGCTTCCTGACCCCTGCTCAGTGACCTCTGTCATCTGTGCTTGTGAGTCAGGGTACAGCTCAGGAAGGGTTGGGATCAGATTTACACCCTGTGCATTCGGCCATGGCTGAGGCCCAGCCCCTGGGATGGTCTGCACATTCCCAGTCCATATGCTAATTCCTGAAGGAGCTAGATATGAAATACAAGATTTTAAAAAATCAAACCTTTTCTGAACTCAAAAAAGTGTTTAAAAAAAACTGTTTCCCAGCTTTTTGAAGAGGAGGCATTGTTATTTTGCTCTGGCCTCACGATTGGATATCTTATTTGGTGATCTGAAAGCCAATATTATTTTTAGATTCTTAAGAGCCACAACATATACGAAATGATATTTGATTTTACTAAAAGTATTATTTGATTTCAAGATTGCTTAATATTGAACACAAAATTAGATATTTTCAATAGTTCAACATAAAAGGAAGAGAGACAGCAGATATCATTAACAATAGCAAGTTTGGATCTGTTGTTGTGACTTGACAGCATAAAATGTATGAAATGGAAAAATGATGGAAATTATTTTTTCACTGAGGCAACCAGGGAGGGGAAATTACTTATTTCTCCACAGTGAAAGTATTATCACTCCATATTTCTATCACATTAGGGAAAGTTCCTGTTACTTCTCTCCAATACTGGCGTTTACTCATAAATGACCGTAGCATTTTTCCATTATCCGTCTGGCACAATATTAAAATAGTAAGTCAGTGACATATGAAGAATCAAGAAGTATGAGAAACAGATTTTTATTTCTTTTTAATTTTGTATCTGCTTCCAATCTTAATATCTTACCTTGAGTTTGGCCAAAAGAAGTTCATGATCATGAAGAAGTTTTTTGGTTTCATCTTGATTACTACCAATTTCTAGAAGATTGGGCTGTGATTCAGCCAGTTGAAGCTCTACCCATTTGCCACACTAAAAATAAAAATGAAATAAATTGCACTTTTAGTTCCTCTTGCTCCTTCCCCTTCACCCTTAGCCTCTTCCTTGTTTTCAGTTTCCCAGTTACGCTGTGAACATTTTATGCCTTCCACAGAATGAACCTGACAAACTGAGATAGAATGGGTCTAATGTAAATCCATGCCCTGCCTTTTCTTTTTGTATTCTTAGCATAAATTCTTTTCTCAGTGTTATTGAATTTAAATTTAAAAGTCTCAAACAAGGAACATATATTATATGTTTTATATTATAAAGTATTATAAAAACATCAGAGTATTTCACACAATTGTACATTTTCTCACTCACGAAACTGAATTCCAGAAAATAATGAAATTCTATTTGTCTAGTAGGATGCCAACTTCACCAGAGGAGAATGTTTTTGGAAATGTAATTCAGGCTGATCTGATTAGCATCTTTACAGTGACCTTACTAGTTCAACCAGAAGGAATAAACAGCAGACAAAGCAACTGATTTTTATCATTTTTTTTCATAGTTAGAAGTATAACATTTTCCAATTTTTGTTGTTGAGTATTCAGCAAAGTATGTATAAAAATGTTAACAAAATTAGATGTCTCTGACAACAGCCATTTGAATACAGTCAACCTGTTTTTCACACTCAGGACTCTTTCACTGTTGCAAGATATAATCGATCATTGCATTAAGCGAGGAACTGCTTTTCTAAGAAGCAACAACTGGTTAAGGAAGAGGAAACGTTAACAGGCACTTGCCTGTAGATAAGTGAATGCTGAAGAGAAGTGAGAAAACGTATGTCTTTCCGAGACCATGAGTGCCCTGAGACAGTTTAGACAAAAGAAGCCCCTATTGATCAGACGCTGTCACCTCTATTCCTTAAAGATGCACTTCTACTTTTGATTAACTTGGGGTTTGCTTCCTATGGGATGCCAACTTCACCAGAGGAGAATGTTTTTGGAAATATAATTTAGGCTAATCCGATTAGCATCTTTATATTGACCTTACTGGTTCAGCCAGAAGGAATAACCAGCAGATAAAGCAACTGATTTTTCAATCATTTTTTTTCTTAGTTAAAGCATAATATGTACACCGGAAATTTATATGTACATCTATATAACTTAAGGATGTTAAGGATGCTGGGGTGGATTGCAGAGGAAACATTTTTACAAGCACCATTCAGTTAAAACAGTTTCCAGTGTGATATTAGAGGGGTTTTTTTTTCCTTATTGTCAACCTACCGCTATTCTCCCATAATGGTTTTGGTAGGCATTATTCCTCATGCTGCTGCAAGAAATGTCTCATATCTGAGGAAAAGCTAAACTTTGAAAACAATGGTGCTTTCCTCTTTTCTCTCACTGTTGAACTTTGTAGTCTCTAAAAAAAACTCATAAAATCACATGCAAATGATCGATTTTTGCTACTTCTGTTTCAGGCTTCTTTCTATGTCCTCTCGTTGTCGCCTTCAGAAAGACCAGAGGGCAGGGGAGTCAGCAGAGGTCCTGTTTATGCAGGGCCGAGTCTCAAAAGCACTGGGAAACTGACCTTGGGAAGAACATTTTGCCTTCAGTGAGTCATTCTGCTCAATGTCAAACGCTGCTTTCCCTTTTATAAATTTTCACATTATTATAATTTACCACAATCAAATTCAATTAAGCAGGCCTTGTAACTCATGCCCTAGCCAAAAAGGACAGACAAGTCATTCAATTAAGCCTGGTAAGGGAACTGAAAATATCTGACTGGTGAGCACCCGATTGTTTGCTGGATTCCTTTCATTAAATGTTGAGTTGTTTAGGTGGCAAACTGTCTAAATCCAAGCCTAATGCCTCAGGGATTTTACAGGACATTTTCACAGAAAATAAAATCATGGAGGCCTCCTTCAACCTAAAGACATGCGATCGTCTTTGCTAATGGACAAACTGTTTGACATAAAATATGCAGTGACCTTAAGCCCCAAGTGGCTTCAACTTCTTGTTTTTAAGAGCAAATTTGACACATGCCCTTTGCACCTTCTCTGCAGGGTCTTCCTTTCCCTGTTAACAAGTATCACTAGTGCCTTCACCTTGTCAAACCCAGAGCTGCAGAGCGTTCATGTCAGAGGCTCCTATTAGATGTTCCCTGAGCTCTATCATACTCAAAACAGTGCCACCCCCTGACCACAGGGACCATCCTCTTCCCTCCTTCATCACGTTCACTCTGAAAAATCACATATATTTCACAGGTCCACTTGACCTTGTAACCATGAATGCCTTGCCTTTAAAAGGTAAATTGAAAGAATTAGATAGAGGTTGTTTGTTTTGGTTTTTTTCTTTTAAACAAGCTGCTGTATATGTTTTCTGATTTAACTGAAAGAGAAACTCTAGCTACTGGTTGAAACTTTGAAGTTTCTCTTCAAAGATGCCGATTGTAAAAAGCAATATGAGCACGCTCTGTGTTTATCTTCTAGGTGCAGTGTGCTGCCAATCGTGTGGGACTTTTTGAGGATTATCCACACACTGCACGGAGTCCACAGCCACACAGGAAAAAGAAAGCTGCTGACTTACCTTTATGACTGCTATGACGATTTTGGAGTCCCCAGCCTGCACAGCTACTGAACTGACTGTTGTCGTAGAAAACTCCACACCGGGACTTCTTTGGCTGGACATGGTGCTTTCGAGCCAGAGTTTATACTTTGAGCAGCCTCTGTGCAGATGTGTGTCTACTGGTCATTTAGAAGGCAAAACACTGGGGTTACTTGAATTCATTCAGGGAAAGAGCTCTGCTCACACTGATTACTCTGCCAAAAGGAAAGAACAGGAGGTTAAAAATAGACAACCCCATTGAGTTTATCATGAGAGCAAGCGAGAGAAGAAAACGGGAAAGAATCGCCACACCCCTAGTATGGTAACACTAAGCGCCTGTTATTTTTGCCATTATCTTAAATGTGAACGGCAGCTTCTAGCTCTCTGCCTATCAGCTGATGTTTGATAGCAAATGGAAAAAAAAAAATTACATCCTGACAACACAAATTACTTTTGCCACTGAGACTAGACAGTTGGGGTGGACTTTGAAACTAGCCATTGAATTGGAATCAATGTTTTCAAATTTTTTGAAAGTTTGACCGCTCCCCCCGGCCAAAAAAAAAAAAAGTACTTTAAAAATAAATTCTGGTATTTGTTTTGGGATTAAGCCATAAAAGTCTTTGAAATACATTTTAAGATGAATCTTTTCTAAAACTCATGACCCTTTGATGACATTTATATGGAATGGTCACATTTTTGAAGAGCCTCAAATTCCTTAAGGATGTCAAAAATATTTTAACCAGCATTTATCAATAGATATCGAACATTTCAAGATTTATTTGTGACTATTACATTCCATTGAATAACATTTCCAACTTCAGTTATTACAACTACTAGGAAGTAATACTTTGCTGTTACCTTTTAATTATAGCAAGAAAACAGATCTTAACTAAAAATTAGACCTATGTATGTTTTACTATAAATTTTTTTTAAGTACATTATACTTCGTTTGGTTTTTATTTTACCCCCACCCGGGTGCAGGAAAATTAGAGACAGTTTCAAATCAGAGCCTAAGATCTCCAGATTAATCCTATTGCTAGAAACTCAATGTGTCACAAGTTGTCTGTGGTATTAAACAGCAGCTGTTAGATTCCCTGTCAAAGAACAGCTGAAAATAACACTGAAGTTTAGGTCAGAGGTCAGATGCAAACACATCAGAGTTACTGAGTCCAAAGCTGCTGGAGTCATCCGAAATTCTGGAACAAAGCCAGCATGGGGGAATCTAGCAATACACAGCTAAATGAGTCCCGTCACCGTTTAAACCCTTAGCTCAATCTAAACGCACGCTCAGGTTTAAGGCCAATATTCAAAAGACAGAGTCAGAATCGCTGCTTTGTTTTGCTAAGGTTCCTGATAATATTCTTGAGTCAAAGAGGAAAAGCGCTTTTACACCTCCTTTGGTGCTCAGCAATTACTTTTGTTTCCAGAGCAGGTCAGGCCTGCTCTGCAAGTTTGTAGCAAGTCTCTACTCTCCAGCATCGCCACTCTGTTCAGCAAGATGGAAACCTCACCCAGTCCGGTTCCTGGGCTCCACAAACTTCACCTGATGCCATGAAGGAAGCAACCAGAGCAAGCTCAGGACAGCAGATGCCACGAGATGCCAGATGTAGAAAATATTGTAAATGGTTTCATTTTATGGTGGGAGCTTGCAGAGAAGTCACCAGCCTCTTGGTTGAGGTTGCCTCCGTGTTGAATGTAGTCTCCTTCTCCTTGAACAAATAGTTGATGCAAACAACCTGAAATAAACCAAGTGAAACCAGTTTTCAAGTAATTGCTCTTAAGCAAAAGCAAGAGTAGACAACGGTGTCACATAATATCCACACCCTAACCGAAAATGCGCAAGGACTGCTTAAGTCATTGTGTACTTTGCCAATCAGAACAGCAAACAGTGACCTGCACCCAAAATACACAGTGCACTTTCACCCAAAGTGAATTCTACTGTTGGAAACTCAGTATGTGTCACAAGTGGCATAAAGTCGCTCAGAAGGCTTAGGGACCTTCTGACAGCACCCTGCAAAGACCAGGACTAGGAAAAGAGTGGCCATGTCCACAAAGTCTCACTTAGGTGGATGATTTTGTAGAGGGTGTGGTATGTGTCGAATTGCAGGCTCACACCAAGAGAAAGGAGAAGAGACATGGAAAGGAGAACATGACTCAAAGTCTAGTTCATTCCAAGGTTTAAGGGCAACTAGAAGTAGAAATATTTAAGATTTTGTTAAAATATTAATCCAGCTATTCAGTAATAAAGTCAGTGCCTTTTGTATGTATAGATGACCTCTCTTTCTGTTAATTAGAGGAAGTAGGTCCAGGGTGTTTCATAAAGAAAACATTTTCTACACTGGTGGACATAATAATAATGCAAATAATGCAAACTGCACACACGAATTTAAGTGATTTAGGACTTTGAATATAAATTCTTGGCTTTAAAATCTTTTTCAAAAGCCTCTAATCAGTTTGTTCTTCCCTTCCTTTGATTGCTGCTTTCTTCCTTTATAACTTTCCATCCTTCCCCCTACAGAAAGCTCTGATGTGCAGACCTCACCATCTACAACAAGCACATTTAAAACTCTGACCTATTTATCTTCATCTAGCGTATTTATTAATTGCATTATTCCTTCTGGCAAACAATTTAGAGAACAGTATAAAGTCTATTGTACTGGAAAAAATTGGTATACTAGATTGGTACATTAGGTGGATTTAAAAAAACACTTTTTCAGTTAGTGTGTTTGTATTCTGCCTCCCCTATCACCACCAAAAAAAACCCAAAACATATATGTATATGTATATATGTGTATATATACATATACATATATGTATATGTATACATATATATATATGCATGCACACACACACATGCTAAACCAAACAAAAAACCTTACAGGCATCCTCATGCCCTTTGAAGTTTATAGAGGATCTTGTAGAGGTTATTATGCCTTCTCTGTTTGTTCCTCTGGGAAATGCTTGTTTTTATACCAGTTGATATTTAGTGAACTATTCTCCATGGAGAATCAAAAGCTATAACTGGATTCTGTAGAGCCGCAAATAGCACTTTTTTTTTCCCCATTTTTCACTGTGGTAAAATATACATAAAACTCATCATTTTATCATTTTTAAGTTTACAGCTCAGCGATATTAAACACATTCATAACTTTGTGCAGCCATCACCACCCTCCATCTCCATAATACCCTTCCTCTTGTAAAATGGAAACTCTGTTCCCTTAAACAATAACTCTCATTTGCCTCTCCCCATAGCCCCGGGCAATCACCATTCTGCTTTCTGTTTCTTTAATTTTAACAACTTTAAGTATCTCATATAAACGGATTCATGCAGTATTTGTCTTTTTGTGACTGGCTTATTTCGTTCACAATAATGTCCTCAAGTTTCTTTTTATTGTAGCCCTATGTCAGAACTTGCTTCCTTTTTAAGGCTGAATAATGTTTACTGATTGTAGTCACTTCTGGTCCAAACTTTACCGCCGAATTTGAAAGCTATCCACCACCTGGCTTCTCCTACCTGTCCCACAATATATACCATTATTCCCAGGCCCCAAATATCATCTTTATTCTTTACCTTAATTCAGTTGTTCTGGCCAAGAATAATTACTGTCTTCTTCCGTTCGTCTGTCCAAATTCCTGTCATCACTTAAGACTAGAAGGAGCAACTTGTTTTAAAACTTTAATATCTACAATCCACTTCCTTTAAAACTTAATTATATCTCAAAATTTAAATTATATGCATGCTATAAATTTGCATTGTCTTCTAATTATTTCACCTCCATTAGCACTATTGCTCAAGTAGTTTTGAAGCTCCTTATCCATGTCTTAACATTTTTTGTACCTTTGGAGACTACCTTCTGGGGTTATTGTAGAGATTAAGGGTTGCTTTAGGTGTACTCTGGTGGAGTAGCAGTTGGGTCAGTTGCTTCCAAAGGAGCACAAACCACATATCCCTAGGTTCAAGTCCCAGGTCTGTGGGGGAAGGGGAACAACTAAATAAAGAAAAGAAAATGCTTCTTCCTCCTTTTCTTGCTGGCCTCCCTACCATTCCTTAAAAAATAAAAGGGATTTGCTTTACACAAAGTGTTTAGACTAGTGTTATTTAGCGAGTGCTACACAGGTTTCCCCACCTGAAGGTAGAGGGTTCTTGGGAAACCTTTGTAAGCCAAAATGGCGTAAAATAAAGGCACAATCACCACTATGTGTATGGAAAGCATTTTAAGTCTTCCCAGAGCTAACTTCCCAAAGTAACCTACCGAATCACAACTGTAGCACATACACCTACAACAACATGACACACACTAAAAGCATGTGATAAACACGCAGCCTGTACAAAGTAGTTCTCAGCAAAGGAGCTTGACAGAGTGACTCTCACTGCTCGCCGTGTACCGCTTCTGAAATGGCTTCCGCCAAGCAAACGCTGAACTCCATGATCACTTGCCGGCTTTTGTCGTAAAAATGAAAATCCTCTTCATTTTTTTTTTTGGTTAGCGAAAACACATACTAACGTAACTCTTGAATAAAAGCAAATTGGAATGACGTGAACTTTTGCAAAGCAGGGGGTTGCCTGTACATGAACAAACTACTGAGCATGGATTTGGAGTTTATAGCTGTTGACTGACTAAATCAGATTAATCCTAGAGCACAAAATTGATTTAATACAATTCATTCATTATCTTTTAATGCAAGCAATAGTTTTAAGCATTTGCTGCAGACCCGAACAAATTAGCGATATAGCAATGAGGAAAGCAGAGGTCCTTACTCTTAGAAAAGTAACATTCCAGTGAAAAAAGACAGACCGTTAAATAATGAAATAAATAAGGTAAAAAGACACCATGTTAAAAGCTCAAGGAAAAACAGCTGGTAGTGGTGTAAGTAGACCGAGTCACAAAAATTTACATTGAGAATGTACCAGAGAGTTGTGCCCTGGTGGCCTAATGGGTTCAACCGGGTACAGTCCACATATATCCCAAGGTCCCTGGTTCAAGACCTGGGCTGGGGAGACAAGCAATATGCACAACTAAATACAAACAAATTATTTCTTCCTTCTCTCTCTTCCTATCTACCTGCCTACTTGTCTTCATTCCTGCCTGTACCTTTCCTTTAAAAACAAACAGAAAATTTACCAAAGAAATGAGGGGGTGCTTTCAGGTATTTCTCTTGCAATGCAGAGACAAACAAGAATAATAAATTGATAGTGATTATTAAGCAGCAACAGATAAGTCAGACAATTTAGCTAGCAAAAGCATTGGCATTAGGAGCATAAACCCTGAAGTCAAAGTACATAACCTCTCTCTGTCTCAGTTTCCTCAGTGCAAATTGGGGATAATGGGAATACTTAGATCACAGAGGTTTATTGGGAGGATTAAGTAAGATAATATTCATAAAAACATGCCTTAAATAATTAAAAATAATGCCTGGTACATAGGTGGTATTGTGGCAGAAGACCTTTTCCCTGCTCCCAATGCAAAAGTTAATCTGCCAGGAGTTTTCCATGGTACTACAGAGACTGCAGCTATGTCCTGTTATCATGACTAAGAACAAGCAAACACAGCCTCCCTACTCTGCAGCTGTACATAACTGATAAGAGTTAATAGCCAAGGAGATGAAACAGTACCTCAGAGTATAAAAGGAGCTCCCCTGGACCCTCCATTGCTCGGCTCTGGGTAATAGTACCCCTGGGCCAGCACCGATACTTTCAATAAAGTGCTGTTTTCTCTACCTTTTGAGTGCCCGGTTATCAGTCTTCTCGCCATCTGGAGGCTTTGCCATAACAGTATTCTGAGGATTATAGATTATTATTTCTAAGATTACAACATCTATTAAGGGTTTTCCAAAATCTAGTGACTGTCACAAAATTTGAAATATTTTTTTAAAATTAAGTTGAAGTAAAATACATGGTTGGTACCCAGAATAAATCCAGTAGAAATATGTAAGATAGGAATTACCAGGGGAGAAATTATTTCACTATAATGTGATGAAAAAAAATTTCAAAGAGTCGCTTCTAGAACACCATTTTTACCATTCAGTTTAGCCACAATTTTTCCCAATTTGTCATTTTCTTTTTAAGATAGGGTTGAAGGGAAAAGAGAAAGCTTTTGTTTTTGTTTTAAGTGAAAGAAGAGGAAGCACTTTGCCTGATTTATTTTTTATCGTTCCCTCACCTTCCTCTGGACCCAGGTCATGAACCTGGGTTCTTGGACTTTACGTGGTCTACACCACAGTCACTGGCTTAGCACCTGAGCCAACAGATTGAACCCTTAACTCATTCCTAATATCAGGCAATATTCCTCTGGCACCTCTCATTTGTTAGATTACATTCTAACTTAATTGCCATTCATAAATAAATGGAAGCTGCTCTTTTCTCTTAAAACAACCTCCATTCTTGTTATGAATTTATTTTCTATACCTGTATTTATTTGTTCACTCATCCAGTATTTTTAAATATCTACTAAGTATTGGGCACATTTCTAGATTCCAGGTACACAGCAATAAACAAAACAAAGTTCTCCCACTGTTCTTGTGATAAGAGAGACATAACCAATTACGAAACAAACAAAACCAAAATTGTATATGTATATGTATGTATATATTTTTTATCTATGCATACACAAACAGAATAAGTATTATGAAGAAAAAGAAGGCGAGGTAAAAAGGAGAGAGGAAACAGGGAAAGATGAATACTACTTTAAGAAGGAGTTAGGGAATGTATCTTAGATAAGATTTAAGCAGAACCAGGATTATGCTGAAAAGAGCAAGACAAGCAGATATCTCTAGGAAGAACATTCCAAGCAGCTGAGGCATGCTTGTTATATTTGAAAAGCATCCAGTAGGTTGCTGTGGTTATAGCTGAGGACTGAGGGAAGAGGGCATTGACAATATGATCTGAGAGGTAGGAATAGCTAGTTCGTGCGGGGACTTCTAGATAGGTGCCGAGACGGTTGCTTCAGACAACCTGTTGCCCTCACAAAATTACTTTTAACTCTTTACCACCCCTACCCTGGATGACTAATTAGTAATAACCCTACTGTAAGTCAGGGTAAGGACTTTGGATTTTATTCTGAGTGAAGTGGGGCATTATTGCAGGGTTTTCATTCACAGAATGCTATCATTTGACCTAACATTGTTTAAGAAACTCATTGTGGACAAGAGACTGCAGGAGTCAAGAGTGAAAAAAGTGGGTAGAATAAATTCTAGAGCACCTGATTTACAAATACCAACGCGATTCCTTTAAAAAATGACATTCAAAATATCGTGACTGCTTTTGACAGTTTTACTCTTTCTGTCTGTTGACCCCATATATTTCTTTACAATTGAATGTGTTTAATATATAAATATTTAGCGTCTCCATTAGACCTGGGACGTTAGTCATAAACAAGCAACTTTTATATCTTAAAAAATTTGCTTCCAGAAGTGGCAAGGAAAACAAAGCAGAATAAAATTTGGTTAAGTTCAAAGTATAATTAGCCTGGTCAATGGATCAAAGTATCTGCATTTATTATAATTTTAAAGAAATATATTTTCCAAAAATTATGTGTGAAATATCAATACTTGTTCAATTTTTATGTGCATCTTTTCTTGAAAATTATCTATTTAGAGCAATGCATTATCCAGAAAACTGTCAAATATATATGTAGATTTTAGTTAAAATGCACAATTAACATATGACTTTTATTGGCTTGGGAGAACACCTTACTGAATGAAAAATATTCTTATACTAGTTTGTCTCAAAACAGATATTTTTAAATAGCAAAAAGTTTTCATATTCAAAGTTTATTTAAAATTTTTCAATTACTTGAATTCCTCCCTGTGCCAAACTATGCACTTAAGCTCCAACATAGTAGGAATCTTTCTGATGTAATTCCTCTTTATATAACGAAGTGTCCTAAAAATTACCCTTCAGAAAGGTGGGTGACCACAGGGTAAGGTGGGAGTCATCAACAATTTGGTTTTGGAAAATTGCATTTCTTTTGTTTTTCCTTACTGTTGCTTAACTCCAGTTGAGGATGAGAATTTCCATCCCAGGGTAATCCTCAGGGATGCCTTGAGAGCAGTAGTCCTTCCAGTTTCTTGGGAAGCCAGCAGTGACACTGAGAGTGAGCTGTCACTTCTCCAAGTAGCCATAACTTTTACCAAGGAAGGAAGAATATAGTATAAAAATCCAAGGACATGGAAATCAGCTACCTTAAACAGGCTGGTATTACCTATATATTCTAAATAGGAAGTATGTGAAGTTAAAAAAAGGGAAATTTGCATATATGTGTATATACATAATGCATTCATATGCACGTTATATATGTGAGGCTTTATTAAGAAAATAAAGACAATAATTAATGTATTAAATATTATATATATACACATATATGTGCAGGCTCTTTTAAGTGTTCTTACAATAGGCTTTCTCAATTGTGTGAGGTAATGTTTCATAATTTACTGAGTTTATTGATATCAAGTTAGTGACAGCAATATTTTAACAGATTCTACTAGTTTATATTTGTTAAAACTTAACTGAATTTCTAAAAAGTTACTGGGTAATTTTTGAGATCTGCATCCAGTTCCAAGTAAGAATAACTCCCACCAGTGTTCAAAGTCCCTTGCTATGGTATTCTTCATTTTTGTTAACACATCATTCACCCCAGTCCTAGAACCCACATGAAAGGCAATGATTGCTGAGAATGTCCGGAAGGATAAAGAAGCTACAAACACCTGCAGGAAAAAAGATAGTCACATTCTCAGGCTTTTAGGAAAAACAGGAAACAAGATTAGAGAAACTCATAGAAACCTGGAAATCAAAGATAGAAACAAAAGTAGCAGGTCATTTGTGCCCGACCCCACACAGCTCACATTCCCCTACCCAAAATCAGTTTGCTATCTCAAAAAATTCCAACCTCATAAAAGCACAAGTTCAAAAACAATATTCATCTATTTTATGTAGGGTTTAGATTTTGTGTCTGGCACGTCTCTGCTTTGAGTTCCTACTATTAGGATGAGCCGATGGCTTCACCACAAATGTTGGCTGAGCAGCCGTGGTGGTGCACCAGATCCGGTTTCCTGTTTCCAACACCATTCTCTTTAAATCTCTTTAGATTTGTGAAACATGTAGTCAGTCATTTTGAGCCTTTCAACTACTATGTCCTCTGGACAGGGGAGAATTATACTGCTGTCATAGGAGTTGGAGAACTGAGGCAAGAAAAATTAAGTGGCTTATTTAAGTTCATCAATGTAGTGAGTAAAGAACCCTGCCACTCCCCTTAGTCTCTTGCTGAAGTGCCACAGGGAGAAAGTTCTTCTATCCTAAAGTAGATGAAAAGTATACTGTTGTCCACACACAAGGAAACTCAGCTAGTTCACATGCTTAAGCTCTTCCTAGACAAGTCCCTCTGAGAGCACTGCACCAAGCAACCGTCAAAGGAAGCACGGAAGTACAAAACACCATCTCTGTCCTCAGTTTTTCCCATCAGAAAACAGAGATAAAATACAAACTGCACATTGACAAGAAAGCTTTGTAACATAAGAAATACACCAAGTTAAAATGCACTGGAAATTAGTTGAGCCCTCTTAAAGAATTTCCCAAATCAATGTGAACGATTGTAATGCAGATCAGTTTTACACATAAATGCAAATTAACATTGTAATAAAACTGCTTGGTTTTTGTCACAATTCTTTCCTCCTTTTTTTAGGTTAAAATGAAATCACGTTATTAAAGATTTACCACATATGAAAGTGGAAGTCCATTCTTCTAGTAATATTCACTGCAGGATTGTTGAGTGGTATGTATAGTCATTTGTATGAATTATGCATTGATATTTATTTTTCCTACACTTCAAATGTGAAACAAAGGTATCTGCTCCTCAAATGTCTTTTCAAAATATGTTTTTATATACTTTTAACTTCTCAGGTTCCTAATTCTATTTTCCTAATTTCCCCATTCTTTACACATGCAAGTTTAAATATAAGTAATTAAAATAAAATATGTGATATGGGATTTTCATTTTTCTTTGTACCCCACTGGTATCTTTTTTTTTAAATTCATGGGGAAAGTAAATAGCTCTATGTAATAGTTTTTATTTTGAAATTTATTAGCATGGTGAATATTCAATTAGCCTTTACTTACCATTTCATCAGAATATTATTAATATATTTAACAGATAAAAATAGATGCATGTAAGACCATGTTTAAGCATTGTATAACTTCCTGAAAATCTGAATCCACTAACCGTGGCCTTTCCACTAGTTTTTCAGATCCGACTAATGGAATTATTTTCAACCTTCTTTAAGTTACCACACTCTGTGGTTTAATCTGCGAAACTAGTAACACATCATTTCCTCCATCTTGCTAACAGTGTATCATGGAATAAATTGTGTTGTAATATTAATTAGGTTTTAAAAGGTGTTTGGGGAAAATATTCAAATTCCCACGGAGATGCTTGAAGATACTTTGAGGTATTACAGACTTGCTGTAAGATTTACAATATCAATAATTCATCAGTTTATTTTCCCTAGTCTTACTGAATACAATCAACAACACTGTAAAATTAAGGTGGATGATGTGTTGGTTTATACCCTAATAAATGATTATCATCTTAACATTAGCTAGCAACTCCATCATGTCAACATAATTTTTATTTCTTTTTTGTAGTGAGAACATTGAAGATTTACTTTCTTAAAAACTTTCAAGTGTTTGAAACATCATTGTTAATCGTAATAACTATACTGGTCATTAGATCCCCACAACTTATTCATCTTCTAAGTGGAAGTTTGTACCCTTTGAACAATATCCCTCCATCACCCCAATCTAGCAGCCCCTGGTAACCACCATTCTACTGTTTCTCTAAGTTTGGTTCTTTTTAGATTCCACACATAAGTGAGATCTTAGAGTATTTGTCTTCTATATCTGACTTATTCAATTAGCATAAAGTATTCAAGATCCATTCATGTTGTCACAGATGGCAAGATTTCCTTCTTTTCATGGTGGAATAATATTCCATTGTGTATATATATATATATATCACATCTTCTTTTTCAGTTCATCTATTGATGGAGACTTAGATTGTCACCATATCTTGATTATTGAGAATACTACTGCAATAAACATGGGACTGCAGAGTCTCTACAAGATCCTGTTTTCAGTCTCTTGATATTACCCAGAGGGTTTGCAAGATCATATAGTAGTTACATTTTTAAATTCTTGTGGAACCTTTGCTGCGACCCACACGGCTGATCGAAAGGGTCTCCGAGGGGAAGCTACAGAAGCCTAAAGAAAGACAGACAACATACATATAGAAAAGTGGGGCCCAGGTGGGACACCTCTCTCTTTTGAGAGGCAGTGACACCAATCCTGACTCCTTGATTTATTTTATAGGGCTGGGTTACAATGAAATAATAAGAATGTTGCAAAGCAAAGAAAGGCTGCAAATATTAGCTGCTATCAGAAACATTTGAATATTTGAAGGTCAGACATTCTGAAGTTCAACTGCAGTCTTATGTTATCTGCTTCTGCTATCTCGAGAGAACGTCTGCCTGGGATATCTTGCAGAGGCATTCTTCTATTATCTGCTTCAAGCTCTGCTATCATGAGAGAGCTTCTGCCTCAGGATATCTTGCAGAGGCAGGCACAAAACAGTTCAATCCCTACAAACCTTATACAACTGCACGATTTACATTCTCACCAACAGTGCCGAAAGGGTTCTTTTCTCCACAATCTGATCAACACTTATCTTTTGTCTTTTTGATGATAAATGTTAATAGGTGTGAGGTGATAGTGTGGTTTTGATTTGCATTTTCCCGATCATTAATGATATTGAACCTCTTTTCATGTACTTGTTGATCATTTATATTATAGTCTTTAAAATGTCAGTTATGTCAGTTCCTCTGCCCAAATTTTTACTTGGATTTTGGGCTTTATTTATTTATTATTATTATTTGCTATTGCGTTGTGTAAGTTCTTTGTATATTTTGGTATCAATCACTTATTATACGCTTTGCAAATATTTTCTACCATTGTGTAGGCTGCCTTTTATTTTGTCTATTGTTTCTTCTGCTATGCAAATTTTCATTTTTATTAAGTCTCACATACTGATTTTTGCTTTTGTTGCTTATGCTTTTGGTGCCATATTTAAAAAAATCATTACCAAGATCAATGTCAAAAAGCTTTTTCCTTGTTTTCTTCTAGGAATGCTATGGCTTCAGGCCTTATGATTATGTCTTTAGTTCATTTGAAGTTAATTTTTGTGAGAGGTATAAGATTTCAATTTTCTGCATGTGGTGATCCAGTTTTCCCTCACAGCATTCATTGAAGAGACTGTCTTTTCCCCAGTGAGTCTTGTTTGTTTCCTTGTAAATATTAGTTGATCATATATTTGGGGGTTTATTTCTGGGCTCTGGATTCTATTGTTTATTTTTTATGCCAATACTATACTGTTTTATTAATATAACTTTGAAATTAGCAAGTATGATACCTTTGACTTAGTTCTTTTTTTGAGATTGCTTTGGCTATGCAGGATCTTTTGTGGTTCCACACAAACTTTTTCTGTTTTTGTGTAATTACAGTTTTAATAGGGATTACATTAGTTCTATAGATGACTTCGGATAGTATAGACATTTTAACAATAGCAATTTTTCCAATTCATAAACATGGGCTCTCTTTCCATTTATGTCTTCTTTAATTTCTTTCATTGAAGTGTCCTGCTTTTCAGTGTAGAGAGCTTTCATTTTCTTGGTTAAATTTATTATTTTTGTATTATTATGAATAAAATAGACTTAATTTCTCACATAGCTTGTTGTTGGTATATAGAAATATAATTGATTTCTGTATATTGACTTTATATCCTGCAACTTTACTGATGCTGTTGATTAGTTGTAATAGAATTATTTTTATTTTGGTTGTCTTTAGGGTCTTCTATATCTCTTCTCATATCTGAAAACAATTTTACTTCTTCCTTTTTTGTTTGGAAGATACTTTTACTCTTTTATCGTGCCTGCTGGAATATCTACATTGTTGAATAAGAGTGTGGTGTACCCTGGTGGAGTGGCAGTTTGGTCAGCTACCTTAGGCTGCTTGGCACAGTCCACATACATTCCAGGGACCCAGATTTGCATCTCAGGGCCAGAGAGAAAAACCAAGATAAACAACTAAAATAAAATAAAGTGCTTCTTTCTCCTCTCTCTTCTTGTCTTTCTGCCTACCTCTGCCCCACTTCATCCCTCCCTACAACTTTCCTTTTAAAAAAAGAAAATAGAATAATGAGGGAGTGTGAGCACTCTTATTTCTGATCTTAGAGTGAAAGCTTTTGATCTGTCACCATTGAGTATGATTTTAACTGTAAGCCTATCACAGTGTGGCCTTTATTATGTTGATCTTCTATATCCAATTTATTCAGTTTTTTTAATCATGAAAAATGTATTTTGTCAAATGTATTTCCTGCATTTATTGAAACGATCATGATTTTAATCTCTCATGGTTTTGAATTTGCTAAAATTTACCGTATATTGGATTGCTTGTTTTCCTGAACCTGATGACTTTACAAAATTTGATTTCCGATGTTCTTAGAAGTATTTAACATACCTCCTGAAATGCCACTTCTGAATTTTTTACTTAAATAACAGAAATTAGATCATTTGAGAAAAGATAATTAGACAATGTTATTGGAAAGGTCCAGATACTAAAATTTTTACAGACAATTCTTTAGAATCTTCCAATCCAGGTAAAGTGTATAGACTAGAAATATTGGCAATATCTGGAAACTTGTTGAAAATGCAGAACCTCAGATCCTACCTCCACTTACTGAGTTAGAATTTATATTTTAATAAGATCTGCAGTTTATTTTAGGCAAATTCAGGTTGGATTATTACCAGTCTAGAACATCTGTTCTAGCTCTAGTTTCATGTCTAGAATGTAACTGTGCTCCTCCTTTGAAACCTAAATCTATGTCCAAGTCTTAAGTACCAGAGATATCTTTATAGTGTACAAACATTTTCTTAGAACAAAACCAATTTCCAACTAATGAATAGGATATGTTCTGACACTCTCCCTATAGGTCAGTTGTTTAAAATTTGCAAAATATAGGAATATTAATTCTAACCGGATTTCCACATCACCTTAGAGAGTAAACTGCTCAATCCATAGCATAGCTGCAAAGAACCGATTGCATTTTAATTGTTTTTGATGGGAAAATAGGTTCCTGATTCTAGCATTAGGCTCTAGGAAACCCTGGTTTTGTCATATCAGATTCCCCTAGAGATTCAATTATGTGGTGAATAGTTGATAGCTAATAATCCTATTTGGAGAAAGTTCTTGATACAAGAATTGGGTTAGAATGATTGTGAAAAATTAAGGAATGCCAGGAATTGCCATTGACTTATTCATGTTTTCTCCCAGTCATTATTTTGACTAAGAATAGACACTGGCAAGAGTACTTATACTTGGATTTTGATTCATCCTAGGATTTAAGGATTTAATCTCTACAATATAGGTATAGCTTCATTAGTATGAATATCTAAGAATTATCTTTGAAGTCTCCATTCAGAACATTTTCTTTGCTTAGCCTTTTTTTTTTTCTGTTTTTTTTTAAGGGAAAGTGCAGGCAGGAATAAAGGTGAGTAGGCGGGCAGGCAGTCAGGTGAGAGAGGAGTTAGAAGCATTTTATTTTTATTTAATTGTTCACACTAGTTCTTTCTCCCAAGACCCACTACTCAAACCCAGAGATAAGTGATGTTGCACCTACTTAGAAGGCAAATGACCTAACCATCAGGATGCACCTACTTACCATTCTTAAAATGGAATTTTGTCCTACAGAAAATAATTTGTTTTGAATAGGCTTGAAGAGGACTTAGAGGACTAAGCAGACTTCAGATATATATTGTTTTATTAAAAGATTTAAATGTTTTATATATATATATATCAAAAGCATAGATTTTATTTAGATTGACTTTCTATAACATTTTGAAATTAAGCAAGTTATATTACTTTGCTTTAAAATTATTCTGCCCCCAATTTTCATGTGTTCTTTTCTACTTTTGAGGATACTTGTTGCAACAGGTATTTTGGAATGCAAGAATATATTTGAGAGACATTTTATATTTAGAAGCTCTTAAAACTACCCACTTAAGAGAAAACCCAAAAAATAAAACCAAATAACAAATAACAAAATTAGTCCTCTATTGATTCCACATGTCAAAGATAACATTAAAATATTGTAAATAACTATTTTTACTTAAAAAAATTAATCGTGATATTCCCATAGTTTTGAAAGCTGCCTTTCTTTTCATTCAGTAGTATATCATGAATATTTTTCTTTTCAATGAAGATGCTTACCAATTTCAATAAATATGCTTCTATATTGACATTTTAGTGGCATCATTTTGCAGGATAAATTTATTCAGACATTTGACTTATCAATTTTTTTATATTCAGTTATAACAAAATACTTTCAAGTATAGACTATTTTATTAAATAATATAATTAAAAGGTAAACTTCTAAAAGTAGATAATGTTCAAGGCTATATAAGGAAGTATATTTTGTCATCCATTACATTTTATTTAATCATGGTCACAAATTAGCAAATACACTTAATGTTCACTTATTTTTCAGTTTTTCCATCTATTTTTTTAAAGATTACTTTTTGACTTCTTGTCACAGTAATTCTCTTCCTTCTAGATCTGGCAAAAGTTGAGAATTTCTTGTGCTTATTTTTGACAAGAATTTATGCTTATAATACTTTCAGGTATATTTTACTCAGAAGATGGAACAACTTTGTGGATCCATCTAGTATCTAATGAAAAATCTAGCAATGTGGTGAATATTGTTAATAGCAAAATGACAAAATTAACTATTCATGTGTGTATGTATATATATACATATATATCTATCCATCTTGACTGTGTGTTGAACTGTTATTCAAATGTACTTAACTTCGCTGGACATGGTATAAGTTTTGCCAAATTCCAAATTTTGGCAATTTCAAATTTCTGGTAGTCATTCTGGAGATGCTAATATATACAGTATCAATAATGGCTGTTTTAAATACAAGTTAATTCTGTTCTAATATGCTTTCCCAGTCCCAAATACATATTCATCTCTTAAGTTCTAAAAATGAATTTCTTGGTAGGAACAAGAGAAATTTAATCACAACTTACTGTAATCAGAACCTAACAATATCTGTACCTAGAGAACAGAGTACCTAGAGAATTTCTGGACTGAGTCTGTGAGAAGGTGGGAAGGAGGCCTGTTGTTCTGGAAAGAAGCACAAGTGAGGAAAGAAAAACTCTTTATAAAAAGTGTTACTTCAAAATAAAATTACATTTTTGTTTGAATCAGACTTCTGAAAATATTTTTAGGAAAAAATTAAGTTTTAACAAAAGAATCTGGATTCAAAGATGCAGAATTTATCAAATTATTTTATAGAGGCAAGTATGACTTAATTCTCCCTAGATTTTGTGAACAATCTTTATTAACAGGAACCAAACTTATTATCCAAAGTGACAACAAATCAAAATATACATATCAAAATCTACTGCCATTATAGTTTTTAAACATCTTTATTGCATATTTACAAGGTATGGAACATTGTAAGAACTTACAGAAGTCAAATATCCCAGCCCTTTTTAATTCTAAAATTTTTAAATTCTAAAAGGAAAGACTGGATGAACCATACATAAATATCTTTGAACATAAGTATCAGAAACATACACGATTACACTCTTACACCGGCAACCAATATATCAATAGAACAGGTGGGAAGGGTAAAACAGTGGATTGGTAAATCAGTAGGGTGTGAAATAACTTGAATTGGGTGCTACCGAATAAAAAGACAACATTGGAACTATGATTTGTAAAAGCTAACATGTTCTGTGAAAACATAGCTATCCCCGATGCGTAACTGTGAGGTAGAATTCTTCCCACTCTGTTCTCTGGGTTTTGACCACCATGTGAGGGACTTCCTTGTCCAGATGATTCTCTCACACTCTGTACCTGAGGCTCACTGGCAGTTCATGTTGTAGACCACCTCTCTGATCCCCACCCCGGCCATTGAACAAAAATAATCTCTTCTGTTCAATTATTAGTCTTATTTTACCTACTGAAAACAGGTGGCAAAAGTTAGTAACAAAAACAAACCAGTGCTGTTTCTTCTAACTAATAGATCGCTAAGCTTCAGTAAGTGTTATAATCTTTCAAAAAGTGAAACTGATACTAAAATTTCTGGCATAGGAACCCCTTGGGGAGCTGTTGTGGGCAGACAGGTATTTGCTTCCCTTAAATAATACCAACTGCCAACCATGAATAATGTCATTTCTATCTCAATCCCATTTCTAATAATTTAAATATAGATCATAAAAATAGTTAACACCTTTCCACACATTCAAAATATAGTGGAAATTCAGGACACAATACAACCACATTGGAAAAAAGGTATGGCAGTTTCTTTTAAAAATACCCTATTACACAGAAATTCTAACCCTAGGTATTCACCCAAGAGAAATGCAAGTGTTTTTACATAAGATTTATATTAAGAATAATCATAGCAGCTTTATTTATAATTGTCAACACCATAAAAAGCCTAGGCATCCATAAATAGAAAAATGGATAAACTGCAATGCAGTCATACAATGGAATATTACTCAACAATAAAAAGAAATAATTACTAATACACCCAGCATCATAGAGAAGTCTCCCAAACATGGTAAGTCAAGAAGCTTTCTAGAAAGAGTACATGTTATGTGACTATTTACATAAAGATCTAGAATAGACAAATCTGATTTGTGGTTAAAAAAAAAAAGTAAAACAGTGGTTTCCTTTGGTGGGGGTAGGGGATGGTTAGGTGAGGTTGAGGGTAGGCAATGAGCTAGATTGAATGAAAAGTCCATGTAAGAACTTTCTGTTAAAGTGTTCTGTATTTTGATAGTATTGTATTCATTTGCCAAAGCTCAGCAGACACATACTTAAGATTTATAGTTTGTTATATGCTAATTTTACATTAAAAGAAAAATGTAAGCAAATATTGAATTATAGTTAATGATATGAACTCTGAAATATTTAACAAATGTCTACAGTTTAAATTGCATGAAAATTAAACTGTTGGTGAACTGGATAGATATGATAATGCAAACACAGATAATGCTAACTATCATTTAGGTGGTGAGCACAATAAAATATTTTAATTATTTGTCTGAATATGTCAGGAAAAAAAATCCAGGATGTAAGGCTTTTCCTAAATAACACTACTGAGAATTTCATCATTGACCTCTATATGATTTAGTGATATAATCATCAAATTCTTCTGATCACAGTCAATTTAGAAACTTAAGAGCTTCTAAAAGGATATTACTGAGTGAGAGGTGAGCAGTAAGTTCTCAAATCTATTCTGGCTCAAAATGATATCTAAGTAATATTCTGATCCCCTCACATCTTCTAAAAATACCATATACATATATATATTCATATATATTTAGTCTCAGCAAATTTATTGGCTTTTAGACTAGCATAACAGCTAAGATGAAGAAACGTTCTTAACAGAAAAAAGCATAGAATTAGCCTTAGTCTGACTTTTAAATGAAAAAATAATCAGGATACTTAGAAAAGATGTATAGACCCAAAACATAATATGCTTGGGCATAGTGAACAAATGCTAAATTCTGAGTAAAAGGTGATCCGAATTATTTTTCTCTCTCTCCAAGAAGAGACACCTTTGGGAATCACCTAAAGAGATGACATTTGACTTGTAAATACTTCTAAGGTAGCTCCTTGAGATTCACCAGAATAGCTTCAGACTTCGATAGCCTTTTGTCAGAAAGTTTTTCATATGCTTGACTAAAATCCAAAACAATGATCTTAATATCTACCAGTTGGTAGATATTTTTAACTATATGCTAAGAATTCTTGTATCATTATATATAAGTATTTTACAGCTGTTACCTCATATTTGTTCTCTAACAAAATCATCTTAAAATTTTACTCACTGCATTCAAAATATTTTCTCAGTTCTGGCTTTTCTTTGATCTCTAAGTTCATCATGTTCTAGTACAGGTTCTGCTTTTTCTTGAAACACATACAAGTGTTGTCAAGTTTTCCAGTTGACTTTAAAATACTGAAGTTACTGTATTCAACATCAGGTCTATGAACCTTTCCTGGTCCAAAACCACTCTATTTATGTCATCTCACAGAGCAACTTTCGTTCTAAAAGTCTAGATTACTGTCCAAGTTTAACAAAACTGCTCTTCCCTAACCATAACTGCACTATTGTTGGTCTCACTTTTTTACCTTATTAGGATACTTTATAAATATCTTAACAGATTTGTGCTCTTGCTTCTACAGTTGGTGCTGACTCACTAACATTTGCTCCAAGTATGATTTTTTTATTTAATGAAATTAACATGTTGTTTAAGTAGGTGACACCCCTCACTTGTCGTCCATCTTGTTGATCTACGATCCTGCCATAAAAAGTTAATCTGTCAGATTTAAGTCTTGTTCATTTACTCCTGAGCTCACCAACTCCACCATTAGTATTTTCAGTAATTCTGAAGGTAGGAGAAACAGAGCTAAGAGATGAGCAAAAACATTGTGCTGTTTCCCCATGGACCCACTGCTTGTCACCTGAGACAAGGACAAGGTTAAATAATAATTGTTCTATTCTGAAAAGTTCATTATAATAATGAAATCTTCTATTTTTGATAAATAACACTTCAGCTTTCAATAGTTTTAACTAACTGTATTTCACTCTTCAAATTTGATGTGATTTCTCTATTTTACAGACCCAGATTAGGTGAGTGATTTTTTAACAAGACTAGTAAATGGAAAAGCCAGATTTCAAAGTCAAGTCTTCAAAGTACAGACTCTTTGCATTATGTTCATTTTAGTCTGTATTTTAACTTTTACGAATTTTTTTCTCTAGTATTCTTAGCACTTTTTATGCTTCTTAGCTAACCCTAGCACACAATGAAGTCAAAGTATATTGGATGTTAAATGTGTACTTCATTTTGTCTTACCAAGGTATCTGCTACACTACAAGCCAGAAGAGTATTTTCTACACTCAGCTGCAGTTTTTTTTATTTTCAGAAATGCAAGTTAACTCTGGTTAATTAGATTAACTGTTCAGCTATGTTCCAACCCTTCTTATTCTTTTGGGGTTTAAACAATGATAACCTAATCATATAACTCTTGTTCACTGATGATACTGATGTGAATTTCCAGTAACATTTTCTATAGCGTCAAAGATATAGAGAATTTTAGTAACAATAGTATCTTTAGTTTTTAGCAGCCGTAGTATTTTACTATGGCCCTGTGAGAATGGGAAAAATACTCTCTTTGGCAAGGAATTTACAATTTAAGTAGAGAACTCTGAATACTTTGTCCAAATGTAGATTGTAAAGATAAATTCAGCTAATCTCATAACCGTGCCATGAGTTACAGTGGGTTTAGATCAGAATATGGCTTGCATAGAAGTATGAGAAAAACAACTGTCATGTTCCTATTAAGGAATACGATACTACTATCATTACTACTACAACTACTGCTGCTGCTGCCGCTGCCTTTAAACAGCATGTTACAGCAACTTACATGGTAATGAAACACACTTTAAAACTAGGTACCACTTGGGAGACTGGCCAATTAAAATGCCTATAAATAAAGAGAAGTTATCCAGTCTTCTACCCAGCAGTGAAACCTAGACCTGCCAACAGTATTCCAGCTGGTAGGCTGAGCAGTTTCAACATTACCAATGAGTCATCCTACCAGAATAAGTTGCCAACAATGAGGATTGGGAATCAAGTCAATTTTAAATGGAGTTATCATCTTTGTCTCATAACTTGTTGGGTTAGACGCCTGAAGATGCCAAAAAATGCAATTATATACAGAACACAGGAGCAAATACATGGTAAAAAGGAAACGGCAACAGAAACCGAAACCAAAACCACAACCAAAACCAAATCCCCAAAGAACAAAATGAAACTAGCCCCCCCAATGAACATTTCACTGACTCCCTGAGATGAGCTGAAGTAATGAGGAAAGTTGTAGCATATACCAATTAGTAATGATGACTTTTTTCTCCATTTATTAGCCAACATTAATTTTATAACTTACAAAGAGCTTGTGATTTCAACCATACTGCAGTAACTGCCTTCACATGTTCTCTGGATGAACTATGATCCAATGAAAGAAATTACATTAGGGTATTGCTGGGTTATCATTCATTATTATACTTGCATGTACTGATATACACAAAGAAAGTAGCGGCAAATTTATAAATGAAGACTAATGATATTTATTATGCTAAAAAGTATATTCAGCTTCATCTGAAATACTTAAATTATAAATTTCCGGATGCTACTTTATTCTACTCTTGTTGTAGGCAGGATAGATTAAGGCATATAAAAGTTAACTGATCTGATAAGTGAGTTGGTGGTAGAACTAAGCGTTGCATTACTGACAATCCATTCCTTTCTAGCACAATCTTTTTAAAAAGTCTACTCAGATTTAGAAGAATTAAGAGTTTAACTATCTAAATTAGTGGATATCTATGTATCTAAAATGCATGACTTACTTATGAGTATATGCCATCATAAGCTAATCCTAACTTTAGGAAATGTGCTCAAAACACACTTCAGAGTCCAATATATGAGAGATTTATTACTAATGCCTATAACTGATCATTCACATACAAGAAAACTGAGCAATGATTATACGTGAGCACAAACCCGGGAACAAAAGCCACACAAGATTCCTTCCATCAAAAGGGCACAGAAATAGGCAAAGATATATAAAAAAAAAAAAGACTGAATATGGTTTAGCACCATTATAAAGATTGAAATAAATCACAGAGGTTCATATTCATAGCAGTGAAGCCCTAAAAACTGAGAAGTTTATCAAATTCACAAAGAACTTCCTGGATATTCTTGGAAGTAGAGGCAGAGTAGGACAAGAAGGAGCAGTTGGACTTTGCTCTCATATTTTCTGGCATGTTTAACTAGGAACAAAGTACGCACCATTAACCAAAATTGCTCCGGGAGGGTAAAAGTAAAAATTATGATTGGAAAAACAAAACAAAACAACCACATACCTTTAGGATGAAATCTCAAGTAGATGGAGTTGAAAGTACAGAATTCTGGACCAAATATGAAACACAGAATATTGGGAAAAAATAGAACCCCTAAGAATGAGATCTCTACAGATAATCCAGAAGCATATTAAAGACAGAATCTGAGAGATCATGTATTTAGTAGACACATCTTGAGTAAGCGTTATACACCTGTACTCACAGTTATGGCCGAGGGCAACATCCTCAAGGGAGGAGACACGCTAGCAAAGGTTGCTCAATGGTGTAAATGTTGCAGAGACAGAGAAGGAAAAGGGATGCAGACTGAGAAATTTGCTAACTGGGAGACCACTGAGAATAGTTTCATCACAATGCTGTGTAAAACCAGACTGCAAGGTGCTGAGCAATGAGCGATAAGGATGTGGGGGCGGCGAGTGCAGATTTCTCCAAGAAGTCTGGCAGTGAAGAAGGCTGGAGAAACCAGCAGGTCCAGAGGATGTTTTTATATTGGAGGATGCACGAACATTTTAAACAATGGAAAGGAACCAGCATGTAATTATTTGCATAATTTTATACTGATCGACTAAAATATCGTTTTCAACCTTTGTCAAAAACAATTTGAAATAAAAATTAACACAGAAATCAAATTATATTTTAACATTTAAACTTAATAAACACTTAAAATTACTAGCATTAAAATTTTTTTAAGTTGTAGTTTTTATTACTACTTCAGAATTTATTTTCCTTCTAATCTATCATGAGATTATATCTTATTAACAAATGCTAATTTAGTTCCAGAAAGTGATAACTGATCACAAAGGATTACACTTAATTATATATGCTTTCTTTCCCAGCCTTCTTCCCCCAAAGACAAAATATCTCTAGGGTAGTTAATAATTTGGATAACATTTTTCAAGTTGAAAATTAGAATTCCATTATTCACAAGTTCTTAAAGATCTAACTTATTCTTCACAATTATTTTTCATGATAAAACATGCTTATCTATTATATACACATGCTTACATAAGTATTTCCTGGCTAAAACTCATGCAACCAACATAAAACAAACAATATCAAACCATTCTCACAATCCTAAGAATGCCCTTTTAAATAAGGCACTCATATTTGGAAATATAGGATATAATCACCAAATTAAATAAGATGTTTAAAAGAAGCCTTTTATTAAGCACAACTTTTAATACATTATCAATACAAATAGGAAAAAGTCTTAAGTTTAATGAATATGCTATATCAAAGATCTGAAGGGCTTTTGTTCATACTGACACAATAAAAATAATCAATTTTGAAGAATTACAAAGAAAAATCTTGAGGACACCACTGTCTAGTAATAACAGGTTAACTACAGTCTAAATTTACTACATCACCCGGGGAGGAAGGACAGCCACATTTTATACAGAGAATTTCTAAACTCTTATTAGCACCATTCAAAGCTTATTATCAGTTGTTTATCTACAAACTGACAGGTCAGGTAAAGCTTTAAAGCAAGTTTTCAGTGCAACGTTTATATTTCCTTTTTTTTTTTAAAGATACCTGGAGTCTATGGTCTCAAAGCATGTTAAGTAATTATGCCTTCATAGTTGCAAGATGTTAACAGGTAGAGAGAAATGTGTAATGGAAAGAAATGAGGCTTATTCTGGCTGTGAAATGCATCTTCGTGTGCTGTGGCTAATGTTGCAGTATGCCGACGACATGCGGGATTATGAGTTGCAGATCCGTGGGAAGATGGTCGCTATTAGCTCTCTGTGCTCATCATTTCTGGATGTCCTAGTTGCTGCCTTTTGAGACTAACTAGTTTCATTCTGTCTCTGATGTGTTCTGCAGTAGAAGCCATGTCACTTGGACTCCCAAAATATTGCTCAGTTCTGAAAATTAAAACAAACAGAAACACTACAGTCAGATTAATACAGACCCATTGACCACAACAAATGCATAAGGATGCAAAAATTAACATTAAAAAATATCTGTGATATGGCCTGTGTGTGGAAATTAGTCCATTTGCAGATCACACTGCATAACTTTGAGGAGGAGAAACATTTTTTAATGGCATAAAATATATTAAGACACATTGAGAAAATACATTAATAGTATAAATTTCATATCATGTGAATTTAGGATAATCTCAATAAATCAATGCAACACTGGAGATATTCTGTATAACAGTTTTGGCTCTATAAGAATCCATGAAATTTGAAAATGTACTTCAGTCCTAAGGGCAATGTATACCAACTGTCTTAATACAGACAGCTGGCAAGTGAAAAATCTGTTTAATATTAAGGCACTACTTGGGAAATTTATGTTAAAATAATTTCATTTTATCCTATTTGAAAACACATACTGTATTTAGAGTCACAGAATCGTTTCGAGATGGAAGAGTTCTTGGAAATTACCCAATTAAGTCATTCACTTTTTCAGGTCAGAAAACTCTGGCCTAGAAAATTAAATAACTAAGATCACACAGTGGAAAAACTAGGATTTGAACCTGGGTTTTCAAACAGGGAATTCATCCAATTTCTTTTATTTTACTAGGACGATGTTATGAAAGGCAAATCTGAATAGGTTTACTGTGAAACGAATTCTATATAGCATAAACAGATCATGTAAAATGATTTAACAATTCTACATGCTATAAAGATGGTAGTTATAAAATTTGAATATACAACACCAATTTATCATTTTTTCTTAAAAATATAAGGAAATGACATAGATTATTTGTGGAACACAGGAGAGAAGTCAAAGCAAAAATACCAGATTTAGATGCTCCTAGGTGGACCTGAGCAGAATAGAAGACTGACTGTGTGACATGTAGAAATGGAATCTGGGGATTCTTCTAGATTAGAATAACCAGAAGCACCCCAGAGTGCTTCTACTCTCTGAGTTTATGAATTCTGAAATTTCATTTTGTTTTATTACAGAAGTATAGCATGATTTTTGGTTACTTCTGATTGATCAGGTTTACCAGGTATGCCTAGAGATGATCTGAGCATAGATTATGAATATTATTTTAAGGGAATAAAAAAGCTCCTCGGTATCAATTTCAAGTAATTTTTGAATTCATGACCTGGTAATAGTGGCACTTATTATTTGTTAAATCTGTTTTATGTAGCTTTTATACATTTAGCTCATGCATATTCCAACTTTTAGTGAGGGCACTGAAGCACAGAAAGAATAAAATGCTTGCCCAAGGTGTCACAGCTAGTAAGTAGTGGAGCTGAGATTTAAACCAAGAAATCTTATTCTAGGATATACATGCTATGCAGTATACTATACCCCATGTAAGGATAGTTGTATTTAATGATTTGGTTTCTCTTTTGTTTGAATTAAAATCCTCTGAATTACCTCTAAATTATTTTGTCGTTTTTGTTTGTTTGAAAGATACAGGCAGGAATGAAGGTGAGTAGGAAGGCAGCAGGAAGAGAGAGGAGAAAGAAACATTTACTTTTAGTTGTTCATCTTGGTTGTCCCTTGCCAGTTCTGGATCTTGAAATTGGTTCCTTGGAATGTATGTGGACTAGGTCTGGTGCCCTATCCACCAAGCCACCAGAGTGGTCTGGACTGAGATGGTCTAGACCCTGTATGATGAAGCTCTGGTGATTTTTTTTTAAATTGTGATCATTCAGACTTTAATACCTGGAACTTTTAATATCCTTTGTGATGTATTTTAGATACAGCTTTTATTTTTAGTTTAGTGGTTTTTTTTTTTAAATTAAAGTAACATTGGTTTACAAAACTGTATATAAATTTCAGATGTATCCTTCTTATGTACCTTTTACTGGTCCATTCATTTGCATTCAATTATTTCATATTTTTTAAATCAACTACTGGAAATAGAAAGAAATGTGGAAATCAAGACTCCATCATTTTACAAAAAAGAAACTAGAACTCCATCGAGCATAGTGAAGAAAAGGGATTTAGTCAGAAACCTGAGATTGTATCTTAATTCCACTTAGAAGCTGTGAAATCCTAAGCCCTTTATTTAATCTCTCTGAGTTTCAGTTTAAGTCAAAGAATAATAATGGTCTGGCACTGTTTGGTCAAAAATTATAAAGGTGAAGGTGAAGTGTTACTTGATGCTTGGTATATATTATGAGCTCACTCTCCTTCCCTGAATAAGGCCAAAGTCACCCTACATCCAATCATCACAGCCAACCCTAAAACCCTGTATGTCAACCTAGTTAATGACCTTTCTCCTGCAATATTGATGGCAGCAAGTACCAACTGCTACTATTGCTATGAGATGAGTTTGAATATTTTTGAGTTTGAATTTTAGAGCAAATTTAATGTTGGAATTAAACACGTGGACAAATTTAATTTACTTGGTTTTTTAAAAAACAGATTTTCTTTTCTTAATGATTTCATTTCAAGATTTCATGGATAAAAAGACATAATTATAAGAACATGCACCATACCCATCAGGATAAACTACGGGAACAGTTAATCTATCCAAAAGTGATTTCCCAACTGCTTCAATTTCATCAAATTGCTCCTCATCATTAATAGCTTCAGGCTCTTCTGGACAGTCTTGCAAAATCTGCATCAAATAAAGGGCAACATCAATCAAGAGACACAGAAATAAAATCAAGCTCTAGCAAATTTAGTAGATTGAAGGTGTTTCTGTTTTGTTCTTCATTTACATCCCTTTATAAGATTAATCAGTGGTAAACTGGCTTAAGAAATTAAAACAAAATGAGATACATCATCCTTACTAATATATAATTGGAGTATGAAAAAAGTCTATATTGATTTCCAAAATAAATAAATAAGTAAAATACTAGACTATTATTTGGAGAGTAAGCCCAAACTGTGCTATTCTTTCATTCAGTAAATGAACACTTAACTATATGTTTATTTAGCAGCTTCGGATGTGAATAAGATATAGACTTGACCTCAAGGAGTCTACATATTTCAAAAATGAAAGAAAATATAAACATAAAATGACATACTCAAAGTACAAATACCTAACTGATATGATGATTAGCTAGGAACTTTATAGTTATTTAAAAATAAATTCATTGACTTAACAGCTAAGTTACAATTCAAAGAACAGTAAATTCTTCATAGAGTATAGAGTACAATTCAAATACAGTATAGTCCTTGATAAGATATTATTTTTTCCACTTAACTATTGTCATTTAAATTTAGCTATAAGAAAAAATTACAAATGTGTAGCTAGTATTTATTTTTGTTTTGTAATTTTTGTTTTGCATTACACTTTACTTAATCCAATCATTTTTGTTTCAGTCTTATTCCTAAATAGAGATTTTATATTCTAAAATTCTAGATTCAGTTAAAATATTTTCCTAGTCAATATACTATACAATTTGTGTATAGTTGGAATTATGTTTGCTGATCATAAAACAGGCAAAAGGAAAATACTATCTGATAATAAAGGGTTTTATAAAGATTTGTACAATAAAATAACCTTAAAATGAGTTTATTATAAAAGAATGACAAAGGCCATGTAGCAGGAAAAAAAGAAACATTACTTTTCGATTAAATAACTTCTAACCATATTCATTCTTCTAGGACCCCCTGAAAGAGTTCTGTGTTGTAAAAGGCTCTAAAAAGTTGTCAGTAGTATTGTTTATCAGACCAGTTATCACTCCTGGACAAGTAGGAGAGGCAGCAGGAACAGTGTGAATAAACAAGGGTGGGGACATTTCTGGGAAGCTGGTAACGGTTGGTTATTTGAAAAGTGCACTGATTACACAGGTGCGTTCACTTTGTGAAAATTCATTGAAAAAAACACTTATGTCTGTATACCATGTCATGTTAATATCATATACATCAATAAAATATTTCATTTAAACCATCAGTAGATAAACAAGTTAAGTCATTTTGTATACTTTCACTGATCATCATTAGGTCAATGTTAAACTAAAGGTGATACTCTGCAGTTCAGTGATCAGCTCAGCGACAGTTAACTATCCTCATTTTCCAACAGATGTACATTACACAGACAGAAATTACTTAATTTCTGAGATTTCTTGCAACATCTCCCCTGTACTACAGACAAGACATTACAACTTAGGTTTCTCTGATCTTAAACTGTATTGAATATTGCCTACATACAAACTTTCACTGTAAGATATCAAAACAAAGTTAACTACACAATAAAGCTGCTATTCAGAATAGAAATGTAAGACTTGAACACTATAAATTTTCTCTGCAAAGAGTAAAGAAAAGGTTCTATTTAAAGTTTACCAAAATAACAGCATATTTCATTTTTTATTTCTGTGATTAATGAACTCGCTAAACAATATAAACAAATCTTTGAAACATATCAATAAAATGTTTATTTTTTATTTTATTCTCATTATTTTATTTGGGCAGACTCTAAACATTATAATACAGAATGCCCATTTAAAAGTGTATAAAAATTTATAGTAGATGCCAAAGCAAACTTTCCTTTTTTGGCATAATAAAAGATGAGAGAGTCAGGACATCCTAAAGAAGGAGAGCACATTCTGAGCACCAGATTTGGTGAGGAAAGCAGCATGGTAAATAGAGGATCATTGGAGGGTTTAGAGTTTCTCCAACTATAGCATTCCTGCACTGACCTGGATTACTAACAGAATATGAATGCTCTAAGACAACACATTACATCTAAACAGTAGAATTAAAATGAATTTGGAAAAAGACAAATTACTTAATAGCATTATTAAAGTTAACATATTTTAAATGATACTTTAAGAACTATTGCCAAAAAAAAAAAAGCAAACCTTTTCGACATTCGAGTGAAATGCAATAGCCATTTCCAGCCTATGTACTCTCTCTTCAGATGCTATAGTGAATTGTTTCCATACTCTGTTCAGTCTAGGAAGCGTATCCCCAGATGACCGAGAAGTGCAGCGCAAAGACTGGCACAACACAACTGTGGCCTGTAGCAACTGTCGCCCATAGTCGTAAGTGCTCTAAAAAAGAAAATAAACATGAAATTATAATATAGGAATTCTGAAAAGGATGAGGAAGTGTGAGGAGGACTGTAGTTGCAATGAAGTGACATGACCAGAAATCAATACTGAATGACCTTACTGACACTTATTATGACAAATTATCAGCATGTAGAAATAATGAAGCGGAAGAAATACTTTGTTTTTAACAAATTTCTTTCTTGTTAGCTTCCCTCTCTTATTCTTTTTTCCCATCTCAGGCTGCTCAATTCCAGGGGTCAAAAAAGAATGTTCACTCATTAATCTTAACAAGTGAAAACAGACACTTCATATTCCATATAGGAAGCCACAACTGTTACGCTGAATTCAATTTACTAGGGAAAAGATACTTGCCCACATAAAAAGAAGCCTATATTGTTATGCTCATACTGGTGAAAGGCAGAAGCTGGGATTTCAAATTTACTGAAATATATATATCTCACACGTTAACTTTTGAGAATGAGCAGTTAGGTTGGCTAAAACAAAACAAACAAAAAAAGCCATGATATAGCATAAATCAGAGAGAGAGGGAGTATACAGAACCTGTATTCAGAGAATGCAGGCTAGTTTGATAAAACAGCTCACATTTTCTCAGTTATGTGATATTTCTGGAATAACATAACTAACCTTCTTGGATTTGGAGGGTTAAGTTACATTAGAATCATGCAGAAAGCTATTCAAATACTGAGCTTGTAGAAAAGATAACCATATCCGCACCTGTGCAACATCAACAAATTTTCTATGCTTTTCCAGCAAAACTTTCGTTTCCTGAGCATCATCGCCTAATCTGGTGTGGGTCTTAAGCAGAGCATCCAGAAGTTCACTTAGCCATTCTACTGCCTAGATGAAAATAAATGACAGTGAAGCTAGAGTCATAACTCTTTAGTCATAATAGTAAAACATGCTATTTATAAAAAGAAAGATTACTATTATGTGATGAATTAATCCATTAGTTATAACCTAAAGTCTTAACGACTTATTTCATTCAATGCCAAGCTATATGAATTAATGACCTCTCCCCTCCTTTAAAAATTTTTAAATCTAAAGATAAAACCTATTAAAGAGAAGCAATCTTTTCAACTTAATATCACATGATTTATATTAATATCGAAGAGCATTATTTATATAATACAGATCTTATTAGACCTTTTATTATAGATATAGTGCTATTTAAAACCAGAAATTTCCTCTATGTCAACCTGAAATGGTGTGTGTTGATACTGTTAATCAGGTTGAAAAACTCTCTTGTGGGTTAAAACACAAGTACTACACTTGTTGTTATGTTAGGATATAACTGACAACCAACTTAACAAAACAATTCAAATTCTAGCTCAACAGAGCATTTCACTGAGAAGATAAATCAAATGAGACCAGTAGGATAACTGAGAATACAAAACTTTATTTCAACAGGATAAGCCAGAATCTGATTCAATAAATTTACTATCTTAGGACAATGAGAAGTTGTCTATTATTAGGTAAAATCAATCTTTCAAGAAATGACAGACCACATAATGTATCTGATTGATATTTACCTGGGCAGCATCTTCTTCACATTTAAACAACTGCACCATCTGAAGCATCTTTAACCTTCGCACATCTACCATGTCTTCACATCTAATAAACCCAAACAAATTTAAGACATAACTTCAATTTTGTTGGTAACTATTATGGCAGCATCATTAGACACACATGTTTTAAGCATACTAAAATATTTAGTCCTACACGTGGGGACTGTAACTCTTTTTGTACTGATTTGTATTAATTTCAAGGGTATCTTTATCAATACACATCAATACCGCAACGAACTGGCATGATACTGAATTACAAACCCTCTTTAAGGATAGCATGAGTTTTGTAAAACACCGAAGCAGAGCATAAACAAACAAGTATACTAAAACTCACAGACCTCTCTATTGTTGATTAGCATTAAATAAGTCTCAAGGTAAAAGCTTGTCAAATACTAATTTAGAGGATGATGCACTAAAGTAATAAAAAAAAAAAAATAACACTTTTCATTATCTACATTACTTAGAAAAATATATAATTTGAATTTAAAAAAATGCCATCTATGTTCTTACAAGGAAAATACCTTACTGATAATCTGGGTATAGAGAAAACAACTTGAAGTCTAAAAAAATTTTTTATGCAGTCTGTCTGGATAATATACAGAGCAAACCTTTTAAGGCGGCTTGATCTAACTCAGCTCTGATCCATTCCCTTCATTCCCATGCAGTTCCATGTACTTTAAGCGGGAAAGGGGAATCTCGATGCTGTCCCAAAAAGTTATCCAGGGGATAGTGGGCTCCACTACAGTTTATATTCTTTAAGAAAAGGCTTACTTAACAGTACAAAAATAGTTGCCACAGGTTATTCTTAAAAGGATGTCCTCAGTTAAGTCTATACTATTGTTAAAATGTAATTTGGTTAAAGTAACTCTCTAAGGGACTAAAGGGAAATGAATGTGATGATTTTTTAAAACCTAAAACCAAAATAATGCAAATATTTTAATGATGAAGAAAACACACATATATGCAACACACATTGTCAGGTGCTAGTGAGCTTGAAAAATATAAAATGTGGTCTCGTTAAGACTGTTCCATTTTGGGAGATGGACTTTTAAATAAATGATATGCTAAATCTGCTATAGCGCTTGTAAAAAGTTTCATGGGAAAAAGGAGGAACAAGTGATGAAGTTGCCTTAAAAATATAAAAAGGCTTCCAAGGGTAAGTATCCTTGAGTCTTCAAGAATAAACAGAATCCAATACTTAAAAAAATGAGGAAAGAAGTATTTTAAGTTATAGATGCATGTAACAGCATACTTCATTCAAGAAAGTAAAAACAACTGCATGGTTTTATGGGAAAATTTCAGGAGATGAAATTATTCAGGTTTGGATTATCAAGAATCTTCTATTTGGTGGATATTTGATATATATGGAAGGAATGCGGAAACTTCACATATAAGCTTATTTTAATTTGTAAAACAAAGTTACTGTAATAAAATATTTTAAAAAATGCTAAAGAAAAAAAAAATCTACACCATTCCAAGGAGACTGAAATTCATCTGAGAAAGCAGTAAGTCACTGAAAGAGGTTTTACACAAAGAAATTGTGGTAAGATGTATACTTCACAAAGATTACTCTTATGCATAACGGAATAGAGAGGAGAAGACCAGTCACAGATAAGAGATAAGAGCTTAAGTAAAGAAATGTTCAGGCTTCAGAAACAACAGAACTTGGACATATGATTAGATTTATGAAGGATAAGAGTAAGGACTTTAGCATAAATTTCAAGTTTAGTGGCTTGGCAACTTTAAGCTAGATAGGAAACTAAAAGAGAAGAGCAAGTTTTGGGTGAGAATGATTACAAAGCACTAGCAACATCACCAAGAGCAAATTCTGTGAACTGGTGAGCAGAGAAGTCAGACTGAGAAGGAATGAAAAGCAAACTGGAGGTAGAGAGGAAGTAGTATGTATGGATTAGACTTTCAAGTGACTTATCAGGAAGAGAGCTCTAGAGCTGGAGACAAAGAAGAGGTTAAGGAGGAAGGATATGCATGTATGCAAGTGTTTAGGCAATATTTAAGCATTTAAATGAGTTGCAGGTGAGTATAAAATGGGAATTGATGAATGAGGAGAAAAGGGTACATTGGAAGGATCACTTTTGATAAGAGCAAGGCTTATTATCCTTTGTGATAGCAAATAATGAAATGACAAATTTGCAGCTATGAGGACAGAAGGACTTTCTTTCCTTCCACCTGATGACTATTTTCCCTGTGGTATCGGTGGAGTTTCTGTGAGAATTTATTGATGTCCCTAAAATTACTAAGTGTGCAAAAATTTCATACAACCATGATAGATGGTATATATTTGAATAGATTTAATCCTTTATTCTGCAATATTTTGTAGTCACTATTGCAAATTGAGTTTTCAAAGAATCCTTTAAATTCCTAAGTTCTGTATCCAATGAAATTAAATATCTTATCCAGTGTCTATTGTCTAATCCGTCAACAGCAAACAGAACAAATTAACAAGTGGCAAATTTGTGAGTAAGAAGTTCAGGTAAAAAATCAAATCAGTATAGATAACAGGTTTAACAGCAACTAGAAATCAAATGAAAATAGAAAACAAAAATTTCCCAAAAGGGTTTTCTTAAAAGAGCAGAGTCACAGGTTAAAACTTGGGGATATGAAGTGTGAAGTACTTGAGGGTCACTGAAATTTTCACTACTGAGTGAAAAGGGAAAGGGCAACCACTTACTGAAAGAACCATTAATTGAACACACTCGTTATTTGTCAATATAATTATATATAATGATTACTATATTTACCAATAACCTACTATATGCCTAATATAGAAGAGGTAAGAATCTTTACTTTGAATAGACAATATAAATTAGATGACATTTTTAATATTATGCAGTCTTAGCAAAAATTAACATTATCAAACTTTGCCTTTGTTTCCTAAGCTGCATATCTTCCATCACTCCTTGTATGTGGTCCACATTTTCTTTATTTTCAATGGTTACATCCTTTCCATAGGCCCAGGATGCCTGATTGGAGATCTGATCGAGGAGACCTTGACCCTTTTCACGCAAGCCTTGCAATCCTACATCTAAAATAAAAGTGACTAGATTTAACTTCTTAAATACCTGAGGTGCTTTCCCTCCCACAAGTAAATTCTCTCAGCAGATACTGCACTTGAATTCCAAGTCTAACAGCTTTGCACATTAAACTATCTTGGGATAGAATTCTCTGATCATTTCAAACAAACAAAAATCCCTGTTAAGTGTGACTCAAACTAGAGCTCCCTCTCATGACAATTTTACCTAAAGAAAATTTCCAAAAGGCAAATTTCCACAGATAATTACTTTTCAAAAATGACAGCAGGAAAAGAGTGAGAATCTCAATTTTGACAAGATTTTTTTTCTTTTTTTTCCTATCTACTTTATGCAGTCCAATTTGTAAAAGAATAAGGTGTAAGGGTTCTGAGGCTTTAAAACACTCAAGCAACGTAAAGAATGGTGAACCTTTGGGGTACAGGGCCTGTCCAGCTTATATCCAACAATAAATAACACTTAAGTAGATAATTAGATAAGCAGACAAAATTTTTTATATAGATAAAGTATGATGCAGAAAACTTCTGATATTTTGAAATGAATTTCACTGGGAATAGTAAATAGTAGATCTGTATTATGCATACATTTTATTAAAACAACGAAGGCTGCAAGCAAGCAAATGCTAATACAAATGATTTTTCAAACCCATTCTTTGAAGTCCTTTTCAAGAATTTATAATTTTGTTCAAACAGGTGTCACCATTTTCTACGAAATTTCTGCCTAAAGCTTCTGCTTCGTCTCCTCCAATCCCCTTTGCTCTCCTGTTCGCTAAACACAACTCCCACTCCCCCTTTTCTCACTTTTCCCATCTACTATCCATGTCTCTAGTCATGACCTAGGGAAATTTACTCTATTTCCTACTGTAGTTCAGTTTAAAAGACCTTGATGGCAAATGAGAGAACTAGCTCAATGAAATGGGACCATCCTTTGAATATATGTGACCTTGGCAATCTTCCCAGGTTGGCAAAACAAATGCATAGAACCAAACCAACTATTTTTTCACAAGGTTAGGATATAGCAACAACAAAATCATTGCATGGAACACAGTTTGGGGCATACAGGGTTCACCACAGAACACTCACAGCTAATTACAGTTTATGCATGCACTACAAATAACTGCTCATAGTATAGGCAAGACACAGCACCTATAGAGATAGCTGGGTACACAGGCAAGACTAAAAAGGCCCAATGAAGGAAGAGTGACTGACCAACAATGAAAAGTAAAAATTTCAGCATAAATTACACCTGTCCAAGGAATAAAAGCTTTTTTATACTAGCTTTTCCTGTGTTCCCTGTAAATAATAACAATTACTTCAGTATAAACTGAATTGTCCAACCATGGAAATATTTTTTTTAAAGAACCCTTATGTTTCAGCATTTTTAAAATCTGCTTACCAACACTTTTCAGCTTCTCTTCAAGCAGTTTTAAAGTTTGCTGAATCGATGCTCCATCAGCTGGTGCTACATCTACGCACAACATCCCTAATAAGCCATCCAACTGCTGAGACAACTAAAGCAGAGGGACACCAAAGAGACAACCCTGATGTAATCAGCATCTAAAGTGTTTAATGATTAATGAGGTTTATATCTAATGAGGTTATCACAATTATACTTGAGAAAGACTATGTTGTTAAAAGACAAGGACGAATAATTAGAATACATGTTATCTGAAAGACAGAACACAAAAATGCATGCATCAGGAAGACACAAAGATATTGATCCAGGTCAGCAGAATGTAAAAAGTACTAAAACTTCCATTTCAATCTATGTTACAGAGGATAAACATGGAGAAACAATCAAAGTGAAATATATCCACTAATTTGGGATGCACTATTTAGACAATAAAAGATTTAATGGCATGCAGAATGACTGAAAAGAATTTTTAATCAAAAAAATGTCATCTCATTTCTCCCACCATAAATTATTTTATTGTTCCAGAAAAAATAATGAGGAGACATGCAAACCTGTAAAAATCATGGGCAGATAAGTGTTCAGATAATTTGGAGAAAAGACAAGCAGAACAGACACTTACATCTTGGGCAACACCATGAAATTCAAGAGCTGCTTGTAAGAGATTTTGCCTAAATTCCAGCTGACTGGCCTGTCGATAGCAAACATCACTAAGTTGTTGCTGCAATGACTTTAGTTCCACAAGATCCTCCTCATCCCCAGCATTTAAGAGTGCTGCAATTTGTTGATTAAGTTCCACATATACTGCAAACCATTCCTGTAACAAATATGTTGTACAGTTAATTAAGGGTCAAATTAGTTCCTGAAGACTACATTGCACTTTATAATTTCTCCAGATAAATTACGAATCCCATGAGAATTTTCTGATGTAAAATTATGTATTAAGGACAAAAAGTCCCCAACCCCCAAACCCCTCTAGTGTAATCCTTCAAACTCACTCATCCCTATAGCAAAATCTCCTGTATCCTCATCCTGCCTGCTAGATGCCCGCTTCTTGTCTTTCTTCTCTACGAAAAACTGTCCGCTCTCAGGGAAAACAGACTGCAACCCTCTCAACTGATTGATGTTTTCATTCCCACACGACATAACACAAGTCTGGATGGAGGTAGGATAGATGATGACTCAGCCCTCAATAACATTTCTTCTCCCTCTCCTCACAAAATCCACATTTTTCTCAGAAGTGCATAATGTCCTTCCAACCTTTCCTGTTGCATGCCCTCGTCCATGGAGTACAAAAATGGTCACTGCCTTCCTCTGTCTGCACCAGTCTTCTCATTGACTTCCACCCAATATTTTGAACTCTCAGTACCACATCAACTGTTTTGTCCTGGTCCCACCTCAGGTACTTAACATTTTATCATTATTGTATTATTCCATACAGCTCCAAGAATCTCAATTTCAAGAGTCTTATTCTCTGACCATCAGCTAGGGGCTCTCCAGTTCACATCCATTAATGTAGTCATGCCTAAAATCCCATGAGACCAAACCATCTATTGACTTCAGCATCTTTCACTGTCCAGTATGTGGGAGCTTCATGTCCTCACTTCCATCCTTGGTTAGAAGACAGAACACTTTCCAGCACAAGGCCCATGACTATGCTCTGCTCTACTGTCTATGAGATTTACAGATCAATGCCTAATACTTGCTTTCTTAGACTACTGTATGCCTTATACCAGAGTAGGTGAACATAGCAAGATAAAAATAGCTGTTGGAGTGGATTTGTTTTTCAAGCTATCACTACATAACCTCAAACAGATCTTCAACAATCCTTTACATTTCTATAGCCAATTCATTTTCCCATTCATATGGTTTCTTTTTCGCTCACTTAAATTTTCAACTCTCTTTTCAGACCTCTTCATTGGCGCTTAAAAATCTAACTTCTTAATTTGTCATGAAGAATTCAGAAGAGAGGGAGAGATCTGAATTTCCCTGTTTCTGTAGTCCATACTTTATCTTCCCTATTGTAATAATAGATGAACTTTCCTTCTCCTAAGACCAACCTCTTCACTTGTACATTATAGATTATGCTGTTGCCTACACAAGGCTTTGCTTTCAATTCTATCATCGTCATTGTCATCTTCAATTCTTTTTCAACTTAATTATTCCCATAAGCATACAAATAAGCTACAGAAGATATTAAAAAATACATACATAATAAATATGCATTTTACTATATGTAAATTAAACTATAAACAAACACCACAAACTTCTTTTAGTGGAGTGTCTATAATCACTCTATCTTATTCTCCATTCTCTTTGTTAATCTACTGTGATCAGGAATTTTTTGTCCTTCCTACTCTTACCAAATTATCAGTCTTCAACTTATTTGACTTTTTAGCCTTGACAAAGGTGACCATTTCCTCTTCCTTAAAATGTTTGTTTTCTAGGATACACAGCTCCTTTTGGTACCTTGTGGCTCTCATTTCTCTTCTTGCCCTCTAAATTTTGGAGTGACCCAGGTTCAATTTTCCAAAGGCTTTTCTCTTCTAAATCAATACTGTTTCAGCTTGGATAATTTCATCTATTGCCTTGCCTTTAAATAGTATCATTCAACTGATCATTCCCAATTATTATCCTTAAGCTTTACCTCTCCGTTAAAACCCAGATACAACTGTCTACAAGCCATCTTCATTCAGATATCTAAAATTTAATTTGACCCAAAGATCCTGACTCTCCTGGCACCCAGTCTGCTTCTCTCCTTGTCTTCTCCATCTTAACAGTTGCTAAGTCCAAAGCTGGTTTTTCAAGCTTCAAGTCTTGATTACTCAACCTCACAAATCTGACAATTTCTCATTACTTCTAATACCTCTATTCTATTAGCCTTTTCTCTTACTATTTCATTGCTTGTCCCTACCCTTTATTTTCCATAAAGTGGCCAGTGATATTTAAAGTGGAAATCAATTTTCAGTTCAAAAATCCTACTAATGAATTCACATAACGTTTAAAATAAATTTCAAGAGTTTTGTTTGCTTATTTGTTTTGTGGACTAAAATCACATTTTGTCTGGTCCCTGACTTCCCACAGAAATCTTTTCTGTGACTCTCTCTAGCTCACTACACTCTAAGAGAACCAATATTAATGTTGTTCCTCTACCATGGCAAGTAAGCTCCCATCAAAGGGTGTTTTTAATGCTCTATCTCCAATTTGAATTTGCACTCTGTTTGAATAACTCCTTCATTGCAAGGTCCCTGATTAAATGTCACCTCTTCAGAGAGGCCTTTCCTGGCAACCTTACCTTTATTGCACTCCATTCTCTCTTTCCCCAACTTGAACTTATGTTCCATATTACAAGACAGTGCTCTATGCTCAAGAAGCTAGAGCAACACATGACATTTAGTATGAATGCAATTGATTTGTATTGAATAAACATATAAAACAACTTATATTAGACACTGTAGTTTGTTGACAGTAAATTAAGTAGGTAAAAGCTACTGCTCTAAATGTGATCTAGTCTTATGTCCAAAGACATAAGAAGTATGTTTTATATATAAAACGGGTTTTCCTTTATATTTGTCATTTCCTAATTTGTCATATTCTTTTGTTCAAATTACTATGGAATCAATGAGTGCTATTACATAGATGATGTAATGGAAAGAATAATGGACATGAAAGACAAACTCAAGGTCACTTTTCCATATTAAGAGGTAATTTCATCTAGTCAATCTCTCAGTTTCTTCCTCTACAGGAGTGCTTTTCATCTGGGGATGATTTTGCTCTCAGGGAATATTTTACAATGTCCAGAGACACTTTTGGCTGTCATGACTGAGAGGAAGGGATGATGCTGCATCTACTGGGCAAAGGTCAGAAATGCTGCTAAATCATCTACAATGTACAAGACAGCTCCTGCCCATTTATGTGACCTAAAGTGTCAACAGTCCCTAGGTCCAGAAACTGGTTCTAAAAAACAGGGATGATAGTATCTATCTTACCTACTTTATTGTTTATTGCATGAATTTGATTAGATAGTGTACATATATATATATATATACACACATACATAAAACTTTTTAAACCACTCGGTTAGTATAAAGGCTAATGAAGGCTGATTAAATTAGAAAATATTACCTGAGAAAATTAAAATTAAATTTTAGTGCTCTGAAACAGAAAGGATTTCACAGTCTTACAAATTTTACAATACTTACAAATTTTGTTAATGCTCTAATTAGGCCCAATTCTTTGAAGCAGTGACAGCAACAATTCAGAGGAACAGAGTATATTAAAGAATTAGAGCCCTAGGATATTGTTTCTTAGAGAAAGAACCATCTGAATCAGGTTATCAAATCTCTAAGCTTCCCTTCTGACCTACTAAATCAGTCTTTGGGAGTCCATTTTTTTTAAAGGAAAGGTGCAGGCAGAAACGGAGGTGAGTAGGTAGGCAAGCAGAAGGAGAGAGGAGGAAGAAACACCTTATTTTATTTAGTTGGTCATCTTGGTTGTTCCACTGGGACCCGGGACACAAACCCAGGTCCTTTGGGAAGTATGTAGACTGCACCAGGAGAAGGTGGCTGACCAAACCGCTACTCTACCAGGGCATGCCTGCCAACAAATAACTGAGGAACTCTTATGAACACTAAGGCTTAGGAAGTTGATGCTTTTCCTGGTTTAAACTTCTAAAATATAGGTCCTATTAACCTGAAAAGGATGAAAACAATTTAACAACTAGTATATCTCATGAAATCAGTATTTCAAAGTAGAAAAATTCACATTACAAATTGAGATTGTCATAAAGAAATAAATAGTCTCTGGAATATAAGGGAATAAAATTTGTCATGGATATAAAATCAAAATGTTTCTTAGGAAATGGGGCATAGAATACATAGAATTTCTAGAACTTTACGTAAATAAGGTGCATTCAATTATTTATGGTCATTTTCTGATGTATCTCTGATGAACATTTAACTGTGTACAAAATTATTTCACAGCAATAAAAATAACAATATGATTTGGGATCTGAATTAAGATGGTAGGTGAACAATGAGCATAAAGTTCAGATAGTAGGGCAGCAGCAATCAGGATTAACACTGGAATTACATGTGAACTGTGGTGATGCATAATTGGTGAAATTAGATATTTATACTTTATAATATGAAACAGGAACCCTAATCTAAGAGGAAAGAAACACTGTCAACTCACACGAAAAAGATGGTTATGCTCAGAATAAATGTGACAGAGAAAAATAGGTTCTAATTTCTCCTATATTATCTTTGGAGACCCTGAGTCAGCATTGTGGGATGGGGCATACTGAAAGAATCCTAAAGAAGCTTCAAAGATGTATGTTCTATCCTATCACACAGCCACCTCCACTCAAAAGATAAAATTAGATTTATTGTTGCATTTAAAATACCTTAAAATACATTGTTACTATAATCATTTTCATGTCTGAATAATTTTGTTGTTCTTATTTAGTACTCAAAAACCAAATAAACTTTTTATTGACATTACTTGTCAAAGAACTATGTATTAGTTGTATTTCATTCTCTGCATATTAGTACTCATATCCTAATCAAATTTGGCTTGTTATTAGCTTTATTATGAACTATATTTTATGAAGAATCTAAATTTAATACTTGACAACACTTTAAGCAAAATGATATCTTAAGTTCCTCCAAACTCTTCTATTAAATAACAAATATACTAGAAAAATAATTTCATAAGACTTGAACAATTCCAATATATGCTTTAAAGAACTGACATTTATTTATAAATTTCTTAAACACCATGAACTACATACACTCATCATGCATCAACCTCTTCTCAAACTGACAATGCAGTGCCACCTATTGGTTAAAGCAATGAAATTCTGTTTCAGAATGTAAACCTTTTAGAATGAAAAATTTCACATCTATTCAAAAGTGGAAAAAAATATACTGAAAATCCATGTTTTATCAGCTTCAATGATTATCAATTCATGGACAATCCTGTTTCATCTATACTACCATCAACCTGTTTTTATCTTTCAAGTTTGAAACAAATCCCAAATAACACACTGTCATTGGAAAAAAATAAGATCCATGATAAGTCATCAATTATTCTGTGGACACCATGTCTATGTGCCCCATGTCAAGTTTTCAGAGTATAAGAATGAAAACAAATGCTATATATTAAACACATACATTAAATTCAGTAGCTCTCTGAGAAATGGTCTCATCTAAGAATCAAGAAGACATCAATATTTTACCCAGTCTAGCTACCCAGTAATAAAAAAAAATGCCATTTCCCAGTTTCTTCATGTATAAAATAAATTATGGTATTACAATAGTCTATAAGATATTTCAAATCAAAAGTTCTAAAATTTTATACTTACCTCACATTTTAAATAAACTTAACCACATGGAAGGAGCCACCCATAAGCAATTAGCTTAAGCTGATTTTACAACCTTATAACTATAACAAAAATATAAACACAGGAATCTTTACGTATACCACTTGTAATTTCATCCAAACTATATGCAATACAGAAAGTACTTTAAAATTCCTTCTGTGAACTTTTTGTAATATGTAATATAATCCAATTTCTAACAAAAATTATTCCTCTTGACAACTTTGAGAAATAATACTAATAATTCCTGCCTTCTGGCTCCTCATGGGTCATGTATCTTTAAAGGACTTTGGGATACTTTCATAAGTAAATCCTCTTGATGAAGTCTAGAATGCTCTACAACAAATACTGTTTTTAAGAACCACAACAGGAGACAAATTATAGAATAGTTATATTATAGATGCTCCATAATAATACACAGGATTCAAGAAAAGCAAAATACAAATAAAAAATATCAAAAACATTAAGTTATTTAAAAATTACCAAGAGAATGAAAAGAGTATAGCCTTGGCACTCCCTGGTGGAGAAGCAGTTTGGTCAGCCACTTCCGGCTGAGAGCACAGTCCACATACATCCCAGGGATCACGTCCCGGGGCCTGGGTGAACAACCAGGATGAACAACTAAATCAAATAAAGTGTTTTTTCTCTCTCTTCCTGCCTGACTGCTTCTGCTCACCTTCATTCCTCCTTGTATCTTTCCTTTCCAAAAATTTAAAAAAAGAGTACAGACTCAGCAAATGGGGTTATAAGTTAAATGCAAATTATTCCATTTTTTTAGCATAAAAAGAAAACCTATTATATTGGGACCTGTGAAATAAACTAAACTTTTCAATTATGAGATTTCATTTTGAAGTCTCTTACAAGTATTAACTATGAAAATTGCAAAGGGAGAGAGGGAGAGGGGGAGCGGGAGGGGAGGGGGAAGGGGAAGGAGAGGGAGAAGTGGAAGTGGAAGAGGGAGAGGGAGAGGGCAAGAACTTGTGTGCAGCATCTTCATCTGCATCCCTGAGAAAGAAATGATTCTTAAGCCCTAAGTAATCTTAGATAATAATTGTTCAAGAGGGTTTAAAACTAAAGCACTTATTATATGGAGGAAATTGATAATATTAAGCTCTTTTAAAGGTTTATATAAAGGTTCTTTAGGTGATTCAAATCTCATGATACCTTCTTGCTGATATACTATTACCTCATAGTGTCTACTACCTTATGCATTATAAACTCCTGTAGGGTACAAAATATATTTATCAGTCAATATTGCTGATTACGAAAACTGATTTGAGGAACAGCATAAAGAAGACAATATAAGGAAACTAAACAGAATGATTTGTGTTAAAAATAATCCTGTCAGATATTATTAATACTCATCTAGCAAAAAAAGTAAATGATACTGGGTCAACAATTCATACTTATTACAGAGAACAGCATATTCAATATATATTATTTAATCTCATTTAGTTAAAATATATACTTACTAATATCATCCAATTTCTAATTATCACTTAACCTGGGGAATTTGATGGGGAAAGAAAAAAATTACAAAAATATGCTTAGATGATCCTTAAATCTCATCTGGGTCCAGAGTATAACATTATTATAGATCAACTATTGTTATGCTTTTAGATCCTAGAGGTCAGGATACATCTATGATTTACCTTTGAAAACATAATTTTTTTCTCTACTTACTATATAAAGTCAGTGAGAGTGTATTCTGATTACTTGGAGATGGATTTGGGGAAGGTGGAGCTGGCTTATTTTATTACCTATTTATGAGATAAATGTACTCCTTTTATTATATGCAAAGTTGAAGACTATATATGTGTATACAACTAATTTTTAAAGATATAATCTAAGAATACAGAAATCAATGGATTTGAGTTTTATTTTTCCAATTTTCTACTCAGTTTTAAATCATCATTAAGAGTAATATTATTTGGCAGAGAAAAAAGTGTGAGCTAACAGTTCTCTACATGGGTGATCATTTTTCAAATAACATAGTCGATAAACTAGAACACAAAAGTTTAATATTATCAGTTTCCTCCATATAACAAGTCCTTCAATTTTAAACTCTCTTGAACAATTGTTACGTATATCTGAGGACTTGAGAAGCACAGTTTCTGTCTCAGGAACACAGATGAAGGTTCCTACTTTTATACTGTTCATCGTCTGTCGCTGTACTTTATTGTCACAAGAACTACTGCTTCCATTAAACTGTACTGGAGATAAAACCAGTCTTCTAATGAATATGTACTAAGAAGTCAATGTGTACTTTATAGAAACTAAATATTAAACGTACTATACTATATACCCCTATATCAAAGCTTGTATAGCAACTCAGTACCACACATGTACAGTACAATTATTCACATTAATAACAGCATGGAAACTTGCAGAGGAAAAAGTCTCTCACACTGTGCTGGCTCTCAATCTCTTCATGCTTCTGCTGTAGGGCCTGGGAAGCCCGAATAGAGTCGCCAATTCCCCACTGGGCTCTTAGTTGTTCTGATCCAGGTCCTTCAAGCCAGTTCACAACCTAGAAATAGAAGTTGAAATAAAATTTTTAAATAATTAAAATTCCAAACTTTCATTCAAATTGGTTTCCATCTCCTAAAGTTTCTCAAATATTTCTAATCTAAATTCTTTAAATTCTATTGTACAGGCAGTACATGTTTCTTTTGGAATTATGCAGCTATAATGTGATTACGACTTTCAAAACCCAAATTTGGAAGAATATACACAGTTGCACCTTAGGCATTATCTCTTTTTAGCTGATCATCTGTTAGGCTAAAAGAAATTTTATAGAAATCTTCTATAAAAGAGGATTAAAAATTATTATGATAAGAAAACGAGAGAGCTATAGCATTGAGTGGGAAATGACATCAACTTCTTATCTCGCACTTTTAAGAAAACAGCTTCAGAGAGATTAAGTGCTATGCCTAAGGTAACACGCTCCATTATTGAAAAACTAAGACTCATAGTCTAATATTCTTCCCAAAGCATTGATTAAACTGAATGAATTGATTAACCAATATAAAGTTAAAATACTATTTTCTTACTTTCAAAAGAAAGTTGTTAAACTAAGGGTAGAATTATACTACTGCAATATCCTCTAGGAACTTTCTGTGGATCAACTAAATATTCAGACCCACAAGACCATCAGAAGTCTTACTAAGACAGTCTACCTAAAACAATGTAAAAGGGGGATTACAGTTTGCCAGGACAGCAGCCCTGGGCATTTTCCCTCTGCCAATTCCCCAAAGCAGTTAAACCAAGTTCTGATGTAAGGAGATGAGACCCATATGAACAAATATAGGAGACACTTTGGGCATCCAGCTCTCAAGCCCTCCAGGTTCATGCCTTTTATACACTCATTATGAACTCAAGGATGCCTGAAATGATTCCCCTCCTCAAGTATTAGTAGCTTCCCCATTCCAGAACCATAATTCATTCTTACTATAAGCAATGTTGTCTCATTACATAGTTAACATTTCAATTTCTTTCAGGTGTTCAGGAACACACATGAGGAACACACATATATACATATGTATATGTATTTCTGTGTATCATATGCATATTTATATATGTCAGTCATATATAACACTTTTTTCTCTAAGTATATATATTGTTTCTAAGGAAAGGTTTCCAGTACAAATCTTCTCAGGTCCAGTGATGCAATAATGTTAATGACTTAGTATATATTATAAAACTATTCTCTAAAACACTGGTTTCCATTTGAAACACCTAAATAATGAAAATTTTAACTGTACAGTAACTTTTGCAAGGTATGTAAACTATCTATTGCTTTTAAGATACTTTTGCAAATTGAAAAACAGAGATATCTCCACCCATATTTTTAAATATTGGTAAGACTAAATATACTGTAAGAGTTTGCTTACTAGAAGTATAAAATTTTTGGTGATTATCTTTTCATGTTAGTTGCCCACTTATGTTCCAGTGTCTTAAATATTAACATATTTTGGATTCCATCTTCTCTTTATTAGGTTTAATGGCAGGAAGAAAACTCAAAAACATAAAAACAGTTCAAGTATTATTTTTGAAGTACTGGTGCAGCCTTAAGGGTTATAAATTTTGCTAAACTGTTTCCAGAGGGCTGAATTCATCTGCAAACCCTAGTATCAGGTGCTCTTTAGAATGCAATGCTTTGTTCCTCAACATCTCTACTTCTTCTACTCTGTCTTTTATATGAGCTGTGTCTGGAAGGATAGGTTACCAGGATCCTGTTTCTGCTGATTAGCCTGTGAAAAGGACTACTCTTTCACAAAAGAGACATATGAACAGTTTGGTTTGGACAAAGTACTAAGCATAAATCTGAAGTCTGAATTCTGGTTCTGCTTCTACTAATTAAAAGACTTTTTGTCTATCATCTTTAAAATAGTGTTAATGCTACCTGCAGTACAGGGTTGTGATCAGGATTATACTATCACTATATGAAAGGCATTTAGCACAGTAGATGATACTAATAATTGTTGGCCTCTTTGCTTTCCCCATTTTTTCTAACATAAAATGTCTAGTTCCTGTCTACTCTTACATGTTTGTCTCATCTGCATTTTACAAGATCCTCCCTGGATTTCCTAAGGAAGTCCTGAACTGTTTTATTTAATACTTTTAAAAATAGTGGAAATAAAAAGACTAAATTTTAGTGGCCCTGGTGACTTAATGGTTAAGACCACTGGACACATTCCACATACATACCAAAAACCCAGGTTTGCCACTGCGGCTAGCGTAAACAACCAAGATGAACTAAATAAAATGTTTCTTCCTCCTCTCTCTTCCTACCTGCCTGTCTGTGCTTGTCCTCATTCCTGCCTTCACATTTTCTTAAAAAAAAAAAAATTTTAAGAGTAAATTTTAAGGAAGTATGTAAATATTTTGAAAGAATTTTTCATTCCCTTTTTGGGACTTAATGTCTTTTCATTTATTAGTATGTAATACAACTATAGATAGACATAGAAATAGATATAAATGGCTAAGTATTATGAACAATATAATTAATTATTTTACTAGAAATACTTAAATTCTAAAATAAGGATGGCATAAATGCATCCCAAACATTTTTAACTAATTAACAAATGTATTTATTATGTGTTATTTTACAAACCTAAGACATCATCATTTAAATATTTCAAATTTGATTTTAGGATATTCTAGAAATAAAAGAAGCAGATTAACATAAATTATGATAACTAGGGAGAAACAAAGAGCTACAGATCTAAAAACAAATTTTAACGAAATCTTTGGGAAGATATCCCTTGGTGCAAACCACCACTGCCAAACCGCTCCCTCCAAACAGTAAGCAATCAGTTAACACACAGTATTAACATATGCTGAAATTTTCCTTAATATGCATTAAAATAGTAAATATGTGGCTATTTCTATAAAAATGATAACAAACTCAGTAAACAAATGTACTTAAATATATTAATGATGGTGATTTGCCAAACTAGGTTATATAACGTAATTTCAATCAAGACATCTTGCTCAATTTGAGTCTTAAATTATTGCTAAAACACTTCCATGCCTAATCTATATCAATGTGAACCCTCAAATGGTTATACTGGTAAGCAAAATATAACCTTGGAGGTGTGCTCTGAAATTAAGCCTACAATTCGACATACATTTGTAGAAGCCAAAAAGGTATATGACTATTCATGGTTCTTTCTTGGTTGAGCTGATTTCTTAAGACAGCGCATGAGAGAATATTTGAAAATACATAAAGTCAAATGAAGCAGAAAGGCCTGTCAAACAAAATGCCGAGCCTATGACCTGGAGAAAGAATATGGGTAACTGGGTACATGGCCTCCAGTTGTATACCTGTGCAACTCAGAACACATACTGATTTGCTTCTGTGGTTCCTTTCTAGAAAGGCAGGCACAGGAATGATAGAGAAATAATATTTGCAGTGCTGAAGTAACTATTATCACAATAAATAATGAGAATAATGATAGCATATCTCATAAAGTGGCATCATTTCCAACCAAAAAGCATGTGAAATCTAACTTTTAAATGTAGCAGCAACAGCATAAGGAATGTCTTCATGCTTCATGAAGTCTGATACTACGTAGCAATTTGAACCATGGGGAATAAGCGATATTATAATTTCAGTTATTATTTATCATACAGTTCACATATAAGAGCTATTGATTTCTTTTTTATTAAGCTTAAGAGATAAGTCAGTTAAAAAGAAAACTTGGAAATTAAATTTATACAAACTTAACATAAGAAGGGATAGTCAATTTTATGATTATCTTTACATGAACAAAAAATATCATTTTCTTCACATTTGTAAGACTGAAGATAAGACTAATTCACTTTTAATCTTCATTTAATAGAAGTTTGTTTTAAACAATAATCTTGCTACCATCATCACCATGATTGTAAAAATTCATTGTAATCTCCCTTCTCATTTATTTCTTCATCATCTAATAAGTTGGTTCATCATTTCATTAACTTCTTTGTCCCTCTCTGTCTTTTTTTTCTCATGCCCACTGATCCCACATAGCGAAGCACAAGTGTTGGATGACTCTTATCATCCATATTCTCCCTACACCTCAGTAGCCAACCATGAATTAATAGGACCATATAACACGCCAAAAAGATTCTGCCTTAAATTCAAGATCAGCACTGCCTCTCAGGGAAAAAAAAAAAAAAAAAACTCACAAAAATAACTGGAATAATTTCCACTCCATTCAAGCATCTAATTCTCTTCAATAACTTCTAAATCTACACCACACCAAGCAAATGACTTCTGTCTCTTACTTTACAAAACACATAGACATCACATAAGAATTCCTTTGTCTTCCAGATGCCTAAAGTCACCCTACACATTTCTTCCTCTTGTTAACATTCTCGTCTTTTCTTCAGAGACAAATTTCCAGAGTTGTCTCTTCTCAATGTCCCCTTCACCATACCTGTCCCCCACTCCTGAATTCACTCCAATGAGCTCTAACCTCAGCACTCCATGCCCTGGGATCACCAAGGACCTTGATTTTGCATTCCAACAGACTTATTAAGTCCTCTTATGCATTCTTCAGCAGGGTTTCCTGTTGGAAGGATTCCCAACTCCTTCCCTGAAATGCTTTCTTCCCTTGGCTACCATAACAGAATCGTCACACCTTTCTCTTCATCTGATAGTCCTTCAATGCCTTCTTTTATGATGTATATTCTTCTATCTTGACATTAAATGTCCGGGTTTCTCAAAGGTAAAAAGCCCACCTCACTTATTCTCAGCATTTTGCTTGAGTAATTCTTCTCACATCAAGATTTTTTTTAATTAGCTTTCATACACAGATGTCAGACAAATGTCACCAGCCCAAACTGTTCTGATTTATGGACATTTTTGGGAATACCCTTCTATATCTTTTCTTAAATGTCTCAATGTCTTTCTCAAATTCAGTATTTTTGAAACCAAATTTGGGATCCTTCACACCCATCCTTACTCACACTCAAACCAAAAGCTCATCCAGTGTTCCATAAATGGAGAACACCAATATCCATCAAGTCTTGCAGGCCAGAGGAATGATTCACCTCTGGTATCTTTCCTCACCATTGCTCTCATCACTTTTCTTCTTGCAACATTGCAACATTTGTGTGATTCTGTAACCATGCACCATGAAGTCCAGAACCTTGTCTATTTTCATTCATGATTACATTCCTGAACCTAGCATAATGTCACACTATTAAAGACATTAACATTTTTAGAGTGAACAAATGATACTGTTAATAGTTAAACTTTTATGTGTTAAACTAAATATTTTATAAAAGGTATCTTCTTTAATCCTTATAACAGTCCCATTAACTAAGTATTACTAGTAGGTCTAATTATTGTTATTATTTTCAATTTAAGGAGGAAACTAAAATACAGAGATGTTACATTTCCTTCCCAATATCAAACAATTTGGAAATGGTAGAAGGAGGAGAACTCACGATTACCTGAATGAATTATGTAACACTATTCCACCTTTATGGTTTTCTTTTTCTTTTGTTTTTTAAGGAATGGTACAGGAAGGAATGAAGGTGAGTAGGCAGGCAGGCAGGAATAGAGAAGAGGAAGACATGTTTCATTTTATTTTTTATTTAGTTGTTTGCACTGCTTGTTTCCCCCTGGACCTGGGACTCAAACTCAGGCGGGTATGTGGCCTGCGTCTTTTGGAAGTAATTGTCCCAAAAGCTACTCCACCAGGGTGCATCCATTTTTATTATTTTCATAGACACTCTAAACCTACTTGGCTAAAGCTTACCTCTTTTTAATATAAGCTATCTTTAATTTAGGTATCTATTGAAAAAGTGATTTATAATCATCGTATGCTTAGAAATCTCCAATTTATATACTGTTACCTTGAGACAAAGTCTATATTCTTTTGCCTGGAATTCAAGATCTTTCGAACTCATTCCTTCCTTTCAAGTCTTTTTGCCCATAATATCCTGATGCTCCAATTCAGGCGTCAGCAAACTATGGCATGCAAGCAAATTCTGGGCCACCACTTTCTTTTACTAATAAAGTTTTATTGGATCATGGCCACACATGTTTACAGAATGTCTACACATTACAACAGCAGAGTTAAATTAGTCAAAGCTTCAAGGAAAACTGTATGGCCCACAAATTCTAAACATCTACTATTTGTTCCTTTACAGAAAAATTTAACAACTGAACTAGTCTCTTAGAGTGTAGTTCAGTGGAAATAAATTTAATAGTTACTAATAATTAAAGCTGGGTTCTTTCAACAAATCTTTCAAAAAAAGTTCTGTTATTCCTATTAATTATGAAAGAAGGGAAAGAGCAAGAGGAAGAGAAGCAAAAAGGAGGAAATCAGCTTGAGATGAAGTTACGGTTGGTGAAGTAATCAGCTGGGTGAAGCAATCATCATGATCACATAGCATCTAAGTGGAGGAATGGAATTTAGATCATGATTTCTGATAATGCTCTATGACTCAAAAGTCATAAACTTCCCACAGTGCCTACTGCTTTATCAACAGAGCTTAGGATTTCATGCTGCTATTGTTTACTTCTGCTGTTCTCCACAAAATGTTAAGTCTCCTTTAAAACCTAAAGGAGGTACCTGGTAAAACTACACTTGAGGACAAGCTCAAGTGCTTGCTCCTCCAGCAAGTCTTCCTGCAACCAAAGGAATAATCCTCCTAGAAATGTTCACAGCGCTTCAGTTATGCTCTTGAATACAACACTTTATCCCCTTAAGTTAACTGGTAGCAAAAATTAATCAATCAAGTCTACCTTTGTATCCTATATAAAACCTAGCACAATGTCATCCACATAATGAGTACTTAACAAATATTTAATAAATGAATCTAGATGAAAACATCCAATTTCTAATATGAATTTCTTAGCACTTTTATTTATTTGCTTATATATTTTTTTGGCTGCTTTCCTCAGGCCACAGGTTGTGGACCTGGTTCCTTGGGCTTTATATGCTCTACATCCCAGCTGCCAACTAAGCACCTGAGCCACTGGGGGCACATCTCTAGTTTGATTTTTTTTTTTTAAGCAAAACATTTAAATATTTATTTCTTAATAATGCAACACCTAAAATCCCAGAAAGTCTAAGCAACATAAATCCTTCTATTATATTAATTTTTAGTATTGTTAATCTCCTTTTCTCATAAAATTCAATTTTAAAAGGAACTAAAAATTCTTAAGTATTAAACATATTCAGTATTTTACCAGTATCATAAAATAATAAAATCTAATATTACTTATGCTATGAATCATTTTTCTAGTATACAAAAACTATCCACAATCCAAATCCAATTTAACAACAACAACAAAAAACAAGTCAATATGAATTAAGGCTCAATCAAATATCAATAACAAAATGTCATTTCATATAAGAATATACTGAGACCACAGATGTTTCCAACAACTATTTACTGTTAAAGTACATTCTGATAGAGCTTCAATATCATCAATGTAGAAATAATTCAATTTTAATTCAAATACTATCTGTAAAAATATTACATAATTAAAAACAGTTTAGAATCCAACTTGATATATTTAAAGTTCTCTATGTAGCGTAAGACAGTAAAAACACAACAAAAAAAACCCAGCTACATAGAAATCATAAAAAAGAATCCACTATATACTCAAATCAGCCACCTACCTGCATCACCTTCTGCTGAATCTCTTCTAATTGCGTACGCTTACTACGTTGTCTACAGACTTCCTGGTAGCGGGTATATTGCTCTCGCAATGAATCTAATAATTTCATAACCTGTGGCTGCGCAAGCAGCTCATCATCCATTGGAGACCATGAGACTCCTCCATCTGAGCCATTAAATCGACGCTGCTGTAATTCAGATAGCAATTCATGCCCTTTACAAAAGAAAGATTCCTTAATTAAAATCCATAAAGTAATTCCATTCTTATTGCTCAATTGTCTCAATTCTAACCCCTCATTTTAAAAATATTTCGGCCTTGTTGCCTATCTACCTACCAGGTCATAAGTATGGAAATAAAATCTTTAAATTTATATGGAACTAGGAAAGCTGCATATATGCCTATATATGTGAATGTATAGACTATATGTGTAGGAGTCGGATCACCGCCATGACAGGCTCTGGACAGAAATAGCTATAGGCCTGAGTTACGCTTCCTGAAATAAGAACCCCGTTTCTTTCTGGCCCTGAAACTAGAAATTCCTTAGAGAAGACATACCCGAAACCTGGGGCCAAAAGATACTAAATATGTGAATGCTTCAAGGTCTGGAATTGTAACTAATCCCTTGCTCTGTAACCTTGGCTATAAAAACCCTGCTGAAACAAAGCCTGGGGTCTTTGTCTGACTCCA